>CM054938.1:17409790-17707903 GCA_029168755.2 Tillandsia fasciculata
ATCCATAACACTCCGCCAAAGTCCGGGGGGCTTGCCGCAAGGCCAACAAGTCTGCCCCGGTATGAATCTATGGCCTCAACTGACATGGACATGTCCAAAGAATCCCATCAAAAGGCACAACATGATTGAAAAATTCTGTTACCTTCAAAGTGACATTGGTGATCTGCCCTACCCTCGAGTCATGCAGGGAGTGCACAATTTACCGTGACGACGTAATCTACTGCCCTAGCGTCCTCCTACTGGCTGTGTAAAATCTGCCCACTGGTGCTGTTGTGGTCGTCGCTTCGTCTGCCGCGACTATCCCCCCACAAGTCCAGTCTGCCTAGACATCTCTAGACTATCACATAGGGAACACATGCCTCCGCCACTACTCACATTGGCGCTACAAATGCAGCCCATCCGTAGATAACACATCCATGATACCACCGCGGCTTGGTACTGATTGCTGATGCTGCTATCGGGGTCACCCAGACTCTGATGCCTCACGCAATCCACCACCCAGGGGAAAGGAACATAAGGAGAAGCCGCTGCTGCTACAGATCGTCCTCCATCACCTGGCGCCGAGCGCCTCTATCCAGAACTCGCCCCTAGCGGCAGATCCTAATCCAAAGGAACTGCAGCGCCACGTTCCATATGCAACGCCTATCCATCGAGGCATCCAAAATCTATAACCGAGGGACTGAATGAGCTGAAAGGTGTACTGGCGCAATCCAGTCCGAGACATACATATCATATACGCCTCGTCCCACTAAACGTGGAGCGCGCAGTTCAGCAACTGCGTAAACCTCTTTGCCACAAGGAGGCTCTCAAGTAGTGTCACGCCCCCGGGGTTTTTGAGTCAATCAAAGCGAAAATTGCGTGTCTATTTTTTTTTCTTAATATAGTAACATAAACCTCATCCCCGGTGCGTGCCAGACCGCCACATACACAAATTCTCTCTGCCAACGGACAGAGTCTCCTTTGTATATGCACGGCGTCTCATTTACAATATGCGTTTCATTTACATCATCATCCATCAACCATCAACCATACAGTAGACATACATCACCAATCAAAGTACATTAATTTAACTAATGTTTTAAGACCGGTGTCCACTCGACACCTTATTTTTCAAGCAAGTTATTAAGCGGCGTCAACGTTTGGAAAGGATAAAACCAGCGGTTGCAAAACCCGTGCCCACACGGCACTTCGTTTTGAGAAAACATTTTCGAAATCAATTGGTTTATCATGAAAACGTGCCGCGTATGAAAACATCACTAAAAGTATCAAAAAACAAAAGTACATCTCATCCACAGTGCTAACTAATACATGTCCACAACTAAATAATCCACAAGCAAATTAACTATTTAAAGTTAAAGGAAAATGAGATAAAAACCAAGTGTTCTGACTACGGTCCTCGCGACGCAGTCTCACCGCCATCCCGGCTAACGCACCTAGTAACACCTGTCACGGAGTGGGTAAAGTCAGTGACAAACAAAGTAGATGTCTAAATAACAAAAAGAAGGAAAAAAACAACCCGATTACACCGAAACCTTTCGCTAAAACCCTGTACATAATTAAGCTGGGCACCAACCCCAGATTTATCAATTAAGTTGGGCACCAACCCCAGAGTACCTGTCGGAGAGACTAAAGTCTCCCCTCATGCGCAATCACCTTTTTGATGCTTTTAACCTCTTCGCGGTGCTGGTGTGCTATTTTCAGCTGGCGCGAAGAGGTCCTCACGGCTCCCACTCCTTTGTGAGGCACACGGGTCAAAAAGACCACTCTTCCGGAAAAGTACACCCATGCGGAGGCCCAATCCGCCTGTGTACGTGCAGCATCCGAATCCGGATTTGCCGAGATCGGCGTGTAGTGAGCACCGCGACCGCAGCCGCTTCAGTTGTTAGATAAAATACATTTATGCGAAAGGTTAAACTGACCATCTACTTTGTTAGGCAAATTGAGAGCAATTTAAAGATGATAGATGCACTTACTGCACTTGTTGCACTTATAGCAACCGTACCCACCTTGTTGAAGAGAAATCGGAACACCTGAATCCTTCGCGCACTCCCGCTGCGCACCTGGATCTAAAGAAAGTCCGCAAGGATAACTATAGTCAAAAACGTATACTAACATCCAAAACGAAAGACCCAATTTACTCTTTTTGACGGAAAAGTCCAACACCGTCCGGGTTGCCGAAAACCGGAACCCCGCGCCCGCGGTCACCGCCCGCAGGAGCCCCGCGCGGCTCGAAACCGCGCGGCGTGTCTCCGCGGGCGGCGCCCACGCGGCGCGGCGCTCGCGCGGCGCCTGCGCGGGTGCTGCCCGCGCGGCGGGCCGCGCGGCGCTCGCGCGGGTGCGGCGGCCGCGCGGCGCCCGCGCGGCGCCCCGCGCGGCGGCCGCGCGGGGTGCGGGCCCGCGGCGCGCCCGCGCGGGGGTCACCCGCACGGCGCCCACGCGGATGCCCCGCACGGCGCCCCGCGCGGCGCCCGCGCTGGGGGGGGTGCGGGCCCGCGCGGGGTGGGGGGTTGCCGCGCGGCGCCCACGCGGGTGCCCCGCGCGGCGCCCGTGCGGTTGCGGGCCAGCGTGCCCCGCGCGGCAGCCGCGCGTCGCCCCGCGGGTGCCGCCCGCGCGGTGCCACGCGCGGTTGCGGGCCCGCGCGGGTGTCGCCCGCGCGCGCGGCCGCACGGTCCCGTCGCCGCTTGCGGCGGCGACCGGCCGTCCGCGACCCCCTCCGTGCGATGCCCTAGCGGCACCGCGCGTCTCCGCCGTCCGATCCGCGCCCTAGCGTGACGACGATGACGGCGACGGTGACGGAGACGACGGAGAACCCAAAAACTCAACAAAAGGACGACGGAAAAATCCCGAAAAATTATAAAAATTATTTTACTAACCGAAGATCGACGGGAAGGTCGCCCGGTCGCGTTCTTGCCTTCGGTTCGATGTCCGGAAGATCGGGCTCTTTCTCTTTGTGATGACCTGGATCTCCGCAGAGCTGTTGCAGTGCATTGGGGTGGCCATTGGAGGCCTACGCGGTGTGCTGGAGGTGTTCGGTGCACGATTGGACACAAGTGTTGGACTTCGGACTTTAATGGATCACGTGGGTGATCGGGTGACTCCGTCGGATCTCTGGAAGTGTTCTCGGGCGAAACGGATTTTCAGATTGGGCTCGGCGCGAAATTTAGACTAAGAATACCTTTCCGGGGGCATTCGGCAATTTTTAGAGTGGGAATTTGGCAAAACGGACGTCAAATTCGGATTCAGCGCCCGCGAAAACGGTCAAGACGGACTATTTATTGCATTTTTCTGAGCTTCGGGTACTGTTCATTGGCCGGAACAGTAGCTCCGGCGATCACCGGCGGCGCGGCGGCGGCGGCGGGCAGCGTCGGCGGGCGGCGCGGCGCGGCCTCGGGCAGGCGGAGCGCGGCGGCGGCACAGGGCGCGGGCAGCGCGCGGGCGCGCGGGCAGGCGCGCGGGTCCACGCGGCCGTCGTGCACCAAGGCGGGGCCACGTGGCATCACCCCATAGGTTGGCTCACAGCTCCCGGTCTACAGAGCAGGATGGTTGGGCTTTGGTTCACGGTGCACCGGGGTGGACACGTGGCAGGTTACCATTGGTTCGGCGTTCGGAGGTTCGTGCACCGGGTGCAGCGGTCAGAGGCAGGACCCGTGGCGCTTCCCTATTGGCTGGTCAACTGTGCGGGCAGGAGGGGGCAGCTGGCGCGGGCAGGCGCGCAGGCGCGACGGTACTGTTGACCGGGGCACGTGTCGACTCCCGGAGGTGGCCACGCGGCGCCGCGTGTTGGGTTTAGGTTAATAAGGATCTAATAGGGGAAAAAACACCTAGAGGGGGGTGAATAGGTGTAAACAATAAACACTCAAAAAATCATTGTGCGATAAAACCCAATGCGGAAAAATAAAAGAACACACAAGATTTTTACGTGGAAAAACTCCAAACCGGAGTAAAAAACCACGGGACCGATAACACGGCGAAATCCACTAGAATTAACACACGTACAAGGTGATATAGCGTACTCACTGACGACTCAACCTCTTACCATACGCTCCTAGTAGATCTTCTCCGCTCGCTCCACGACGCTTCTCGAATCCACGATCCGCGCCCAACGCTGAATCCACAGCGTCCAACGTCGAGTCCACGACGTCCAACCGAATCCACGGTCTTCACCCAATGGCACGCTTCGAATCCACGAACGCACCTCGCTCCGAATCCACGAGAGCGATAACACCTTGAATCCACAAGGCCACGCGAGTCCACGCGCCGATTTTGGGATAAATCGTTGTTTGTTTGGGTGGTGATGATCCGCCGAATACTTAGATTAAAGATAGATCGGAAATACCATCTAAGTATTCATTGATTTGATTCTACTCAAAATGTGAGTATGGAAAACCTAGAATCAAATCAATCAATATAGATGAAGAACCATTGAATAGATCTAATGATTTCCGTTCTTCTCTATATATGTGGATTTTTCTTTTCGGCTATCTTTTCTTAACCAGCCGATCTATTGCGGATGCCCTAGAAATGAAATGGAAGGGCTATTTATAGGTTAGAAACCCTAGGAAGAATATTCGGATCAAAAACAGCCTTTTCTGGAAAGAAATCCCGACGGCGATCCGGATCAGATCTGGCGATCCGGATTGCAGAAGCACAAACCACGATTTCCAGAAAATTGCCTGTTCGGGATCCGGATCGTAGTCACCGATCCGGATCGTTCATACAGTTTTACCAGAATATCATGTTCGGGATCCGGATTGCAATTCCTGATCCGGATCGAAGAAGCACACAGGTAAAACTAGTGTTCGGGATCCGGATCAGAGAGTGCTGCGATCCGGATTGAACCAGTGTATGAACAAACACCTTTCGGGATCCGGATTGAAAGCCACGATCCGGATCCTGAACATGTCCCATGTCCAGTTTTTGATGAATAAGCAATTAAAACCTCTTCCAGGTGTTTCTACACTATAAGAAGTATTCGGATCATCAAAATTCTTTAGTTAAACGTACCTGATCCTTTTGAATTCTTCTTTCTTGAGATTGAGGTAGACGATCCAAAGTTTCTTCATCTTCAATCTTCAAGACTTAACACATTCACGAAATACGCCAACTCAAATTCCGTAACAATCTCCCCCTTTGGCGGTTTCGTGACAAAACACAAATCCACAAAGAAAATTCAAAAAGAATATTTTTGTTGCTATCACCATACAACAAAAATTTACAAAAGAGTTCCAGAAATTAAAAACATGAGATAAACTCCTAGAACAGACTCTAGACTTAGACATCTGTAATCTCTGCACACAGAAAACATTCTTGACAAACAAATTCGTTAGATACCTCAAGAATTGGAGCATACAAAACCAAATACAGAGATAGAGTTTAGTCTCATCATGACATTTGAAAAAAAAATCAGATATGTGAAAGAAGCATAGTTAAAAACCAACATATCTTCTAAGCAGTTGAAAACCAAATGTCAAAGTATGTTAGTCCAACATCAACTTGTTAGTCATATTACATGCCCAAATAGTTAGTCGAATAGTTAGTATAGAAGCATGTCACAAATCACAAAAGAAAAACCAAAGTTGAGTTGAGGTTCATACTTACCTTGATATCATCGATATTCACAATCATTCATTGTTCAGAGTTCTCTCTAACTCTTGAGGTTCATACTTACCTTGATATCATCGATATTCACAATCATTCATTGTTCAGAGTTCTCTCTAACTCTCTCACTCTCTCCCCCTTTTTGTCACAAAACAAAGCCAAAACGTAGCATGAGCTACAATATGTAAGGAGAGTAAAGAAAACATAAAGTCCTAATAGTATGCACAAACTGAAAACTAAACTAAAAGAAGAGAGAAAAACAACGTCCTGAAACCTAAGAACTAAAGTAGACAAGGTGAACAGAAGGTGCGGCTCAGTCTGAAGAATCTGAACTAGTACAGCTCAGCTTGCTCAAAATCCCTTTAAGTAAATTCTTAAAATTTGAGTACTTCTTCTTGATCTTCTTGTGTTCAGAAGAGATCTGCTGAAGCTCTTTCGATATTCTGTCTTGTGTAGCAGAGAGTCGGTGTTGTTCCTGACAAATCGATTCTAAAATCTCTGTCTCAGTTGTCCGTGTCTTTGAGTAAGATGGACGCTGTCTAGATGCAGATGGTGCATCTGGTCCTGCAGTCCATGGTGATTCAGTTTGCAGAATTCCAGAAAGTGAGCGTGCTCTGGTGAGAGGCCCACTATGCTGACTCGTACTTCTTTGAACATTTCTTCTTCTTGTATATTGTCTGGTCGTGGAGGCAGATTTCATAAGTCTCTTTCCTTTGGTGAATTTCCTGTCCTCTTCATCAATTTTTCGCTGAACATCCTTGAAGAATTCGTCCCATTCTTCTGTATCGTAATCTGAGCTGTCTTCATTGGCTTCGTTTGGTTTGTCTCGAGTTGAGACGCCTGGTTCTTCTTTAACAGATGACCTCCCGGGCATCATTGCCACCAGTAACAGAATCAACCAGGAGAATGCCATTGATTCTAGTGCTTTGAGTTTAAGAAAGTGTCCTGTGAAACCAACTCAAGAACATATGAAAAATTGTCAATTTTGAAAAATTTGAAAACATTGTACCTAGACAATCATAATCATGTAGAGAAGCCAAGAATCAAATTAGTTTTCCAAAAAGAATTTTAAAAATAGATCAATTCCATGATTTACAAAAATTCCTCTTTTATGCCCTAAAACCGAATTTTTAGAAATCGAAGCCTAAAAACTCGTTAATCAAGTAAAATCCCAGCATAAAAGCAAAACTAATTGACCCAGAGTTCTTATTTCAAAAGAAATTTGATCAAAAACCATTCACAAACGAAAAAGTTCCAATTTTTCAACTCACGTTTGGTGAAAAACCATAAAAACTGAGAAAAACCGAGTTTTGATCATGAAAACTTACTTGAATCCGAAGAACTTTGAGTTTTGAAGCACCAAGAAGCAAGAAATCTAGAGAGAGAAACTCTAGAGGCTTGAAAACCAGAGATTAGGGTAAAGAAATCAAGAATCTGTATGTTTCTATATAAAACCCTATCCGTGATCCGGATCGGCCGAGAATGTGATCCGGATCGGCTACCCGCAGGAAAAATCCTGCGTTCGGGATCCGGATCACTTGCCCGATCCGGATCGGCTACACCTTTTTCTTGAGAAAAATTTAGAAAAACACAATAAAATCCAGAAAAAGTATGTAAGCACTTTACCATGTCAACTTCAAACAAATGGCATCGTTTCATGCAACAAGAAATAGATTATGCAAAATCTATCAAAAATATCCAAAAATGAAACGAAGATTTACGAAAGTTAAAACACTTAAAGTTGAACAACTTCAATTACATCTATCCTGATCCTATGTGTAATGTCTTTATCAAATCATCAATTTCAGTAAAGAAAATGAAGTACCAAGATCAATAGATGTTTGAAATCCCAGATAAGTTAGATAATATATCTAGACAATCTGTTGAAGGAGTGGCTCTTTGAGCATCTTTTAAAAAAAATCCCACCTTATACCAACCATGAAATACGACTGAGTCAAATATTTCAATATGAATTTCATCAACAATTTTCAAACAAAAATTTGCTTTTCATTCATGGAGTATCTTTTTCTTTCATTTTCTCCATGTGGTGGTAGTTTTCACACTCCTCATTGGGATGTAACTCTTTCCACATCTTTTGAGCATTTCACATTTCATTGACTCCCCCTCAATTGGCTATCAATTATATAATATATAAGGTATTCAACCAAACCATTGATCTCGAATTCATACTCGACTAAGCAATCAAATATGATAATGACTATACCAAGAGATCATTGAGAGAGAAATTGACTTTGATCACTTAAAAGATGGTTTAATTAACGTAAATGATCATTGCAACATTGAAATATTATGACATCAAAAACATAATAAATTTCTAAATGCATAAAAGGATGCAATTAAAGTCAATTATGATTTATGCTCAATTAGTGTGCTATGTACAGAACATAGATAAAGAACAAAACAAAAACAAGAACAAAAACAAAACCTAATCTAAGCAAAGGTTTCAAAAGAGTTTATTTCAAGGAAAGCATGCCAATTGCTTTACGCAAGTGAATAAAACGTTTTTGATCCAAAGGTTTTGTTAAGATGTCGGCTAATTGATCCTCAGTTGAAATATATGACAGTTGAAGAATGTTTGATTCAACTAGCTCTCTAAGAAAATGATATCTAAGTTCAATATGTTTTGTTCTAGAGTGCAACACAGGGTTTTTGAAATGTTAATAGCACTAGTGTTGTCACATAAAATGGTTACCGAAGATGTTGAAATTCGGAAATCGCTCAACACGCTCTTCATCCAAATCAATTGGGTTGAGCAACTTCCTGCAGAAATGTACTCCGCTTCGGCAGTCGAGAGTGCTATGCAGTTCTGCTTTTTACTGTGCCATGCAACAAGGCAGTGGCCGAGATAGAAGCATGCACCACTCGTGCTTTTCCGGTCATCCACCGATCCAGCCCAATCGGCATCTGAGTATCCAACAATATCCAAAGTCGTTCCCATAGGATACCAAATTCCGAAATTGATTGTACCTTTGATATACCGGATGATCCGTTTCACCGCTTTCAGGTGAACCTCCTTCGGTGCTGATTGATATCTCGCACAAATCCCAACACTGAAGGATATATCCGGGCGACTAGCCGTGAGATATAGTAGACTTCCAATCATACTGCGGTACAGTTTCTCGTCTACATTCTCACTTTGTGATTCACTTCCAAGTCCCTTATGGCTAGTTCCCATTGGAGTCGGAAAATCTTTCGAATTTTCAAGATCAAACTTTTTGACCAACTCCAGTGCATACTTGGATTGACACAAGTGAATTCCTTCATCGTTCTGCTTAACTTGTAATCCAAGAAAATAGTTCAACTCGCCCATCATGGACATCTCAAATTCGCTTTCCATGGTCTCCGCGAATTTAGAAGCATCATTATCTCTCGTTGCTCCAAAAACAATGTCATCAACATAGATTTGAGCAACTATGAAATTGTTTTGATAATGCTTCACAAAGAGAGTCCTGTCAGCTCCCCCTCGAGTGTAGCCCTTTTCCAAAAGGTGCTTTGTCAACCTTTCGTACCATGCTCGCGGTGCTTGTTTCAGACCGTAAAGAGCCTTTTTCAGTCGAAAAACATGGTTAGGTAGTTTATGATCCACAAAACCTTTCGGTTGAGCTACATAAACTTCCTCATTTAAAAATCCATTTAAAAAGGCGCTCTTAACGTCCATTTGAAATAATCTGATTTTAAAATGACAAGCGATCGCAAACAATATACGAATGGACTCGAGTCTAGCTACAGGGGCGAAAGTTTCATCAAAGTCTATACCTTCTACTTGAGAATAGCCTTGAGCAACTAACCTTGCTTTGTTCCTGATGATAGTACCTTCTTCGTTTTTCTTGTTCTTGAAGATCCATTTGGTACCTATCACATTGTGTTGCTTCGGAGGCTTCGTCAGTTCCCAGACTTTGTTTCGCTCGAATTGATGGAGCTCTTCCTGCATTGCTTTAATCCAATAATCATCTTGGAGAGCTTCATCAACATTCTTTGGTTCGATTTGTGATACATAGCATGCAAATCCGCAAACCAATTGTCTCCGTGTTCTAACTCCTTCTTGTGGATCTCCAATTATGTTCGATTCAGGGTGATCCTTGGAGATGCGTAACGTTTGAGGTAGAGGAGTAGGCGGAGGTACACGAGATGATTCCTGCACATCAGATAAGCTTGAAGAACCGTTAGATGCATCAACGTTATTATCGAAAGAATTGTTAGAGGAAGATGCATTAGCAGGTGTATCATCATCAAGAGAGATATCGAGGGTAGATTTTTCAGATTCAAAATGAAAAGCTTCATCTACCTTAACATTTATCGATTCTACGATCGTCTTAGATTCTAAGTTAAAAACTCGATATGCTCTGCTGTTTGTAGAATAACCTAAGAAAATCCCTTCGTCACTTCGAGAGTCAAATTTTCCAAGGTTCTCACGATCACGTAAAATAAAACATCGACTCCCAAAGATGCGAAAATATTTGATGTTAGGTTTTCTACAAAACCAAAGTTCATATGGTGTATTCAAGGTCCCCGGGCGCAAATACACGCGATTGATAACATAAACAGCAGTGTTTACCGCTTCAGCCCAAAAGTAAAAAGGTAAGTTCCGGCTGTGAAGCATCACACGTGCCATTTCCTGTACGACCCTGTTTTTGCGCTCGACTACACCATTTTGTTGAGGTGTGTAAGGTGCGGAGAATTCATGTTTAATGCCATTAGAAATGCAAAAATCAATGAATTTGGAATTTATGAATTCACCACCTCTATCACTCCTAACTCGAGTAATCCTATCATTCTTTTCTATCATAATACGATTGCAGATTTCGAGAAAAGAATCAAAGGTATCAGCTTTTTCTTTTAAGAAGGCTACCCAAGTATATCTAGAAAAGTCATCAACCAACAAGAAAATATACCATTTACCTCCCAGAGATGGTTGACGAGTTGGCCCCATTAAGTCCATATGCAAAAGTTCCAAAGGCCGTTTTGTACCTATGTGGTTCAAATTCTTGTGTGCAGTCCTAGACTGTTTTCCCTTTTGGCAACCGCCACACACAAGGTTTTGTTCAAAAGAAAGTTTTGGAACCCCCTTGACCACATCTTTATTTGAAATTCTAGAAAGTTCCTTAAAGTTTATGTGACCTAGCCTTTCATGCCAAAGTGTTTCATTTTTCAAAGATGCTAGGTTACATTTTTCAGAAATCTTAGAAGGAACTACATAACAGTTGTTTTCTGATCTAACCCCCTTTAAAAAGAAAGCATGGTTCATGTCAGTTACAGTGCATTTATCAGATGAAAAATTAACTGAATAACCACTATCACACAGTTGACTTATGCTTATGAGGTTAGTCTTAAGGCCATGAACAAATAATACATTATCTAGAACCGGGCCATCTGGAATAGCTACCGTTCCCTTTCCAACAATTTTGGAAGACCGACCATCTCCGAAAACAACAAGTCCTCCGGAGTTTTTCTCAAATGTTTGAAAACAGTTTTTATCGCCGGTCATATGACGGGAACACCCGCTATCCAGGTACCAAGACGAACTATCATATGCATGCAAAGAAACATTGGTAGCAAGACAGGGAAAGATCTCACCTTTGCGCACCCAAACCTTTTTGAAGTGCGTTGGTAATGGTCGTGAGGTTGATTTCCTAGGTGAGGGCGTCTTGCTTGAAGAATTGCTGCTCCTTGATGATGTCGTCTTGAGAGATGTGCTACCAAGGCTCTTTTCCTTTGAATGAATTGAACTTGTTTTCCGAGG
Source organism: Tillandsia fasciculata (assembly GCA_029168755.2). Classification (NCBI taxonomy): domain Eukaryota; kingdom Viridiplantae; phylum Streptophyta; class Magnoliopsida; order Poales; family Bromeliaceae; genus Tillandsia; species Tillandsia fasciculata. Next base: position 17,421,150 of record CM054938.1, read on the forward strand.
AATAGCCCTTTTGGTAGTCGTTGCAAGATGTGCTTGAGGTGTGCGTTTAGCTTCCGTCTTGCAATTTCTTCTTATGTGCCCTGAAATGCCACAACGAAAACATACCTTGGTTCTTGTCGATTCCGAGGAAGATGTAGTAGGTTCGTTGTCGTTGCTTGTCGTGAACACCGATGTCGGAGGAGGAGATACCGACTGGGGCACAAACACTGTACCACTCGAACTTGGAATGTCTCCAGTTTGAGTGTATCCGAGGCCGAACTTATTTCTTTGACCGAGACCAAGCAGTCTGTCCAACTTACTCCTTCCAGAAGAAAATCTCTTTAAGTCATCCTTTAGTTGGCGTATGGTCTCCGTCATTTCCAATTTTTCCTGTCGAGCCTCGCCGTTGAGCTTCAAGAAGTAATTCGCTTTGTTCACCATATCCATATAATTCTTCTCGAGTTGCTCATTGGACTCTTGAAGGGAAACATTTGTCTTAATCAGATTGTCCCTTTCCACTTCAAGATCGGTTGAGATAGAGGTTACCCTTTTTACTTCATCTTCAAGATCCTGTAATCTCTCTTTCAACCCCTTGTTTTGCTTAGCCAGTTTCTTTGAATCCCTCAAAAGCTTATGGTAGGCTAAAACAAAATCTTCACCTTCCGAATCATCTGATTCATCGTCCGTTGCAATCTTTTCAACAGTGGAGTTGGACAGTGAGTCAGATGTACTTGCCATTAAGCACATGAAGGGTGAAGATGTGGTGGACGCGTGGAAAGCTGTCGCGTTGTCTTCTTCATCACTTGACGATGACTCATTTGACGTGGAGTTGTCATCCCAAGTAACTACTTGCATCGCTTTCTTCTTAGCCGGATTCTTGTTGGGACATTCCGTTGCAATGTGGCCGTAGCCTCGACATTTGAAACACTGAACTTGTCCCTCAGAACTTTTCTTATCCTTTGAGAAGTTCTCTTGATTTCTTGACTTGTGATTGAAGGACCCTTGCCTTTCTTCGTCTTTCCGAAGGATTGAGGTTTGCTTGAATTTCCCCTTCGAAAGTTGCGGCGAAACTTCCTTGTCAAGAGAGCGAGCTGCTTCTCAAAGTCCTCCATAGAAATGTTCTCGTCGTCGTCCGAGGAGGATGAATCCGCGTCTTCTTCTTTAGTTGATTTCAATGCGTAACCTGAAGACTTAGAAGAGGATGCCTTTCCAGAAGAATAGTTAGTAGGAAAAGTCATTTCATAAGTTTGTAAAGCACCTACTAATTCTTCTACACGCATTTCGTCCGGGTGTTTAATTGTTTCAATGGCTGCGACCTTCGGGCGAAATCGTTCAGGAAGAGTTCTTAGAATTTTTCTTACAACTTTAAATTCTGGAATCTTCTCTCCCAAGTTAGCACATGAGTTCACGATATCTTGCAATCGTGTGTAATAGTCAGTGAAGGATTCATTCTCTGCCATAGAGATAGAGTCAAACTTGCTCGTGAGCATTTGCAGTTTCTGAATCTTCACTAAGTTAGTTCCCTCATGCGTAACTTGAAGAACATCCCAGATTTCTTTCGCAGTCTCACATGCCGAGACGCGAGAGAACTCAGTTTGTGACAAAGCATTAAATAGAGCATTAATCCCTTTGCCATTGTAAGAAGATAAGTCTATCTCTTCCTTGGTCCATTTCGACCTAGGTTTTAAGGTGCGAACATCATCTAAAATTTCAGTTGGATTAGACCATCCTAATTCAATTGATTGCCACACCCTTTCGTCGATGGAAATTAAGAAAGCTTTCATCCGTACTTTCCAGTACGCATAATTAGTTCCATCAAAGAAAGGGGGTCGATTGATGTTTCCACCTTCAACCATTGTTTACAACCCTATTCCCGCTCTGATACCACTTGTTGGGTTTAGGTTAATAAGGATCTAATAGGGGAAAAAACACCTAGAGGGGGGTGAATAGGTGTAAACAATAAACACTCAAAAAATCATTGTGCGATAAAACCCAATGCGGAAAAATAAAAGAACACACAAGATTTTTACGTGGAAAAACTCCAAACCGGAGTAAAAAACCACGGGACCGATAACACGGCGAAATCCACTAGAATTAACACACGTACAAGGTGATATAGCGTACTCACTGACGACTCAACCTCTTACCATACGCTCCTAGTAGATCTTCTCCGCTCGCTCCACGACGCTTCTCGAATCCACGATCCGCGCCCAACGCTGAATCCACAGCGTCCAACGTCGAGTCCACGACGTCCAACCGAATCCACGGTCTTCACCCAATGGCACGCTTCGAATCCACGAACGCACCTCGCTCCGAATCCACGAGAGCGATAACACCTTGAATCCACAAGGCCACGCGAGTCCACGCGCCGATTTTGGGATAAATCGTTGTTTGTTTGGGTGGTGATGATCCGCCGAATACTTAGATTAAAGATAGATCGGAAATACCATCTAAGTATTCATTGATTTGATTCTACTCAAAATGTGAGTATGGAAAACCTAGAATCAAATCAATCAATATAGATGAAGAACCATTGAATAGATCTAATGATTTCCGTTCTTCTCTATATATGTGGATTTTTCTTTTCGGCTATCTTTTCTTAACCAGCCGATCTATTGCGGATGCCCTAGAAATGAAATGGAAGGGCTATTTATAGGTTAGAAACCCTAGGAAGAATATTCGGATCAAAAACAGCCTTTTCTGGAAAGAAATCCCGACGGCGATCCGGATCAGATTTGGCGATCCGGATTGCAGAAGCACAAACCACGATTTCCAGAAAATTGCCTGTTCGGGATCCGGATCGTAGTCACCGATCCGGATCGTTCATACAGTTTTACCAGAATATCATGTTCGGGATCCGGATTGCAATTCCTGATCCGGATCGAAGAAGCACACAGGTAAAACTAGTGTTCGGGATCCGGATCAGAGAGTGCTGCGATCCGGATTGAACCAGTGTATGAACAAACACCTTTCGGGATCCGGATTGAAAGCCACGATCCGGATCCTGAACATGTCCCATGTCCAGTTTTTGATGAATAAGCAATTAAAACCTCTTCCAGGTGTTTCTACACTATAAGAAGTATTCGGATCATCAAAATTCTTTAGTTAAACGTACCTGATCCTTTTGAATTCTTCTTTCTTGAGATTGAGGTAGACGATCCAAAATTTCTTCATCTTCAATCTTCAAGACTTAACACATTCACGAAATACGCCAACTCAAATTCCGTAACACCGCGGGAGTGGAGGATCCGGCTGTCGCCTGTTCGGGCGACACGTGGCGTGCGATGAGACGGGTCGGACGGATTTCGGATCCCGTCCGACGGCGCGCCATGGGCCGGGCCGCACTGTGCGCGCCCGGAAATCTTGGGCCGGGCCGCACTGTGCGCGCCCGAAAATTTTCGGGCGCCCGAAAAATGGGACCCAGTTGTCATTTCGGCAATTGTTTGGTGAGGCCTATTTAAACAGCCCGAGCTCCTTTCTTCTCACTTTTTCCACCATTTTCGAGCCTCCTCTCACCAAGGTGTCTTCAGCAAAGTTGTTCCCCTTCGAGTTCTCCATCTCCTGGTGAAGTTTGAGGATTTGTGGTGGCATGCACTTCGAGGTTTGGATTTTACGGCGCGGCGCGACGCTCATTCCTTTGTGTTTCCCTTCGTCGCATTTCAGTGCGCGGACTCCCCCGAGCTACCCAGGCAGTATTTTTCAGCGATTCTTGCGCCATCGTCTTCACGACAGGTAGGGCTACGTTTCTCGTGTCTACTGGTTTTTCCCCATTCCGAGGTTTTCATGGGTTTTTCGGATCATCTTGTGACCTCATTTTCTGGGGTGGAGTTTTGGACAGCGCTGTATTGTTTTGGCGATATCTTCGCGCACAGACATCGGATTGAGGCGATTCAAAAGGCGTTTTGCATCTACACATCACGAGGAATCTCCCAAATTTTCTTGGAATTTCCTGAATTTTCCCCGAAGGTGAGAAGCCTCTGGTTACAGTACTTTCAGATTCAGTTTTTACGATCGACTTGCTTCGGGATGGCTCTCTTGCCGATTTTGGTTCTCAGCATAGAAAAATCGTGGGAAAACGTGCAGGTACTCGTTTCGACCGGTCCGTCGCGTAGATCGCAGTGGTATTTTTCTGGGAATTTCTTGGGCACGTTTCGCAGGTGAAAATGGCTGAACTGTTAAACAGATTTTTGGGGACAGATTTTGGATTAAACTTGGATAGTAATTATGTGTGCATTCTTTGGGACTTTTGGTGCAGTATTGCGGGATTTTCGGATCGGGCGTGGACTTAGCTTTCGAGGACCGGATTTAGCGCCCGAGGTGGGTACCGTTGTTTAACCTCCTACTTGTGATGTCCCCACTAGGCCTATTTGAGTTGCTACTATGTTACATGGCTAAATGAACCGGTAAAATGAAAATTGCATACTAATTTGAGAATTGGACTTATAACTAGAGTTTGTGACTTCAAAAGGACTAAGTGCTGATTAATGGTTAATTCTTGTAAATAATATGTCGCTTACAACCATGGGAAGAGCTTTGTTAAAATGGCTTATGTTGCTTATACATATTGGGACCTTTCATGCTCATACATCAACCGACCTGTGGCAACTTAGTAAAATGGGAGTTTATTTAAATGGCATACCTCTATTTGTGAGTATTAGACTACTTGAACCATGTTTTAATAAAGGACTCTGCATGCTTGAATGGTCACTTAGTTAAGCCACCTTTTTCTGCTACACTATTATGCTGGAACTGACTTAGGAGAAACCATGCTTTTATATTCTCTCCTTTTATCTACATTTGGGGGATAGTGCGCTCGGGTTCGAGCAGGGGCTGGGATAGTGTAGTCAGACAGTTGTGGGTTTTGGGACAAGCAGGCTGTGAGGGCAGGGCATTGCGGCAACCGCGGATCTTTGGCGGTTGACCGGACAGTGGTTATTGCATCAGATTGGGGTAGAGGATTTGGGCTTCTTTTAGTGGATGGGTTTTCCACTTTGATCAGAGTCATGATCCAGTCCTGCTGATCTATGGTACTTTTACTGAGGCATTATGCTCGTGTGGGTCGCTCCCCTCGAGTGCCACTCCGGAGTGTGCGTTTTACAGGCTTCGAGTCCTCGGGACTCTCATCCCCTATCGGTGTTATGCGTAGGCTGGCATACCCGATTTGGCAGGCAGGCAGAGCAGGCAGTACCAGTGCTTACTGGTGTATCGATTGGGTCTAGGCAGGCAGGCATTTATATTCTGATGCATACACTTAGCTGTACGTCTAGCAGGCACCTTAGAGGCATGTAGTGGTAGCTCTATCCATCATCAGCAGTCATATTTACAGCTTACCACCTTGTTTTATTCTTCCGCCTCTTATAGTCCTAGTGGGCACATTTGAGTTGAGGTTTACCCACTAGGAGGAGGCTACTGTTCTATAGTAGTTCTCACTCCCCACTGCTTTTCTTTTTCTCTCCCCCTTTGTTTTGCAGAGTCGTCTGCGGGAGTTGCGGGACCCTCCTCAGCGGACCGAGGTAAGAGGATCGCGGATTAGATAGCGGTCTACCCAGGCACCAGTTCAGTTAGTAGATGTACCCCGATACTCTCAGATACTCTACTTTTCATTTCTTTTTGGGTCTGGCTTCGGCCAGCTGGTTGTATTTGATTAGTGAGCTGGGAGAGATATTTGTATTATTGAGAGTTTACTTCTGCACTTTTACTTTCCAGCTTTATCTGAGATGTATTAGTTCTAGTTTAGCTCTGTTTATGCTCTTTTATTATATCATCTATATTTGAGCAGGTTACCAGCGCTTCGTGTACACGGGAAATTCCGTGTATACGGCGGATCTGTAGACGAGCCCGGGTTCTGGTTTACACCCGGGGCGTGACAGATTAAGTTGGTATCAGAGCTTAGGGATAGGTCAGTTGGGACTTAGGAAACCCTAGGCTTTTGGCAGACCCTAGGAAGGCAGGACGTGAGTGACGTGACATTATGCGAAAGTCGGCAATTTGGTCATGTGTTTATTTGACTCTTCCAGTGAGTGAAGAGGGATTGGCATGTCCTATTTCTGGTGAACTGTTATGTTGGCTGCAGACAACATAAGGTTACAGAAATAGGAGGATGCCTTTGACTTTCGCTAGATTGGGTCGAGTGTGGTTTCGTTACTGATCTGTGGTTCTTCGTGTGGCAGGATGCCTCCCCGACGTCGGATTCCTACCCGGGGTGCCCCTACACCCCCTGTTGAGCGAGGACAGGCTGGATCTTCTGAGATTGCTGAGCTGAGGGCCTTGGTAGCCCAATTGGCGGAGAGCAGCCGCCGGCAGGAGCAGCGGATTGAGCAGCTACTGGCGCGGAGAGGGGCGCCGCCTCCGACAGTGTCAGAGACCCCGGCACCACCTGTGGAACCACTTGTGCCGACGGCGCCATCATTGAGTAGCGGGGCTCAGGGCGTGGCCCAGCCTTTGACCCCGGCTGAGGAGCAGGACTTCGCTGACAAACTGGTTAAGTTTTGTAAGCACGGACCGCCCAGGTTCTCGGGGCGGGATATGCAGCCGTGGGAGGTTGGGACATGGTTAGCAGCAATGGAGAAGATTTTCAGGGATTTCTTCATCGACCCGAGGTACAGAGTTCATATGGCGGTACATTGCCTAGATGGAGATGCAGACCTCTGGTGGCGTCGGGTGGAGCCACGGGAGTTTCAGACTTCTCGACAGTTACCCTGGTCCGAGTTTCGGCGTATGATTGTGGATACCTATTTTTCGACCAGCGTGAAGAGGAAGCTGGAGGATGATTTGAAAAACATTCAGCAGGGCGACCGGTCAGTTCAGGATTACCATCAGGAGTTCATGCGGCTGTTTAATTGTGTGCCCTATGTCGCCCGGGATGGACCACATCAGGTTGAGTTATTCGAGGCAGGCCTCCGCAGCGAGCTCTATATCCTTGTGCATGCACAGCGACACCAGACTCTTCAGGAGGCCGTCGAGCATGCCTCATGGGTGGAGAGAGGCGACACAGAGGTGGCAAGGCGAGGCGGGATGGTCGTGCTGAGTTCCGTGAGGAAACGACCAGTACCCGAGGATGAGGGACAGACTAGTTCATGGAGACCGCCACGGCCTCAGTCACCTAGCCGTGGGCGTGTAGAGCAGCGAGAGCCTAGTGGATCCCAGTGGCCATCGCAGCAGCAGCAGGAGTCTCAGCATCAGACTCAGAGACAGCAGCAGACGGGGCGGCCACGGTTTCGCGATAGAGACAGATGCATATTCTGTGGAGGACCTCATTTGTCGCACACCTGTGATCAGAGATGGGGTTGTTGTTACAAGTGCGGACAGCCAGGCCACATTCGAGCTTCGTGCCCCCTTTCGACTTCAGCGGCACCCTCATCGGCATCGGCTCCTCTTTCGCCTCAGCAGCAGTTGTCGACTCAGCAGCCTTATGCTCCAGTGAGCGGATCACCATCCTTTTACCCTGCGGATCATCAGCCGCCGGCTCAGAGCGGTTGGGTCTACGCCACTCCGGTGGAGGATTTTGCAGCAGCCGACCTTGTAGGGGCAGGTATGGTTTTACTGTATTTACCGGCATTGATTGTGCATTGTATTGCATTTGGGCATCCTAGTCATTTGTTAGGAGTGCATGTACTTCCTTGCATTGGGTTAAGGGTAGGACGGTTACCGGGTGTTCGGGAGGTCGTATTCCCGATCTTTAGCACGTAGGGACGTGTTGTGGGTCCTGCCCGGTGCAGTTGAGTCCTTGATTGTGCCTGTAGACCTGATGGTCTTGACCTGGTTGTGGGGCTTGGTTTGGTACTTAGGACGGTTAGGCTGGCTCGGTTATTTTCTTTTCGCGGCAGCTGATTATGCTGCGAGGATGGTTTTCGTGGGAGCCAGGCCTGGAGGTGTTGGTGTACCTGGGTTGCTTGAGAGTATCTTCGCTTCTTTGGTTTTGACCTTGTGAGCGAGGCGGATGTCTCGTAGTGGGTGAGTAGCTTGTTGGCTGGTGTGTTTGAGGGACCTGCGGCGGCATCAGGACTTGGAGATACCCCTTTTGGTTGTGAATTCCCAGCTGTTCCCCTATCGGAGTTGTCTGGCATGACACCAGTTTGGGAGTTGAGGACCCAACTCCAGGATTCGACGTTTTGGATTTGTGTCAGGCCAAGGGTGGCGCCTTTGGGGGCGCCGGTGCTATTCGAGTTGTGGAAGGTTGGTTCACTTCGGCTTTGTGAGGACCCGTAAGAATTTGATGAAGTGATCATCGGGAGCTAGCACCCTTCTGCCAATCTTGGAGGATTTGATTTACCAGCTGCAAGGGTATTGGATCTTCGCGAAGGTTGTTTTGCAGTCTGGTTCTCTCGACTGCTCATGGCTGAGTGTTGATGCCGGAGGGTTAGGGAATTGCTTCTACATCCTGGCGGTTTTGGATTAGAGATCTGAGGTTACGGGACCAGTTGGGGGACTTATACCGGATGCCTTGGGAGTACCGAGGTACTTGGATCGAGCTGGGTGTTGTTGGGCTTGTGGTTGGATTATCTGAGGCCCTAGCAGGGGCAGATGCTTGTACCGATGCGGACTACTTGATAGCCAGAGCAGTTAGCCCAGCTGTACCTAGTTAAGGTGGCGTGGTTCTCTGGAGTGCTCGCCTTTGTTTCGTTTTGGTTAGAGACCCAAGGATTGCATCGCGTCTCTGGATGAGGTATTTGGTAGTATTGGGAGCTTGAGTGGTGGATGATTGGATATTTACCCCCTGTTGGTTGAGATTCCGTGTTGAGGAATGACTTTAGTTTCGAGGACGAAACTTTCTTTTAGTGGGGGAGGATGTGATGACCTGGATCTCCGCAGAGCTGTTGCGGTGCATTGGGGTGGCCATTGGAGGCCTACGCGGTGTGCTGGAGGTGTTCGGGGCACGATTGGACACAAGTGTTGGACTTCGGACTTAAATGGATCACGTGGGTGATCGGGTGACTCCGTCGGATCTCTGGAAGTGTTCTCGGGCGAAACGGATTTTCAGATTGGGCTCAGCGCGAAATTTGGACTAAGAATACCTTTCCGGGGGCATTCGGCAATTTTTAGAGTGGGAATTTGGCAAAACGGACGTCAAATTCGGATTCAGCGCGCGAAAACGGTCAAGACGGACTATTTATTGCATTTTTCTGAGCTTCGGGTACTGTTCATGGCCGGAACAGTAGCTCCGGCGATCACCGGCGGCGGCGGCGGCGGCGGGCAGCGTCGGCGGGCGGCGGCGCGGCCTCGGGCAGGCGGAGCGGCGGCGGCACAGGGCGCGGGCAGCGCGCGGGCGCGCGGGCAGGCGCGCGGTCCACGCGGCCGTCGTGCACCAAGGCGGGGCCACGTGGCATCACCCCATAGGTTGGCTCACAGCTCCCGGTCTACAGAGCAGGATGGTTGGGCTTTGGTTCACGGTGCACCGGGGTGGACACGTGGCAGGTTACCATTGGTTCGGCGTTCGGAGGTTCGTGCACCGGGTGCAGCGGTCAGAGGCAGGACACGTGGCGCTTCCCTATTGGCTGGTCAACTGTGCGGGCAGGAGGGGGCAGCTGGCGCGGGCAGGCGCGCAGGCGCGACGGTACTGTTGACCGGGGACACGTGTCGACTCCCGGAGGTGGCCACGCGGCTCTGCGGGAGTGGAGGATCCGGCTGTCGCCTGTTCGGGCGACACGTGGCGTGCGATGAGACGGGTCGGACGGATTTCGGATCCCGTCCGACGGCGCGCCATGGGCCGGGCCGCACTGTGCGCGCCCGGAAATCTTGGGCCGGGCCGCACTGTGCGCGCCCGGAAATTTCCGGGCGCCCGAAAAATGGGACCCAGTTGTCATTTCGGCAATTGTTTGGTGAGGCCTATTTAAACAGCCCGAGCTCCTTTCTTCTCACTTTTTCCACCATTTCCGAGCCTCCTCTTGTTGGGTTATAAGTAATTGGATCTAAATAGGGGAAAAAACACCTAGAGGGGGGTGAATAGGTGTAAACAATAAACACTCAAAAATCGTTGCGCAAATAAACCCAATGCGGAAAAATAAAATAACACGCAAGATTTTTACGTGGAAAAACTCCAAACCGGAGTAAAAAACCACGGGACCGATAACACGGCGAAATCCACTAGAATTAACACACGTACAAGGTGATATAACGTACTCACAGACGACTCAACCTCTTACCATACGCTCCTAGTAGATATTCCCGCTCGCTCCACGACGCTTCTCGAATCCACGATCCACGCCCAATGCTGAATCCACAGCGTCCAACGTCGAGTCCACGACGTCCGACCGAATCCACGGTCTTCACCCAGTAGCACGCTTCGAATCCACGAACGTACCTCGCTCCGAATCCACGAGAGCGGTTGCACCTTGAATCCACAAGGCCACGCGAGTCCACGCGCCGATTTAGGGTAAATCGTTGTTTGTTTTGGGTGGTGATGATCCGCCGAATACTTAGATTAGAAATAGATCGGAAATACCATCTAAGTATTCATTGATTTGATTCTACTCAAAATGTGAGTATGGAAAACCTAGAATCAAATCAATCAATATAGATGAAGAAACATAGAATAAATTCTATTGATTTCCTTTCTTCTCTATATGTGGATTTTTTCTTTTCGGCTATCTTTTTCTATTTTGCCGATCAATGTGGATGCCCTAGAAAATGAATACAGGGCCTATTTATAGGTTAGAAACCATTGGAAGAAGATAAGGATCAAAAACTGCCTTTTCTGGAGATTTTACGGACGGCGATCCGGATTGGAATTGGCGATCCGGATTGCAGAAGCAAGAAAGACGATTTCCAGAAAAATGCAAGTTCGGGATCCGGATCGTAGTCCCCGATCCGGATCGTTCATACAGTTTCACCAAACATCACGTTCGGGATCCGGATTGCAAATCCTGATCCGGATCGTGCAAGTGAAAAGGTAAAACTAGTGTTCGGGATCCGGATCATGAAATGCTGCGATCCGGATTGAACCAGTGTATGAACGAACACCCTTCGGGATCCGGATTGCCGAGCCCGATCCGGATCCTGAACATGTCCCATGTCCAGTTTTTGATGTTTATGCAATAAAACATTCTTCCAGGTGTTTCTACACTACAAGAAGTATTCGGATCACCAAAAATCTTTAGTTAAACATACCTGATCCTTTTGAATTCTTCTTTCTTGAGATTGAGGTATATGATCCAAAGTTTTTCATCTTCAATCTTCAAGACTTAATACTTTCACGAAATACGCCAACTCAAATTCCGTAACAATCTCCCCCTTTGGCGGTTTCGTGACAAAACACAAATCCACAAAAGAAAATTCAAAAAGATATTTTTGTTGCTATCACCATACAACAAAAATTTACAATGGAGATCCAAAATTAAAAACATGAGATAAACTCCTAAAACAGACTCTAGACTTAGACATCTGTACTCTCTGCACAAAGAAATCATTCTTGACAAACAAAATCGTTAGATACCTCAAGAATTGAAACATACAAAACCAAGTACAGAGATAGAGTTTATTCTCATCATGACATTTGAAGAATTCAGATATGTAAGAGAATCATAGTTAAAAACCAACATATCTTCTAAGCATTCAAAAACCAAATGTCAAACTGTTAGTCCAACATCAACTTGTTAGTCATATTACATGCCCAAATAGTTAGTCGAATAGTTAGTAGGGGCATGCAACCAATCAACAAAGAAAAACCAAAGTTGAGTTGAAGTCATACTTACCTTGATATTCATATTCACAATTCACATCATTCATTGTTCAAAGTTCTCTCTAACTCTCTCCCCCTTTTTGTCACAAACAAAGCCAAAACGTAGCAAAACTACAAAATGTAAGGAGAGTTAAAAAGTTCCATTAACATGAAAAACCTGAGAACTAAACTAAAAGTTAGAAGAAAAACTAAGTCCTAAAAATCGAAAGCCTGCAAGAGAGTAATGTCAGAAGGTGCTGTTCAGTCTGAAGAGTCTGAACTGGTACAGCTCAGCTTGCTCAAAATCCCTTTAAGCATTTTGAAATATTTGAATACTTTTTCTTGATCTTCTTGTGCTGAGAGGAAATTTGCTGAAGTTCTTTCGATATTCTTTCTTGTTCAGCAGAGAGTCTTTGTTGTTCCTGGCGAATGATTCCAATATATCTGTGTCTGTAGTCCGTGTCTTCGAGTGTGATGGATGCTGTGTAGATGCAGATGGTGCATCCAGTCCCTGAACCCATGGAGATTCAGTTTGTAGAATTCCAGAAAGTGAGCGTGCTCTGGTAAGAGGCCCACTATGCTGACTTTCACTTCTTTGGACATTCTTCCGTCTTGTATATTGCTTAGTTGTTGAGGCAGATTTCATAAGCCTTTTTCCTTTGACAAATTTCCTGTTCTCCTCATCAATTTTTCGTTGAACATCTTTGAAAAATTCATCCCATTCTTCCTCATCATAGTCTGAGCTGTCCTCCCCAGCTTCTTTGTCTTTTCTTGAGTGGAATCATCCTGTTCCTTTTTAACAGATGTACTCGTGTGCACCATAGTGACCAACAAAAGAAGGAACCAGGAGAATGCCATTGAACACAGTGCTTTAAGAAGTTGAAGTCCTGTGAAGAACAACTCAAGAACACATGAAAAATCGTCAATTTTGAAAAATTTGAAAAATTGTACCAAACAATCATAATCATGTAGAGAAGCTAAGAATCAAATTAGTTTTGCAAAAAGAATTTTAAAAATAGATCAATCCATGATTTTCAAAAATTCCTCTTTTATGCCCTAAAACCAAATTTTTAGAAATCGAAGCCTAAAAACTCGTTAATCAGGAAAAACCCAGCATAAAAGCAAAACTAATCGACCCAGAGTTCTTATTTCAAAAGAAATTTGATCAAAAACCATTCACAAACGAAAAAGATCCATGATTTCAACTCACGTTTGATGAAAAAATATAAAAACTGTGAAAAACCGAGATTTGATCAATAAAACTTACTTGAATTGAAGAACTTTGAGTTTGGAAGCTCCAAGATGCAAGAAATCTAGAGAGAGAAACTCTAGAGACTTGAGAACAAAAGATTAGGGTAAAAGAAATCAAATCTCTTTGTTCTTATAAACCCTAGCCGTGATCCGGATCGGATCGAGAATGTGATCCGGATCGGCTACCCGCAGGAAGAATCCTGCGTTCGGGATCCGGATCACTTACCCCGATCCGGATCGGCTTCAACTTTTTCTCCAGAAAAATTTAGAAAAATTCCATAAAATCCAGAAAAAGTATGTAAGCACTTTACCATGTCAACTTTAAACAAAAATCATCGTTTCATACAACAAGAAATAGATTATACAAAATCTATCAAAAATACTCAAAAATGAAACGAAAATTTACGAAAATTAAAACACTTAAAGTTGAACAACTTCAATTACATCTATCCTGATCTTATGTGTAATGCCTTTATCAAATCATCAATTTTGGTAAAGAAAATGAAATACCAAGATCAATAGATGTTTGAAATCCCAGATAAGTTAGATAATATATCTAGACAATCTGTTGAAGGAGTGGCTCTTTGAGCATCTTTTATCAAAAATCCCACCTTATACCAACCATGAAATACGACTGAGTCAAGTATTTCAATATGCATTTCATCAACATTTTTAAAACAAAAATTTGCTTTGCATTCATGGAGTATCTTTTTCTTTCTTTCATTTTCTCCATGTGGTGGTAGTTTTCACACTCCTCATTGGGATGTAACTCTTTCCACATCTTTTGAGCATTTTACATTTCATTGACTCCCCCTCAATTGGCTATCAATTATTTAATATATAAGGTATTCAACCAAAAATTGATCTCGCATTCATACTCGACTAAGCAATCAAATATGATAATGACTATACCAAGAGATCATTGAGAGAGAAATTGACTTTGATCACTTAAAAGATGGTTTAATTAACGTAAATGATCATTGCAACATTGAAATATTATGATATCAAAAGCATAATAAATTTCTAAATGCATAAAAGGATGCAATTAAAGTCAATTATGATTTATGCTCAATTAATGTCCTATGTACAAAACATAGATAAAGAACAAAACAAAAACAAAAACAAAACCTAACCTAAGCAAAGGTTTCAAAAAGAGATTATTTCAAGGAAAGCATGCCAATTGCTTTACGCAAGTGAATAAAACGTTTTTGATCCAAAGGTTTTGTTAAGATATCAGCTAATTGATCCTCAGTTGAAATATATGACAGTTGAAGAATATTTGATTCAACTAGCTCTCTAAGAAAATGATATCTAAGTTCAATATGTTTTGTTCTAGAGTGCAACACAGGGTTTTTGAAATGTTAATAGCACTAGTGTTGTCACATAAAATGGTTACCGAAGTTGCTGAAATCCGGAAATCGCTCAACACGCTTTTCATCCAAATCAATTGGGTTGAACAACTTCCTGCAGAAATGTACTCCGCTTCGGCAGTCGAGAGTGCTATGCAATTCTGCTTTTTACTGTGCCATGCAACAAGGCAATGGCCAAGATAGAAGCATGCACCACTCGTGCTTTTCCGGTCATCCACTGATCCAGCCCAATCGGCATCTGAGTATCCAACAATATCCAAACTTGTTCCCATAGGATACCAAATTCCGAAATTGATTGTACCTTTGATATATCGGATGATCCGTTTCACCGCTTTCAGGTGAACCTCCTTCGGTGCTGATTGATATCTCGCACAAATCCCAACACTGAAGGATATATCCGGGCGACTAGCCGTGAGATATAGTAGACTTCCAATCATACTGCGATACAGTTTCTCGTCTACATTCTCACTATGTGATTCACTTCCAAGTCCCTTATGGCTAGTTCCCATTGGAGTCGGAAAATCCTTAGAATTTTCTAGATCAAACTTTTTGACCAACTCCATTGCATACTTGGATTGACACAAGTGAATACCTTCATCGTTTTGTTTAACTTGTAATCCAAGAAAATAAGTCAATTCGCCCATCATGGACATCTCAAATTCGCTTTCCATGGTCTCCGCGAATTTAGAAGCATCATTATCTCTTGTTGCGCCAAATACAATGTCATCGACATAGATTTGTGCAACTATGAAATTGTTTTGATAATGCTTCACAAAGAGAGTCCTGTCAGCTCCCCCTCGAGTGTAGCCCTTTTCCAAAAGGTGCTTTGTCAACCTTTCGTACCATGCTCGCGGTGCTTGTTTCAGACCGTAAAGAGCCTTTTTCAGACGAAAAACATGGTTAGGTAGTTTATGATCCACAAAACCTTTCGGTTGAGCCACATAAACTTCCTCATTTAAAAACCATTTAAAAAGGCGCTCTTAACGTCCATTTGAAATAATTTGATTTTAAAATGACAAGCTATCGCAAATAAGATACGAATGGACTCGAGTCTAGCTACAGGGGCGAAAGTTTCATCAAAGTCTATACCTTCTACTTGAGAGTAGCCTTGAGCAACTAACCTTGCTTTGTTCCTGATGATA
Organism: Tillandsia fasciculata; assembly: GCA_029168755.2. NCBI lineage: Eukaryota > Viridiplantae > Streptophyta > Magnoliopsida > Poales > Bromeliaceae > Tillandsia > Tillandsia fasciculata. The sequence continues at coordinate 17,436,548 of CM054938.1, forward strand.
GTACCATCTTCATTTTTCTTGTTCTTGAAGATCCATTTGGTACCTATCACATTGTGTTGCTTCGGAGGCTTCGTTAATTCCCAGACTTTGTTTCGCTCGAATTGATGGAGCTCTTCCTGCATTGCTTTAATCCAGTAGTCATCTTGAAGAGCTTCATCAACATTCTTTGGTTCGATTTGAGATACATAGCATGCAAATCCGCAAACCAATTGTCTCCGTGTTCTAACTCCTTCTTGTGGATCTCCAATGATGTTCGATTCAGGGTGATCCTTGGAGATGCGTAACGTTTGAGGTAGAGGAGTAGACGGAGGTACACGAGATGATTCCTGCACATCAGATAAACTTGAAGAACCGTTAGATGCATCATTATTATCGAAAGAATTGTTAGAAGAAGATGCATTAGCAGGTGTATCATCATCAAGAGAGATATCGAGGGTAGATTTTTCAGATTCAAAGTGAAAAGCTTCATCTACCTTAACATTTATCGATTCTACGATCGTCTTAGATTCTAAGTTAAAAACTCGATATGCTCTGCTGTTTGTAGAATAACCTAAGAAAATCCCTTCGTCACTTCGAGAGTCAAATTTTCCAAGATTCTCGCGATCACGTAAAATAAAACACCGACTCCCAAAGATACGAAAATATTTGATGTTAGGTTTTCTACAAAACCAAAGTTCATATGGTGTATTCAATGTCCCCGGGCGCAAATACACGCGATTAATAACATAAACAGCAGTGTTCACCGCTTCAGCCCAAAAATAAAAAGGTAAGTTCCGGCTGTGAAGCATAACACGTGCCATTTCCTGTACGACCCTGTTTTTGCGCTCGACTACACCATTTTGTTGAGGTGTATAAGGTGCAGAGAATTCATGTTTAATGCCGTTAGAAGTGCAAAAATCAATGAATTTGGAATTTATGAATTCCCCACCTCTATCACTTCTAACTCGAGTAATCCTATCATTCTTTTCAATCATAATACGATGGCAGATTTCGAGAAAAGAATCAAAGGTATCAGCTTTTTCTTTTAAAAATGCTACCCAAGTATATCTAGAAAAATCATCAACCAATAAGAAAATATACCATTTACCTCCCAGAGATGGTTGACGAGTTGGCCCCATTAAGTCCATATGCAAAAGTTCCAAAGGCCGTTTTGTACCTATGTGGTTCAAGTTCTTGTGTGCAGTCCTAGACTGTTTTCCCTTTTGGCAACCGCCACACACAATGTTTTGTTCAAAAGAAAGTTTCGGAACCCCCTTGACCACATCTTTGTTCGAAATTCTAGCAAGTTCCTTAAAGTTTATGTGACCTAGCCTTTCATGCCAAAGTGTTTCATTTTTCAAAGATGCTAGGTTACATTTTTCAGAAATCTTATAGGAACTACATAACAATTGTTTTCTGATCTAACCCCTTTTAAAAAGAAAGCATGGTTCTGTCAGTTACAGTACATTTATCAGATGAAAAATTAACTGAATAACCACTATCACAAAGTTGACTTATGCTTATGAGGTTAGTCTTAAGGCCATGAACAAATAACACATTATTTAGAACCGGGCCATCTGGAATAGCTACCGTTCCCTTTCCAACAATTTTGGAAGACCGACCATCTCCGAAAACAACAAGTCCTCCGGAGTTTTTCTCAAATGTTTGAAAACAGTTTTTGTCACCGGTCATATGACGGGAACACCCGCTATCCAGATACCAAGACGAACTATCATATGCATGCAAGGAAACATTAGTAACAAGACAAGGGAAAATTTCACCTTTGCGCACCCAAACCTTTTTGGAATGCGTCGGTAATGGTCGTGAAGTTGATCTCCTAGGTGAAAGCGTCTTGTTGAAGAATTGCTGCTCCTTGATGATGTCGTCTTGAGCGGTGTACTACCAAGGCTCTTTTCCTTCAATGATTTGCAGTTGATTTCTGAGGAATAGCCTTTTGGTAGTCATTGCAAGAGGTGCTTGAGGTGTGCGTTTGGCTCCCGTCTTGCAATTTCTCCTTATGTGCCCTGAAATGCCACAACGAAAACATACCTTAGGTCTTGACGATCCCGAGGAGGATGAAGTAGGCTTGTTGTCGTTGCTTGTCGTGAATTCCGGTGTCGGAGGAGGAGATACCGACTGAGGCACAAAACTGTCCCACTCGAACTTGGAATGTCTCCAGTTTGAGTGTATCCGAGGCCGAACTTATTTGTTTGACCAAGACCAAGAAGCCTGTCCAACTTACTCCTTCCAGAAGAAAATCTCTTTAAGTCATCCTTTAGTTGGCGTATGGTCTTCGTCATTTCCAATTTTTCCTGTCGAGCCTCGCCGTTGAGCTTCAAGAAGTAATTCGCTTTGTTCACCATATCCATATAATTCTTCTCGAGTTGCTCATTGGACTCTTGAAGGGAAACATTTGTTTTAATCAGATTATCCCTTTCCACTTCAAGATCGGTTGAGAGAGAGGTTACCCTTTTTACTTCTTCTTCGAGATCCTGCAATCTCCCTTTCAACCCCTTGTTTTGCTTAGCCAGTTTCTTTGAATCCCTCAAAAGCTTATGGTAGGCTAAAGCAAAATCTTCACCTTCCGAATCATCTGATTCATCGTCCGTTGCAATCTTTTCAACAGTGGAGTTGGACAGTGAGTCGGATGTACTTGCCATTAAGCACATGAAGGGTGAAGATGTAGTGGACGCGTGGAATGCTGTCGCGTTGTCTTCTTCATCACTTGAGGATGACTCATTTGACGTGGAGTTGTCATCCCAAGTGACGACTTGCATCGCCTTCTTCTTTGCCGGATTCTTGTTGGGACACTCCGTTGCAATGTGGCCGTAGCCTCGACATTTGAAGCACTGAACTTGTCCCTCTGAACTTTTCTTATCCTTTGAGAAGTTCTCTTGCTTTCTTGACTTGTAGCTTGAAGAACCCTTGCCTTTCTTCGACTTTCCGAAGGATGGAGTTTTGCTTGGATTACCCCTTCGAAAGTTGCGGCGAAACTTCCTTGTCAAGAGAGCGAGCTGCTTCTCAAAGTCCTCCATAGATAGGTTCTCGTCGTCGTCCGAGGAGGATGAATCCGCGTCTTCTTCTTTAGTTGATTTCAATGCGTAACCTGAAGACTTAGAAGAGGATGCCTTTCCAGAAGAATAGTTAGTAGGAAATGTCATTTCATAAGTTTGTAAAGCACCTACTAATTCTTCTACACGCATTTCGTCCGGGTGTTTAATTGTTTCAATGGCTGCGACCTTCGGGCGAAATCGTTCAGGAAGAGTTCTTAGAATTTTTCTTACAACTTTAAATTCTGGAATCTTCTCTCCCAAGTTAGCACATGAGTTTACGATGTCTTGCAATCGTGTGTAATAGTCAGTGAAAGATTCATTCTCTGCCATAGAGATAGAGTCAAACTTGCTCGTAAGCATTTGCAGTTTCTGAATCTTCACAAGGTTAGTTCCCTCATGCGTAACTTGAAGAACATCCCAGATTTCTTTCGCAGTCTCACATGCCGAGACGCGAGAGAACTCTGTTTGTGACAAAGCATTAAATAGAGCATTAATTCCTTTGCCATTGTAAGAAGAAGAATCTATCTCTTCCTTGGTCCATTTCGACCTAGGTTTTAAGGTGCGAACATCATCTAATAATTTCAGTTGGATTAGACCATCCTAATTCAATTGATTGCCACACCCTTTCGTCGATGGAAATTAAAAAGGCTTTCATCCGTACTTTCCAGTACGCATAATTTGTTCCATCAAAGAAAGGGGGTCGATTGATGTTTCCACCTTCAACCATTGTTTACAACCCTATTCCCGCTCTGATACCACTTGTTGGGTTATAAGTAATTGGATCTAAATAGGGGAAAAAACACCTAGAGGGGGGTGAATAGGTGTAAACAATAAACACTCAAAAAATCATTGCGCAATAAACCCAATGCGGAAAAATAAAAGAACACGCAAGATTTTTACGTGGAAAAACTCCAAACCGGAGTAAAAAACCACGGGACCGATAACACGGCGAAATCCACTAGAATTAACACACGTACAAGGTGATATAACGTACTCACAGACGACTCAACCTTTTACCATACGCTCCTAGTAGATCTTCTCCGCTCGCTCCACGACGCTTCTCGAATCCACGATCCGCGCCCAACGCTGAATCCACAGCGTCCAACGTCGAGTCCACGACGTCCGACCGAATCCACGGTCTTCACCCAGTAGCACGCTTCGAATCCACGAACGTACCTCGCTCCGAATCCACGAGAGCGGTTGCACCTTGAATCCACAAGGCCACGCGAGTCCACGCGCCGATTTGGGGTAAATCGTTGTTTGTTTTGGGTGGTGATGATCCGCCGAATACTTAGATTAGAAATAGATCGGAAATACCATCTAAGTATTCATTGATTTGATTCTACTCAAAATGTGAGTATGGAAAACCTAGAATCAAATCAATCAATATAGATGAAGAAACATAGAATAAATCTATTGATTTCCTTTCTTCTCTATATGTGGATTTTTCTTTTCGGCTATCTTTTTCTATTTGTGCCGATCAATGTGGATGCCCTAGAAAATGAATACAGGGCCTATTTATAGGTTAGAAACCATTGGAAGAAGATAAGGATCAAAAACTGCCTTTTCTGGAGATTTTACGACGGCGATCCGGATTGGAATTGCACGATCCGGATCGCAGAAGCAAGAAAGACGATTTCCAGAAAAATGCAAGTTCGGGATCCGGATCGTAGTCCCCGATCCGGATCGTTCATACAGTTTCACCAAACATCACGTTCGGGATCCGGATTGCAAATCCTGATCCGGATCATGCAAGGAAAAGGTAAAACCAGTGTTCGGGATCCGGATCATGAAATGCTGCGATCCGGATTGAAACATTGTATGAACGAACACCCTTCGGGATCCGGATTGCCGAGCCCGATCCGGATCCTGAACATGTCCCATGTCCAGTTTTTGATGTTTATGCAATAAAACTTCTTCCAGGTGTTTCTACACTACAAGAAGTATTCGGATCACCAAGAAACTTTAGTTAAACATACCTGATCCTTTTGAATTCTTCTTTCTTGAGATTGAGGTATATGATCCAAAGTTTTTCCATCTTCAATCTTCAAGACTCAATACTTTCACGAAATACGCCAACTCAAATTCCGTAACACCTCTCACCAAGGTGTCTTCAGCAAAGTTGTTCCCCTTCGAGTTCTCCATCTCCTGGTGAAGTTTGAGGATTTGTGGTGGCACGCACTTCGAGGTTTGGATTTTACGGCGCGGCGCGACGCTCATTCCTTTGTGTTTCCCTTCGTCGCATTTCAGTGCGCGGACTCCCCCGAGCTACCCAGGTAGTATTTTTCAGCGATTCTTGCGCCATCGTCTTCACGACAGGTAGGGATACGTTTCTTGTGTCTACTAGTTTTTCCCCATTCCGAGGTTTTCATGGGTTTTTCGGATCATCTTGTGACCTCATTTTCTGGGGTGGAGTTTTGGACAGCGCTGTATTGTTTTGGCGATATCTTCGCGCACAGACATCGGATTGAGGCGATTCAAAAGGCGTTTTGCATCTACACATCACGAGGAATCTCCCCAAATTTTCTTGGAATTTCCTGAATTTTCCCCGAAGGTGAGAAACCTCTGGTTACAGTACTTTCAGATTCAGTTTTTACGATCGACTTGCTTCGGGATGGCTCTCTTGCCGATTTTGGTTCTCAGCATAGAAAAATCGTGGGAAAACGTGCAGGTACTCGTTTCGACCGGTCCGTCGCGTAGATCGCAGTGGTATTTTTCTGGGAATTTCTTGGGCACGTTTCGCAGGTGAAAATGGCTGAACTGTTAAACAGATTTTTGGGGACAGATTTTGGATTAAACTTGGATAGTAATTATGTGTGCATTCTTTGGGACTTTTGGTGCAGTATTGCGGGATTTTCGGATCGGGCGTGGACTTAGCTTTCGAGGACCGGATTTAGCGCCCGAGGTGGGTACCGTTGTTTAACCTCCTACTTGTGATGTCCCCACTAGGCCTATTTGAGTTGCTACTATGTTACATGGCTAAATGAACCGGTAAAATGAAAATGGCATACTAATTTGAGAATTGGACTTATAACTAGAGTTTGTGACTTCAAAAGGACTAAGTGCTGATTAATGGTTAATTCTTGTAAATAATATGTCGCTTACAACCATGGGAAGAGCTTTGTTAAAATGGCTTATACATATTGGGACCTTTCATGCTCATACATCAACCGACCTGTGGCAACTTAGTAAAATGGGAGTTTATTTAAATGGCATACCTCTATTTGTGAGTATTAGACTACTTGAACCATGTTTTAATAAAGGACTCTGCATGCTTGAATGGTCACTTAGTTAAGCCACCTTTTTCTGCTACACTATTATGCTGGAACTGACTTAGGAGAAACCATGCTTTTATATTCTCTCCTTTTATCTACATTTGGGGGATAGTGCGCTCGGGTTCGAGCAGGGGCTGGGATAGTGTAGTCAGACAGTTGTGGGTTTTGGGACAGGCAGGCTGTGAGGGCAGGGCATTGCGGCAACCGCGGATCTTTGGCGGTTGACCGGACAGTGGTTATTGCATCAGATTGGGGTAGAGGATTTGGGCTTCTTTTAGTGGATGGGTTTTCCACTTTGATCAGAGTCATGATCCAGTCCTGCTGATCTATGGTACTTTTACTGAGGCATTATGCTCGTGTGGGTCGCTCCCCTCGAGTGCCACTCCGGAGTGTGCGTTTTACAGGCTTCGAGTCCTCGGGACTCTCATCCCCTATCGGTGTTATGCGTAGGCTGGCATACCCGATTTGGCAGACAGGCAGAGCAGGCAGTACCAGTGCTTACTGGTGTATCGATTGGGTCTAGGCAGGCAGGCATTTATATTCTGATGCATACACTTAGCTATACGTCTAGCAGGCACCTTAGAGGCATGTAGTGGTAGCTCTATCCATCATCAGCAGTCATATTTACAGCTTACCACCTTGTTTTATTCTTCCGCCTCTTATAGTCCTAGTGGGCACATTTGAGTTGAGGTTTACCCACTAGGAGGAGGCTACTGTTCTATAGTAGTTCTCACTCCCCACTGCTTTTCTTTTTCTCTCCCCCCTTTGTTTTGCAGTGTCATCTGCGGGAGTTGCAGGACCCTCCTCAGCGGACCGAGGTAAGAGGATCGCGGATTAGATAGCGGTCTACCCAGGCACCAGTTCAGTTAGTAGATGTACCCCGATACTCTCAGATACTCTACTTTTCATTTCTTTTTGGGTCTGGCTTCGGCCAGCTGGTTGTATTTGATTAGTGAGCTGGGAGAGATATTTGTATTATTGAGAGTTTACTTCTGCACTTTTACTTTCCAGCTTTATCTGAGATGTATTAGTTCTAGTTTAGCTCTGTTTATGCTCTTTTATTATATCATCTATATTTGAGCAGGTTACCAGCGCTTCGTGTACACGGAAAATTCCGTGTATACGGCGGATCTGTAGATGAGCCCGGGTTCTGGTTTACCCCCGGGGCGTGACACTCTTTCTCCTTTTCCTTTCTTCCGGCTAGGGTTCCGTCTTTTCCTTTTTCTCCTCACCGGTTAGGGTTTTATTTTTTTTTTCTTTTCTTACGATAATCGGGACCACTTATATAATCCCTATTATTTGATTATTTATTTAATTGTTTTTTCCATTTATTTCATACGGTACGTAAAAAGGAAAAACCCGCAAATATCCGAATTTTATTAAATATCTGATTTACGAGATAAAATTCACACCTTTTAAATCCTGGTCACCGATTATTTAATCCCCTTTATTAAATAATCATGGGAAATAAATTCCCAATTTTGTTTATCGTCACCGATTAATTAATTTCTTAATTAATTAATTACCCAGATTATCCAAACTTCCTCAGAAAGCGTGTCGGATATTTTACACGAATTCCGATGCGCGCCTAAAGTCATCGTGATCTTAGAAACCCCATTACGGGAGATCCGTACATCGGATTCCCGATCCGATCGCACCGTCGGTCTACATTTTTCGGGCCCTTTGCCAGAAAAATACACGCACCCCGCACCGGCCGACTTTTGAAAATTAAATAATTTTATTTCATTTAAAGGCTTAAATAATTACATGTGAGTCAAAAATACCCCTAAGGGCCGGATCACTACAAGTAGTCTCTCCATCACCACCAAACACAAGTCTGCCTCCAAAAGCTCCAAACTCAATCCTACGAATCGGGGCGGTTCATCTGTCGAAACTGGCTCAATCGATCAATGATGTCCCACATCTCATCCACTGTCAGCTATCCACCCTGTCTCGGTGCCTCGGCACTACCCATCGGCACGGAGGAGGCTGCTCGCTCCATTGGCGCCACTAGAAATACTGCAACAGGGGATATTGCATCCGGGGTGGTCTCGACAGGAAGCACTATCAGGGATGCCTACTGCTCCAACAACTGTATCATCCTATCAAGCTGCTTACTCCGCCGCTGGCATGCCATTGACAATCCTACCATCTGGGTCCGGAGCTCACTGACCTCAATCTGGGTATCCGGCCCGAATTTGCCTACTCTGGCTCAACTGCGGAGACGGGGTGCACATGGGTCAGAACTCAGCATTGGGGAGACACCGCTCACCACGACACAAAACGCACAACAGCACACAACAAACACACGACCCAATCCAGCGAAAGTCTAGAGTATGTCATTCATTCCACGGCATTATGTTGTTTGCAGCCAACATAATCGCTTAGGAGCATAAACATACGAATCACTCATCCCGTCCCTTGGGTGAGGTAAAAAAAACATAAATAGGACTCGCTATAAGTCACGACTCTCACGTAGTCATCCTAAGGTCCAACCACAAGCCTAGGGTTTCTAAGTCCACAATGGCCTACATCCTCACGCCCCGGGGTCGAAACTGCGACCCGGGCACGCCAACAGATCCGCCACACATACGAGAAACCCTGCATAGGCGAAACGTCAAACCTGCAAAATGATAGTACTACAGCTAAACAGATATCAGAGCTGGAGGGCAAACAGCTGTAAAAGTAAAATCCAAACCACAGTACAGCTGGAATAAAATACAAGATCCATCTCCCAAAATAATCATCATACGTCAACATCTGATACAGCATCTAAGAGTCCAAAAGGGAGGTAAATTAAAATAATAGTAATACATCAGTGTACAGGCTCACTGTACAAGTCATTTCCTCACAATACATCAGTCTCTCAAAAATAAAGACAACTCTCAAAAGAGTAAAATATACAAATCCAACTGACTGTACTAAAATCCTCCAAGTACAGGGGGTACAGCTACTCTCCAAGGACAGGTAGGGATCTAGCTCGCGACTCTCTCGCCAGGATCAGAAGAAGCAGCAACAGCAGGGGTAGGATCGAGTGAAGGTGCCTCTACAAAACTGTCACCGACAGAGGGTGTGAGAACTACACCAACACGTAGTTCTCAGTGGGTAACGTCTCCAAGAACAACCGTCTGCCCACTAAGTCTACAACAGGAACAAGATAACGGTGCAGTAAAAACTATATAAAAAAAGCAGAAAATAATTCTACAGCTACCATGCCTCTATCTAAATGCTCAATGGGTGAGACAGATGAAAAGATATGCAACCACTCGAGCACGAGGTGCTCAATCGACCCAATCAAACTGACTGCCACATAAGGTCTAGTCAAGCCTGCGCCTACCTACTGCCATTACATCCACGGAGTACTGGACTTACGTAGGGCGTCCGTGACTGCCTAAAAAAGGCCCAGCCAGAAGGACTGCGTCGACAAGTCGTGATAGCAAAGTAACAGGTGTAGCCGCAGAGCAGCACTCAAGGAAAGTATCCGCGCATCTCTGTCGAGCTCATTATGGCTCATGCAGGCTATGGTCAAAATCCACGCTCACTCTCAGAACGGAAGAACTCAAGATCCTCAAACATCTCGCACGACAGTCGGAGTACTCTCAACGACTCAAACTAACAAAGCCCTCACGAATCTCGAGACACTAGCGAACACAACCAACCCGTGACACTAACCCACTGGCCGGAGGTACTCAACAGCCGAGACCACCGTCGACCCAAACGGCTCCCAAAACGAAACACCCAACTCACCTCACTATACTCACGGGCTGAAGATACTCCACAGCCGGGATCGACCCACAACTCGAGAGCTAACAAAACTGGTCGGACGACACTCAACGATCCGGGACCACCATCAACCCAAATGGTTCCCAATAAAACAGATTGGAAGATACTCGACGGCCCGGGACCACCGTCTACCCAAACGGCTCCCAACAACAATAGCACTGGTCTAATCTCAGCTACCAGACTCCACTCAGCCCCCAGGCACGAGTGCAACATACGTCCCACAATAACCTGACCACCCAGCGCACTACCTGGGCGAGGAAACTCTATGTCCAGGAAAAAGATGCAAAGTATGGGAATGTCTAAAGCATAAAAGAACCTAGCACAAGTGAAGGTTCTCTACTAGTCAGGTTTAAATATGCAACATATGATGGGGTGCTAGGTCAAGTACCATAATATCATTATAAGAGTGATAATCTATCAATTGATTCTGTCATACAAAATACTAGCTCAAATATCAGTAAAAGGCATTACATCCAACATAATCTCTAATAACAACTAATGTGAAAATCATCTTCCTAAACATAAGGGGAACATAAGGGGAACATAACCACTTTACTAAATGCGAGATCTCAAATCCACCAAAGCTTGTACAATTTATCAAGTAAGCATCAATCCACCTAATCTAGACCATTCTCATGCTTACAGCTCAATCTGATAGGTTGTTCATTAAATTATGCATGCTATCAATCACATAGGGTAACACTTTCCTTAAGTAAGCTTTCATTGACCATAACATGGATATCTCAATCTTACAAGTTTTCATTAGACATAACATGGATATTTTTATCTTGCAATTTCTCATACTAGTACAATTTACCAAACTTACATCTCAATCATATATTTGGTACACTAAACATGCATGCTTACTAACATATAGAATTAGAGAACTGTCCGCCAGTTTCGGAGACAAAACAACAACTCACCTGAAACTTGTTGATCCGCTGCCCGATCAAGCTAAATTTTGGCGTGAGTAATCCTTATCCTCTCAGAAATCCGATGCCGTGAAAATCATCCAAATTCGCCACACGGATTGGGCGCAATCACTGAAACAATGCATGCTGTTCGATTATATTCCAGAATTCAGCAAGTAAGACAAAGCTAAATAAGATACAAGTGCAGCTCCAAATACCTCAAGATGAAGTCCCCAACAGGAAAACAAAGATGTCTCCTTTTATATAAACATCTCCAAGTCCACAAAAATCCACCATTAATTCCCCTTAAAATTCAAATGAAGCAAACATCACATTGTTGTCCCAAATTTACACCAATTTCCAACATAAACTAACATAAATTAAAGAGAACAATCCATAAGGAATTTTAAGCTGAAACCAAAAGGAGAAATCTTCACCTTGATCTTAATAAGATGCCCAAAATTTAAAATCCCGAAATTAACAAGAATTACATCAATTACTGCATTCCCAAAGTCCAAGTATCAAATTAATAGTAAATCTGAAATCTGTTGTAACCCTTAAATCAGAGCTGAGAAGATCAATAATGTTACCTGGTCAAACATGCTCCAAATCCAGTAAGAGAGGTACCATTGGATTCTTTGTCGAGAGTAGATGTGAATCGAGCTAAAGAACTTCAAAATCCATGATCGGATGAAAAAGAAAACCTATAATTACTTTAGACTATCCAAAACTCAATCCAAACAGTCCAAAACTCAAACCATAACACTAGAGTTCCAAAGATAATAATTATACTCCAAGAAATTCTTAGATATAGGAGAAATAATACATACTAATGTTGTAGATATTCGAGTGCTAAAAATTTTCCCACAAAAATCATCCCAAAACTCCCATCTTACTGTCCAGAGCAGCCAAAACACTAATGACTGTCCAAAATCCCAAGCTAAAACAAAGGGTCTCAAAGATGGCTTAAAAACTCTATAAAATCTTATGATCTAAGGCAAGAGTTGAGTACCAAAATTGTAGGCCTCCCTCTTGTGAAGACACAGAACCAAAAATAAGGTCAAAACTCACTCTGGTTAGCTCTGTGGAATTTTTACACCGAAACGCGACGAAGTGGGCTGTGAGTGCAACAATGGTGATGTCCTCCAAGTGGATGAAGAAGGTGATCAAAATGGCCTTCAAAAATCTCCCAAAAATCCAATGTTGTAGTGAAGTTGTAGAGGGAGCTCTGGTAAAAATTCCTCTGAAAAATGCACCTCCAAAACAGCTAAAAGTGGAGAAGAAAACCCCTTTAGAAACCATGGAGAAGAAGAAGAGGGAGACTGAGCCCCTGCTTGCTACAGTAACGGGCCAGCCCATCACTGCGCGCTGCACAGCCACGTGTCGCGCATCCACGCGCTCCCGCCACCGCGTTGGCGCCCGATCCCGCTGCCACGTGTCACGCCCCGATAGGGCGATCCGCGGCGCCAATGGGCGCGCTACACGTGGCGCCCTTTATCCACGCCCGGGCGCTGCCCGCGCACCCGCCCATGCGGGCCCACGCGCCTGCCCGCGCTGCCCGTGTGGACCGAGTCCGTTGCGTCGGCCCAACCACATGCCGCCACATGGCAGCCTACAGTCCACGGCTCCTCCACGCACCCGCAAACACTGTAAAACTTTCGGTTGCCAGTTTTCGTGCGTCCGGACTAAGAAAAATACATCCAAATAGTCAATTTCCATCGTTTTTCCGCGCTAAATCCAAATACGATATTTGTTTTGCACGAAACCACTTTTATTTTTTTAACGAAGTCATCCGAATGGGTATTCTTGATCTATTTTTCGCGCTAGGTCCAATCCCGAGGTCCAATTTGCGCACAACCAACGCCATCACACAACATAGGCCTCCAAAGGCCGCTGAACATGCTGCAAATCTCCGTGGAGATCTGGGTCATCACACCATGGCTCCCCCACTGCATCCGAGCTACAGTAAAAACTTCCAGCCGTCCATTTTCGAGCGTCCATATACAGAAAAATACATCCAAATAGCCTATTTCGAACATTTTTTCATGCTAAATCCAAATCTGGTGTCCGTTTTGCGCAAAACCACCTCTAACACTCGACGAAAGCATCCAAATAGGCAATCTTGATCCATTCTTCGTGCTGAACACTTCCAACACACAATAAAGGCATTCTTGGGGCCTCTGACCATGCTGCTAACATCCACGGAGATCCGGATTATCACAGTGGAAATAGGGTTTGCTATGAGAAAGGGTCATGTTTTAAGCTGGGCTAGCCCAACTTAAATCCCCACACTAACCATGGTTAACCAACTCTGCTTGTGCTGTCAAGGGCTTGGGGTACTGGTACACGGGTTGGGGTACCGGTACTGTCACGCCCCGGGAGCAATTTTAAAGCGAAAAGCAGCCCTATTTTTTTTTTTAAACAGACTCCCGCGTGGCACGTGCACAGACCCGCTACATATACAAGATCTCCCTTGCATATGCACGGCGTCCCAAAGCCCAAATAAAAACATCAACCACCAAGCATTAACAATTACAAATTACCAGAGTAATATTTGAAAACGCTATCATCTTATTTCATTAAACGGCGCACACCCGGCGCTTCAATAGGTTTGAAAGGATAAATCCACAGGTTTTAAAAACAGTGCCCACACGACACTTAATTTTCTAAAGCCATTTTCACAATTCCTTTTTAAGTATGAAAACCCGCGTCTACACGACGCGTCCATAAAACCACAATCTGAAAACATAACTCTACAAAGTGTAAGACCGTCTCAACATCCACACCACGCACATCCACATGCACAATACGACCATAAAGGAAAATAACCAACTAAGAATGAAAGAAGGAAAAGGAACCTGACCGAGGTAAACTCACACCTCACAAGTAGCGTCCTCACTATCGTCCTGATCTCCAGACCCCACCAAACCTGTTACACAGTGGGAGTCAGTGACAAAAGGAGTAGGGATAAAACACAACTGCAACTACGATGCAAAAAGGTGCGGATAATAAATCAAACTGTGAAACCAGAGCATCCATAACCCATGCTGCAATCAATCACATCATCCCCGAGGGACTATTGCTGAGCACCTTGCCACGTCGGTCCGGAGACCTCAGGCAAAAGAAAACCACACCGCTCTCACCTTTGATGCATGTAAACCCCCCATAAATCACCGCGAGGGGCCCTTACCACGTCACCTCGTAGGGTTCACGGGTCCGCAGACTACATTTTCGGAAAAGTACACCGACGCGGTGGCCAAACCGCTGGTGTGCGTGCAAGCGCCATGAGCATAGTAACCATAGTAAAACGAGTGTCCACCTGCGACACTTGTTGCTCCAAACAGTATAAGTGCCGATACCCGTGGCGAGTGTCCACCTGCGACACTCGTTGCTCCAAACAGTATAAGTGCCGATACTCGTGACGAGTGTCCACCTGCGACACTCGTTGCTCCAAACAGTATAAGTGCCGATACTCGTGCAGAACACGGGGTTAGTCATCAACTCACAAGTAACATAACTGTAAACCAATGTCAATAACGAAGAAGGGGAAAGCTCGGTACGTTCCAACCGACGGCCTCCCCCTTTCGGATAAAGGTAGCCACCTTCCGACTTCCGAATGGTCGCACCGATCACTGTCCCGATCGCAAGTATGCCCCGAACAACCATACCGTTGTTCGGAGAGGGTGAACTGCCCGTCCGGTCTCCAACCGCGACATTCATTAATCCGGAGGTCCACGTTACCCACAATACCCCTTAAAATGGTAAACATAACAATAACGAAATTATACACAAAGAGGTTCTAAGGGTGTACCCACCTGAGACGGAGATAAACGACCGCGCCCGCGACCCTCCTAAGCATTCAACACCACCCGCGGGCCTAATAAAATATCCAAAAACACAAATCAACACAATACCCCAAACTGGCAAATTCAGTGCTCCCGACTACTGTACTAGAAATCCCTTCTATCCCGAAACAGAATCTGCCTCCGGTGTCTCGATTGTCGCACCGATCAAAACCTGATCAGAACAATTTCCCTAACAATTTTTACCATTGTTCAGATAAGGACAAGCAGTCAACCGGACCTCATACCGCGACAACCGGTCATCCGGAAGGTACAAACATTCTAACAACACCCCTAACGTTAAGAGATAGGAAAACCGTGCAAAAATCTGAATTTATAGAAAAAAAGGATTCTACCAGTGTACCGAAAATAACAGATAAAATTCCACTGGTAAAACAAAAGAACGGATATAAAAACGGCACCCGGCAAAACCCAAAACAATAACCTGACGAAAAACTTAGTGTCCAAAAATCCCTCATGTTGAAAACCGTAACTCCGACGCAATCCGACTGTCGATGAGGCAATTGATGGAAACCCGGCTCCAACCGTTGCCTTGACGAAGTCCGCGACGAAAAACAACCAAGCGGAGAATCAACCGATGACAAACGAAAACAGCTGCGTCAAGCGGACTACACCGTCAAGCGGATTGCACCGACAAGCGGACTGTACCGTCAAGCTAAAAATCGTCAATGAATAAGCTAAATAAAGCCATCACGCAAAGCCGTCGACAAAAACACCAAGTAACACAGTCAAACCAAAAACCGTCAAGCCCCAAAAATCGATAAGCCAAGCTGTTGACCGAGCGGTCATAGCGTGTCACGCCCCGGGGGTTTTTACGCGCGGAAGGGAAGCCGCCGATGCTCCCAAATTTCTACATATATTTTTTTTTGAAACAAATCTCCCCCGGTGCGTGCCCAGACCCGCCGCATATACAAATTCACTCTGCAACCAGGCAGGGTCTCCTTTGTATATGCACGGCGTCCTGATTACAAAGTTCACCTAAACATGCCTTTAACCACACTAGACCGATTGCCAACCACATACAACCATTTTCAACAACATACAATCAATTTCCACAAGTAATAAAGAGGCCGACTATTTTCGAAAGGATAAAACCACAGGATTTTGAAAGCGATGCCCACTCGACATCAGGTTTTATTAAAGCTAGTTTCGAAATCACATAAATCCACAGAATTTGAAAACGGTGCCCACACGGCACCCATATTTTTAAAACAGTTTTCACAACAGTTTTCTTGTTCCTTGTTTGTAGTTTGAAAGCGGCCAAACCAAGAAATAAGAACAAATCTGTCACGCCCCGGAGGTCTAAGGAATAAGCGGAAAAGCGTATATTTTTTTTTTTTTCTTTGAACACCGACCTCTCTTCTGAAGCGTGCCAGACCGCCACATATACAAATTCACTCCTCGAACGGACAGAGTCTCCTTTGTATATGTACGGCGTCTCATTCATACTGTCAACCCACAACCACACAGTCATCAATCACACAACAGGAAATATCTACGTCTACGTTTTTGCAAGCGGTGTCCACTCGACACCCAATTTTTAAAACAACTACACGTTCAACCAAGAAAGCGGCGACGTCACTTGGAAAGGATAAATCCAGAGGTTTACAAAATCTGTGCCCACACGGCACTCCATTTTGAAAAACGTTTTCGCAATCATTACTTTGATGTTAAAACATGCCGCATACGAAAAACACAAAAGCGTATCTAAACCATAAGAGTACATCCAATCCACAGTGCCAATTAATTAGTTAACTACACTTAACATGATCCACAATTTGCAAATTAAACTAACAGTTACGGAAAAAGGACTTGAGATAAACCAATGAAACTAAAGGGGGAAAGTTCCCCCACGACTACGATCCTCGCGACGCAGTCTCACCGCCATCCCGGCTATGACACCTAACCGAACCTGTCACGGAGTGGGTAAAGTCAGTGACAAATAAAGTAGATGATGTATCAATTAACAAGAATATTAGAACAAACCGAGTACACCGGAACTTTCGCTTTCACCTCCCGTAAATTTACCTCACCGGTTTTAATTTCCATGAATACCTGTCGGGGAGTCGAAGATCTCCCCTCGTGCACAATCCCCTCACCTTACGTGATGCTTTTACCCTAATCGCGGTACTCGTGCAGCACCTGTAGCTGGCGCGATGGGGTCCCCACCCTACACATGTGGGGCACACGGGTCGTTGTTGACCACTTCTCCGGAAAAGTACACCCATGCGGAGGCCAATCCGCCTGTGTACGTGCAGCATCTAAGAAGAACGTGTTGCCGGAATCGGCGTGTGTAATGCACCGCGACCTCGGTCGCCACAATTATTTATGCAAAATAATATTCATATATGCGAAAGATCCTACTAGTTCATCTACTTTATTAGACCAGTTAACAATATTTTTACGATGACATGGTGCACTTACTGCACTTGTTGCACTTATAGCAAAGGTACCCACCTGTTTGCGGAAAGATCGGAGCACCTGAGTCATTTGCACACTCCCGCTGCGCACCTGGACCTAAGAAAAGTCCGCAAGGGTAAACTATAGTCAAAACCACACACTAACATCGTAAAACGAAAGTCCCAAAAATATCTATTTTACGAAAACCCCAAAAATGACAAGTCCCCGTCACCCGACGGTCCTCGCACGAACACCGCCGCCCGCTGATGCCCCGCGCGGCACTGCCGCCGCGGGCGGGTTGCCTGCGCGGCGGCCGCGCAGGCTCTGCCTGGGGGCGGCGCCCGCGCGGTGCGGCCTGCGCGGCGCCCGCAAGGCGCCCGCGCGGGTGCGGCCTGCGCGGCACCCGCGCGGCGCCCGCGGGTGCTCCGCGCGGGCGGAGCCCGCACGGGTGCGCCCCGTACGGCACCCGCGGGTGCTGCCCGCGGGCGGCGCCCGCGCGGCGCTCGCGGGTGCTGCCCGCGGGCGGCGCTCGCGGGTGCTGCCCGCGGGCGGCGCCCGCGCGGCGCCCACGCGGGTGTGCCCCGCGCGGCGCCCGCGGGTGCGGCCCCGCGGTGGCGCCCGCGACGGCACCCGCGCGGTGCGCCCCACGCGGCGCCCGCGCGGCGCACTTCCGCCCGCGGGCGCCCACGCTGTCCGGGACCGCGCGGTCCGCGCCCGCGGGCGGCGCCGACGTGGCGCCCGTGCCTCCCCACGGTACCCGCCCGCGCGGTGCCCTAGCGGCACCGCGCGTTCCTCCCCCGCCCGCGCGGTGCCCTAGCGGCACCGCGCGTCTCCCCCGCCCGTCCGACGACGGCGGCGGCCGGTAGAGACGACGGAGACAGGGGAAGAGAAACCAAAACAACAAGCCTATCTGGAAAAACCGAAAAAGAACACCACAAACGGAAAGATTACTCACAGGATGAATCGACGGGGAGATCGTTTGACCGCGTTCTTGCTTTCGGTAAATTGTTCGGGACGATCGGTCTCCTCCGTCTCCCTCCTCTTTCTTCTTTCTTTCCTCCGGTTAGGGTTTCCGCTTTTCCTTTTCTTTTTCCCTCCGCTCTCTCTCTCTCTCTCCGGCTAGGGTTTCTTTTTGCAAAAAGTAAAATCCCCTTTTTCGTACGTACTAATATAACCCCCTTGAAAAACCTAGTCACCGATTAATTAATTTCCTAATTAATTAATCATAAATAAATCCAATAATTCCTCAGCCACCGATTAATTAATTTCCAGATTAATTAATCATCGGAAATAAATCCTGAATTTTCTCGAAAAGCGTGCAGGATATTTTGCACGGATTCCGATGCACACCAGAACACCGCAACTCTAGAAACCCCGTTCCGGGAGATCCCAACGTCAGATTTCAGATCCGATCGCACCGTCGGTCTTCGTTTTTCGTGCTCTTTACCGAAAAATACTTATGGAACGCACCGACCGACTTTCGAAAACTCGATAAATAAGGATCCACTAACAATAACGCTTTATTATAAGGAGGAGGAAAATACAGGAAAAGTCGTGTCATTACAAAATCACACATCCAAAAGAGCTATCGAATAGCCCAACATCCACATCGATCCCACGGGAGTATCACGATCCACAACTAGCTACAATGCGTAATGAAATGAACAAAGAAGGTAAGGTAAACCGTATCTGTAGCCTCTAAGGGCCAGAAGATCGCTCACGCAGCCTCACCAACGCCCTAGCACTCGCCCCTGGACGGACTAGACGAACCTGTCACAGAGTGGGAAGTCAGTGACCAGGAATAATAATAAAAGCAATAATGCTAAAGTAAGGCAAACACGGTAAAAACCAGAGCACTCAACAATGAGGAACCCTGTGCAAGCCAAACAATGAAGAACCCTGTGCAAACCAAGCAATGAAGAACCTTGTGCATACTAAACAATAAAGAGCCTTGTGCAAACCAAACAATAATGAGCCTTGTGCAAACCAAACAACGAAGAACCCTGTGCATACCAAGCCGGGCACCTCCGCCGGCAACCACACCGAGCACCTGCCTCGGAAACCCCTGCCGAGCACTTGCCTCGGCCGCTGAGCACCCGCCTCGGCATCACCGCTCACACCCCCCACCCACGGGGGCCCCCATTACGTCACCATCACGTGGGGTACACGGGTCAACGTACCACTTTTCCGAAAAAGCACACCCTTGCGGGGGCCAAGCCGCCGGTGTGCGTGCAGTAACACGAGCCTCGACCGAGCACCAACCTCGGCCATCCAGGCCGAGCACCAACCTCGGTAAGCCGGACCGAGCACCTGTCTCGGTCACCTCCCTGAACACGATGTATCGTCGGGCACAACGACCCTCAGTCGCTATAAACATAGTGATAATAAAACATAAGCATGAACGGGGTTAGCAACATTTCAACGTGTCAAACCTTTGCTCTTACCAATTGCTCTCGTTTCCCGACTTAAGAACTGTCGGGAGAGGAACCCACCTTTCGATGTCCGACTGGTCATACCGATCACCGTCTTCCTCGCTAGTACGCTCCAAACAACCCCACTGTTGTTCGAAGGGGCGAACTGCCCATCCAGTCTTCCACCGCGACGTTCATTAAACCCGGAGGTCCACGTCACCCCTTACAAGATATAAATGACAATAATGAAAACATACACAAAGATGTTCTAAGGGGTACCCACCTGGAACGCGAAGAAGAAGGTGTGCGAAAAATTCCAGTTAAAACACTCTCACCCTGTGCCCGAAAAAGCTACAGTAAGGATTATTGTTAAAAACGTCATCGCGGTCAAAAACACTAAAAAACGGGGCGAAACGGGCCAAAAACGGAGCTTCTGGACACTTTGGCTGCAGTCGGGTGCACGGGTCCAGGCGTGGACCGGGTCCACGGCAGTAGGCGGCTGCGGCGCGGGCCGGGAGCACGCTGCAGCGGTGGACCGGTGCGGCTTGGGCCGGGCCGCGCACGGGCTCGGGCGCGCACCGGGTTCACCGCTCCCCGCTGCGGTGATGAGCACCGGGTGCACGCCTAGGGCGTGCACCGAGCGGCCTGGCGCACGCATTCCGTGCGCCGGGTCTGCGGCCCCGGGCCGCGGAGGCGTGCGCCGGGTGCACGCCGGCCCGGTGGACCGCGCGGCCTGGCGCATGCATCCGTGCACCGGGTCTGCGCCCCCGGGCCGCAGAAGCGTGCGCCGGGTGCACGCGGGCCCGGTGGACCGCGCGGCCTGGCGCACGTATCCGTGCACCGGGTCTGCGCCCCCGGGCCGCGGAAGCGTGCGCCGAGTGCACGCGGGCGCGGTGGACCGTGGCCTGAATCCCTGTTGAAGAACAGTATTCCGTCCCCTTTTTCGGCTCCGGTTGCGACCCCGCGATCACGCCGGCTGCGGCGATGACTCCGTGAACACGATAATGGCAGCGGCGGCGGCCTCCCGTTTAACAACGGTGGCGGCGGCTTCCCGTTACCACAAAGCCCACATCGCGCGACAACCGGACAACCACCGACACCCGAAACCCCCAACCCTAAAAAAAAACAACGATGTTAACCTTGATTTCCCCGGAGGAGGAGGAAGAAGGAGGGTCGCCCATCCCTTGCTCGATCGATCCCGCAGAAAGAAAGCCGTTTCTCCTTTCCTCCCCCCCGTCTCCCCGTCTCGGTTCTCCACGCTGTTCTTGAAAAGAGGGAAAATATGAATTGGGGTTTTCTCCCCCCCCCCCCCCCCCCGCACGCACCCAGAATAGACTTAACGCTCAAATGAAAACCCGTAAAGAAAACCCTAAATCCCCAAAACACAATTAAAATAAATAGTCGGGATGCAACGAGGGGTCTAGATTACCCCGAAAAACGTGCCAATCGCCTGCACGGCTTTCGATGCGCCCAAACTGATAGTAAAACTTCAAAATTTATTTCTGGGAGATCCCGGGGTCGAAATTCAGATCCGATCGCGCCACCGTTCACCGTTTTGCGAGCTCTACCACCTAAAAGTACCCACAAGCCCTGACGACCAGCCCAAAAATTTTTGAATTTCAACCCCCCCTTAACAACTGAAAATATTCAATTTGGACACAAAACAAAAAACCGAAAGGTCGAGGTACCACCAAATAAATAAAATAACCCACTGACAAAAAAGATGAAAAGTCCGATCACAGCAGGATCCCGTCCGATCACCTCGAAAAGCGTGCATGCCATTTAGCACGGGTTCCGATGCACCACTCGAAGGCAAACGCTTTGACCCCCATCCCGGGAGATCTGTAAATCGGAATCCGAATCCGTTCGCTTTGCCGTCCTCCGTTTTTCGAGCTCAATCGCAGAAAAATACTCGCGGTCCAGGCCAGTCCATTGCAGAAAACACAGTGAAAAGTTTTCCTAACAATCTCGTCAAAAAATAAAAGGGAGGTATACAAGGGCAAGGGAACGCCAGGACTCTACATAGCGGCGGCGCGGTAGCCCCGCGCGGGCACAGCAGCGGCGCGGCAGCCCCGCACGGGCCCAGGTCCGCGCGAGCACGCGCAAGCAGCGCGCAGCGCGGCAGCCCCGCGCGGGCACACGCAAGCAGCGAGCGCGGGCGCAAGCATCAGCGGCGGCTAGGGCATCCAGTGGCGGCGGCCTGGCAGGGCGCGGCTCGCGCGTGCGGCAGCACCACGCGGTGGCGGCCTGGCAGGGCGCGGACCTGTGCGGCGCGCAAGCAGTGCGCAGCAGCGGCGGCCAGAGCATCCAGTGGCGGCGGCCTAGCAGCGCGCGGCGCGCATGTGCGGCAGCAGCACGCGGCGGGGGCCTGGTAGGGCGCGGCTCTGTGTGGCTTGCCCTGACAGCGCAACAGCGGTGCGCGCGCGACAGCAGCACGCAATGCTGCGCGCGGGCGGCGGCAAGCCTGGCTGCGCACGGCGGCAGCGCGCATGGCTGTGTACGGCGGCAGCGCCTGGCTGCGCGCGGCACAGCGCCTCGGCGGCGCGCGGGCGGCAGCAGCGCGCAAGGCTGCGCTTGAGCGGCGGCGAGCCTGGTTGCGCGCGGCACAGCGCCTCGGCAGCGCGCGGGCGGCAGCACTAATGGCTGCGCGCGGCAGCAGTGCGCAAGGCTGCGCGCGGGCGACGGCGAGCCTATCAGCGTGCGGCGACAGCGCGCATGGCTGCATGCGGCGACAGCTGTGAGGTCCCGGAACCCCCGCGTAGGGTTTGCTGGTTGTTGGGGCAGCTTTTAGTGGCCGTTGGGAGTGTTTGTGCGCTTGTCGGGCCCGAAAAAGGGATCTGTGATGCAATTTGGAATTTAGTTGCATCACTGGAGGCCTGCGTGGTGTGTCGGTGGAGTTTGCGCGCAATTTGGACACAAGTGTTGGACTTTGGGCTTAATAGGAGATCGCGTGGGTAATTGGAAGACCCGAAATCCTTGTGAGTTGGGTTACTAGTGGAGTGGTAGCTCGTCGGCGTATTTTGGGTGTGTTAGAGTCGCCGGTGCGCGAAGAGGACGCGAAAATCGAATCCAGTGCGAAAAACCGCATAACAGGGATGTGCGGAAGTGCGGTGGTGGTACAGTTATATTTTGGAGAGTTTTGAGTGTGCTTTTTCGGTGTGTCGGAAGCCTCGGTTCGCCAAATGGACGAGAAAAATGGACTCAGGGTGAAAAACTGTGCAAAATAGGCTATTTCTGGATTTTTCTGGGCTTAAACAGTGATTTTGAGTGTTGCGGGTGCGGTGGACCGGGTTCACAGGCTCTTGGCGCACGGCAGTGGACCGGCCGGTGCAGCGCGGTTCATGGCCGCGCTGCACCCAGTCCATGCAGCTGGGCGGGCGCCCGGTGCACGTGCGGTGCACCGGGCGGGCATGCACCGCGTGCGCATGCATGCGCGCGCGTGGCGCGCGCCCGAGGCCACGCGTGGGCCTGGGCCGTGCCGCGTGGCGGGGAGGTGGGTTGGTCAGACAGTTTTGTCCGACCCCCCTTGCACCGGATCGGGTGCAAGGGGGGATTTGAGTGAGAGGGGGAGTTGGTATGGAGTTTTATGCACCTTAAGCCCCTTCGTTTGAGTTTGTTTAGCCTATCTAAGGAAGACTATGAGCTGGGGTTAACTCTTTTAGACATCTTATACTTCCTAGCTGTTAAGGAGTCCTTGATGCAACCTTCATCTTCATCTTCTTCATCAAAGAAGCCACCATTGTTGGAGCTTGAGGTTTGCTGGTTTTGGTTCCACTTCGTCGCATTTTCTTCCAGGAGGTCTCCAGGATCGTAGAAATGGAATTTTGGGATGATTCTTGCGTGGTTCTCTTCACAACTTCGTGATCTACAACTTTGGTATTGAAGAGGAGACCTAATTGAAGCTCTAAACCAGGTAAATATAGCAATCTTTGAGACACTTGATTTCAGTTTGAGATTTCGAGCAGAGGTTAGTGTTTTTACTCCCCTGGGATGTATAAATGGAATTTTAAGTTGATTTTTGTTGGTAAATTTCCAGGACTTACAAAGATCCAATTTTCGTATTTTGTGGAATTTCCAATTTGGACTCTAAGTTAGGTAAATTGAGCCATCTTTGGGATTGTTGTGTACAGCTGAGATTTTGGATGTGGTTTTGAGCAATGCTCAGTGTTTTTGCTCCCTAGGATTGAAGAAGTAGAATTTTAAGCTGATTTTTGCGAGGAATTCACCAGGACTCAGAGATCTACATCTTTCATATTGAAGAGAAAAGCTAAATCTTGCTGCAAATCAGGTGAATTTCATCATCTTTGGAGCCCTTGGTTCAGTTGCAGTTTTGGACAGCATCGCAGAGTTTTGGCCGTAACTTTGCACACCGACATCGGATCGAGGTGATTCAAGAGGCGATTCTCATCTACTTCTCGCGAGGAATCTCCTGGATTTTTCTCAGAATTTTTTGAGTTTACTTCGAAGGAGAAAATCTTTCTTCTTCCCGAGTTTTATCTGTGGAATTTTATACAGTTTAGTTTGGGGTGTTTCTCTTGCCGATTTTATATCTCAGTGTAGGAAACTCGGAATTGGACGTGCAGGTATTCGTTTCGAAGCTATCGACGCGTAGATCGTAGGGATATTTTATTTGGATTTTTCCGAGCAATTTCAGCAGGTGGATTATTCGCATCTTTACAGCTGAACTTTTAGGGTGTTTTCTCGGCAGACTTTGGGGATTTATTGGTAACTGGAACTTTGTGTTGTACCAGGAAGGTTTGTGGACGGTCTGGACCCGTTGGACTTTGGGTTGCTGTTTTTCGGGTATTATCAGCTGTAGGACTTTTGACAGTTCGACTGGTCAGGTGAGTGGCCTCGCTTTCAAGAATTGCGATCTGTATACTAATTCTAGCTGTTAGGGATGTGCATGTGTGATTCTTATCTCCAGTATACATGTTAGAGAGCATGAGTTGAGATTCATTAGTTATTCAGTTTATCATGTGTTCTTATTGTTTCCCCACCACATCCTTATTTTATTGCTATCTTCGGACTTGACCTAGCACCCCTGTCATATGCAGCATGTTTAACCAGACTAGTAGAAAACTCCAACTTGGGCTAGGTTACTTTATTGCTTTAGACACTTTCACTATCATCACTATGTCATCTGGACTTAGTTTCTTCCTCGCCCAGATAGGGGGCCGAGGGGTCGGGTTATTAGTGGGGTGCATTTACACTCGTGTCGGGGGACCGAGTGGAGTCAGATAGTGAGTTATTGATCAGAGTGTCTTTTGATTACTGTCTGAGGGACAGGAGGTCTCGGCTATGTTGTGTTCCAGCCAGTGAGTGAGACAGGCTTCTTTTGAGTACAGTCGATCTTGTTGATCGTGGATTTTGGATTATAGCCTGCATGGGCCACATTGAGCTCGACAGAGATGCGCAGATACTTTGCTCGGTGGGGTCGCGCCCCTCGAGTGCCACTCCGGAGCTAGGCGGGTTACTTGCTTTTGCGGCTTGTCGATGCAGTCCCTCTGGCTGGCCAGCTTGGCAGTCACGGACGCCCTATGTAAGGCCTCTCCTCCATGGACGTCAGGCAGTAGGTAGGCGCAGGTTTGACTGGACCCGATGTGGCAGTCAGTGTAGATTGGGTGATTTGAGTTGAGAGTTAGTAGTGATACCAGGTTTCTTTCTATTCCACCCTTGAGCATCTAGTTAGAGGCATAGTAGCTGTAGAGTTATTTTACCAGCTTTTCTTTCCAATAGTGCATCTGTTACTTTTGCCTCTAGTGGATTTAGTGGGCAGACCGTCGGGCTTGTTGGCGGCACCCACTGAGAACTACTTTGGGATGTAGTTCTCACACCCGTCGTGGTGTCTTTTTCCCCAGGGACCTCTACTTCTGTTCTTACTGCACGGTTGCTGATCCAGCTGATCGAGGTAAGGGAGTCGCGAGTTAGACCCCTACCAGATGTCGTCCTGAGAGTAGCTGTACCCCTCATATTTTGAGAGTTCATGTTGAGTGATCTTGTTGTTGGATATCAGCTGGTATACATCTCCCTTTTGGGTTTTATATATTAGAGGACTTTTCTACGATCGTATTTGGGAGTTGGATATTGTATTATCTTCAGTTGTACAGTTCTTGGATTTCAGCTTTTCAGCAGTTTTACTTTCAGCTCTGATATCTGTTTAGCTGTAGTTGATTCTTCTTGCAGGTTAGACGCTTCGTCTGTACGGCAGTTTCCGTACAGATGGCGGATCTGTTAGCGAGCCGGGTCGCAGTTTCGACCCCGGGGCGTGACAGATTAGAGTGGTATCAGAGCCTAGGTTGTAGGTCATGGTGGACTTAGAAACCCTAGGCTTGTGGTTGGACCCTAAGATGACTTACGTGAGAGTCGTGACTTTTAGCGAGAGTCCTGATTGAGTTTTATACCCCTCCCAAGGGACGGGAGGAGTGATCGGCATGTTTATTCTCCTAAGTGATTATGTTGGCTGCAGACAACATAATGCTGTGGAACGGGTGACGTGCTTTAGACTTTCGCTGGATTGGGTCGAGCGTTGTTGTGTGTTGTTTTGTGGTTTCGTCGTGGTGAGCGGTGTCTCCCCGACGCTGGGTGTTGACCCGTGTGCTTCCGATCATAGCAGTTGAACTTGAGCGGTTGGTTTTGGGCCGGATACTTGGATTGAGGTCAGAGAATTTCGGACCCAGATGACAGGATTGTCAAAGGCTTATCAGCGGCAGAGTGAGCAGCGGGTCTTGGTGACACAGTTATCGGAGCACTGAGTGACCCCCTCCGTGCCAACGTTTAGTGCCGAGGCACCGAGGCAAGGTGGAGAGTGACGGTAGAGGAGCTGTGGGTCAGAATTGATCTATTGAGCCAGATTTGGCAGATGACCCACCCCGACTCATAAGATTGAGTTGGAGCCATTGGAGGCAGAGTCGTGGTTGGGGGTGATGGAGTGATCAATTAAGAGCCTCCCTGTGCTAGAGAGTTTTGGGCAGTTGTTGAACTGCGCGCTCCAGGTTCAAGGGGCGAGGCGCTTAGGATGTGTGAGACTGGGAGAAGACTGCGCCAGGATATCCATCACTTGGTGCATTTTCGGCGAGTGCCGATGTTAGATCCAGCGATTGAGCATGCTCGATGGGTTGACCGAGGATCTGTGATCATGTCAGAGAGAGACGGAGCGCCAGGGACCAGCTCCCGGGGTAGGCGTTCAGTGCCGCCTGAGTTTGGACAGTCGAGTAAATCGAGACCCCCGGGGCCGTCACGATCCCAGTTTGTGGGTCGTGAGTCTCAGAGGAGATAGAGATCAGGAGGTTCTCCACAGCTGATGTGTCAGCAGCAGCAGCGGGATGATGGTGTCTTTTGTGGTGGGCCGCATTCTGCGCCGCAAGGTGACCACGGGCTGGGGCGATGTTTTTCGTGTAGACAGTCGGGACATTTCTAGGCAGATAGGGCCACGACGTCGGGGCAGACTGAGCGACGACATCTACATCGAGCGGATGAGTCTGTACCGCCCGGTGGGAGGGCGCTACGGCAACGGACCAGGTTGTCGCTGGCATGATTTCTTTATAGCAGTTTGAGTTGAGTGTTTGTTTTGGCTCTCCTGTCTGGACTGGAGGTAGATTTATTACCACGTGCACTAGAGGTACAGATTTCTGTTGGTATTGTGCATGTGGAGGAGGCCTGTGAATTATGTCCAATGCAGCTGAGGCCGTGAGTGGTATCGGCAGACTTGTTGGAAACTGTGGCAGTTCGTTGTGTTGACCCAGCACTTGGGGATTGGTTGGCATAGAGCACACAGGTTTAGCGACCGTGAGAAAGGTGCTTACGGCGGCACTGGGACTCAGGGATATCTTGGTTGCCCATGAGATCCCGGGTGTGATTTCACTTGAGCTGTTGATAATGCCTCCGGTAAGGGAGATAGAGTTTGCGTTTGACGTGGTTGGGGGAACCGCGCCACCCCTGACAGCACCTCATTGGATATCGCCCGTGGAGTGAGAGAGCTGAGGGCGCAGTTGCAGGATCGGATGGATCGAGGAGTCTAATTGACCTAGTGCCATGCCGTTGGTACACGGTGGTGATGCCACATTGTAGATACACGGCTGTGAGGGTCCTGTTATGGTCCGAGTGTAGACAGGACCGGGTGGTACCTAGAACCTTTTGAGGGAGTTATACCCCAGCAGTTGGGGTATGATGTGAGCACCTACTTGGAATCTGACAGCCGAGGACTTCGCCTAGATGGCGTTCGGGACACGGCAAGGACATTAGGAGAGCATAGTGAGGCCAATGGAATAATTAATGCCCTGTCGTCTTCGAGATTTGGGAAGTGTTTGTTCCAGTTGTACCTGGACGGTTTGGGAGTGGTGTTCTCCAAGGATATTTAATTTACTTCTTGAGCGACTTGGAGCACGGGGAGCACTTGTGGATAGGCTACCATACCTGTGTGGATGAAGCTGTAGGCCAAGTTATTGAGGTACGAGTTTTAGCTCCAAGTGCATGCCTCTTTGGATCACCTTATTCTAGCCGTTGGGGCGGCGAGGGAACCCAACCAAATGGACGTTATTTAAGGTTGGCGGAGACCAACATTCATTTTGAGGTGAGGAGCTTTTTAGACCCGGCAGTGCCGGAAGAGCAGGGCCAATGGATAATGAGACTAACACCAGCGCCAATGCTAGTATTCTAGTGTTGGGAGATGGATTTGCGAGTTAAAGTGATGCCTCCCTTAGTGGCTGTGGAGTACCGTGGGTTAATCTTCGGTCCGCACTTCATCAGTCCCACCCTATGAGTTTGAGGCAGGACGAACCGCTGTTTTGTAGGCAGCTTGGGTCCCACAGTAGAGCCTTCTAGTATGCTCATGATTCCCAGCTTTGATTGATATACCTAGGCGTAGGCCACGCCTGCTGGGCTATCAGTTCTGATTTCGCAGCATTTCTGTGCTCTACTATGATAGGTTAAGATTCAGCTTCAGTTTACAATTTCTGCCCTGTGGCACCAGTGGAGACTACAGCTTTCGGCATTTTGAGTGGGATTTACGCGGATTGTCAGTGATGGTTCGGATTTTTGACCGCGAGGTTGGGACGGCTTTTAGAACCCGGTACGGGTATTATGAGTTTACGATTATGCCTTTCGGTTTAACTAATGCCCCTGCTGCATTTATGGATATGACGAATCGGGTGTTTCAGCCGTATTTGGATCGGTTTGTCGTCGTATTCATTGACGATGTTTTGATTTACTCCCGAAGTGATATGGAGCATGAGGAGCATTTAAGGATAGTGTTACAGCTTCTGCGAGAGAAGAAGCTGTGTGCCAAGTTTGAAAAGTGTGACTTTTGGCTTCGGGAGGTTGCTTTTCTAGGCCACGTTATATCAGCCGCAGGAGTGGCAGTGGACCCAACGAAGATTGATGTAGTTCGGGATTGGCCTAGACCGACGACGGTTACTGAGGTTCGTAGCTTTTTGGGTTTAGCAGGATATTACCGTCGTTTTGTAGAGGGCTTTGCGAAGCTCTCTACTCCCCTTACCAGCTTGACTAGAAAGGGGATAAAGTTTGTCTGGACTGGGTGGTGCCGGGAGAGTTTTGAGGAATTAAAGAGAAGATTGATTTTGGCACCAGTTCTAGCACTACCAGTGATGGGCGATGGATTCATGATTTATAGTGACGCCTCTCACAGTGGCTTTGGTTGTGTCCTGATGCTGCATGGTAGGGTAATTGCTTATGCTTCACGGCAATTAAGGATTATGAGAAGAATTACCCTACTCATGATTTGGAGCTTGCAGCTGTGGTGTTCGCACTGAAATTATGGCGGCATTATCTCTACGGGGAGCACGGTGAGATTTACACGGACCATAAGAGCTTAAAGTAATTGTTTACTCAAAAGGAGCTGAACTTGAGGCAACGCCGGTGGTTGGAGCTACTAGAGGACTATGATGTGAACATCCTTTATCTTCCCGGCAAAGGCAATGTTGTAGCAGACGCTTGGAATAGGAGATCAGCGCAGAGCTTGACCATGTTGATCACTCAGCAGGCACCGCTTGTGGAGCAGTTGAGGCGTCTACAGAATGAGGTAGTATCCCCTGGGGTCTCTGCTAGACTCATGTCTATGGTCTTGCAGCCCACTCTGTTGGACAGGATTCGGGAGACACAGAGTGAGGACCCCTACTTGATGTGGTCTGGTGCGTGTTGCACTAGTGGTTATTTCTGTTTCCCCCCCAGCCTTGTATTGGAGTTTTTTTGGCTTTTCACGTCTCAGCTCAGGAGTGTTGTGTTTTTCCTCGCCCGTGATTGACTTGCCCCTTCGAGATCTGTGATTGTTGGAGTACGAGGGACGCCCGTTGCAATTTCTGGCTCGAGAGACGAGAGAATTGCACATCGGGCCATACCGTACTCGTTGTTGTTGTTGTTGCGGAGTAATCACGGGGAGTGAGTGGTGTTTTGGGAGATGGAGGCGTATTGATGGGTACCTACCCGTGGTATTGTGACTCCTGATGGTCTTGACCTAGTTTCGAGGACGAAACTTTCTTTTAGTGGGGGAGGATGTGAGGTCCCGGAACCCCCGCGTAGGGTTTGCTGGTTGTTGGGGCAGCTTTTAGTGGCCGTTGGGAGTGTTTGTGCGCTTGTCGGGCCCGAAAAAGGGATCTGTGATGCAATTTGGAATTTAGTTGCATCACTGGAGGCCTGCGTGGTGTGTCGGTGGAGTTTGCGCGCAATTTGGACACAAGTGTTGGACTTTGGGCTTAATAGGAGATCGCGTGGGTAATTGGAAGACCCGAAATCCTTGTGAGTTGGGTTACTAGTGGAGTGGTAGCTCGTCGGTGTATTTTGGGTGTGTTAGAGTCGCCGGTGCGCGAAGAGGACGCGAAAATAGAATCCAGTGCGAAAAACCGCATAACGGGGATGTGCGGAAGTGCGGTGGTGGTACAGTTATATTTTGGAGAGTTTTGAGTGTGCTTTTTCGGTGTGTCGGAAGCCTCGGTTCGCCAAATGGACTAGAAAAATGGACTCAGGGCGAAAAACTATGCAAAATAGGCTATTTCTGGATTTTTCTGGGCTTAAACAGTGATTTTGAGTGTTGCGGGTGCGGTGGACAGGGTTCACGGGCTCTTGGCGCACGGCAGTGGACCGGCCGGTGCAGCGCGGTTCATGGCCGCGCTGCACCCGGTCCATGCGGCTGGGCGGGCGCCCGGTGCACGTGCGGTGCACCGGGCGGGCATGCACCGCGTGCGCATGCATGCGCGCGCATGGCGCGCGCCCGAGGCCACGCGTGGGCCTGGGCCATGCCGCGTGGCGGGGAGGTGGGTTGGTCGGACGGTTTTGTCCGACCCCCCTTGCACCGGATCGGGTGCAAGGGGGGATTTGAGTGAGAGGGGGAGTTGGTATGGAGTTTTATGCACCTTAAGCCCCTTCGTTTGAGTTTGTTTAGCCTATCTAAGGAAGATTATGAGCTGGGGTTAACTCTTTTAGACATCTTATACTTCCTAGCTGTTAAGGAGTCCTTGATGCAACCTTCATCTTCATCTTCTTCATCAAAGAAGCCACCATTGTTGAAGCTTGAGGTTTGCTGGTTTTGGTTCCACTTCGTCGCATTTTCTTCTAGGAGGTCTCCAGGATCGTAGAAATGGAATTTTGGGATGATTCTTGCGTGGTTCTCTTCACAACTTCGTGATCTACAACTTTGGTATTGAAGAGGAGACCTAATTGAAGCTCTAAACTAGGTAAATATAGCAATCTTTGAGACACTTGATTTCAGTTTGAGATTTCGAGCAGAGGTTAGTGTTTTTACTCCCCTGGGATGTATAAATGGAATTTTAAGTTGATTTTTGTTGGTAAATTTCCAGGACTTACAAAGATCCAATTTTCGTATTTTGTGGAATTTCCAATTTGGACTCTAAGTTAGGTAAATTGAGCCATCTTTGGGATTGTTGTGTACAGCTGAGATTTTGGATGTGGTTTTGAGCAATGCTCAGTGTTTTTGCTCCCTAGGATTGAAGAAGTGGAATTTTAAGCTGATTTTTGCGAGGAATTCACCAGGACTCAGAGATCTACATCTTTCATATTGAAGAGAAAAGCTAAATCTTGCTGCAAATCAGGTGAATTTCATCATCTTTAGAGCCCTTGGTTCAGTTGCAGTTTTGGATAGCATCGCAGAGTTTTGGCCGTAACTTTGCACACCGACATCGGATCGAGGTGATTCAAGAGGCGATTCTCATCTACTTCTCGCAAGGAATCTCCTGGATTTTTACCAGAATTTCTGAGTTTACTTCGAAGGTGAAAATCTTTCTTCTTCCCGAGTTTTATCTGTGGAATTTTATACAGTTTAGTTTGGGGTGTTTCTCTTGCCGATTTTATATCTCAGTGTAGGAAACTCGGAATTGGACGTGCAGGTATTCGTTTCGAAGCTATCGACGCGTAGATCGCAGGGATATTTTATTTGGATTTTTTCGAGCACTTTCAGCAGGTGGATTATTCGCATCTTTACAGCTGAACTTTTAGGGTGTTTTCTCGGCAGACTTTGGGGATTTATGGGTAACTGGAACTTTGTGTTGTACCAGGAAGGTTTGTGGACGGTCTGGACCCGTTGGACTTTGGGTTGCTGTTTTTCGGGTATTATCAGCTGTAGGACTTTTGACAGTTCGACTGGTCAGGTGAGTGGCCTCGCTTTCAAGAATTGCGATCTGTATACTAATTCTAGCTGTTAGGGATGTGCATGTGTGATTCTTATCTCCAGTATACATGTTAGAGAGCATGAGTTGAGATTCATTAGTTATTCAGTTTATCATGTGTTCTTATTGTTTCCCCACCACACCCTTATTTTATTGCTATCTTCGGACTTGACCTAGCACCCCTGTCATATGCAGCATGCTTAACCAGACTAGTAGAAAACTCCAACTTGGGCTAGGTTACTTTATTGCTTTAGACACTTTCACTATCATCACTATGTCATCTGGACTTAGTTTCTTCCTCGCCCAGATAGGGGGCCGAGGGGTCGGGTTATTAGTGGGGTGCATTTACACTCGTGTCGGGGGACCGAGTGGAGTCAGATAGTGAGTTATTGATCAGAGTGTCTTTTGATTACTGTCTGAGGGACAGGCGGTCTCGGCTGTGTTGTGTTCCAGCCAGTGAGTGAGACAA
This sequence comes from Tillandsia fasciculata, assembly GCA_029168755.2. Lineage (NCBI taxonomy): Eukaryota > Viridiplantae > Streptophyta > Magnoliopsida > Poales > Bromeliaceae > Tillandsia > Tillandsia fasciculata. Next base: position 17,469,327 of record CM054938.1, read on the forward strand.
GGTTCTTTTGAGTACAGTCGATCTTGTTGATCGTGGATTTTGGATTATAGCCTGCATGGGCCACATTGAGCTCGACAGAGATGCGCAGATACTTTGCTCGGTGGGGTCGCGCCCCTCGAGTGCCACTCCGGAGCTAGGCGGGTTACTTGCTTTTGCGGCTTGTCGATGCAGTCCCTCTGGCTGGCCAGCTTGGCAGTCACGGACGCCCTACGTAAGGCCTCTCCTCCGTGGACGTCAGGCAGTAGGTAGGCGCAGGTTTGACTGGACCCGATGTGGCAGTCAGTGTAGATTGGGTGATTTGAGTTGAGAGTTAGTAGTGATACCAGGTTTCTTTCTATTCCACCCTTGAGCATCTAGTTAGAGGCATAGTAGCTGTAGAGTTATTTTACCAGCTTTTCTTTCCAATAGTGCATCTGTTACTTTTGCCTCTAGTGGATTTAGTGGGCAGACCGTCGGGCTTGTTGGCGGCACCCACTGAGAACTACTTTGGGATGTAGTTCTCACACCCGTCGTGGTGTCTTTTTTCCCAGGGACCTCTACTTCTGTTCTTACTGCACGGTTGCTGATCCAGCTGATCGAGGTAAGGGAGTCGCGAGTTAGACCCCTACCAGATGTCGTCCTGAGAGTAGCTGTACCCCTCATATTTTGAGAGTTCATGTTGAGTGATCTTGTAGTGAGGATAGAGTTGTATTTTCACTTTACACTTTGAGAGACTGATGTAGTGAGGATAGTGTGTATTGAGAGCTGGTATACTGATGTATTTATTGGAGATATCTCCCTTTTGGGTTTTATATATTAGAGGACTTTTCTACGATCGTATTTGGGAGTTGGATATTGTATTATCTTCAGTTGTACAGTTTTTGGATTTCAGCTTTTCAGTAGTTTTACTTTCAGCTCTGATATCTGTTTAGCTGTAGTTGATTCTTCTTGCAGGTTAGACGCTTCGTCTGTACGGCAGTTTCCGTACAGATGGCGGATCTGTTAGCAAGCCGGGTCGCAGTTTCGACCCCGGGGTGTGACAGCAGCGCCCGGCTGCGCGCGGCACAGCGCCTCGGCAGCGCGCGGCCTGCGGTGGCAGCACGCAGCGGTGTCCCGGCTAGGGCGTCGAGCGGCGGCTCGGCTAGGGCATCGAGCGGCGACGGAGCCACCATCGACTATCCTTAAGCAATCCCGCCGAAAAACCCAAAAACTCCTATAAAAACCCTCTCGAACAAAACCCAAGAACGAAGTCAACCGAAAACATCAACGAACGCCAATCAAGAATGGAACCCAACGATCAAAACCAACGAACGAATACTGACGATCAAAACCAACGAACGAACCAGGGATCAAAACGATAAAAGAGGACTAACGATCGCTAACCTTGCTTCGACGGAAAAGACAACGCGATCCCAATCCCCGCAGACGGTGGTGTTTCTGGATCCGCTCCCCGGTATTGGCGACGCTTCCGGTCTCGATCTTCGACACGCACGGCGAGGAAGAAGAAGGAAGAGGCGATCTTTTTTCCAAAACAATTAGGGTTATTTATTATTTAATTTTTATTTGCTTTGTACGTACAAAAAACCAAAAATCCGGTATTTAAAAATCAAAAGGGATTTTTCCACGACTTCCTCAATAAGCGTGTCGATTCTCCGAAACGCCCCATACCCGCTAGCATGGATCCCGATGCACCGACAACACCTAACGGGTCCCGCAAACTACCGAACTTACCCTTTTCGGACCCGCTAACAATGAAACCCTCGTTCCGGAAGATCCGTAAGTCGGATTTCCGATCCGATCGCATCGTCGTTCTCCGTTTAACGAGCTCTACTGCGATACAGTAACCGCAACCCAAAATCCAAGCAAACCAATACCAAGAAAAATCCACCAAAAACAAGCTTAAATTCAAAAGACGTCAATAAGGAAAAAGTAAAAAGTCAGCGTCATTACAGGTACGCGGACTAGTGTACTAGTACACGGGCTCTGGTTCCGATACGTCTTTCCTGATTTTTCAAAAACCCGAGAGCTGGATTTTTCTAACTTCTATCGGGTTCCGGTACGTTCTTGGGGTACCAATACTCTATTCAATAATCTGAAGTTTTACAGATTTTGATCTTTCAAAGCTCGCTTTCCAACACAACTTTGGTTCGGATGCCCTTTGTTTCGAACCAAACTTTCTTCAGCTCATCTAACCCATATTTTAGACATATTTAGGGTCTCTTATCCGCACTTTGCCACTTTAGCGAAAGTCGGAGCACTACAGAGTGAGCTCTCATTGTGAGTGAGAAAGAGAGAGAAAGACAGAGAGTGAGCCGCTTTGTGTGTGTGTGTGTGTGTGTGTGTGTGTGTGTGTGTGTGTGTGTGTGTGTGAGTGGAGGGAGAGAGAGAGAGAAGAGGATGTGAATGGGGGTATGGGGTTAGAGGCGGCACGGCTGCGATGGCGAAGGGAACACATACACACACACATAGAAAGAGAAAGAGTGACAGTGAGAGTAAGTGTGTGTGTGTGTGTGTGTGTGTGTGTGTGTGTGTGTGTGTGTGAGAAAGAGAGAGAGAGAGAGAGAGAGGAGAAGTACAACGCAGGTCAGGGGCGGCAGGTGGCGGCGGTGATGATAGCGGCAAATCTCTAGAAAAGAGGCACACTGAGATAAGAGAGAGATAGTGTGTGATGATCCGGACTCTCGCAGGAACTGTGCAACATTAAACAGTGACTGCGGGGAGCTTGTACACTGCATCGGAGCTTGTAGAAGCGAAATTGGATATTTAAAATTGACTCGGCACGAAAATCGGAGCAAATAGGATTTTCCGGGAGCTTTTTGCAAAATTTCGGATGAGAATTTGGCGAAACGGACGTCGTATTTGGACTCAGCGCGCGAAAACGGTCGAAATGGTATATTTACTTTAATTTTTCGGCAAAAAGTTACTGTTCACGCCGGAACAGTAACTCCGGCCGCCGGAATTACTGTTCCGGCGACCGGCGGCGACCGGCAGGCGGCGGCGGGCGGCGGCGGGCAGCGGCGCAGCGGCGGGGCAGCGGCGGAGCGCGGAGGAGCGCAGCGCGGGCAGGCGCGGGCAGGCGCGGGCAGGCTCGGGTGCGCGGTCCATGAGCCAGGCGTGCACCGGGTGCACCGAAGTTTTCCACTGCCACGTGGCAAGCTGTGATTGGCTGGCCGGCTTCTAGAAGGCACGTGGGAGGGTGACACGTGGCGCTTTCCTATTGGCCGACATTTTCCGGAAAACCCGGAGCGCGACCAGCCATGTGCACCACGTGGGACACGTGGCGAGATCTGAGTGGGCTTGCACTGGGCTGTTCCCTGTTATGTGGACACGTGGCGCGTTATGGATGGTCAGTTTGGCTGTTTCCTGTTCGGATCGGATCCCGTGTGGGAATATTCCCTTTTGGCCCACTATATATAGAGGTCCCCCACCCCCTCCCTTTGCACCTCGATTTGCGGGCCTTAGAGAGAGAAACAGAAAAAGTGTTCTATACAAAAGTTGTTCCTCTCTCTCTCCTCTCTCTCTCTACAATCTCAGGATTTTAGGAGTTACAGATAGTGAGATATCTGCGACGCGGCGCACTGCGACGGTTTTCTTTTTCGGCCCATTTCCCGTCGCAGTTCCGTCGAAAATTCACTGCGGGCTAACCAGGAGGAATTTTTGGACGATTTTTGCGACAGCGCGACCGTAAGAGGTAGGGCTTCGATTTCCGTGTTGATCATTTTGCTCCATTTCGTACTTTTGGCACGATTCCCAAGTCCTCTTTGACCCCCCTTTTTGCTGTGGTAATTTTTGGACAGCACCGACTTCTCCGATTTTTATCTTGGCGTAGGAGCATCAGATCGAGGCGTTCAGAGAGTCGATTTTGATCTACTCTTCGCGAGGAACGCAACCGTGATTTTTCTGGGATTTTAGGAGCTCATTTTAGAGGTGAAAAACTCCTCTTTTCCCTTGCTGTCTGAAAAACAGCAAATAATGTACTTTTTGGGATTTGTATTTATACCGGGAGCGTTGATTTGCAGGATTTGAGGACTGTGGACAACCAGGAGACTACCTGGGGTGTTGTTTGAGCTACTCGAGGTGGGCGGTTGTTGCTTACCTCATTTTTGACAAGCTCACTGGGATTACTAGAAATCCCCTAAAATATGACAATTAACAAGAACAATTGGGACAAAGTAACATGATTATTGATGAGAACCATTGGGACTACTAACAGGACTACTAACAGGACTACTAACAGGACAATTAATAAGAACCATTGGGACAAATTAATATGACAAATGACAAGGACCGCTGAGACAAACTCCCCTAAAATTTAATATAACCCCACAAATGATATGATGACTTATATTGGGACACTGTGATTGAGACAAAGGCTATGATCTCGCATGCAAATGACTTTTATTCAGTAAATCAATTGTTTTAAACCTTTGACACTATTTTACAACTTTTAAAAGCAAAGACAGTTGCATGCATGCCCGGACATCAGGTAAGGCCACTATTTATTGCTACACTATCATATTGGGATTTGAACATGTTTCATTGTTATCCTTTGCATTCATATGTTGTTGCTCAAGTGAGAGCAGGGGTTTGGGAGCCAAGGTTGTGCTAGATTGTGGACTTGTGGGGTATTGCGGTGACCGCGGACAGTAGGCGGTTGACCAGATGTTTATCCTTGCATCAAATTGGGGTTGAGTTTGGTTTATTTATTGCATCAGTTGGGGATTGGGTTTCTGTAGTGGACGGAGTTTCCCACTTTGATCATATTCATGATTCAGTCCTGCTATTGTGAGATATTGGTTACAGAGATGCTTGATACAGTGATGCTTTACTCGTGTGGGTCGCTCCCCTCGAGTGCCGCTCCGGAGTAGGCTTGGGGCCGAGCCGTGTGCCGGTCAATTGGATATTATGGGATCGGGCCGTGTGCCGATCAGATACTGGCTCTTGAGCAGGCAATACCGGTCGTGTATCGGTTGCCAGATTGGGTTTATTTAGACAGATACTATTTCTGATGCATGCATACAGTTTTGATAAGCATAGTAGTGGTAGTTTACCTGTTTCAGCAACTTATGTATCTTACCACTTCCCTTTTTGCCTCTAGTAGTCCTAGTGGGTGCGTCAGAGTTGAGGTTTTTAACCACTAGGGGAGGCTGCTGGTTTATCTGGTAGTTCTCACCCCCCATTGTTATTTTCTGTTTCTTTCTTCTCCTTTATTTTTGCAGAGTCATCTGCGGGAGCTGCTAGGCCATCGGCAGCTGATCGAGGTAAGGGGATCGCTGAATAGATAGATCTCCTGGGAGACTGAGAGCTGTAGATAGACGTTGTACCCTTCACTCAGACTGTGGTGTTCTCCTTTTATTTTGAGTCTGGCTTTCGCCAGCTGGTTGTATTATTTTGGTGAGCTGGGAGATCATTGTACATATTACAGCTTTACTTATAATTCCAGTCTGAGATACTATGTGGTTCTTCTATTTCAGCTCTGTATTATGCTCTTTTATTGTACATTTAATATCTGAGCAAGTTACCAGCGCTTCGTGTACGCGGGAAGTTTCGTGTGCACGGCGGATCTGTAGACGGACCCGGGGTCTGGGTTACACCCCGGGGCGTGACATAGTGGCACATAGAGATGAGAGAGAGAGAGAGAGAGAGAGAGAGAGAGAGAGAGAATGCGAAAGATAAAGACAGGGGATTGAAGTTCGGGAAGTGAAGTTCGAGGCTGTATATGTAGAGAAATATGGTAAACAATTTACCGTGTCCAAACATGGTAAACTGTTTACTTTGTTTAAACACGGTGAACTATTCACCGTGTTCAAGTAAGGTAAATAGTTCACTGCATTCAACTTAACCATTCCACCTATCTCTGGTGCTGATATGGTGCTTACATGACGTACACTTGACAAATATATAACTATTTTTATAATTATAAATTTTAAAAATTATTTGTAAAAAATCAAGTTATTACGAAATAATATGTAAAAAAAATTCCTTAGGCAGTGTTTGTTTTGAGTACGAAGGGGGGAATAACCCCCTTTATACCCAAACAAGATTTAGGGTGGGGGGAAACACTGTTCCCCCCCCACCCCTGGAACAAGCTTGTTCCACCGAACAAGCTTGCCTTTGCGCACTTCCTAACGCACCTCCTTTCTCTTCGCCCTTCCTCATCCTCTTCGCTCTCACCTCTCTCCTCCTACCTCCTCCTCGTCGCCGCGGACCTGCTTGCATCCCTGCTGGCTGAGATCGAATACCCGAACTCTGGTGTTTTCAAGGCCTTTGCTTCTCGATGCGAGATCGTCTCCTTCTCCGACCCTACGCTCCCCCTCGGCCTTCTCGAATCAACCCTCTTCCCCGACCTTGGGTTTTCAGGAGCCTCCACTTATCTCACCTACTTGCTCGCCTCATCTGGCTTGCGGATCTGTAAAAATAATCAAAATTTTGATTAACTGGTTTTTATAAAAATAATTAAAACTTTCAAGTATGTTGATTATCGAATATTGCATCAACTGATTTTTTTTATTATTTTTTGTAAAAGTAATCAGCATTTTTTATTTACATTTGTATTAAATTTTAAAAGTTTTAACTTTTCAAAATGTAAATATTTTAAATTTTTTGGCAATACAATTAATTATTTATATTATTAAAAATTAAATATTAATTTACATATCATCAAATTTGTTAAATATCGTATATAAAATTTGCTATATTTAAAAAGATTAAAAATAAAATTTTATTATGATTTTTTAAAAAAAAATCTAAGAGGTAGAGCATATTAGTCATTTTATACAAAATACTACTCTTTTTTTTTTTATTCTTCATTTTCTGCCAAACACTATTTTTTTTTTATATCTGATATTAATCTAATACCCAACTAAATATAATTTTATAATAATTTTTATTTATTTTTAAAATTATATTTATTTTTAAAACTACTGATTTTTTTTATAACTCAATCAAACTGAGTCTTAGAAACATAGGCATTCTGATACAAGAAGAATCCAAAAGGCATGTATTTGTGCGTCAGCACCGCAAGAATGCCATCCTACCTCCGAAAACAAAGGTAGCAGAATCTTCTGACAATAAATGAAAGTATATAAATTCAATGACAGAGATAATTCCTGCCCTCTAAAAAGGAAGAGATAAGCACAAAAGCCAAAAACCATGCCTGTCGCGTTACTCTTCCTCTTCAGTTCCCTACCACCCAACGTAAATATTAGTACATGAACCCGGTGCACCGTATATGCAGAACTCTACAATAATTTAAAGATCAAATTTACAAATAAGTATCATTTACAATATAAAAAATTGTTTATATATTAAAAAAAACTAATAATTTTGAAATTTTACAATTTAAGATCTCGTTACGTTATCACTTCTTTATTTTCCTAAATACTAATAATATGTAGTTTGTAGTGAAGGAAGAAATTATTATTATTATTATTATTATTATTGTCAGTTAATTTTTATGTATTATGGATATTTTTATAATTATCACTTCTATGAGTCTCGCGTGTTCGTGTTGGACTCGTGTCTTATGTAGACACTTTTTGGATATGTATTTAATACCGATGCATAATGTGTGTGTGTGTATATATATATATATATATATATATATATATATATATAGCGTAGGGCTACTATACTCTTATGAGTATAAATTTTTTTGTACTTATAATTTTTTCGCCTTTGGATGCAGAAATGTACGGTTAGGATGATAGTGGTCCCTCTAGAGTTTACTGGATTGTTGGTGAAATAGTATAAATCTTAGGAACTACTATAATCCTAACCGCACATTCCAGCTTCATCTAAGTGATAAAAATTTATGAGTACGAAAGGATTTTACTTATAAGAGTATAGTAGCCGAACCCTATATATATATATATATATATATATATATATATATATATATATATATATATATATATATATATATATATATATATATATAGTAGGACTTGTGTGCTTTTAGAAGCACGGAGCGCTTCATGTTCCCAAATTATTTTTAATGTTGAGACTTCCGAATGGACGATCAGCTCCGTTAGACATAAAATATTTGAATTATCTAGAAACTAAATTTTGTGTTTTTTTGATATTATTTACCTAGTAATCGAAAAGTCTCAAAATCAATGGCTGAAAATAAAAATCTCATAAAATATGATGATATGATACTAAAATTTTAAATCAAAAATATTGATTTTATTCTATATAATATAAAAAAAAAAAAAATTATCAAAATTTTACGTGATTTGGATATTTCTACACCGTTAAATTCGCAAACGACTCACCACAACTATTAAAATTGTTGATTTTGAGCCACTTTGATCACTAGGCAAATGATATTTAAAATTCGTAAAATTTAATTTCTAAATTTTTAAAATATTTTAGATCAAGTTTAATGGAGCCGATCGTCCATTCGAAAATTCCAATATCGAAAATAACTTGGGAGCATGGAAGCCTTCGTGCTTTTAAAAGCACACAAGCCCCTCTCTCTCTCTCTCTCTCTCTCTCTCTCTCTCTCTCTCTCTCTATATATATATATATATATATATATATATATATATATATATAAGATTATAAATATTTTAGTTTTTTGATGAGGAAAATATAATTTTTTTTTAGACAATATAAATAAGTTATGTATAGTGGGAAAAAAATTTAAAATATACAAACTATTAATAAAAATTTTATTAACTTAAATTCGTATGAAAAATATAACAATATTTTATCAAAATATATATTTTATATATAATAAATATATATTATTATAATAATATTATTATATTTTATTATCTGTATTCATGTCATGTCTGTATTTTAAATTTTCGAAAACTGTCAAGTGGTGGTGTACGAATCGTATCATATCCCGTATTTCGTGTCAGTGTTGATGACGCTTAGATTAATTTACAATACATTACAATCAAATAATAAATAATAAATAATAGAGCCTGAACATCAACATTTGATTCAAGGTCTAAAAATATGTAAAAATAAATCATTAAATTATACATTTTAAATGTTATTAAATCCTCCATGCAAATGGTGCAAGCAATAACAACTTCGTCCCCCCACGCGAGAAGCGTGTCCTCCAAGTTGATCCACCTCCCCATCCCGATATCCCGTTTGAAATTTCCTTACATCACCTCTTCCTTACACACTCCCTCTTCGACTTACTTCCCCTTCCTTCCCGCGCTTTCTCTTTTCTTACACACTACCCAATCCTCGATCGCTGTCAATGATCTACAGGCAGCTCGCCTGCCTTTAGGACAAATATTACCTGTCCACCGCAACTGATTCCGGCCCAATCCCACGCAATCTCTGTCGCCTCTCCGTATCTAGCCGCTCTTGCTCCTATATAAAGTACCAAAGCTAGTTATAAGCAGCCGCTCCGTTCATTTGAACACTAAATAATAATACAGAAATCACAGCAGATATACTTCTTGTACATAATATTCGCAGCAGCAGTCGATTATAGAGAATGGAAGGCGATTTAGCTGACGGGAGCGTTCGTCTGCAAATTACGGAGCAGCCGAGTGAAGCGAGCATCTACATGTCCACCTTTTTTGAGCCACAGCGCGAGACGCCACCCACGGGCGATGACGACGACGGTCATCCTTGCGGCGGCGGCGGCCCTTCGATGTACTCGTGCCACAACACTGACGAGGCCCCCGAGAAGAAGCTGACACTCTTTGCGCTGCGGCTGGCCATCCTGGAGAAGGCAGCGAGTGGCCTGGGTGCGCTGGGCTTCATCTGGGCCACCGTCGTGCTTCTCGGAGGGTTTGCCATCACGCTGGAGAAAAAGGACTTCTGGTTCATCACCGTCATCCTACTCATCGAAGGGACGAGAATCTTCAGCCGCAGCCATGAGCTGGAGTGGCAGCAACAGGCTACGTGGTCCCTCGCCGAGGCCGGCCGCTCCAGCTTCCGGGCCCTCAAATCCAGCTTCCGGTCCCTCAAGCTCGTCTTCCAGCCCCTCTCCATCAACAGTGCCAGGATCGTGAGGGACATATGCAAGACCAGCGAGCCGCCGAGGGATGTGCAGGCGAGGCGGCGGCAGACTTGGGAGAGTGCCGATGTGCCGCTCCTGCCGTACGCCGGATGGGTCTTCCTCTCGCGGAACATCAGCCGAGCCTTCTACTGGCTGCAGCTGCTCTCGGCCTCGGCCTGCGTATCCCTCTCTCTTATGCGGCTCATGCAGCAGGACTTCGGCCCAGTGCGTGCCGGCGACTCCGACAAGACCAACCGCAAGTCGGCGCTGAACATTTTCTACGGGCTGGCGCTTGCCGAGGCACTCATGTTCCTGGCCGAAAAGGCCTTCTGGGAGTACAAGGCCAGCCACCAGCGGCTGCTTGAGCGCGTCAATGCCGAGTGCCAGCTAGGCCCCACCGGCATGGTGTCGATCAAGCGGTTCTTCTACGACGCCTACTCCAGGTGCGTCAACGGCAGCATCTTCGACGGGCTCAAGATGGACCTCGTCACCTTCGCGGAACAGCTCCTCATGTCTAGCTCCCGCGACGAGCAGCTGATCAGCGCCCGGATCCTTATCAGCTTCTCCTCCAGCCGCCCCTTTGCCGACAGCACCCTACGTAAGATCGGTACGTCCACGGTGGTCATCGAGCGGCTGATCGACATGCTGAACTGGAAGAACGCCAACCCGGCGGAGCAGGAGATTCGGCGGTCGGCGGCCACGATCATCTCGAAGCTGGCGGGCAAGAAGCAGAACGCACTCCGCCTCGCGGGGATTCCGGGCGCGATGGAATCCATCTCCTCGCTGCTGTACGCTGGACGGAGGGTCCCGAAGCCGGGGGAGATATGCGGTGCTGCACCCGCCACTGCCAACGACCGAGCGAGCTACTACGACTTCTCGGCCTTCAATCTGCTCGGCCTGCTGATCCTCAAGAAACTCGCGCACGACCACGACAACTGCGACAAGATGGGGAATGCCCGAGGCCTACTAGACCGGATCATCGGCTTCACGAGCATGGGCAATGGCTTGCGGACTGAGTCTCAGATCAAGGCGGTGAAGCGGTCGCTGCAGGTGGTGATGATGCTGGCGAGCACGACGGGGCACACCGGGAAGGCGCTCCGGCAGGAGATATCAGAGATCGTCTTCACGGTAAGCAACATAAGAGAGATCCTACGGTGTGGGGAGCAGCACATGGAGCTTCAGAAACTGGGGATCGGGATCTTGACGAGCCTGGCGATGGACGACGTGGGGAGAGAGAGGATCGGCAGCACGGGAGGGATGATCAAGGAGCTGCTGAGAATATTCTTCCGTCGGAGCCCTGCGCCAGGGATGTCCATGGCCACCAAGGAGGAGGAGAGCGCGGTGACGACCGAAGCAGGAGAGGCACTTTCCATGCTGGCGCTGGAGAGCAGGCGCAACTGCGAGAGGATCCTCAAGGAGGCTGATGTCGTGGAGAGGCTTGTGGCGGCCTTGGATGAACCAGCGCTCCGCATCGATGCTTCTAGGATTCTGCGCAATTTGTGCACCTACGCGGGCTCTGAATGTTACCTTCAACTGAGACCAGTCACCCGCGGCATTGCCACGGTAAGGAATGATTTAACTGCCGAAAGCCCATATTTTAATTGTGAAAAAATAAATAAATAAACAGCCGATCGAGATTCCGAAGTAAAGCGGGACTGCTTTATCAAATAAAATAATTTTTTTTTTTTATCAAAATATTTTATTTCCACCAATTTTTATAATTTTTATTATTCTCATAGTTTAAACTAAACTATTCCTTCGTTTCGTGAAATTGTATTATTTTAATATTTTAATTATAATTTTTATTAAAATTATAAATTAAATTAAAGTATATTCAATAAATATAATATATTACATAGTATAATATTATTTTTATTATAAAAATTATTAATTATAATATATTAATACACATTATTTGTATTTAATTATTATAATAAATTATTGTTAATAAATTTAAGTATAAGTAGAATTTGAAATAAAATTTATAATAAATTATTTTTGTTAAATATTATAATATTATTATTATTAAATTATATTTTATATATCACTTATTACTGTTTTTTAATATTCTCGACTATTTTATAAAATTAATCAAATATAATTTGATTATTTATAAGAATAGTAATATTGCAAATCAAACACAATTTTATTTTTATTTTTAACTATTTCTTAATAATAAATTATTCTAAAAAATATATACATATTTTTTAATATTTATTATCCACGAACCAAAAAGGGTATAAAATAAAAAATACTAGTAATAATAGATAGAAATTTTGTGGCATGCACTGTGGAATTGATTATTTCCCTCATCCTTTCAGCTATTCAATTTTTGACAACAAAGAAAATATTTAACAATTTAGATCGGGCAATTTCAATCCTTGTATTTGCGAATTATTTGTAAATTTACAAATATAAATTCTTTTTTTTTATCCAAATTTTTTTGGATAAAATGTGTAGATACTTATTAAATTATGGACATTTTGAGCAACTTGCAGGTATCGACGGGTACCCGCATATATAATTTAAAAAAAAAATAAAAAAATGAATACTTTTTTTATCTGTTTCTAAAATTCTAATATTAATTTTTTATAATATTACTTTTTTGTTATTATCTATTGTATATTGTTATATTTTAAATAATAAATTAATTTTTTATCTTTTAAAAATAATATATATTTTATTTGTGTTTGAAAAGTATAAAAAATGAAAAGAAGAAAAACAAAAATATATTTCGTGGATAACTTGCTTACTACCCGTGCTGCGAACAAATATGAATAAAAATAATTACCATCTAAATATTTACGAATAAATTTTATTTGTGCGTGTATAACCCGCCGGCGGGTTACTGCCCGTTTGCCTGGTTTATTTACAATACAAGCAAAAATTTAGTGCATATCAAATAAGAGTTGTGCATTCAATCTCCATAATTGTTAACTCTGCTGTTTGGAGCCTCCTGGGAACGGAATATGAAGATTGTGCGAGTACATTTCAAAAAATAAATGAGTATTACTTCTATCTTCATAATCATTTTGTTTTTCTGGCGATTAAAAGAGCTAAAATCATTTTTAGAACAACACTACGGTCGAGCAACCCAGCAAATCCGTTTCAAATTGACATAAATCCCATAATTTCCTAGTAAACCATTTATGATTGCCTTATTTTGTTTTTCTTATTTTATCCTCTTCCTAATCTGGGTAATTACTCACTCTTATAATCTTAAATAAAATATTGAACAACTTCCAAACTGGTTGACATATAGCTGAATACATATATAATCAATTAGTGTCTTCTTCTGCAGGTGCTTAATGCAATCATGGTGGAGAAGTCGAAACTACTGGAGGTTTCTCTTGGTCTCACCTCTCAAATGTGCAAATTCATGAGCGCCGAAGAATTCAGTGGGCAATTTTACAAATCTGGCATTTTAGAATCAGATTTTGTGATCAACCTGATCCGCATTCTAAAGAAGTACAACTATCCATCTATAAAGGTTCCTAGGATAAGGAGGTTTGTGATTGAGCTGGCGATTTGGATGATGAGATCAGATTCAAACAAGATCAAGCTATTCATCAATTTTGGGATGGAGAAGGAGCTACAATTTGTATCGGAGACAACTTCGGAGCTCGAGTGTTTCAATGTTTTCTCCGGTAGCGTGGGACTCAATCGGCATGATGTTAGTCTCTGTTCTTTAGTAGATGCGGCATTGCTACTGATGGGAAAAAGCTAATTGGAGATATTCGTTACGTATAGAAGAAATATGACATCAATTGTTAAGTTATTCTTTCATTCATCCTATGAATAAATGTATTTATTTTGGACACTATTCCACATTATCTAGTTAATTTGGTGACACAATAAACCAGTCTTATTTGGTACCATTATCTATCTATTTTTTCAACCATTTGAATCGCCTAAGGTGTGTTTCCCCAGTTTATGCATAATAGACGTGTAGACAATGGACAATTTGTAGTGATCCGAACTTCTGCAATAGCGGAGTGTCGATAAAAACTAATTTGGAGGACTATTCCTGTGGTTCATACGAAGTTTCAAATTTATTGAAGTATTTTCGGCACGAATTTGACGTGAAAACGAAATTTGGAATGTTAGACTTTGACCAGAGTGGGAAAAATATAGTCAGAAGTGACTTTAGACAAGTCTAAAATGACTTCCAAGGTTTTCGAAACAATTAGAAAAAGATTTGGAGCTCTGTGAAATGAAAATAAAAATTTTCGAACGAAACAATTTAGAGCCAAAAAAAGTTTAGGGACCAGACCTTAAGGAGAAAGACCAGACCCTAACCTAAAGGACCGGACACTGAGAGGAAGACCGGTCCTTCGCTGCGAAACCTAGAAAAATTGAAATTTTGGGACCGGTCCGTGGAATGGAAGACCGGTCCACCGCTACGAAAATTTCATAATGAGGGTTCGGGGACTGGTCCGTGGAAGGTAAACCGGTCTGTCAACGAGAGGGTTTTAGTGCTGAAGGTTTGGGGATCGGTACATGATGGGGAGACTGAGTTGCGCGCGCATAAAATGCCTATTGAGGGGTATTCACATAATTTTGTGTGGTGGGGGCTCTTTATAAAAAGAGCTATTTCCCTTTTTCTCCTCTATATACACCCACACCACACACACACAGGTTGAGAGAGAGAGAGAGAGAGAGAGAGAGAGAGAGAGAGAAGGGCTCTCTCCCTCTCCCTCTCGTCCTTTTACACTCCCTCTCTTGGAGCCTCGCCGAGGTGGAGATCGAGCTCAGGAACCTTGAAGGAGTCGAGGGTCGAGCTCTAGTCCGTGTGTAGCTTGAAGAGCTCGCATTCCGAGGTGAGTCTTCGCATTTTAGAGTTAGGGTTTTTAGTAAATCATTTGAAATTCAGATCCTAGTAGTTCCTAGATGATTTCACGCTAATTTAATCGCAAGAATACCAAAAAAAATTTGGGTATTCTTAAAGAAATGAGATTCTAGGGTTATATTTGGGGTTTTCAAAATTTTGGGAGGTTTTTTTATCTAAATAGATCATGCATTTCTCTCATTGAATATCAGAGAAGAGCCCCAAACAGCTTTAATTTAAATTCGGTAAAGGCTATGCTGATCAATTTTGAGAAACTGCCCAAAATGGGTATTTTTGGTCGTTGGCCATGAAAGCGCGCCGAGAAGGTGTCGGAAATCTAATTACAAATATCGACGAGCAATTGGGGGCAAAACAAGGTGGGTTGTGCATCACTGAAGTGATTAGGTCACTTCCATGCCAAAAAGTAAAATTTAATATTATTTTATTTGATGCATATAATGGTAGGTTAGTTGGTAAAATTTGTAGGCATAGATTATATACTACTAGAGTAAATTAACTACCATTGGATAAGAAAATTAGGCGAGTTAAAATATATAGGTGTGTGTATATATATATATATATATATATATATATATATATATATATATATATATATATATATATATATATATATATGTCTAGGCGTGGACGTGAACATAGGTTAATTTTCTTTAGGCACATTAAAGAACTCAACACGTAAAAAAATAAGTACTAAACATAAATTCAATCATGAATCCTAGATATGGACAAATAGGATTAGAAAAGACATGATTTTGTTGAAAACCTAGTGTCATTGAACGTAGGTTGGAAAACATAATGATAGGAAGACCACTTGGACTAGATAGTCATTAAATCTAGTGTCATGTGACATAGGTGGAAAAATATAGTACGTAGTTAGGGTGCCATGGAGATATAAACTCAGAAAGGTTAACAAAATAGGTTAACAGTGGACTCCTAGGACCTTGAGACTGAATTTTGAAATTCCAAGACTACAACCATGGGTGCATGTGGTGTAATCCCTTGCCACTAGATGACAAGGCCCCGAGAGTGCATGTGCGGGATCCCCGCCTAAAGGGTACCCCTATAGCTATGGTGTGTGTGGGGGATCCTCACCAAAAGCTAAAACCAATGACCCGAAGGTGTGTGTGGTGTACCCCATCTATCGGTAGGATCGTGGCTTGGGTGCGTGTGAGGGATCCCCACCCAAAGCCGAGATAAAAGCGGCATTCCGAAAGTGATTGACTTAGGAGCGAGTCGGGTAAAATGGTTGAGGTACAAGGAATCTTAGAGGGGGACTAGAAATAGATAATGAAATAGGAAGTAGAAGGGTAAGTCCTACTTGCATAGATTTTATTATCGCACTAGTTGAGGCATAATATATTATTTATATTGTATATAGTATAGATTTATATTCTGCAAATTATACCTATATGCTCATATTGCCTCCTATGGACCTGGTGGGTCGAGCTTCTCCTTTAGGTGGCCGTACTCACTGAAAACTATTTTATAGTTCTCACTTCTATATTTTACAGGTTTATCTGCGAGCGACGCGGTAGCGCGAGGGAAGGGCGTAGCTCGAAAGATAGCGCCCTACTATGTTGTGACCCAGATAGGTGTACCCTCGACAGCATAGATTAAGGGTAAAGAAAAAAGAGAACAAAAATGTATTAACATTTTGGATTGTAAAAGGAAAAAAGAAAAGCAAAATGTAAAAGTAATATTTATGAGACAAATGCATGTAATAGAATAGTTGTGCTGAGACCATAATTTTCGCAACTTGAGGAGAGTGACAAATGGTGTATACCATTGGCTGAGGGTGTCAGTCGATAGAAGTTTGAGTCAGCAAAAAGGGACTCGCGTCTCAATTGAGACCGGCCTCAGTCGCGGAAAAGAACAGCGCACGATGCATGTCGTAGGCAAAAGACATAGGTTGTCGGCAAGGAGCATCGGCTGACAGGAAAGGCAGCCGACGCAAGGATCATCACAACGGTTAGGGTCAGCTGCGGTTGAAGGAAGGCATTCGACCGCCCCGAACAGTCGACGACGCAGGCGGAGTCGAAATCAAGCTTTGGTCGATCAAGCTGAGGAAGAAGAGACCCATACTTTGTTTCAGGATGGTCTTAGGTGTGCAGCAATATAGTATGAAGCACACGCCTCAACCGAAGGAGGGCCCGCATCCCGATCCGGACCGATTTTGATCACATAAAGATACAAGGCACGACAAAGGCTATGGGCCGAAGGTGCTAGTCAATAGGAGAATCGGCCGACAAGAGAAGCGACCAAAGAAAGATACCAGACCGCCTCAATCAAGCGACGGGAGAGGCGAAGTCAAGATCAATCCTCAGCTGCTCGAAACTGCAGAAGGAAAGATCTTGAAAGAATGAAGGCGAGATTCAGGCACGAATCTCGTAACAGACCCCGAAGCGACAACCGGCGTCCAACAAAGGGAAGCGCCGAAGATCACGCTCCGATACAATAATTAAGGGGTTAACCCAGAAGGGCAAGCAACGTCCAGCACCAGAAAGCGCCGAGAATTACGCTCTGGCGCAACGATCAGGGGACGAACCTAGACGGAGAAACGACTACTGTCCTAATTGAGGGCTTTCGGCTCAAAAGGAAGTAGTTGCTTGTTATCCGATAACCTCCCCAAATTTATGCCGATAATTCAAATCGGCGCCTAAATAACACGATTTGGGAAGTGCATAAATACCCGAACCATTGAAGGAAATGGGGTCCGGTAACCTCGTAAGCCCCGGTACCACCCCAGCTTCTTCATTTATCTTAGGAGTAGGTTAACTTAACTATTTTTTCTTCTTTTTTACTGCTTTCCTAGGAGTAAACTTAATTGTAATCCTTCTATCCCTTTTTTTTTTCACTTGTATCCCCTTCTTTTTATCAATATAAAGTGTAAACTGGCTCAGTTGTATCTTTATTTTAATTTTTCGTGCATTCAGAGTGTAAACCGACCCATCGGTTATGTATTTATTTGCCCTTCTTACGCTTTAAAGCTACAATCGGCTCATCAGCCGTACATTTTTTTTCTTAAACCGGTTCAACTCATCTAAAGTCGAAACCAGCGATCCCTCTCTACCTCCGCGAACCCGCTTCGGCAGTCACCGGTCATTGCGATTGCGAGGAGTTACCAAAGGAGAACCCGGCCGAGCGAATCCCTCCTCGGTCCAATCGCTTGATTGTTGGCACGCGACGCACTTCGACACCTCTGGAGGGTCACCCAGGGGCCGATCGCGCGCAAGCCACATTTTGGCCCCAACAACCTTCTTGGCACGCCCAGTGGGACACTCAGGTAATTACTACCTAATCCTACCATTAGCATGTCACGGTTCCTGGAGCTATACCGGGAGTCGGCACAACCGGAGCCGTCCCTATCAGAGATATATGGGCAATTAGCCCAAATAATGAGGTCCCTAGAAAACAAGATTTGAGCTTGGGACGCCAATGCCCCAGCTACGGATGAAAGCCTCGCTCGATTCGGGCAATTCCTAGCCCGAGAAGAGCTACAGGGAGCTCCAACAGCCCTACCACTGCTGCTACCGACACAGTCGGTTTTGTCGGCACCAAAGGTGCTGCAGATTACGCCCCCCACAACGGCACTTATGCTGCGGGCAAGGCAGTCACAGATGGCTCCTATCCCATCTCAGGATAGACCGACGAGTTTAAGCGTTGGCCACCAGCGGGAAACCAACCAGAGGGTGCTTGTGTCGCCCCTCCCATTGGTGCAGCCGCCCCATGCTGGGGGCAGGGAGGTCGAGTAGACCCCAGAGGGGGAATCTGCCTAGAAACAGGCAGGCCTAATCATGCTGTCGCCTGCAAACGTGAAAAAGATGCCGCTGGTGACATTGACTCACCCGGCAAGAAATGCTGAGCCAAGTGCTCAGAAAGAAAAAGTAAAAAATACTTTTGGCGGAAAGGCCAGGTCGGATATGCGGCCCGCCCACGAATCCCCATGGTCCGCAAGTACGAGTATGACGTACTTGTACTTGGCGATTGGAAAACGCCAATGTTCGACAAGTTCTCGGGAGAGGTAACCTAGGACGCGGTCGGACATACCGACCGAGGATAAATCGGTCCCGGTTTATAAGGCTACGAACGACCAGAAGGGCTGAAAGTGGTTTGGATAGCCAGAGCTGTTCTGATAGAACGCTTCGGCAAAAAAGCGCCAAGAAACGACGAAAAAAAATGCTGGCTGAAAACTAAAGCCAGCGGAGTGGTGAAGGTCTGCCTATGTTTGCCGACCACGAAAATAAACTAAAACTAATTCCTTCCTCCTGCAAGCAAACATGTTGGAGACGAAGGAAGATGAGCCGGCGTTGAAATCTGAATGCCCTGAGAAGGGGGCACCGGCGGGTAACAGTCCTCGGTTCTGCACCCAATGCAAGACCGAGATGACAGTCGAAGAGTGGGGCGAATTCCTCCTCGGCATGCCCAAGGAAGTCAAGAGACGATTCGCCTTCCCCAATTCGATCAAAGACAAGGTTGGTTGTGGCCTGACGCCGGAGCAACTTTCGACCGGAAGGTTCAACAAGCAACCCCCTAAGAAGGAGGAACAGGACCGCCCGATTCAGCGAGTTCTAGATGATTTCTACGGCCTAGGGAAGCCGAGACCGCAAACAAGCAGTCATAAGGGGTCGGGATCCCCACCTTTACAGCCAAGCTCCCACTTCGCCTGTCAGGAGGGCCGAAGCCAGGGGGCATCCAAAGGGGCCTTCAGCCGAGGGGCTGGGTACGAGCAAAGGTATGGGCTACTATCGCGCCCACGACAAGAGAACTTGGGGATGAACCCCCAAATCTCTCGCCACAGAGTCAATAGGCCAAGGGCACGGGCTACCCACCTAGCACCCTCTTTCAAGTTTCCCTGGCTCACAGCCAGGAAGGTGGGGACCCACGAGGAATTTAGCTCGGTGGTTGGACACCCGCAGATGAGGCCGTATGTAGTGTCCACGGTTTTTCCTCGGTGTCACTTTTGGTATGCATAACATTTTTCTCGTTTTATTGGTGTGTCTTTCTCTTTGGCTTTTGTTTTTATATTGTAGGGCTCGTTAAACGGAGAACGGCGGTATGATCAGCTCAAAAATTTGGTAAACGGAGCTCTCGGTGCGATTTTTCTAAATAATGGATGTAAAATAGCTTTTAAATACCCATTAATAGCTTTTGGTGCTTTAATATCCGTGCCAACGTATGATGGGATTTTTGATAGATTTGGCATGCAAAACGAGAAAAAAACGATTATATTAAAAGATATGATTTGTTACAAAAGATGAGATTTGTTACAAAAAGATAAGAGCTGTTATTATTGTTTCAAAATCTCTTATAAATAGCGGAAGCCGGGGATCGATTTTACTTTACACATAAAAGAGAGTGAAACAAGAAAACCCTTGGTTTTTCGGTTTTGTTAGCAAAAGATAATTTCGTTTTCTTCCTCGAAGGGTGCGTCGGAGATCAGAATCGAAATAGCCATCTTCATTAGAGATCGGAGGAGGAAGCCCATCATCACGGGGGATCGGAGAATGGAGATCGGAGCCGAGCATCGTATTGTCGTCCTCGTCGGCAAGGAGGTTAGTTCTTGGCTTTTTGTTACCGCTTTTTACTAGTTCGTGGGATTTTCCGTACATTCGTGTGGGTTTCTTGGGATTTTCGTCGAAACGGGGGTTTTGTGCGGGGTTGTGTCGCTGCCGTCAAGTAGACGGGAGGCCACCGCCGCCGTCGATAAAGACGGTAGGCTGCCACTGCCGTCGATGGAATTGGGAGGTCGCCGCCGCTATCGTCGAAGATGGGAGGCTGTCGCCGCCAAATTTGGTAGCTTGCATGGTCTTGGCGGAGTCGCCGCAACCACCGCCGTTCGCGAAGGCACCGCCGTCGGGGCGCTGCCCACGTAAAGCGCCGCCCACGCGAGGCATCATCGCGCAGGGATCTGCCCGCGTGGGGTGCCGCTACGCAGAGCGCTGCCTGCGCGGGGCACAGCGGCACAGGGCGCCTGTGCAGAGCGCTGCTGCGCAGGGCCCAGGCCCCATGGGAGAGGCAGCGTGGGGCCCTGTCGCACGCAGGGGCATGCGCGGGGCGCGCCTGCCGTGCAGGGTGCTACTCACGTGGCCCAGGCCGCGCGGGGGCCCGTGCCGCACACCACGGCCACTCGGACCGCACGTCGTCGCTCCAGACACCACCGTCGCGTCATCTTTTCGCCGTTTTGTCGTCGCTCCATACACCACCGCCGCGTCATCTTTCCGCCGTTTCGTCGCGCCGTTGGCCGTTTCGTTCCGTTAAGCGGTGTTTCTCACTGGTTTCGCCGTCGAAACCCCGGTTTGACGCACGATTTACAAAATTACTATCCGACTGAGATTTAATAACGGTTTTTGGTGTAGTTTTTGGTCCGGTCAAAGCTTGAGGAGGTTTTGAGAAGTTTTGAACATCGTTTTTTTCGCCGGTAGAGGTGGGTAACCGAACCGAGGTAGGGGATGTTGTTGAACCATGGAGTCCGACCCTTCTTTCCCTTTTATTGTGTTTTTGGCATAGCTATATTAAATTGCAAGGAAGGACATTGTTATAAATGATTTGGCGAATTGGTACATACAAAAGGACAAGGAAGGACGCTTGACTTTATCGGGTACAGCTACCACGATTTAGTTCATAAGTACAGGATTGTGAAGCTCATGGCGCAGTCACGTGCACCGGCGGTTTGGCCATCGTAAGGATGTACTTTTTCGGGGAAGTGGTCTAAGGACCCATGATCTCTACGTGGTGACTTCGTAGGGGCCCTCTGTGGCATAGCGGCAAGGGTAAAAAGGGGCACCAAAGTATTGAGCAGGTTTGATGTTTCCTTAGGTCTACAGACTGAGGGTACAATATGGATGGTTCGGATGTTTCGGTTTACGATTTGATGTCCTATTTATCTTATTGTACCTATCTCTTGCATATGATTATCGTTATATTGGCATTCCTTTTACTTCCTATGTTTTGGTCACTGACTCCCACCATATGACAGGTTCGGGCGAGGACGGAGGAGAGGCATCGACGCGAGAGTGACTCATTTTTCGTCATTCCGGTGACACTTTTACTCCTCTTTGTAGGTTTTTAAGGATCCAGAAGGATCTAAATAGGTACTATCAAACAACTAGAGGGGGGGTGAATAGGTGTAATATTAAAAAAAAATAAATCTCAGTGCAAAATAAAAACCAATGCAGAAAATAAAAATAGCACACCGAGATTTACATGGAAACTCCAATCCAGGAGAAAAACCACGGGACCAACACGCAATAACAATCCACTAAGAATAGAAGAATAACAAGGTGATTACCGACTCCACGGACTCAAACCCCTCCTTCAACTTCTTCGGATCTTGCGCTCCACCGATTGCACGTCCACTGCACATGTTCGAATCCACGAACGCCACTCGAATCCACGAGCACACGTTTCGAATCCACGAAACGCCTTCAACACATCGAATCCACGATGCTACGTCGAATCCACGACGCAAACTTGATAAAAGCTTCGATGGTGATCCTTTGCTTAGATTATCAATAAAGAACCATGGATGGAATCTCTAAGCAAAGATTAGATCAATTCGACAAAAAGTATGTCTTGGAAGAACCGTCGAATTGACCTAAAAGAAGCTAAAAGAAGAACGATAAAAACCTAGCCTCTAGGGTTGCTCTCAAGTGTTTTCTAAATTAATCGGTAGTTCTTGAGGAACCCTAAGTGTCTATTTATAGGTTAGAAACCTTTGGAAAGAGATAAGCATCAAAAACTAACTTAACAGAATTTTTTCCGCACGACGGTCCGGACTGGATTGGCTCGTTCCGGACTGTCGTTGTTTTTCAGAGATTTCTTGAAAAAACAAGGTTCGGGGTCCTGAACAGAATTTTTCGTTCCGGACTGGATTTCCTGAAAAAAACAAGGTTCGGGGTCCTGAACAGAATTTTCCGTTCCGGACTGGATTTCCTGAAAAAAAATAGTTTTTTGATTTTTATGCAATGAAAACTTATCCAAGTGTTTCTAAACTACACAAATGTATTCGGATGACCAAAATTATTTAGTTAAACGTACCTGATCATTCCGAATCCATTTTCCTTGAGATTGATGTTTATGACCCATAATTCTTCAACTTCAATCTTCAAGACTCAAAACACTGAGTGTCAACTTAAGCTCTTGTTGAATCTTCTCTAAGTCTTCGATTGCTGATTGACAATTTGATCACTTCAAGACTCCGACTCAACTCACGAAATATGCCAACACAAAAAGCCGTAACAATCTCCCCCTTTGGCAATTTCGTGACAAAACCCAAAAATACATAAAACGCTCAAGACACTCATCTTAAACCAAAAAATCGAAACTCAATGTCATCACCAAAACATTGACTTTCTTTGCGTGAAAGATCCAATAAACAAAAATTACATTTGAACCAGTCTTAGAACAAACTCTATGACTTAGGACTTGGAGTCTTAAAATGATGTAGATCCTGCAAAACAAAACTCCAAACAAAGTCAAACGTCAGTCGTTTGAAATTAAATGTAAATCCTACATTTGATTCGTTCTTTTAGTTCTTTTTGTTTTTCGGCTCCTTTTTCATCATCTCCCCCTATCTCGAATCATCTCATCTCCGTTCTCTGTTCTCCCCCTTTTTTATTCATCCTCATCATTCATCATTTTTCTGTTCTCCCCCTTTTTGTCACAAATTGTCAAATAGTGAACATATACTAGACAAAAGGAAATCACTAACAGCATTAGTTCATAGAGAAAGAGAGATAAAAGCTCAATTCCGGTATATAAACAAAAACACAGATTGCATATCGGTACTCGAAAGCAAAAATCAAATAATTTCTTGAAACAAATCCAGATTTTGAAATCTTTGAATTACCGATTTGCGTGCAATCAAAAAAATCAATTAAAGTGCTTGAAAATTGTGAGATCACATAGATGTCATTCAATCCAATTAATTTTACAAAAATTAAAAAGATTTACTCTGAAATCATGAATAACAAAGATAAAACATTATAAACCGT
The DNA here is from genome assembly GCA_029168755.2 of Tillandsia fasciculata. NCBI lineage: Eukaryota > Viridiplantae > Streptophyta > Magnoliopsida > Poales > Bromeliaceae > Tillandsia > Tillandsia fasciculata. The sequence continues at coordinate 17,493,124 of CM054938.1, forward strand.
TTTTCATATTATATACGTCAAACACAAGTCATCAAAAGTAATCTAGAGATCCAAACTCTATCAAGATGTAACGGATTTACAAAGATGACTTACAGAGATTTCCAAATGACATCAATTTGATTTCTACCCTTTCAAATTGAGATAAGCACTAAAATACCTAAAGGTGGCTCTATGAGCATCTTTCAACTATCCCACCTTATACCAACCAGGAGATTAATCAAAATGTAAGAACTTTGAATATGAATCTCCGAATGCTTCAACTAAAAATTTCAAAAAATATTTTCTAGCATCCAAAACATGTGGTAGCTTCACACACAAACCGGACGACCGGGGTGGCAGCTCGTTCCAACATGTGGTGGTAGTTTTCACACTCCTTTCGGATGTAACTCTTTCCACATCTTTTGCAACTCATTTATTACCTTTGTAAAAATACAATCTCTTATGTGAAAGAATTAAATCCCAAATTTTAGTCTATCGGTTGTCTCATGTTTATCACAATGAACTCACACAATCGAGATAGGTTAAGCATCTAAAGATCACACATGATTACTAAAATTTGATGAATATAATTATCAAAAACCCCTATAATGAAATATCTTCGAGGATTATAATTATGGAGTAAAGTTGATAATTCATATAAGATTAAATTGGAGTGAGTGAAAGTAAATCCTTTTTAAATTCAATGCACTCGTTCGTTAAAAACCTTTTGTTTGAAAACAAAACATAAAAACGATGAGCATTGAAAACATGTAATGCAGAGATTAAGAAGAAATATGAAAGGAAAACCAATCAAAGCATTACATACAGTCATAAGCTATTTACAACTTAAGACAAGGAAAGATATCACCTTTCCGAATCCAAAATCGTCGGATTTTGGGTTGTCTTGATTCATTGTGGCCGGGAGATGATAGCTTTGACTGTTGGTCCACCTTAGGTCTTTGCCTCGCAATGATCCACTTGTATGATTGATGTTGTGGCTCGGACCTTTGGTGGGTTGAGTGAACTCCATTGACTTGATGTGTCTTTTGATTCCGTTGAGTCCGCTCCGTAGATGAAGTTGCCGAAGAATTCTTCTTTCTTTTTTTCGGGCATGTCTTCATCAAGTGTCCTTCAAGTCCACATAGGTGACAAGTTCTTCCTTTCAATTTAGTTGTGGAACTTGAAGCCGTCACAGTTTGGTTCTTTTTGAATCCCAAACCAACCTTGCTTGTTTGACCTAATCCGGACATACTTTCTAGTTTCTTGGAACCGGTTGAAAGCCTTTGTATGTCGGATTTAAGTTGATGTACTTGCTTGGTCAAAGCTTGATTGGTGACATGAATTTCCTCAAACTGTCTTTCAAGAAAACCAATCTTGTCCATATATGATTTTGCGTTCGTCTCCGATTGGTTTAACTTTTCTTGGAGGATTTTATTGTTATCCAATAAACGTTCTCGTTCCTCCTCAAGATCATGAAGTTTTATCTTTAAAGCTTGATTCTCGTCTTGAACCTCAAGTCGTTGCTTCCTCAACTTCTTGATATGCTTGGCCATCTTCTTAGATTCCGCAAGAAGTTGTTGATATGCCTCAACGAGTTCTTCTTCGTCCGACTCCCCCTCACTTGATGACTCTCCATCGGATGTTGATGTTTCATGCAAAATCAAAGGAGTAGAGTCAGTGACTAAAGATGATAAGCACAAATTAGAAGAGGGAATTTGAGAGGCATGAAAAGCAACAACTTTTTCATCTTTACTTGAGGTCGATTCATTGGAAGTAGAATCGTCCCAAGTTTTCGCTTGCAAAGCCTTCTTTTTATATGATTTCTTAGAAGGACAATCCGTTGAAATATGGCCGTAGCCTTTGCATCGATAACATTGGATTTCCCCTTCGAAATCATCTTTTTCTTTAGAAGGTTTTGCAGAGCTTTTGAGATTAGAGGATTTAGAACCCGATGATCCTTTAGATGGTTTCGTGGATGAAGATCCATCGGTTCGATTCTTCCAAAACTTCCGACGAAATTTCTTTGTGATCCGCGCCAATTGTTCTTCAAACTCGGCTAAAGAGATTTCATCATCGGAACTCGATTCGCCATCTTCTTCCTTTGTTGATTTGAATGCAATACCTGTAATCTTAGAAGAAGACTTGAAAGAAACTTGATTAGTAGGAAAAGTCATCTCATAAGTTTGTAAAGCACCTACTAATTCCTCTACACTCATCTCATCCGGATGACTAACGGTTTCAATGGCGGTAACCTTTGCCCTAAACCGTTCCGGAAGAGTCCGAAGTATCTTTCTTACAATTTTCGACTCCGGGATCTTTTCTCCTAAATTAGCACATGTATTAATTACAGTCTAGTGTAATAATCTGTAAACAATTCATGCTCTTCCATATGAATAGAGTCAAATTGACTTGTAAGCATCTGGAGCTTTTGAATTTTTACAAGATTAGTACCCTCATGTGTAATTTTGAGAATATCCCAAATTTCCTTCGCGGTGTCACACGCGGAAATTCGTGTGAACTCGGTCGAGGAAAGAGAATTAAATAAAGCGTTCATACCTTTCCCATTGTAAGAAAATCTTTCGATTTCCTCTTTGGACCATCTAGAGCGAGGTTTTGGGGTAGCAGAATTTTCTACTTCCTCAGTTGGATGCACCCAACCGTATTCCACGGTTTGCCAAACCCGCTCATCAATTGAGATGAGAAAAGCTCTCATCCGCACTTTCCAATAAGCATAATTGGTCCCATCAAAAAGAGGTCTAAAAATATTACCACTTTCACCCAACATGATAGATAAACCTAAAACCCGCTCCGATACCAATTATAGGTTTTTAAGGATCCACAAGGATCTAAATAGGTACTGTCAAACAACTAGAGGGGGGGTGAATATGTGTAATATTAAAAAAAACAAATCTCAGTGCAAAATAAAAACCAATGCGGAAAATAAAAATAGCACACCGAGATTTACGTGGAAACTCCAATCCAGGAGAAAAACCACGGGACCAACACGCAATAACAATCCACTAAGAATAGAAGAATAACAAGGTGATTACCGACTCCACGGACTCAAACCCCTCCTTCAACTTCTTCGGATCTTGCGCTCCACCGATTGCACGTCCACTGCACATGTTCGAATCCACGAACGCCACTCGAATCCACGAGCACACATTTCGAATCCATGAAACGCCTTCAACACACCGAATCCACGATGCCACGTCGAATCCACGACGCAAACTCAGATAAATAGCTTCGATGGTGATCCTTTGCTTAGATTATCAATGAAGAACCATGGATAGAATCTCTAAGCAAAGATTAGATCAATTCGACAAAAGTATGTCTTGGAAGAACCGTCGAATTGACCTAAAAGAGGCTAAAAGAAGAACGATAAAAACCTAGCCTCTAGGATTGCTCTCAAGTGTTTTCTAAATTAATCGGTATATCTTGAGGAACCCTAAGTGTCTATTTATAGGTTAGAAACCTTTGGAAAGAGATAAGAATCAAAAACTGACCTTATCTGAATTTTTTCAGGACGACGATCCGGACTGGATTGGCTCGATCCGGACTGTCGTTGTTTTTCAGAGAATTCCAGAAAAAACAAGGTTCGGGATCCTGAACAGAATTTCCGATCCGGACTGGATTTCTTGAAAAAGAAAAAAAAGGTTCGGGGTCCTGAACAGAATTTTCCGTTCCGGACTGGATTTCCTGAAAAATGTAGTTTTTTGATTTTTATGCAATGAAAAATTCATCCAAGTGTTTCTACACTATAAAAGTATTCGGATCACCAAAATTATTTAGTTAAACGTACCTGATCATTCCGAATCCATTTTCCTTGAGATTGATGTTTATGATCCATAATTCTTCAACTTCAATCTTCAAGACTCAAAACACTGAGTGTCAACTTAAGCTCTTGTTGAATCTTCTCTAAGTATTCGATTGCTGATTGACAATTTGATCACTTCAAGACTCCGACTCAATTCACGAAATATGCCAACACAAAAAGCCGTAACACTCTTTTGATTGTGCATGAACTTTGAACATATTGTGATGTGGATGTGTTGTGACATGAATGTAGGGACATATGAAAACCGTGAATGCTTTGGGATAATGAACTTTTAGCACTTCATTTTATCTTGTTGTGGTTGTATGTGAAATGTGGAGGTTTTTAAAAGATAAAATATTTGCGAACTCTGTTTTCAAAATTGAGTGTCGGGTAGGCACTGTTTTAAACCTTGTGGTTTTATCCTTTCAACTTGTAGTATGTCGAGTGGGCGATTTTCTCTTGTATGATGTAAAAGTTTAGTTAATCTCTTATCCGCTTTGTGTGTATGTTAAACTGATGATGGTTGATGATTGTATTTTGTGCGACGCCGTGCATATACAGTGGATACTCTGTCCGTTTGTATAGAGAGATCTTGTATATGTGGCAAGTCTGGGCACGTACCGGGAGAAAAGACTTTGAAAAAAAAAAATAGGATCGTTTTTCGCTTTTAAACCACTCCCGGGCCGTGACACCGAAATCCCGAGCCTGACTACGTGAAGACAATCGAGTAGGGGCAAGAGTTACCCCCTTTGTGCCAGACGTCGAGTTCCTCTGGCCTATGACTGGAGAGGTGAATGCTTTGACAAAATATTTAATAGAGCAACACCAGATCCGGCCTTGCCCAGAGCTAGAGCAGAGGAGGGAGGTTCTCAGAGAACACCTGAGAAAAGTAGGCGCATTGACCGATAGCACGGTCAAGCCGCAGCCCGTCACACGTGAATTGCACTGGTGGAACGGGTCGGCCATGACATGAACGCAAATGCGTCGGCAGCAATGAATTCGAACCGAGGCAATGAAGGAGACTATGATGGCTCGGGGACTGCGGCTAAACCCAAATGGGGCGCGAGCTGCGCTTCGAAAGACGGTCAAATCGACACGAAACGAGCGCAAAGTTGGAGAGTCGGGAACATTGCCCCCGTGGCAGGCCCACCACACCTCGGGTAATAGAGAATGGACTGACGAACGTTGGCCAGGGGCTTAACGCCTGGTTGAAAGCTCTCGAAATAAGGGCCTAACGCGACACCAACGCTGAGGAAGATCACGAGGAGCGGCCCTCGAAAATAAAATGGCAGAGGTCGAGCATTTTTCGCCGGCTAAAGCAGCCGAGGAGGTGAAGGAAAAGAAACGTTGGGCCGATGAAGATTCAGCTGAAACTAGCTGTTCAGGGTCAAATCGAAGTTATCCTTGACCCAGGCTCAGCATTAGGGCTGAAAAGGGCCGACCGAAGAGGAAGGACAAGAGAGAGTTTCAGTTTTTGAAGGCCGAAGAAAGAAAAGGCGAGGTGCCTGATGGGTTGAAGACATCAAGTACAGCAGGCTAGATTCGGCTAAGAAGCGTCTAAGTATACGTAGATCCGTTAGAGCCGAGTCCAGTACATGGGCAACAAAAAGATCGGAAAGAAATCGATCGATCAAGAAGATATCTGAAACACAACTATCGATTTCGGAGAATATGAAGCAAAAATACATGAAGACGTCACATTTAGTAAACCGACATGTATACAGCTCGAAAATAAGTAAAATACAAAAATGTTTCAGAAAAAGGAAGGTCGTGTGTGAGGACCCGGATCCCCGCGATGAGTTTACTGGTTGATTGGCAACTTACGGAGGCCTACGTGGTGTGTCGGTGGTGTTTATGCACAATTTGGATACAAGTGATGGACTTCGGGCTTAAAATGGATTACGTGGGTAATCGATTGACCCCGTCGGATGTTTAGAAGTGGTTTCGCGCGAAACGGATATCAAAATTAGACTCAGCGCGAAGTTTGGACAAAAGAACACCTTTCTGGATGCCTCAGCAAATTTTAGAAATGGAATTTGGCAAAACGGACAGCGGATTTGGGTTCAGCGTGCGAAAACGATGAAAATGGACTATTTATTTGTATTTTTCGGAGATCGGACGACGCGCACGGATTTCGAGGCACATGGCATTGTTCCCGCGGCCGGCGGGCAGCGGCGGAACGCGGCGGCGCGGGCGCGGGCATGCGCGTGGGCGCGCGGGCAGGCGCGCGGTGCACGGGGGCGTCGTGCCACGTGGCGTTTTTTTATTTGTTGGGTGCGGACACGCGGCGGGCTAGGATTGGTTGGTGCTGTGGTTGCGGTCCACGGAGCTGGTGTAGCCGGCCTCGGGGTGCGTGCGTGCAGAGGGCGCAGGCGGCGGCGCAGGCGCCCGTTGACCGCGTTTCCCGCGCGAGGGCGCGCCACGCGTCGGCGTCCGCGGTTGGCCACGCAGCGTTCGGTGGGTGGCCGGTTTGGCTGTCGCCTGTTCGGGGCTGACGTGGCGTCTCCTGGTGGATTCGGGCGCGGTCGGATGAGCTCCATCCGACCCGGTTTTCGGCGCCCGAATGATTTGGGCGCCCGAAACCGGGGACACCCCGGTCATTTTCGGAATTGTTTTGTGTGGCCTATTTAAAGGCCGGGCCGCATTCTTCTTCCTCTTTTCCGCGTTTCCGAGCCTCCTCTCACCTCGGACCCTTTAGCAAAGTTGCTCCTCCCTCTGTGCAGTGTTAAGGATTTTTGTATTGGCGTATTTCGTGAAGTTGAAGATTGAAGATGAAGACTTGACAAATCATATACTTCAATCTCAAAAGAATGGATTCAAATGTTCAGGTACGTTAAATTAAATAATCTTTGATATTTTGAATACATTCCTATAGCTTAGAAACACTTTGGAATATTTTCTATGGCCAAAGAATCAAAAACTGGACATGGGACATGTTCAGGATCCGGATCGGACCTTGCAATCCGGATCCCGAAGGGTGATTGTTCATTGGCAATTTCAATCCGGATCCTAGGCCATTCCGATCCGGATCCCGAACATGGGAGTTGGCTGAATTGCATGAACGATCCGGATCGGACCTTGTGATCCGGATCCCGAACCCTTGGATTTCTGGAATCGTCAATCTCGTTACGACGATCCGGATCGCAGTAAATCCGATCCGGATCGCCGTCCTGTAAATTTCCAGAAAAGGCGGTTTTTGATTCTTATCTCTTTCCAAAAGGTTTCTAGCCTATAAATAGACCCTAATATCATCTTTTAGGGTTATCCCAAGGGGGATCAAAGGTAAGAATCCACATAGAGAAGAAAAGGTAAACACCTCTTTATTTTAGGTTTTCTTTCTCTATTGATCGGTTTGATTCTAGGGTTTTCAAAATCTATATCTTTCGAAAGAATCAAATCGATGAATACTTAGAGGGTGCTTCCTTGTCTATCTATGATGATCTAAGTATTCAAAATATCATCACCAACAAAACAACGATTTTCCCAAGAAATCGGCGCGTGGATTCGCGTGGCCTTGTGGACTCAAGGTGTTACCGTTTCGTGGATTCGAGACGAGGTGCGCTCGTGGATTCGAGACGTGCTACTTGGTGAGACCGTGGATTCGGTCTGGCGTCGTGGATTCGACGTGACACGCCGTGGATTCGGCGTTGGACGCCTTCGTGGATTCGAGGTGCGTTCAGGAGCGAGCGGCGAAGATCTACTCGGAGCGTATGGAAAAGGTTGAGTCGTGTGTGTGCGTTATATCACCTTGTACGTGTTTTAATCTTAGTAGATTTCACCGTGTGATCGGTCCCGTGGTTTTTTACTCCTGGATTGGAGTTTTCCACGTAAAATCTTGCGTGTTATTTATTTTCCGCATTGGGTTATTTTTACGCAACGATTTTGGTGTGTTTATTGTTTACACCTATTCACCCCCCCTCTAGGTGATTTTTCCCCTATTTAGATCCTTATTAACCTAAACCCAACAAGTGGTATCAGAGCAGGAATAGGGTTGTAAACATTGGTCGATGGTGGCAACATCAATAGACCACCGTTCTTCGATGGAACAAATTATGCCTACTAGAAAGTACGCATAAGAGCGTTTTTGATTTCCATCGACGAACGGGTTCGAAACAATAAAACACCCGGACGAGATCAAGGTAGAAGAATTAGTTGGTACACTTCAAACTTATGAAATTACTTTTCCTACTAACTCTTCTGCTGGAAAGCTCTCTTCTTCTTCCAAGTCTTCAGGTATGGCATTGAAATCAAAAGAACATGAAGACGCGGATTCATCCTCCTCGGACTCTGACGATGATCTATCTATGGAGGACTTTGAGAAACAACTCGCTTTCTTGAAGAGAAAATTTCGCCGAAACTTCGGAAGGGGAAACTCAAGCAAATCTTCATCATTCTCGAAGTTCAAGAAAGGCAAAGGTGCTTCTACGTCAAAATCAAGAAAGCAAGAAGGTTTCTCAATGGAGAAGAAGAACGCCGAAGGACAGATCCAGTGTTTCAAATGCAAAGGCTTTGGCCACACTGCAACGGAATGTCCCAGCAAGAATCCACCAAAGAAGAAGGCTACGCAAGCCATCACGTGGGATGACTCTTCTTCTACGGACAAGTCATCTTCCAGTGATGAGGATACAAATGCCATCACATTCTTCGCATCCACGACTTCACCCTTCGTGTATTTCATCGATTGCATCTGGTTCGTTGTCTATTTCTTCCTAGGATGATCAAACGGCAACGGATGATGAACCAAGCGATTCCGAAGGTGAAGACTTTGCTCACGCCTACCAACTACTTCTACGAAACTCAAAGAAATTGGCGAAGCAAAATAAAAACTTGAGGAGAAGGTTGTTGGAACTCGAGGAACAACCTAATAGAGCAACCTCTCTCTCAAGGACTCTTGAAGTGGAAAGGGACAACTTGGTTGAGAATAATACTTTACTTCAAGAGATGAACGAGCATTTTGAGAAGGAACTTGAAAAATCGGTGGATAAAGCTAATCTCTTCTCAAAGCTCTATTCCGAGGCACAACAAGGAAATTTTGAGATGACGGAGACCCTTTCCAACTTAAAAAGGATTTGCATAGATTTTCTTCAGGACAAAGTAAGTTGGATCGCCTTCTTGGTCTTGGTCATACTAATCATTTAGGCCTCGGATATGGCCGAACTTGTGAGGAACCAAGTTCGAGCAAGACAAGTTTTGTGCCCCAGTCGGTTGCTCCTTCTCCGACGGAAATCATCGTAGCCAACGTTGACAAGCCTACCTCATCTTCTTCAGGATCAACTTTTACCAAGGTATGTCATTATTGTGGTTTTGTAGGGCACATAAGACCAAATTGCAAGTATGGAGCAGAACGAGCAAATCAAGCAATACTTGCAACTACTACCATCAAGAACACGACTCGGGAAACGAAGAAAAATCTTCTAAGTGTTAAGACAGATGGTAGGACACCCCCTAAGCCGAAGTCATTGAGGAAATCAAAGAAAAGTGTATTGAGTGATTTTCGCATCCCTACGACCTCGGTAACTATGTTGTGTGACAACACAAGTGCTATTAACTTTTCTAAAAACCCTGTGTTGCACTCTGGAACAAACACATTGAATTGAGATATCATTTTCCTAGATAGCTAGTTGAATCAAGTTTTTACAAATTTCTTATGTTTCAACTGAAGACCAATTAGTTGATTTTTTTTTGATAAAACCTTTGGATCAAAAATATTTATTTGCGAAAAGCACTTGGCATGCTTTCAATTACATAACTTTTTGAACCACTGCTTAGAAAGGTTTTTGTTTGTGTTCTTTTTGTAATATAGAGCATTAATTGAGCATTTGCTATACTGACTTTATTTGCATCCTTTCATGTTTAGAGAAGTTTATTATGATTTGAATATCATTATAACTCATTTGATGCAATGATCATTTATTTCAATTATTTCATCTCGAATTGATCAAAGTCATTACCTCTCTCAATGATCTTCTGGTATTTATTTTATCTTATTTGATGATTGAAATAAGTATGAACACAGGATCAATTTTTGGTTGAATACTGAATATCTTTCATAATTGATAGCCAATTGAGGGGGAGTTTATTATGTTTTTCATGCTCAAAAGATGTGGAAAGAGTTACATCCTTAATAGGAGTGTGAAAACTACCACCACATGGAGGAAAGAGCTACCACCTCGGTTGTCCGAGTACTGTGTGCAGCTACCACATGTTAACCAAGCATGGTGATCTTGTTTAATCAAATAAAATGCTTTTTGGAATACTTGACTATGTCAAATTCCAAGGTTGGTATAAGGTGGGATTTCTAAAAGATGCTCAAAGAGTCACTTCCCAAATATATTGACTAGATATATTATTTGACTTATTTGGGATTTCAAACATCTATCGATCTTGGTGCTTCATTTTCTTTGCTCAATTGAGAATTAGATAAACTCTATACTCATTAGATCGTGAAGGATGTTTGGAAATTGATCAACTTTAGAGGTTATAATTCTTATAAATTTTCGTTTCACAATTTGGGATATTTTGATAGATTTATCATAATCTATTTCTTTCTATGTGAAATGATATTTTTGTATAAAGTTGATATGCAGAAATATTTATATACTTTTTCTGAATTTTCTGAAATTTTTACAAATTTTTCTAGAGAAAAAGTTGTAGGCAGTCTTTAAGAATTTTTTTAAAAAAAAATTATGGAATTGGTCTATTTTTAAAATTCTTTTTGCAAAAGTGTCTTGATTCCTAGCCTACACATGTTAAGGATTGTTTGGGCAAGATTTTTCAAAATTTTGAAATTTAAACAATTTTTCATGTTCTTTGAGTTTTTGCTCACAGGTGCTATTTTTCAAATACTCTATAACAAAGGCTCTTGAGTGGACAATCATGTTCATCACCGCGTTGGTTAGCACGAGGATGACCAATAAATTAAGGAGAACAGAAAAGACTGATTGAATCTCAAAGGGGGAGAACATAGATGCTCAAGACGGGGAGAACATGGAGAACAGAGAACAGAGATGATAAAAAGAGATGCTCAACATAGGGGGAGATGAAAAAGATGAGGAGCCACTTGCTGAGAGTGTATCGATGAGAGACATGTGAATGTTGAAGCTCTTCGGGAACAACAAAGACTATCATCTGAGCAGGAGCGAATTTCGATTAAACAAGATCAGATTTCTCTTGACCTGCAACGGATTAGTACAACACAAGTGGTCTTGACGAAGAAGTACAATGCACTGATGAAGTTGGACAAGAAGATTTTTGCAAAACTCGGATGCAGCAACTTCGATGACAACGATACCGTTTCAGATTGATTTTTGATGAAATTGACTTTAGTTGTTTTTCTGACAAAAGGTTTTTCGTTTGTCTATTTTTTTCTCTCTTATAATTTTGGCTGGTTTTTGTGACAAAAAGGGGGAGAGAAAGGAGAAAAGAACGAGCCAATAGATCGTTTGGAAAAAGGGGGAGAAGGAAAAGAACGAACATGACCGGATAACTTGAAACTTGAAGTTTAACACTAACTATTCTACTGACTATTTTGCGTTGTAACTTCTAACAAGTTTTGTGACAGGTCATGCAAAAGGTATGAACATTTGAACTTCTTTGACATTATGGTTGGAACTAACCCTGATGATTGATAAAGATATGTGATATGTTGATTGTCTACTTTTATGCATATCTGATACCTAATGTCATGTTAAATGTATAACTCTCTGGTTGCTTAACGATTAAATTCTTGAGGTATTAATGATTTCTTGTTGTCAAGAATTGTTTCTTTTGCAGAGAGTACAAGATTTGAACACTCCTAGTTGCGTCTAAGTCTAGAGTTTGTTTTAGGAGGTTATCTCTTGTATTTACATTTATTTGGATCGTTCATGCGTATTTTTGTTGTATGGTGATAGCAACAAAAATCGTCTTTTTGTTATTCTTTTGTGGATTGTGTGTTTTGTCACGAAACCGCCAAAGGGGGAGATTGTTACGGATTTTGTCTTGGCGTATTTCGTGAAGTTGAAGATTGAAGATGAAGACTTGACAAATCATATACTTCAATCTCAAAAGAATGGATTCAAATGTTCAGGTACGTTAAATTAAATAATCTTTGATATTTTGAATACATTCCTATAGCTTAGAAACACTTTGGAATATTTTCTATGGCCAAAGAATCAAAAACTGGACATGGGACATGTTCAGGATCCGGATCGGACCTTGCAATCCGGATCCCGAAGGGTGATTGTTCATTGGCAATTTCAATCCGGATCCTAAGCCATTCCGATCCGGATCCCGAACATGGGAGTTGGCTGAATTGCATGAACGATCCGGATCGGACCTTGTGATCCGGATCCCGAACCCTTGGATTTCTGGAATCGTCAATCTCGTTACGACGATCCGGATCGCAGTAAATCCGATCCGGATCGCCGTCCTGTAAATTTCCAGAAAAGGCGGTTTTTGATTCTTATCTCTTTCCAAAAGGTTTCTAGCCTATAAATAGACCCTAATATCATCTTTTAGGGTTATCCCAAGGGGGATCAAAGGTAAGAATCCACATAGAGAAGAAAAGGTAAACACCTCTTTATTTTAGGTTTTCTTTCTCTATTGATCGGTTTGATTCTAGGGTTTTCAAAATCTATATCTTTCGAAAGAATCAAATCGATGAATACTTAGAGGGTGCTTCCTTGTCTATCTATGATGATCTAAGTATTCAAAATATCATCACCAACAAAACAACGATTTTCCCAAGAAATCGGCGCGTGGATTCGCGTGGCCTTGTGGACTCAAGGTGTTACCGTTTCGTGGATTCGAGACGAGGTGCGCTCGTGGATTCGAGACGTGCTACTTGGTGAAGACCGTGGATTCGGTCTGGCGTCGTGGATTCGACGTGACATGCCGTGGATTCGGCGTTGGACGCCTTCGTGGATTCGAGGTGCGTTCAGGAGCGAGCGGCGAAGATCTACTCGGAGCGTATGGAAAAGGTTGAGTCGTGTGTGTGCGTTATATCACCTTGTACGTGTTTTAATCTTAGTAGATTTCACCGTGTGATCGGTCCCGTGGTTTTTTACTCCTGGATTGGAGTTTTCCACGTAAAATCTTGCGTGTTATTTATTTTCCGCATTGGGTTATTTTTACGCAACGATTTTGGTGTGTTTATTGTTTACACCTATTCACCCCCCCTCTAGGTGGTTTTTCCCCTATTTAGATCCTTATTAACCTAAACCCAACATGCAGCATTCCTCTGATGGATTTCTAGGATTTTTGGTGGCACGCACTTCGAGGTTTTCAATTTTACGGCGCAGTGCGACGTTTTCTCTTCTATGATCTCTTCCGTCGCATTTTGGTGCACGAGCTCCCCCGGCCTACTCCGACCATCTTTTCCGGCGATTCTTGCGCCATTGGCTTCACGACAGGTAGGGCTACGACTCTCGTGATTTGAGCTTGTCCTCTTTTCGAGTTTTTCTTGGAGTTTCCCGAACCTTTTTATGATCCATTTTCCACTGCGGAGTTTTGGACAGCACATCGGCTTTTTGGCGATAACTTTGCGCTCAGGCATCGGATGGAGGCGTGCTTGTAGTCATTTTGCATCTACGCAGCGCAAGGAACGTCCTCGAATTTTCCTGGACTTTTCTGATGTTTCTCCAAAAGGTGAAAAATCCCATTTTCCATAGCAAAGTGCTACAGATTTTTATACAGGATTCTTTTGAGACGGTCACCTTGTCGGATTTTTATCTTGATGTACAAAACTCGGATTGGGACGTGCAGATACTCGTTTAGAAGGGCTCGACGCAACGATCGCAGCGGTATTTTTGTCGGATTTTTTGGAGTTCTTTCTACAGGTGAAAATTTCACATCTTTGGGACTGTTACCGCAGATTGTATGTACTTGGATATTTTTGGGAATAAAGTGTAACTTTGGACCTTATTGTTGTGCCCAGGAGGGTTTGCGGGTATTTCTGAACCCGTTGGAACTGGAGGAAATTGGAGATATTTGTTCTTGGGTATTTTCAGCTGTTGGACTTTGGACAGTTTAGCACATCAGGTGGGTTGCTTCGCCTCCAAAATCAATGGACTGCCTGTTAATTCTATAATATAGGAAACATGCATGTTGTGAGATGGATTAGGATGCATGTTAGAGAGGGAAATGCTATCTTTCCTATTATGGTTGATATCCTGTTAATTATTATTCCCTGATCCTGCTTTAGTTAAATTGATTGCTATTGTTGGAACTTGACCTAGCACCCCGTCATTTGTTGCATGTGTAACCAGACTAGTAGAAAACCCTCACTTGGGCTAGGTTTATTTATGCTCTAGACATCCACACTTCGTATTCTATTCCTGGACATAGTGTTATCCTCGCCCGGGTAGTGGGCCGAGTGGTCGGGATTCCTTTTAGTGTGGGATGCATGTTACACTCGTGCTTGGGAGCAGAGTGGAGTCTAGTAGATGTAGTCGGTCTTTTATCTGTGGCGGGAGCCGTTTGGGTGAACGGTGGTCCCGGGATGTCTTGTTTCCTTGTTTTATTTGTCGCCACTGTGTTAGTGGCAGTAGTGTACCAGTGATAGTAGGACCTAGAACCCAGACTGTTTTTAGACACACATAATTTCTGTAAGCTAATGTTTTCCTTCCAAATTTCGAGGGGTCGCCGGAGCCTGTTCTTGTTTGATTCGGGTAAAGACAATAGCCCTTCGGGGTTTGGAAAATAAAACTTATTTGAACTGATTTTTATTAAAGAACTAAAATATATTAAATTTGGTTTCTCAGATTAAAATAGCTTTCAGTAATAACTGTCATCTTTTTATTACAACTTCGACACCCGAGAGAGTTTGGGTGATCTGGGTTCTAGGGGCCTTTTCTGTTTCTGTTTCGGGACGAAAGCTACGGGGACCGTGCCTGGAACCTGTTCTTGTTTGATAGGATTGTAGGTGTTGGTCCTTTGGAACTTTCGGGCCCTGGTTGGTGTCTTCCGCATGTCATACTGAGGTTGTCATGTTCCCGAACTGTAAGGGGGTCGGAAACTTTGATAGGCGGAGCCTGGAGTCTGTTCTTGTTTGATTAGGGTTCTAGGCACCGACCTATCGGGGTTTCCGAACCCTTATGGTGTCGGTCTGTGTTGTGTCGTTATGGGTTGGTGTTCTGTTTTGGGGAGCCATTGGGTTGACAGCAGTCCTAGCTGTTGGATATTTCCAGCTAGTGAGTTAGAGATGTGATGTTGGTTATTGTCGATCTTGTTGATCGTGGATTTGGACTATAGCATGCATGAGGCACATTGAGCTCGACAGAGATGCGCTGATACTTTCCTCGGTGGGGTCGCGCCCCTCGAGTGCCACTCCGGAGTTGGGCCTGTTACTTTACTATCGCGACTTGTCGACGCATTCCCTCTGGCTGGGCTAGTTTTGGCAGTCACGGACGCCCTACGGTAGACCCGTCCTCTTGTGGATGTGCGGCAGTAGGTGGGCGCAGGTTTGACTGGACCCTATGTGGCAGTCACTGTGATTGGGTCGATTGAGTATACTGAGTTTGAGTCGATGCATCATTTTCATCTGTTTCACCCTTTGAGCATAGTAGATAGAGGCATGGTAGCTGTAGAGTTATTTTCAGCTTTCCTTTCTTCAGTTTTCTGTTATCTTATGCCTCTAGTAGACTTAGTGGGCAGACCGTCGGGTTTGATTGCGGTACCCACTGAGAACTACTGTGGGATGTAGTTCTCACACCCGCTGTGGTGTATTTTCCCCAGAGACCCCTTCTCCAGTTCCTGTTGCTCCAGTTGCTGATCCTACAGACCGAGGCGAGGGAGTCGCGAGCTAGTTCCCTACCCGTCTTTGGAGTATAGCGGTGCCCCCTTTCTGGAGATTTGCAGTACAGTTAGTATATTAGTTTTATTTCCACTTTTGAGAGACTATTGTATTGTGAGGATTTGACTTGTACTGAGAGCCTGTACACTGATGTATTATTTCTGTTTACCTCCCTGTTGAGTTTGGAGTGTTGTATCAGAGGATTTTATATATGATCGTATTTGGGAGATGGATATTGTATCTTTATTTTCAGTTGTACAGTGATTGAATTTTAGTTTTCAGTAGTTTTCTTTTCAGCTCTGATATTTGTATATCTTTAGTATTATCTTTTGCAGGCTAGACGCTTCGCCTATGCGGGGTTTTGTATAGGCGGCGGATCTGTTGGCGAGCCCGGGTCGCAGTTTCGACCCCGGGGCGTGACATCGTGGTTGACGAAGAAGGTTGGAGGAGCACAACACTCCCACCAAGACGGCCCAGGAGGGAGGCTAAGGGAAAAAAAGAGATATGGAGTAAGCTGCAAGCAATGTCCCTACTTATAGGCCAACGAGGAGAAGCGACATAATCTCCCGGAAAGCAGCATACTATGCACCTACTACACATTTTACATATATCAACAGATTGGCTCTTGTAGTGATGTTCTTTACTAGTAGAGTGATCTGATCGACTTGTGAGCCCCCCGCTATACCTTTGGGTATGGGGTTATATGTCAACCCTACTGTGACTTGCTGTGGCACGAGCCTGAGGTCCTTGTGACCAAGAGTAGCAAGATTGGCTACTATTGGATTGGATAGTATATTGATACATTTCTTTTACTACAAATATAGCATCTTGTTATTTTGTTATCATTCCAATTTCATTATTATCATGTGAACACATCATAATACCTTACTTTCATTCTAGTATCATTATTGTTATACTTATCCTACTCTCTTTTTCTGTCAATTATTGGTGCAACTTACTGATCGCCGACGTATTGTACCCACTGGCAGTTATATCTCACACTCTATTTTTAACAGGTGCATCGAGTGTTGAGAAGGAAAATGTTTTGTGAGGATATCGATAGTTAGTATCGTCCCACCTAAATAACAATTAGAGTTAGTTGATGAAACAATTAGAGTTAGTTGATGAACCCTTTACGTCTTAATTTTGCATTGCATTTTACTATCGTGGTTGTTAAATGTTTGATGCTTTCTTTTATGGTTGGATGTTGAATTGTTGATGTTTGTAATGCATGAAGATCGATTTTGATGTGAATGTACATTTGATTTTTCGATTGTGGATTTCAAACGAGTTTTATAAAAATGGAGATTGAAGGAGATTTCTATTTTGGTTGCAGAGACATGAGGGACTATATTTGATATATTACAAAAATACGGAGGGATTTAAATTTGCATTGCATTTTACTATCGTGGATGTTAAAAGTTTGATGCTTTCTTTTATGGTTGGTTGGATGTTGAATTGTTGATGTTTGTAATGCATGAAGATCGATTTTAATATGAATGTACATTTGATTTTTCGATTGTAGATTTCAAACGAGTTTTATAAAAAATGGAGATAGGAGGAGATTTTTATTTTGGTTAGAGAGACATGAGGGACTATATTTGATATATTGCGAAAATCTGGAGGAATTTGTGAGTGTTTAGAGGATATACCATCACCCTACTGTTTATATTAGAGTGAGTCATATTTGTATGACTAATTTGTATTATGTTAACGAATGATTATATCGCTTTTTAGATGTAATGTGAATGATGAATGCAATATTCTACGCTCCTGCAGTTGTGTATGCTTCTACATGATTCCCTATTCAACATTCAAATCAAATTTGTTCGAAGTCAGTTGGATTTCTCCTTTGAAACAGCATGCATAGCCTCTTTTAAATATTTTAAATATGCCTATTTGATTTCCCCTCTTTATCAATATTCTACAGGCGCATAGTTTCATATCTAGTGAGCATGATATTTTGTCAAAGTAAACCTATAAATAAATGTAATAAAAGTGAAAAAAAAAAATTTCTTTTAAGCAACCAGAAGAATAATTTACAGCCCCATTTCCTACCGTCCAAACAAGAAACTGATTTTTTCTTTGATAAACCAAGCATTAAGGATCGTCTAAACTTTTTCCTTCAATCGTATACTCTTTTTCTCAAAAAGATATATTTTGACATTTTTATGTGAAACCAAAAAAGGGTAGAAATTTGGCAGTTGGGTCAAAACAAACGATGGAACTGATGGGAGATCAGTTTCAGTGCAAGCTACTTTCAGTTTAAATAAATAAGAGCGTAAAAATCAAGTTCAGAAAAGGTCAAAATACATTGAACTGGCATGTATGACTTGTTGGGCAAACAAACAATCAAATAGAAGACACTTCACTTCCAACTTTAGTTTTACTTCAAATTGCATAGCCAACAGCTTAGGAATGGGCAGAGTGAAGATAAATCATACAATGAAGCCAAAACCTAACTCAACAGCCTAATTCTTATTTGAACAGCATTAAGTAAAGGAATGTTATTGTTAAGAAAAAAGGAATTATTGATAAAGTGCCAATCAGATCAATTAAGAATACTTCAATCTTCCCTAGTGGCATCATAGAATATGGCAAAAATTTGCCATTAGAAAATTAAGGCAGTTTTCAAAAGATTGATGCAGTCCCCTGATGAAATTTCATTATGTTAAATAAATTGCGCAACAGTTAAACTGACAAGACAGCGTAAGATAAATTATCTCACGTAGTCAAGAAATTTTGCGCTATGCAGAACCAGGACATCTTCCCAAAGTATTCCAGAGTACGTAGTCTCCAGAGGAAACCTGGTAAATGCAATGTTTATATTGAATTAAAAGGTTATCAACTTCAAAACATAGAGAAACAGAAAAATAAAAGTCCATGAATTCTACGATAGAACAAATTGACAAGAGGCTGACACGATAAAATAATTATATTGAGAAAAACAAAGACGGTTATCACAAAAGAGGGCCAGATGAGACTTCATTGTCAATACAGCATAAATATCCGTCTACAAGGAAAAAGGATCTTTTCTCTTCTCTACCTAGTGCACTAGAGGTTGTGGAGTTATTAGGAGGTATGCATTTTCGAAGCAAGGGTATCTCTACCCATATATCTTTTTCATGAACTAGAAAGGCTTGTGATAATTTTCAATTAATTGAGAGATGAATAGACATCAAGAATGGCGTAATATGTATGGCCTCTAAATCATTGTTTTTGGGATATGATAAGCCAACTTGCAGGTGGAATCTATTATTTCGAAAAGCTGGAATTTTTTAACATTTCACAAATAGCAAAAGCATCAAATAGTTACCTAAAGTTCAATAGTTTTGATTTTATAACCTAACCTTATTGAATTTTTTTTATAAGAAATCCAAACTTTAGAATTTCTTGTTCTACTGCTTAATTTTAAATTAATGGTAACATCATTGACAAAATATTCTGCTGAAGAATATTACATTAGAAATGTTACAAACACTAAAGGTTATATGGCTTTTTTAAAATTAATCTTAAAAAAATTATATTTAGTCAAATAACCCTAATAAAAATTTAGTTGGCAAGCTAACTCTATTTTATCCAACTCGACACCACGGTTTAGGAAGTAGTAAAAGAAGGTGAATCATTCGACCATCTTCAATGGAAGTGGATGATGATTCCATGTCTTACAAAATTCCTAGTAAGACAGTAAACCATTCACCACTTTCAACTAAAACAATAAACTATCCGCCGCTTCCAATCTTTTTTCCATCCCACTAAGGCGTACAATATAAAGCGGTGATTCACTGCTTTATCTGAAGCGGTAAATTGTTCACCATTTTTACATAAAGACGGTGTATGATTCACCGTTTTATTTGTGCTCCACACCTCCCATTCTCTTCTTCCCTCTCCCTACTTCTCGCATGGTCAACCAGTGACGAGCATTGATGGCATTCCTATGTACGAAAAGTATGAAGGTCACATATTGCTTGCTACAGCTACAAATGCAAACAGTGGTCTCTGTCCTTCAACATTTGCAATTGTGAATAAGATAGTGGTGAGAGTTGGTATCAGCTCTAGCATAATTTACACCAATTTCATACATGCAATCGAGTAATTCGTCTTATTTCTGATGGATTTTCTGGACTCTAGGAAATTACAGCCGATCTATACTCTCCACAACAAGGTCATACACACCAACAGTGTCTTCGCCAAATGAAAGCTAATATGGAAATTTGTTTTAAAAATGAGAATGTGGTAGGCATATTATGCTTTTACTGAAAACACTTCAACGATAACAGAATATTATTAGCTACAAAAAGAATTAGATATATTGAACCAAGATGTGTGGAAGTAGCAAGGAATGAAGTGCCGCCCGTGCCGAGCGGCACGTATCGTGCCCCTACATTAGGGGCAAGGTACGGAGGGTGTATCTACAGCCCCACCCCCCACCCCCCATCCCACCACCAGTCTCGGTGATATCCAATGGGTATCGCTCGAGACAGGGCGATACCGTGCCGGGTGTGCCGGAGATTTTCCTCCTTTGATTTTCCTCCTTTTTTTTTTTTTTTTTTCATAAACACATGAATTTACTATTTGACTGTACTATCTTTTTTTGTTTTTTTTTTCTCTTTCCACGTTATTTTTTATTTTTTTTTTTTTTTTATTTTTTTTTCCTTTCTCTTTCCACCCGTGAATAGGAAAGGAATTTTTTTTCCCTTTTCTTCCCTCCCGCCCCCGCCCCTGCCCCCGCCCCCGCAACAAATTTTCTGTACTCTCTCTCTCTGTATTTCTTCCTTTCTTTTCCTTTCTTTCTCCCACAATATATCTTCTTAATTTTTTTTTTCTTTTTTCATCGCTTAAGAAAGAGGCAAAAAAATTGCAAATCAAAGATCTACTTATTAGATAAGTAAAAAATGTTATAATTTAAGTTTTTATTTAGAATTCTTGAATATTTCATAATTATAAAGCTCTTTTTTAAAAGAAATATAAAATTAGTCATTTTTTATTTAAATTTAAATAATTATTATACTTGTTAATTTTATTTATATTGTTATTTCTATTCTTTATGAGGTATAGTTGTACTTTATATATAAAAAAAATTATCAGTATATTAATTAGTTAGTAAGCTATATATAGCCAATATTCATAATTATTTGACTAAACATTTCAAAACAATATTATAAGAGCTTATTGAGAACAAAAAAAAATAAAAGATAAACCTTACCAGAGCGTGCCACTGGGAGGTCATACGTATTTATTGGCACGCAAGCGTCATGTGTCAACACGGAAGCGTGCCCGTACCGTGCCGTGCCAGGCGGACAACGGCACTTAATTCCTTGGGAAGTAGGTGCATGATCTCGAAAAACAAAAAGAATATTGGGCAAGGGCGTTTGACAGAGGACAACGTTTGGGTTGATGCCTAATTTTTTTGAGACCTTGAGTACTTAAAGGTGTTCGTGCTTTATCTATTATGACTTTCGTCACGGCGACATCTTAAATAAATAATTTGTACAACATCGTGAGGATGGTGAGAGTATGATGGATGGATTGGCTCCTAAAATATGAAGTAAGATTACTTACGATATGCAGATGGCGAGGGGACACAACATGCAACGATACAGGCAGTGACAAAGCCATATGTAGACTGAGGGGGGCCATGGCCCCCTAAACTTTTCAAATGTTCATTTTAGGTCCCTATATTGTTATTGACTTAAAAAATAAGTAGTTATAGATAAACAAATAATGGCCTATATAAAAAGTTTTTTAGTGTGTATCACTAGAGAATTTTTTTTTAAAAAAAAATTATATGCACCTGATACACCATACATAATGCTTGCATTTTAGTGTGTATCACTTTATGACATTCATAATGCTTGCATATTAAATATATAAGAAGTTATAAATTTAAGTATATATTATTTAAGTATCTAATAGTCCTAAAAACCAGCAGTGGAAAAAAAAATATTATAGACTATAAAATATAGATGTCTACAAATTATAATTGTTGATATGCATATACTTTGAATGGCATCAAGAATGCTTAACAAATTTAATTTTAATTTTAAATTTTTTTAATTGTATAGCTTTTGGCCCCTCCAAAAATTAAATTCTGACTTCGTCCCTGGATACAGGCCAATAGATTTGAAGTCTATATAGGGGATTTGTCCTTCGAGGTGATTGTAAACAGAATACAAAAATGTTCCCGTGGCGAGTTCTAGCTAACTGGAATTCCTAATTCACAATTTCTAATAGTTTGAGGTATTTCTCAAAGGAGAATGGACTACCACAATTTTTGTTCGCAATGGTATAACACTGGCTGCGATCGCGTACACACCACAATTCCATCATGTTCCTGATAGACTACATTGGCCACGACCACAAGGCCCGCTAACTGTACCATCCCATGTTAGAAAGATGAAAGGCCACCCAAGATCCAACCGTATTCACAATACAATGGACAACAAAGCAGGTTGGTTAACGAAATTAGTGTCTGCAAACAAGAAGGGCACTATAAAAGCATTTGCCTATAAAACTCGAAGAGAACGACACAGGGACATCGACGCAAGACCAGTTGTATTTTTATTTTTGCTACCTTGCTATATTTTGACTTTTTACCTTTTTTATACTAATGATATGTTATTCAATGTTGAAGATAGCAAATCTAGAAGATATGGGACTAGTTAACTCATTGGTGTTGTAGAAGCAGCATCTCTATAGGTTGGCATTTTGGTACCGCCGCATTTCATGCATGTGTTAGTAGAGCATTTGCATCTCAGCATGGATAAGAGATAGGATTATTACTGCATGTATTAGTGGTTTAGATTCTTGATCGTATCCTGCGAGTAGAGGAGGTTTGTGGAGCACGATCAGTGCAGTTGAGACCTGGGATTATACTGGCAGACATGACGGTTTGGCGGCAGCTCCAAGACTTTGACCGAGCACACAGGATGGACCGGTTGGGCGGTATCATGCGACGACTGAATGTGGAATGAGAACTGTGACCCTTCCGCGAGTTGGACAAGAGGAGTCCATTTTCACAGGTTGCCGAAGTACCCTTCTTGCGGCGATGGCTTCAGCGGCAAAGTACGGACGTCACCACTATAGCAAATGAGACATTAGGGCTTGAGGTTATGTCCCTAGGGGGTCGTAGTAAATCGTAGCCTTCGTTTGTGCAGCCACAGTAGGAACAGCTTCAATACTTCTCTCCCTTTTCCACGTCTTTACGCCGAGGCTCATGAACGGGACGAAAACTTCGAAAAGCTACTCCAGAAATGAAGACGGTGCCAGAATCCGTTCTTGTTTGATTGAGGTGAAGGCACTTGCCTTTCGAGATTTTCTAACTTTTCGTTGTTTTCGGCTGTTTTCTAAACTGAGAGTTGGGATTAATGATATTCCTGATGTTGAGCTCTATCCTTTTTGGATGGTTGTGGGACTAATCACGAGGAGCGAGTGGCGATTTGAGAGCTGGTGACGGTGGTATTGGATACCCACCCTTCTGGTTTGAGACTCCCGTTGAGGTTTGTTAGTTTCGAGGACGAAACTTTCTTTTAGTAGGGGAGAATGTGATGATCTGGATCTCCGTTGAAGGGTTACAGCATGATCGGCGGCTTCTGGAGGCTTATTCAGTGTGATAGAGGTGTTTGTGCGCAAATCGGACTGAAGGAATGGAACCCGCGCGAAAAATGGATCGAGTTTGCCTTTCGAATGCCTTCATCGAAAAAATGGAAATGGTTTCGCGCAAAACGGAGACCGTATTTGGATTCAGAGCGAAAAAATGTTCAAAAACGACTATTTGGATGTATTTTTTTGAGTTCGGATACCCGAAAACGGACAACCGGAAGTTTACGATGTAATCGGGTGCACGGGAGGAGCCGTGGACCGAGGAGAACACGTGGCGGCTTGTGAGTGGCCGGCGCACTCGGCGCGGTCCACGCAGCGGAGCGGGCAGGCGGGGGCAGGTGGCGTGGCAGGCGGGCAGGAGGGGGCAGGTGGGCTGGCTGGCACGCGAGGGCGCCACGTGGCGTCCCGCGGTTGGCTGGCACCACCCGCTCGGCCAAACGGTCGAGCCACGTGGCGCGGCCCGGTTGGCCGCGCCTCGCTGTCGCGTGGGCGGGACACGCGGCGCGCCCGGAACGATCCGGGCGCTGCGCGGATCAGGGAATGCTGTCCCTTGTTCGGCGTCCGAAAATTTCAGGCGCCCGAAAATGTCCCCCAAACTGTGTTTTTCCAGAGTTTTGCCTATAAATAGGCTCTTGTGAAGCCCATTTCTCCCTTTTGAGATTTTTCTGGGAACCCCCTTTGGCAGAGCTCCTCCTCACCTTATCCCCCACCCCTTGAGGGATCTTGAGGATTTTTGGAAGCCGCGACATCAACGATTTCAGCGACTAGGCACGCTTCAACGCTCCTCTTTTGGTGGCTTTCTCCGTCGCAGTTCCATCTGCGGGCTCCGCTGAGCTGACCCGAAGGAGTTTTTAGCCGATTTTTGCAGCAGCGTTACCACGAGAGGTAGGCCTTCATTTTCGTTTTGGGTTTTTATTGGGTGTTACGGAGCATCTTTGAACCCCTTCCTTGCTGTGGATTTTTCTGGACAGCTGAGATTGTTTGATTTTTATTTCGGTGCACGGGTGTTGGATTTCAACCTGTGAGGACTCGATCGACATCTACACTTCGCGAGGATCGCAGCCATATTTTTCTTGAAATTTTTGGAGGATATCTCGAAGGTGATATTTTGACTTCTTCTGGACTGAAATTCTGCGAGGCTGTAGTTTTGGGGATTTCCGCTTACCGCGGTGTTCGGCTAATATCTCAGTGACCGGGAGGAGTTTTCTTATGATTTATGGTGCGTTGGAATCGTGGGAACCTAAGGATCACGCATGTTAAATTTCAGCTCTTTTGGACTCTGAACCGACGCGCGCATCCAGGTGGGTTGGATTTTCCTCTAAAATTAGCGGGCGGTGTACTAATTCTATGTCGTAGTATGCATGCATGACAAGTAGAGTACTCCTCTTTGTGGACCGTGATGCAAGCATGTATGCTAGAATTAGCAAATTGATTATTTCTTGTGATAATGAATTACTAAAACTTTGACCTAGCACCCCGCCATATGTTTGCATGTGTAAACCAGACTAGTAGAGAACCCTCATTTGGGCTAAGTTCTTCTATACTTTAGACATCCACACTTTACATCTTTATTCCCTGGACATAGTGTTTTCCTCGCCCGAGTAGTGGGCCGAGTGGTCAGGATTTCTTGTAGTGTAGGATACATGTTACACTCATGCCTGGGGGCTGAGTGGAGTCTGGTAGCTGTGGCTATACTTGTACTAGTGTCGTAAGCCGTTTGGGTAAACGGTGGTTCCGGGTTGTCGGGTATTCTCCGACCAGTGCCGTTGGCACTGCGTTCGTGGTATTGTTGAGTAGGTGATAGAAGGACCTGAAACCCAGACTGTTTTGGACACACATAATTTCAGTAAACAAATCTTTTCCTACCGAATTCCGAAGAGTCGCCGGAGCCTGTTCTTATTTGATAGGGTGAAGGCATTAGCCCTTTGGAGTTTGGAAAATAAAACTTGTTTTGACTAATTTTCTAAAAGAACTAAAATTCATTAAATTGGGTTTATTAAATAAAAATGGTTTTCGGTAATAACTGTCATCTTTTCATACAAACTTCCTCACCCGAGAGAGTTTGAGTGATCTGGGTTCTAGGGGCCGTTTCCATATTTTGGGATGAAAGCTACGGGGGCTATGCCTAGAACCTGTTCTTGTTTGATAGGGTTGTAGGTACTAGTCTCCCGGAACTTTCGGATTTTGATTGGTTCCCTCCGGATGTTTTACCCGAGGGAGTTGATTTTCCCGAACTGTAAAGGGTCGAGAATTTCGAAATGTTGAGTCTGGAGTCTGTTCTTGTTTGATTGGGATTCTGGGCACCGACCTTTCGAGATTCTCAGACCCTTATTGTGTCGGTTGGTTCTTTCTTGTCTGTGAGTTGGATGTCCTGTTTTGGGAGTCGTTGGGTGGACGACGGTCCCGGCTGTTGAGTACCTCCAGCCAGTGGGTTAGTGTTGTGAGTTGGACATTGTCGATCTGATTAATCGTGGATTTGGATTATAGCCTGCATGAGCCATACTGAGCTCGACAAAGATGCGCGGATACTTTCCTCGGTGGGGTCGCGCCCCTCGAGTGCCGCTCCGGAGCTGGGCCTGTTACTTTGCTATCGCGACTTGTCAACACAGTCAGAGTGGGACCGCCTACGTAATTCCCGTCCCTGTGGGGATGTATGGTAGTAGGTAGGCGCAGGTTTGACTGCACCCTATGTGGCAGTCAGTGTGATTGGGTTGATCGAGTATTTTGAGTTAGAGTCAATGCATCATTTTCATCTGTATCACCCATTGAGCATTGTAGATAGAGGCATGATAGCTATAGATTTCTTTCCAGCTTATCTTTTCATTATTACAGTTTTCCTGTTATCTTATGCCTCTAGTAGACTTAGTGGGCAGACCGTTGGTCTTGGAGACGGTACCCACTGAGAACTATGTGTTGGTATAGTTCTCACACTCTCTGTCGGTGACAGATTTTCCAAAGGCATCTACCTCTGTTCCTACTTCAGTTGCTGCACCTGCTGATCGAGGTAAGGAAGTCGCGAGCTAGTTCCCTACCCATCCTTGGAGTACCCATTTTGGAGCTTTTAGTACAGTCTGCAGGATTATTGTATATAGTTACCTTTGAGAGTTCATTTTTAGAGACTTATGTATTGTGAGGATCAGACTTGTACCATTTTGGAGTTGTATTTTTATATTTCAGTAGTTACTTTCCAGCTCTGATATCTGTGTAGCTGTAGTATTATCATTTGCAGGTTAGACGCTTCGTCAATACGGGGCTTCCCCTATGGGCGGCGGATCTGTTAGCAGGCCCGGGTCGCAGTTTCGATCCCGGGGCATGACAATTACCCACCACATAGCGCATATGCGCCATTGCAAGCACATATGCGGCATTGCAAGCGCATATATGCCTATTAAAATGTTACAAAATATTTATAGGTATTAAAAGTATATATGAATGCTTCCTAACATAGCTAAATAACTAAAAAGTAACAATTCAGAATTTACAAATAGTAATAATTAATTTCAAGTAACGAACTTCCTGTACACATATGTACCACAAAACTAATAATTAGCAATTTACTCTTAATTATTAAATTACATAAATAGAATTTCGAAGCAAAATTATAAAAAATATCAAACAAAAATCAATGTTCCAAACCATTCGTCTCTAGCGCAAGTGGCAAAGAGCTTGATGATTGGTACTCGAGGTCTCAAGTTTAAAGCCTAGTTGATTCACATTTTCAGCTAAGTTACATTTTTTTTTTAACAAAATGAACGAAGCGGGTAGCATGCTACCACTCGCAAAATTTTTAAAAAATAAAAAATGAATGTTCCAAAACACATGCTAAACTTTTATAAAGAACAATAATTTTTTCAATAAACTATAATTCACGTCATAAAAATAAAATAAAATAAAAACATTGCCGCATATGGGCTACATATGCAGTCCGACGTAGACTACACCACATATTACATATGCAGTGCGGTTGAAGGTTCGAACCACAAACTACATATGCGGTTGCATAGGCCGCTTTTTGGAATATTGGGTCTACTTCAACTCCACTGGATATAGAGTCATTTTAGATGGCTTCCGCTTTTTGGATTGGCGTGGGGTGCAAAAGCTTTGGCCTATCTTTATGAAGCGCTAGGAGAGGCTTCGTTAAAAGGTTGAATGTTGTTGCTTTGCGACATTACTACACGTATAAAGTGTAATCTTCTATTCATTTTCCTTTTAGCATATTGATGTTTATATTTTTGCAATTTAATTGTAGATCTTGGTGCAAGACCATATCATATTGGTCAACCTACAAGTGTAGGAGCAGTGCCTGATCTAGTAGATTGCCCTCTAAGTTGCAGGTAGGTTCTCGTTAGTTAGATAATTTTGGTGTTTTAATATTATTTACAACCAATGCATGTATTGTCAATTTTAGATAGGCCAATGCTAGTAGATTGCAGTTCGGAGCTAATGTAAGGACTACTGACATTGAGTTCTATAGAGATGAGCGAAATCAGCAGAGAGTCTTATGTACCTACATCTATTTTCAATGTTTTACAAACGCAAGCCTGCAATAAGCTTTATATTTAGTTTCATATTCGACCAGTTCAATGGTTATTGGAGATTGTACACTGACGCCATTATAGCTAGATTACCTAAGTTCGTAATCTAGGACTACATTGACATGTTTCATATTGTACTCGAGTTCCACGACAGTTCGACCTCCTCCAACACATACCGATTCATGTGGAGAGCATCCGTCGCATAATGTCTCAAGGGCACCCGAATGAGGTTTGGTCATTTTCGCGCTTCACACATCCAGAGGTGGGTGAAGAGATTAGAGAATATAATCAATCAACTTCCAGTCGTCAATGATGATCCAATACAAGCCATCTCCATCTACATGCAATGGTACCAGACAATAACAAATAGATGGATATCTCATTCAATACAACGTCCTTCAATGACCCTCTAGCCTCGTGGCCAGATAGAGAGAGCACTAGTACCATAATGCTACCTGTATTATCTGCAATATATATCAACGTCATACTATCTTGACGACGCCACCTATTACTTCTTCTACTGATGATAAAGCCTTCTATACAAATCGTGGTCGAGGCAACCGTAGGTAGATATCGCGAAGGCCGAGGAAAGCGTGGTAGACAACTCTAATCCTGACCGTGGATCTTATGGAGGATATATTGTAATACTCGAGAAAATTTAAGTTTGACATTCAAATAAAGTTTGAATTTTTAGCTACACAAGTGTGAATTAGATCCTGTATATATGTAATCTTTTAAAAAATTTCAGTTTTCGAAAGAAGTTGGCCAACTCTACTGTTCTGAGTCCGAATTCGATGAAATAAATACTTGATTTGATCGGTCTCATCGATCTGAGTGCAATGGCGCAGTCCAAATTTACGTCTGACGACCCTAAAGCCTCAAAAAGTGTGCCAAACTGTAATTGCCGCTATATAAGATTTATCCGAACCTAAACTTGAAAAAGTAAGATCGCTACTCGATAGGTCTCGTCGAGCTAGTCGTCGTGGCGAGGTCCATTTTTCTGTTTGACGACTCCGATGCCTCGAAAAACATAAAATACAGTAAAATTCACGATTATTTTTCAAAAATGCTTACATTTTATGGAGCATTTTGGGTAGGTTCTCTTGAGAAGGAGCCTCTCTGCATAATGTTGCTACAGTGGAGGACTAAGATTAAAATATAAAGGGATAGAGGGCCTTTTAGCATGTTGTGCACCCCAACTCACCTTAACAAACCGCAAATGGGGGAGGGCGGGGAGGGTAACCGCAGCCTCCCCTACATGTTTTTCCTCCTCTGCCACGAAGGTAGCTCTCCCCAACCTCCCTCCTTCGTTTGAATTTGCAAGGAGGGAGAAGGAGCCATCCATCTTGCACTCGGGTTGAGGTTGGAGAGAAGACCACCAACCTGCTCACTTGGATCAAGAAGACATCTAGCTCCATCCTCCTCTCCCTGGAGATCCCTCTTGAGGAGTGTAGCCATCGGGCGCCACCGCACGCCGCTGGGGGGAGCATCATCTCCTTCTTCTTCCTTTATTGAACCGAGGTAACCCGAAACCTCTCTTGAGTTTTCTTGCACCGAGACCTCTCCCACTCTCCTTCTGATATCATGAGCACCCCTCATGCATAGCCCCGAGCCGTGGAGAGCCCTAGGTTGCCGGTGGGAGCAAGGTGCTGCCGAAAACCTTGATTTGGCCGGATCTCGGAGTGGGCTGCATCCGACAGTTCGAATCACGATCAGGCTTGATGGTTCTCTTTTGCTGATCTCCAGAAAGGCCTCCACAAAGTTTCAAGGGAATCAGTTGAGTATTGAGGCAGTATGGGGAAGCCCTAGGTTGTGGGTTTCTTGACTTGGCCGAGCAGCGCCGCTTTCCTCCACTGGCCAACCACCTAGCAAGCTCCCCTACATCGAGGACAACACCCCTATTCCCTTGCATGGACCCGAAGTCCATTGCATGAACTTCCGCCATTGTTGCCTTCAAGCTCGGCCGAGCTCCATAGCCAACCACCGCTGCCGCTTCCCGCAGCCGGCTGACCACCCAGGTAGGCCCCATTTGTCGAGTGTAGCCTCCCCATGCCTCTATGGGTCTGAATGACCCTGCGTGATGGCCTCTCCATTATTGCTCTTTAGGTGGCCGCAAAAGCTTCACCCCAGCCAACCACCACATCGGGCCGCCGGAGCTGGACTTGGTGGTGACCCTACCACCTCTGTGAACCTCCTCCAGCTGCTGCTTGCCT
Source organism: Tillandsia fasciculata (assembly GCA_029168755.2). Classification (NCBI taxonomy): domain Eukaryota; kingdom Viridiplantae; phylum Streptophyta; class Magnoliopsida; order Poales; family Bromeliaceae; genus Tillandsia; species Tillandsia fasciculata. Next base: position 17,523,043 of record CM054938.1, read on the forward strand.
TGGGTTGTGGCTAGAACCCGAGTTGGAGCAAGCTCGGCCAACCCGAGCTCCAACAAAGGTGCAACTTGGACATCTTGTTCCGGCAACCTTTCCGGCAACCGCGCGACACCTCAATGGTGAGCCCCTGAACCTCCTCAATCTCCTGAGCTTGGTGCTCATCTTATAAATGCATTTGGTTGAGTAGATGTATCATTGTAGCATTCATGGTCTATGTTGTATACTTGTACCTTAAGCCATTGCTGTCCTCAGGCTCTGTGCCATTTCCAAACAGCGAGCACGACGTTCAGTGTGTGGAGGTCCATTTACCGGTGCCTTTGGTTCAACTCTAATGCCCTCGGATTTTGTAATCAAGCCAAAATATAGGAAATTTGAGGTTATTATGTAATTGTTGGAAACCCTAGGGGTCTATTTGCAATTGTAGCTCGATGGTCGGTCTTGGACAGCGCATATGTGATCTATGAACTAATTGTTTGAGATCCAACGGCTTTCGTTGAGCAGAAATTGATCCCCGAACCATAAATTGGCAAAATTGCCGGTTTATCGACGTTTCTGCTCAAATCGCACAATTCGAGGATATTAGATGATGATTTGTCACTGCCAGGTGTCCCTGGCTATTCCCGGTGCGGTCCTGGCTGGTCCAGTGACTCTCGTTTCGTGTCGGTGACTTCTAGAGCCAAAATCGGCTTTTCCGAAAGTTATGTTGGTAATTATGGCCCAAATTGAGCACAGATATTTACAAAATGGTCTTTTGGCTGTCCGGACATCTTAAATGAATCATTCCGGGGCAGCGTGTGAAGTTTCGCCATGTTTGGAAACTTGTAGATACTATTCAGGCCATAGTTGGTCATTTGGCGGGTTTCCAAAAATTTCGGTAAACCCCGGGACTAGTGGAAAGTCTACAATTTAGTTGTTCTGGTTGTGTAGTGTCGATAGGATGGGTATGAGTGAGTCTGTTACTGATCAGAGTTTATTGTTCAGGGCCCAGCAGTCAGGAGCCAGCACACCAATAGTCCAGCAGGCTTCGAGACCGCCTTCACTGAGATGGGTTTACTTCGGTCCGGACTTTATCATCTCGGACCTATGGGGTTCCATATTTGGTCAGACCCCTGTGTTTCATGCTAGCCCTAATCCTATCTTGGAGCTATACTTCCATTGGTTGATTATTATTCGCTTAAACTTGGACATATATCATGCTTGATTGGTCATTAGCTAGATATCAGTACATTAGCTTGATATCAGTACATTAGCTTATACTTGGACACATATCATGCTTGATTGGTCATTAGCTGGATATCAGTACCTTAGCTTATACTTGGACATATATCATGCGTGATTGGTCATTACTTAGATTCACTCTTACTTAGATATACATGTTCCTTGTGTTTCCTACTGCATGAGATGACCTATGATTGATATACCGATATTTGCATCCCTGTTGGGATTCCGGTTTGTTGCTGATTACCCGGTCCTTAGACCGTGAGCTTGAGCATCCGCATTATGATTGCCACACACCGCTGTACTTCACGTACACTGATGGTTTGGCCACCGTCATAGTGCTCTTTACCGGTAAAGTGGTCTATTGGATGACCCATGAGCCCCCTGGAAGCACCTGTGACTGTGGGGTTATGTCAGCCCGATAGGTGCCCTATAGCGGCTTTAGCCTGAGGTCTTCGTGACCAAAAGTGGCATCGATTGGGTACTTGGTTTCTATTATTGATGCATAATTCATACCATTGTATTTCAGTATGCTTTAGCTTTGTATTTCTGTACCCATATGTGCTCAGTACTTTGATTTGATTATCTCCAGTCATTTCTTTTGTATATCAGCTTTTACCTATTGATCTATTACTATCCGCTGATTATAGCATGCCAGTAGGTACGATTTGCTATTTCTCGGCTCGTCGTTCCCATTGGTATACATTTATATTGTATCTCACACCCCTAGGTGACCATCTTTCAGGTCCGTCGGGTGGTGGGATGTCGGGACGGTCCTGTGAAGCGATTACGATAGAGCTGTCCCCATGATGTTTTTTGACCAGTTCTGATTCCTGCTATGATGTTACTATGATCATGATTTAGACATTATTATCTGATGTTTAGTAATTTAATTGAATACTTATTTGATGCTTAGAACTATTGTTGATGAGATTACTTATGATGACTTAGCGATGTCTTGTGATGGATGATACTATGATTACATATTGTTGTAGGTAGAACTCTGATTGTTTGAGTATAGTTGTTTAGCCGTGCATGTATAAGGGAGACTGTCCGAATGGACAGAGGGTCTCCTATGCACGTGGCGATCTGATCACGTCCTGAGATACAAGTTTAAACTCTAACGACAAAAAAAAAAAAAATTAGACCAGTTTCAAATCTGGGGCGACATATATCCACATCCTCAACCTAGTCATAACCAATTTAACCAACAGTCTACCGTCTCCCGATCTAGCGCACAATGTTAGATCTGTGAAAAATTTAATCACTCTGCTCTTCAATGCAACCATCATTTCAATCATTCCTTCATTGCAGAAGATATCCCACAAACTTTCGTTCCCATTAACCTCCATGAGCCCGGTGAGGAGGTTTGGTGCCGAGATAATAGAGCATTCAATCATATGGCTGCTAATCCTGATATTCTCTTCTCTTATAAACCTTATATTGGGCAAGAAAAGATTCTAGTTGGTAATGAAAATTTGCTGAATATGACTCAGACAGGTGAAACACATTTAAAAACTTCTTCCACTTCCCTTGCTCTCAAAAATGTTCTTGTTGTTCCTTCTATTAAATGAAATTTACATTGTTCGTCAATTTTGCCAATGATAACTCTCTTTCTAAAATTTGACTCATCTAGTTTTGCCGTGAAGGACAAGAAAACAGGGAAAGAGCTTCTCAGACGTCGTAGTTCGGACACTTCACTCTATCCAATTTCTTATCGAGTTGCAAGTATACGGAATAAGCAACAGTTAGCTTGTGTTGCATCTAGGTTTAATGGAGATCTTTGGTATAGACGTTTAGGTCACCCTAGTTTACCAATTTACCTGTTCTTTCAAAGTTTGTTAAAGCAAATAATATTTCTGATAGTAGTTTTGGAATAAATTTGTTTATCTGCAATGCATGTCACATAAGAAAAACATGTCAAACTGTCTTTTATTGATTCTGACTCAAAATCTGCTTTTCCTTTTCAACTTGTTCATTTTAATGTATGGCAGTTTTCTATTCCTTCAATTTCTGGTTATAAGTATTATGTAATCTTTGTGGATAATTATTCTCGATATTTTTAGCTTTTACCTTTTAAACTTTAAACATGAGGCTTTTGAAAAAAAATTAGAGTTCAAGGCGATGGTTGAAAATATTTTTTCATCGAAAAATCAAAACTTTTCATATTTGACAATGATATGGAGTAAGTGAATGATAAATTTTCTACTTTATTCTTACAGAATAGAATTATTCATAGGTTTTCTTGTCCTCATACACCACAACAAAATATAGCAGAGAAGACATAGACATTTAACTAATATCATCCAAAGTTTACTTTTTCAAGCTTCCACGCCCTCTCGTTTTTGGGCCGCTTCTCTCTCTAAACTACTGTTTTTCTTGTCAACCGCACTCCTCACTTATTGTTTTTTTAAAAAAATCACCATACGACATTTTGCATGGTTGTGCTCCCTCTGACTTGCAACTTGTTAAGGTGTTTGGGTGTTTGTATTATCCCGACCTACAGGATGTTGCTGATCATAAGGTCTCTCCCCGATTCCTTCCTTGTGTATTCTTGGGACTGGTGATAGACACAAAGGGTTTCGCTACCTATACCCGAGCACTAGTAAAATCCTTATTTCTCGGCATGTTACCTTTTGTTGAAACAATTTTCCCTTTTTCCTGTCTTTCAAAATTTTCTTACTTCTCAGTACCTGTGAATTCAAACTTTCAACTGTTTCAAAACTCTCTAATCCTCCTTTACTGGGTGAGAGTTCGTCTTTTATTGATGCCATCTCTAGCTTCAGTGTCACGCATTCAAGCACCATCGATAGTACTAGTGCCTCTTGTACTAATCACCTTCCTCAGCCCATTTCACCACCATCTAAGTACTTATCTCAATTTTCTACCAACTTGAACTCTAATGATGAACAGATTAGGGATGAGAATGATACTTCTGCTGCTAGTCATCAAGAGCTCCGTGTCCATACCTGACGACATCTCTGCAGGACTGCAACACCCAATCCTCCTACCAAACTTGCTCCACCACCATCTAACCGCTCAGTTTCCACTCATACAAATACTGCATCACCTCTTTCGTCCTCTACTTTACCTAATTCACCTACAACTCCACCTATCCTTTCTCACATACACCCTATACTCTGTAGTATCCTGACCCTTTCGTTTTTCCTGTTCTTTTTCTTTTAATTGAATTAGTTTGGGGTCGAAATCTTCGATGATTCCGGGATTGATCGTTGGTGGTTGCGGGTTTGTTTTCGTGGTAGAGCTCGCGAAACGGTGCACGGCAGAACGATCGGATCCGGATTCCGAGTTACGGATCTCCCGGAAAGGGGTTTCGGAGGTTTCGTCTCGCGGAGGCTTAGGATTTCGGGACTGATCTCTTTGGAGCATAGAGATTGCAAAGGAGACTCCATAGAAGCCTTTCAAGAGAAGTTTGGATCCATTCCTCTTCCTCTTTTGATCAAGAAATTCTCAAAAGAGGTAAGTATAAAGTTAGGGTTTCATCTTAAGGTCTCTCTTTGAGTTCGAATGAGATGGAAATCATCTCTAATGGAGTTTTTCTCCATTTTTAGGGGCTTTTTCTTGGAAAGTAGTGATCAAACCACCTTTTCTTGCAAGAGTACTACAAGAGGTGGAGAATTCTATTCGAAAAAGGGTGATCTCTCCCCTTTTCCTTTAATTTCTACATTAGAAGCATGTTAGTAGAGCCCTAATGTAAAGATTTTGAATGTAGTTAAAATGGGGACTATTAGATGTAAAAGAACATTAGAAGCTTAATGTTAATAAGTCATTAGAGCCTCATATGAAGAAATGGGATTATAAGAATGTTAAAATAAACCTAATGTATGTATTAGGTTGTGGATTTATTAAATATTATGGGTTAATGTTAAGAGTTTATATTGAGCAATGGTTATATGACCTAGGAGAAAACTTAGAGTAAAGTTTGGAACGAGTGGCATTAACCTTAGGATTGAACTTGTGGCATATGTCTAAGGGTTAATCTAAGGTTATGGAATAGAGTGTTTAAACTTGGAGTCAAAACTCTTAAGGAAAGATGGATGTTGTTTGAGGCTAAAGAATAAACGAATATTAACCCTAGATCTTGGTCTTAGGGTGTTTGGGCAAAATGGATAATCACTTTAACTTCAATGTGAGTTAGTGAATGAAAGAAGAATGCTTACAAGTCCAAGAGACTTTCTCGTTACCCTCGTGGCAAGGACCTAGGGTAAGTGATGAATGAATTAAAAGAATTGCTTAAGAGCAAAATAAGCTAAAAGCTTAAGTGAATGAAAGGAAAGGAAATGGCACCATCGGAAGCTGGGACTCGTGCGGGAGAGATGCTAAGGACTATCTCTCGCGGCCACGGCCGAATGTGTGTGAGGTACTTCCGATGGTTGACATAGCACACGAGTGCTATTAGCCCCTTGGATCGTCTCGTCTTGTGGTAGCATGTCTACCGAGCGCAGGCCCCCGTTGGGCGAGTCTTTCCAAGGGATGAGCAACTTGAACTAAAGCATAATAAAGAGATTGAATAAGTGGTCTAGTGGTTTGGACTAGTGTGGAACCTTTGGTAGCTGCATAGTAGTCGTGTCATGGCAAATGTTAGGGTACTACATGAGCATAATAGATAGCATTTACAACTTTATGTCAATTTTATTATCTATTATATTGTTTTCATTGGATCAAGCAATGTAGAACATGCTCTCTCGGTGGTTGAATCCACTGGGAACTTTAAGTAGTTCTCACACCCTTGGGTGACCATTTTTCAGGTACCACGAGCGAGGCACACGACAGGAGCAAGGGCCCGGCAGCTTAGCGACCTAGCAGTCTAGAGTCGCCAGTACATTTTGGAGAGTTTTTCTTTTGAGTGAAAATTGTATGTGAGGAAAATATTGTAAATCTTAATTGTTGAAGGTTTCATTTTTGGGAATTGTAAGAATCAAGTTGTAATTCATTTTATATTACAGTTTCACTCATGTATCTTTCTTTCATGTTCATTAAACTACTTGTTGTATGAATGAAAGTTTTAAATTACATAGTTTAGTACTCTGATTTATACTATTCCGCTTACACTAAACTGTGTTAAAATCAAGGATTTAAGTGCCATGGCACGGGATCGTGCCAAAAACTTGCCGGCACGGTACGACACGGTGCGTGCCAAGCTGTGCCGATGAGTGCCGGTCACAAAATACATGCGTGCCAACACATAATGACATGAAATATTTATTTTCTTTAGCAACAAAATTTTTTAATTGCTTATTATGTATCTTTATCAAATATTTTGAATTTTATTAAGAAAATTACTTAGTAATTTTCAGAAAAAGGGGTTTTGAACTGTGCCATCGGCACGAAGGCTGTATCATGTCGGTATCTTGTTGGCACGGTACGGCACGGTGGATACGGCCCATGCCGATGGATACTTAAATCCTTGGTTAAAATGGATGTAACCGTTGCTTTCGGGTGTTGAGAGGTCATACCCGATTGGCGGATCTGTTGGTGTGCCCAAACCGACCAAATAGGCGGTCTCGGGGCGTGACAGATATCAACTCGACTCCTTAAATTTTCAAGACTACTATAATGAGAAATTCAAATTCGTGAGAACAATGAGATTAAAACTAAGAGGTTCCTTAGCATGAGAATTCTTTCATTTCATAATTGACCTATGCTATAGATTAACTTTTAACTTCCAGAAGGTAAAAAAAGATAAATGGAAAATAAAACTACCTAGCAATTAGATTCCTTGCTATGATATTCTTTTATAAAATTTGGCTAAAATGCGCATGACCTCTTCAAATAAATCGCGTGTTGTACTTTACCTCTCTGGATAAGAGAAATATGCACTTAAACCCCTTAAAACTAATGCCATCAGCACTTTAACCCTTCAGTCAGCCTGTCATCATTCCAATTCCATCAAAAACTAAATTGTAATATTGATATTATGCTTCTTCTCCAATTCCTCTCCCATTTTTTCCTCATTTTCTCATATATTTTCCACTTCTCATTTTGGATGAAGAAAAGGGTATTATGGTCATTTCACTCATTTTTTTTAACATCAGGACTATCTGAAACATTTCTTATCTATCGATAGTGGTTTAAGTGCATTTTTTTTATCTAGGATGGTAAAGTCAAGGAATCAAGTGCCGTGGCACGAGGGCGTGCCGCTCGCCGCCTGGCACGGTACGGTACCGGCATGCTTGCGTGCCGACACGTGGCACGCTTGCGTGCCGATGGATACGCATGACCTCCCAGTGGCACGCTCTTGCACGCTTTTTTATAGTTTTTTTGTTCCCAATCAGCTTTTAGAATGTTATTTTGAAAGATTTAATCAAATAATTTTAAATATTCACTATATATAACTTACTATACAAATCAATTAATATAGTGATAAGTTTTTTTAAATGTAAAAAAAAAATTATACCTCATAGAAAATAGAAATTAAAATATAATAATAAAATTTACAAGTAAAATTTATTTAACAAAGTTAGAAAAAAAATAACATGATGAAAAAAAAAAATATGAGTAATAAATTATATGACAAATAAATTAAACAAGTTTAGGTATTAATTGATTTAATTTAACTTTTAATTTTATTAGTATTTTTTATTTTTTAAATTTAAAAATAAAATTATTTTTATCGTAAATCTTATATAAAATACTAGATCTATCCAAAACAATTTAAAATTTAATTATATAATAATTAAATCAAGTATATCTATTTTTAACTTTTTATAAACTACATATAAAAAATTATTTAATTTTAATTTTTTTAAAAAAAAAAGTTTTACAAATTAAAAATATTTAAATAAAAAAAAACTACGAATACAAAGGCCAATCCCAAAAAAGAAAAAAATTAAAAAAAAAATTGAATGAAAGACATAAGGACTTATAAAAAAAAAATCTACTAAAAGAAAAAAAAATAGATAAAAAATATAAAAACCCACCAAATAAACAAACAAATAAATAAATAAATAAATAAATAAATATTTTTTTAAAAAAATTAATTAAAACTGAGAGAGAGAGAGAGAGAGAGAGAGAGAGAGAGAGAGAGAGAGAGAGAGAGAACGGCAAGAAAAAAAGAAAAAAAAGTGGCGCAAAAAAAAAAAAAAAGAAAAAAAGGGCAGCACGGCCGCCAGTGCCGCCCGATACCCACGCGGGTATCGCGCTGTCTCGCGCGATACCCGCGAGGGTATCGCGGCACGGGGGGTGCTGTGGCAACCCCCTTGTACCGTCCCCCCCCCCCCCCCCCCAGGTACGTGCCGCCCCGTGCCGAGCGGCACGGGGCAGCACTCAAAACCTTGGGTAAAGTGCAAGGAGATATATTAAGGAGACTGCATTTTAGACAATATTTCCCACCTCGTACGTTTGCTTTCAAATACAAGTATAAGGACGAAAAGGAAAAGATAAGGTACCTGCATTGAGAACTCAATTGGTGCTTTTACAGAAGGATAAATGCTTACCTGCATGAGGAAGTTATTACTCACAAATAAATAGTAATATTTTTGTTGAACCATAGCATAGCACAAATAAGACATAATATTGAATACATGCTATTAACTTTCCTTGTATAAAACATAAGAGCCTAGCAACAGTAAAAAGACCACCATCCACAAAAAGCTATTTGCAAATGCAACAAAAAGAAAAGAGAAAAAAAAAGAGGAAACGAAACAAACAAGGAAGATAGCATGCCCTAAATAAAGGCTCCAGAGCCCTGTATGGATGCATAAATATTTTGTTCAAAACATCTTTTTCATTTACTCAAGAAGCTTATAGTATTTGGTAGACGAGGAGAATGATCAAATGTCTAGAAAGTCATACTATGCTAGCCCTTCAAGTGATTTTCCTCTAATAAGATAAAACAACTTATGGCTGATATATAATATATCCTGCTAAATCATGGCTGCCAAGGTCTTCCAAGGAGCTAAAATTACTTACAGTCATAAAAGAAAATCCTCATACCGAAATAAGTTATCACTGAATAATTTGTTCTAACATCCAATCAGAGCCTTAGAAAGCTCTTTAGAAGGCAACTGCTATCTAGGTGTGTAGAAACCGAGTTTTTGGAATAAATAAAACTCAGAAAGGTGGGCTACTTCTATAAAATGGAACAGTTTTTAGTGAAACAAAACTGCCACCCTCAAGGTCTGGCATGGCCAGAAGTTGTGGTATTGTCTGTTTTCAGATTCCGCGTGGTAAACGTGATGTTTAAAGTGAAAAACGACAAGCAGTCAATTTGGATAAATGGATTTTTCCGAAAAAGGTGCAACATTTTATGTGCTAAATTATGTAAAAATTCATGGAAAGGTGCTACTGTACAAAATATACGCACAGGGGAATTCTTGGTAAGAAACTAAAGATTTGGAGGACTAAAATGCAATTTTACAAAATAAGAAAAAGGAGCACTTTGCGAATAGGTTATCATTTCATGTGAGTAATGTTGGAGTGTTGGCGAGCAGAAGGATTTATATGAAAGTAGACTTAGAGGGAACGTGTTGATTCAAGTTTCACGAAATTTGAGGATTGATGTGCAAAATGGCACAGAGTGGAAGATTGGAAGAGAAAAATTAATTGAGGGTATTTTTGAAAAAAACATGATATTTTATGAACCGAATCACGCAGAATGTTGTGGGGAGATGCTACTATTCATTTTTCGCGTGCTGGTAGGGGCTGAACATTAAATAATGAGTTTTGAGAGACTATTGTGCAATTTGACAAAATACATATAAAGACACCTAGAGTTTTGGAAACCTTTTCCCCTCCTCTTTCCCTTTTTCCCTCACCCCAGCTCCTATCTCCCTCTCCCTTTCCCTTAAAATCCCTCTCTTGATCCGAGCCCATCCTAGGCTGCGCCACCTTGGATCACCGTCGCCGACACCCTAGGGTTCCAACGACGCCCCTCCGGTCAGCTCCTACGCCGCCGTGCCTCCCCGAGCTCAGGAACTAAACCTAATCCTGAGTTGCTAGACCTCTGGCCGAATCTCCATATCTAGTTGGATGTAGGACCCCTGAACCCCATGCAGCTTTTTCCCGTGAATCCACTGTGCAAAACACCTGTTGATGGTGTGTTTGGCCCATAGTGCATCAAAGGGATGCCACAGATGGACCCTGTGAGTTGTTGTTAGCTGGGTTGGCCTTCGGCTGCTTTTGCCGAATTTTAGAAAAGGTTTTAGGCCAAACAGAGGTTGGATTTGGATTCAGCGCGGAAAAACGCTTGAAAACGGCTATTTGCTTGTTAAATTCTGAGTCCGGATGCCCAAAAAGGGACTCCCGGAAGTTTTACTGGATTTTTGGTGCATGCGGGAGCTGTGGACCGGCGGGGATGCCACGTGGCGACCTCTGGTTGGTCGGCGCACGCAGCATGGTCCATGGGGCGGCTTGGGAAAGGCCGGGGTGCACCGCGGGAGGCGTGGACCGGCGGGGGTCCACGTGGCAGCGCTGGATTGGGCGGCCCACGCGCGCTCGGTCCACGGGAGTGCGCGGGGGAGCCATGGACCGGGGCGCGCCACGTGGCAGCCTCGGACTGGCGGGTCCACGGGCGCGCGGTCCACGCAGCGCGGGGAGCAGGCGGGGGCAGTTGGCCCGTACCGCGGGCAGGTGGGCAGCGCCACGTGGCGCCCGCTGATTCGCGGGCGCCACCCACCGCGCTGACCGAGCTGGGGGACGCGTGGCGCTTCCCCGCTGGGCTTGCACGGCTGCCGCGTGTTCGGTGGACACGTGGCAGGCTCCGAGGCGGGTCGGACGGCGGCGAGCGGGGCGGACGGATCCCGTGCGCGAGCGGGCTGTGCTGGGCCGCACTATGCGCGCCCGAATCTTAGCGGGCCGGGCCGCACTGTGCGCGCCCGAAAACCCGGCGGGCCGAGCCGGGGCCCGAAACTGGGGACAAATCCGGAATTTCCAGATTTGTTCCCCACAGCCTTTATAAAGCAACCCGAGCTGCCTTCTTTGGGGTTTTTCACCCATTTCCAGGCCTCCTCTGCCCGAGCTCCCTTCTAGACATTTGTTCATCTTCGAGTGCTGCTTCCACCTGCAGAGTTTTGGGATTTTTAGGGGCACACATCCCGAGGTTTCGCATTTTACGGCGCGGTGCGACGTTTCATTTCCGGTGATCTTCTTCGTCGCAGCGCAGTGTGAGGACTCCCCTGGGCCACCCCGACCTTCGTTTTCGACGATTCTTGCGCCGACATACTCCTGAGAGGTAGGGCTTCATCTTTCATGTTGATCGCGCATTCCCGTTTTGAGTCTTTGGCACGGATCCCGAGGTGCCTTTGTGACTCTTTTTCTGTGTGGGTTTTTGGGACAGCATTGGAGTGTTTTGGCGATATCTTCGCGCACGAGCATCGGACGGAAACGTGCCCGTACAAGTTTTTCATCTACAGATCACAAGGAACAAGCTCGTATTTTTCTTGGATTTTTCCGAGTTTTTATTGGAGGTGAAAATCCCTTTTTCCCTGTGTTCAGTGCTACAGTTTTTGATGCAGAAATTGTTTGAGTAGGCCACCTTGCCGAATTTGTATCTTGACCTACAGAACTCGGATTTGGACGTGCAGGTACCCGTTTCGAAGGTATCGACGCGAGGATCGCTATGATATTTTTCTTGGAATTTTCTGGGCATTTTCTGCAGGTGAAATAAGGGCATCTTTGGGACTGATTTTTGGGTGTGTTTTTATGGATAGTTTTGGAATTTATGTGTTTGTGGACCTTTTGTTGTACCCAGGAGAGTTGCGGGGCCCTTTGGAGTTGGAGATTTGGATTTCTTGGTATTTTCAGCTGTTGGGATTTGGACAGTCAGCTCTTCAGGTGGGTGGTTGTTGTACTCCTCTCCTTTGGTATGCTCACTAGGAACATCAAAGTATTCCGATGTTAGAAAGGCCTAGCTTATTGTTGATAACCATGCATGCAATAGGGAATTAAATAATTGATAGTTTATCTATGATGATGGCATTATTGGCATGAGTTCGGTATCATGATCACTCTGTTTAATCATTTAATTATCCGGGACAGCATGATTAGCGGTAGGTTGGCAATTATTGACTTTGCAATAGGGATCATCACCTTGAGACAATAATCCTGACACTCGTTACTTTATTTTAATTACTCCTGTGAAATAGACTAAAATACTGGAACAATTGCATGCTTAAACTGGTCACATAACTAAGTCACTATTTACTGATACACTATCTTTTGGGATTTGACTTAGGAGAAACCATGCTTCTATTTTTCTTTCTTTCTCCTATTATTTAGACTTGGGGGATAGCATGCTCGGGTTCGAGCGGGGGCTGGGATAGTGTAGTCAGGTTGCTGGGGATCTGGGACAGGCTGGGCTTTATGGTAGGGTATTGCGGCAACCACGAATTTTGGGTGGTTGACCGGGTTGTACTATTGCATCAGATTGGGTGAGGGGGATCGGGCTAATCTTTCGTGGAGGGTTTTTCCCACTTGATCTGAGTCACGATCCAGTCCTGCTACATGAGGTTACTTGTGGTTACTTATTTTTCCTCGTGTGGGTCGCTCCCCACGAGTGCCACTCCGGAGTGCGCGGCAGACAGACTTTGAGTCCTTGAGACTCCTTTGCTTCGGTGTTATGCGTAGGCTGGCATACCCGTCGCGGCAGACAGAGCAGGCAGTACCAGTGTTCACTGGTGGTCAGATTGGGTTATTTTGGCAGGCTTCTAGATACTGATGCATCCTTTTGCCATTCTTACTAGCTTGACATGTAGGGTCATATTAGTGGTAGCACATTTATCAGCTGTTATATTTAGCTTCCACCCCCTTTCTTCTTCTTTTTGCCTCTGGTAGACCTAGTGGGCATGTCTGAGTTGAGGCTTTATCCACTAGGGGAGGCTACTGTTTTTATAGTAGTACTTACCCCCATTGTCCTTTCCTTATTTTTCCTCCTTTTGTTTTGCAGAGTCCTCTGCGGGAGTTGCTGGGCCGTCAGCAGCTGATCGAGGTAAGAGGGTTGCGGACTAGATAGAGAGAGCCACCCGAGTATTGTTAGCTGGAGTTTTTGGGGTACCCGGTTTTTCTCAGACAGTTCTTTTGTATTTTCTTTTTGGGTCTGGCTTTTGCCAGCTAGTTGTATATTTGTGGTGAGCTGGAAGAGATGTTTGTATTTATTTTACTGTTGTACTTTTTTACTTCCAGCTTTTGTCTGAGATACAGTAGTTTTAGTTTACCTCTGATTCTTATGCTCCTTTATTTATTATCTCTTATATCTAAGCAGGTTACCGACGCTTCGTGTATGCGGGAAATACCGCATGCACGACGGATCTGTAGATGGGCCCGGGTTCTGGTTTACACCCGGGGCGTGACATTGGATCTCGGCCAAAGCTGAGCCCCGCTGCCGCCGGTCAGCCCCATCTCCGATGACCCCTTCCGGTCCTGCCCCACCGCCCTAGAAGCTTCATGACGGCAAACCTAGCCGGAGCCCGAGGAACCATCTCCCTTGGACAAATCAAGTCCCACATGTGTCGCCGCCACCACCCTGCCATCCTCCCATCGGTCGTGAACCTACCTAGCCAGCACTAGCCGCCCCTGGCCGGACCCCATCGGTCGTGAGCCTACCTAGCAGGCACTAGTCACCCTTGGCCGGACAGGATAGAGGGAACCCTATGCTCCTCCGGGCTGATTCTCTGATGGCGTAAGTCACAATTCCGGCTAACTCCAGCGCCAGTGACCCTGGCACTGTAGAGCATGACCCTCCCGAGTGCCCTCACATCGTCGTGCTCCCCTTTGTTGCGGTCAAATCGGTCTCCAATTGCAGGTTTGGTATTGTCGCTCCCGAGGACTTGGTGGATCGACGAAGATAGCTCAACTATTTCATCGACTGTCGATTGTGCTCCGATGAGCATGGTGTCTGAAACATTGATACCTTCCCCTAGTGCAGTAGGTAGGATTCCGAAACGCGGAATCAATGGTAACGAGCTTAAAACCTTAGTTTCATATATTAACTGTGCAATTACATATGTTTATGATCTTTTTCATAAATATACAATGTTGGCTACCTTGGGTAGCATGCATTTGGCATGTTGGACCTTTGGACTGATCGTCCCAAGTTCGGAAGCCATTATGGAGCTCAAACGGGCTTCCGGTGCAATTATTAGCAAAGTTGACCGATAATTCGCAGTTCGGTTTTGAAATTCACGAAATTATTGTAGTAAATGTGTTTGTTGGTCAATGAGCCTTCTTGGATGGTTGCTCTCGCTGTCTCGTGTGTCCAGAGATAGTGGAAGGGATTACGGTGGGTTCTGGAGCCGAAATCAACACTTTCAAGGACCTGTTGTTGCACAACTTGATTATTACATATAATTGTGTCATCTTCGCATGTGGCTGCCCGAACACCCAAATTGGTGCATTTCGGGATAACAGGTGGTTTACGGTGATGTTTAGTACCCTCCGGGACACTTCATATTGCAAAAGTGTTTTCAGTGAGCTTCCGTGGATTTTGATGAGTTTCAAGAATCGGTAAAAGGAACCGATTGCCCAATCATAAAGTGACTTTGGGTCACTTAAGTGTTGGTAACATAGCTGTGGAGCCATTCTTGGGCTGACCACAGGTCGTGTGCACATTCTAACACCAAAGTGGTGCTTGGAATACTGTGTTGGGTCTTTTTGGCCTAACGGTTGGGTTCGAAGTGTGCGGCCGCACTTGTTACTGGCCGGAGCCCTGTCGTAGTCACTTTTCAAGTGGAAATGACACTTTTAGAGTGATCAGGTGGTCGTATGTTGTCCCATTGTCGAAAACGGCAACATTGGGACTTGTCGGACAAAAACTCCGCAGTTTCAACGCACTGCTTGTGCACTTCGACATCGGAACTAGTGGGATATGTTTCAGAGGGTTCTTGCTGATTAAAATCAATCAGTGTGGGTGTTTCTACCTTCCGTTGATTCATATGTCAAAATCAGCGTACATTGGAACCATGAAGGTCTAGTTTGGGGCTAAGGCCCAGCTGGTACGCACCTCGTGTACGGCTATCCCAACACGTAAATTGGTGTGTTTGGGGACAACATGTGGTCTAAAGGGACCTACAGTATATCTCGAGACGCTCCAAGGAGTTAGAATGGATTAGGTGATGGTTTTGACAAGATTCGAAAATTGGTTAAAGAAACCGTTTCTGATCACATCAATTCATATTATTGGCAACTTAAGTGTCGTTGTAGAATCTGGCAAATTTAATTTGAATTTAATTAAATTTTGATTCTGAAATTTTTAAGTTTTCAACATTTTAATCACTTTTTGGGTAATGTTGCTTAAAGGGAACAAAATCCGATGAAACGAAAACGCCACTTAAATGATTTGGCGAATCTAATGGCGATGTTAGTTTTTGGGATTTTTTTTTTGCATATAGCCTCCTAACAAATTTCTTTTTTACAAATACTCATCTAAAATTTGTAATTGCAAAAATAGCCCTATACCAGCCACGCGAGCGTAAGGGGTTCGGAGGTGTTCTAGTTGAACACGGTAAACCATTAGCCATGAAAGAACACGATAAATTGTTTACCGCGTTCAAACACAGCAAATAATTTATCGTGTCCAAACACGGTAAACAATTTACCGTGTTTAGACACGGTAAACGGATGGTCGTGTTTAGACGCGGCTAATGGTTCACCGTGTTCCCATACTATACACACCCGACCTTCTCTTTCCTTCCCGAGTTTCAATCCCCTTCCTCTCTCTCTCTCTCTCTCTCTCTCTCTCTCTCTCTCTCTCTCTCTATATGTCCCCCTCGCCTCCGCACCGCCAGCCTCCGAACCCAAATCCCATTCATATTCGCTCCTCTTTCTCTCACTAAGAAAGAGTGAGGCTCTCCCTATCTCTCTCTTTCTCTCCCTTTCACTGAAAGCCTCTCTCTCCCATCACCCCCACTTCCAGAGCCCTTTGTCTGTCTCTCTCACTATCTTGCTGTCATAACCCCTTCCAGAGCCCTCCATCGACACAGAACTCGCGCCGAGGCTGCTCGCAAATAGGTAAATTTGTTTTTCACATAATAGTCAATTTTATAGATACATTGTCATGTTGTATAATATTGTATAATATTGTATAATATTGTTTATAGTAGATCTCTATGTCGGGTGAATGTGCTCCCTTTTGTATCCATTGGGACGAAAATTTCTTCGTGACCGATAATATACCACAATACATTAGTGGCCGTAAAGAATTGATCGGCATCCGACGCGATATCACATTTCAGGGTTTTGAAACAAATATATAAGGTCACTAATTATAATCGAGCGGAAGCCCGTCTCCGCATAACAGTTCGATGTCTAATGGGAGCTAATGAATGCGAATTACTTGTCATATCAAATGACAATGGAATTGTAGGCATGATGAGTTTTTTCTATTTCATGGTTGCATAAAAATATATGTGAAGAAGCAAGTGTTGACGACACAAGACCGTCCAACCTCTGTTTACTCCATGAGAATGCGCAATAGTGATTACCAAAGAAATTATATCGATCTCAAACAAATTCGTACATCAAGGCATAGAATACTGATCATTAAAATTGTGTTTCTTTCTTTCTCTTTTATTAGTCTAGGTGCGAAAAATTAATAATTTGGACTTTTAAGTGTTACATAGTGTTTGAAGCCCCATGTGTGCCAATGAGTGCATCATTGCCATAGACTATTATGAATCCATCTTCATTTGGTAGACTTGATGAGTGGTAAGTGATTGTATGATTTAGTTATATAAAATTTGAATCGATGCGAATAATTAATCCTAAATACCTTTGCAGATCAACTATCCATCATAATCTATGTGAAGGTCCATCATCTAGTGTTTGAGAATGCACTGATTGGGAAGTGACAAATGCAAATGATAATAAGGATGTAATTGAAAGTGACTATTAGCAAATAATTAAAAGTGACGATGAGTATATAAATGAAATCGATATTGACTCTACAGATGGCGATATAGACGATATTCCACAATCTATGGATTCTGACCATGATGGTGGTTTGAATTATCTCACATGCACCATTCGAGATGAAGGTGTTGAATGGATTGAAAATTCATATGCCAACAACGATGATGTGGAGGATCTGGTAGAATTCGAAGAATTTGAAAATGAACGACAACGTTTTCTCCTGATTAATGGATTAATTCATCTAGCGGTTGTTGATGCATACTACTGCATACCTGACTCGTTGCAACCGGTCAATGATGAGTACTTGCTAAGACAAGGACAGCAAAGAGGATGATAGTCTCAGATCTAAACCTTATGAGCACACTTTATACTTGATAAATCACAGTTTTTTTCATAAAAGGGATAAGCAATAAATAAAAGATCAACATCAGAATGAGGAAGAGAAAAGTGAAGAATAAAAGTGTAATAATAGCATTTTTGAATTTCGGAAATTGTAATAAATTTTGGTTATTTGAATAAAGGTATCTTTTTTCGAAATTTAATGAGGATATTGTTTTTAGCTTTTGGAGGATTTAATTACCTTAGTGGACTTCACCGGGTTGTTGGTGAAGGGTGGCTGAAGGGATTGGTTCAACCTGTTTTAAATTCGTGGTGCTAGTTGCACCGAAAAACGTGAAAAGACAGGGATTGACGGATGAGTAGTTTTCTCCGTGAATTGTTTCGACTGTTTTTGGGTGACATCCTTGGAAGTGAAGGCCGTCACTCTGTCGGCATCGTCAAACGAAGAACGGCAATGCGATCGGATCTCGAATCCGACTTACAGATCTCCCGGAGAGACTTTTAAGTTATCGTGTCCGAAAAAATGTATATAGGAAATTTCGGTACCCGTTAAGGCATATTAGTGCATCGGAATCCGTGATAACGGTTATGGGATGTTTCGGTCCATTGGCACGTATTTCGAGAACAACAAGGTGAAACCTCTTATAAATATTTTAGAGGATTTTAGGGTTCTCGGAATGTGAGAGAAAGAAAACCCTAATTTCATCTTCCCCAAAGAATCCTTCTTCTTCCACGTTCGTGCACGTCGGAGATCAGAGCCGAATCGTCGCCGTCGGAGTCGGAGGAAGCGAGAGATGTTTCGATCGTCGAAGTTTCCGAGTACCCAAATCCCTATCGTCACCGCCGCTTTCGCCGCACGTCGCTCGGCCGCAAGGAGCCGCACGACCGCAAGCAGACCAGCACCGCCCACGCATGCCCTAGCGCAGCGCCGCCCGCGCTTGCCCCAGCACCGCAGCGCCTGCGCGCTGCCTGGCCCCGTGCTGCCTGCGCGCCGTCCACGTGCTGCCTACCTTGCGCCGCGCATGCCACTTGACCCAGGATGCCGTCAACGTTTGATCAGGCATTTTTCTTAACGAAATCGAGTTTTCATTGTCTTTCCTGGTTCCGCTTAGACGTTTTCGTCGCAATATTCGTCGTAGCGACGGTAAAGGCTTGGATCGTTGTCCGACACTCCGTTGGTCGTCGGGTCGCCGTCAGGAGTTAGCGGATCGCAGCAAAAGACGGTTTTCATTATCGGGAGGGTTTTTCGACGCGACGATTGTCCGATTTTGCGTTCTTGGACAGCAGTGCATCATTTTCTATTCCAGTTTTCCCCGCAACCACCGGTGCACCAATTATGAATTTCGGTACACCTATAAAATCCCTTTTTTGCATAATTATATGTTTTTGCACGGTTCCTTTTGTTGGGTAGTATTAAGGGTGTTTTAATGTGTGTATAGTCTCCGGATGATTGAATGTCGCAATAAAAGACCCGGTGGATTGTTTGTCCTCATCTGAACAACGGTAGAGTCGTTCGGGGCATATTTATGATCGGTAAACCGATCGGTGCGACTGTTCGGGAATTGGGAGGTGATTTCGATAATTTAGAACAAACGGGATTTTAGCACAGTGGTTGGGACCACTAAACCGCCGATTAATATAAAGTTACTAATTGATTAATTGTGGGCTTTGGATAGGTCCGAGTAAATTTCGAGAGACTTTGAGGAGTCACGTGCTTAGGTTGACTTTTCGGTAGAGATGGGTACCCTGATCCGAAGAAGAGAAAGCTGTTGAATTGATTAAATCCGACCTTTCTCTCCTTCTTTATCGTTTTCCTTACAATTATTGTTTTGTCAGTAGGATAATTGTCAGTCACGGTTATTGTGATGACGTAGTATATTATCATGAATCTTTTTACTGAAAGGGGTGCACTAAACACGGGCATTGTGTGGCCTATCCGAATATTGGGCGGCATAAGCGAGAAAAGTGTGCTTTTCGGTAATTAGATAATGTATGGCATATCATGATAGGACAAAGACATAATTAGATAATGTATGGCATATCATAATAGGACAGACGTATTGGATCGGTTTCTGCTACACATCACTTGGGCGACTGATCGTCGCAAGGAGAGTACTTTGGTTAGATACGTGATCGTCATGCTCTTGGCGCTTTTCACGCACACCAGCGGTTTGGCCACCGCATCGGTGTGCTTTTTCGGAGAGGTGGTCTAATTAACCCGTGATCCCTTCGCGGCGATTTGCGTGAGGGGGACCCTCTACAGGCATTCCAGTACCGCAGCGAGTGCGGGTGGGGTTAGTTGCATCGGCTTATCGAGCAGGATTGTGACAGTGCCTGAGGTCGATAGACCGATATGGCAGCTATGTTTGGGTGAAAATGATGTTTTTCCTGTTTGTGGGTTGATTGGTAGCAGCACAGTGTTCTGGTATTTCGGTATACGGTTTGGTATTCTTGTACTACTACAGTATCTTTGTTTGTAGTTCTTGTTGTAGTTTATACCCACTATCTTATCATTGATCATGTCACTGATTCCCACTGTTTTACAAGATCGAGTGGGGGTGGGGGTCAGGACGGTGGTGAGGACGCTGCATAGAGAGTCATAGCATTCCTCAGTCCGGTTACATCCTTTCCTTATATCTGTTGGTTATTTCAGTTTATGGTCGGATACTGTGCATGTGGACATATTGTGGATGGTGTGGATGCTGAGACGGATCTTTGTTTCTATTAGTTTAGATACACTGTGGAGTTATGGTTCAGTATGTGGTTTTATAGATGCATCGTGTAGACGCGGGTTTTCGACAAGGATTTAAGTATCCATCGGCACGGGCCATATCCACGGTGCCGTATCGTGCCAACAAGATACCGACACGATACAGCCCCCGTGCCGATGGCACAATTCAAAACCCTTTTTTCTTTAAATTAATAAGTAATTTTCTCAATAAAGTTCAAAATATTTGATAAAAATATATAATAAGGAATTAAAAAATTTTGTTGCTACAGAAAATAAATATTCCATGCCATTATGTGTCGGCACGCATGTATTTTTTGTGACCGGCACTCATCGGCACGGCTCGACACGCACCATGTCGTACCGTGTTAGTAGGTTTTCGGCACGATCCTGTACTACAACACTTAAATCCTTGGTTTTCGACAATAAAAAATTTGTGAAAATGGTTTTCAGAAAACTAAGTGTCGAGTGGGCACTATCTTTCAAATCCTGTGGATTTATCCTTTCAAGTTTAAAAGCGGCGGGTGTGCGCCGTTTTCGTGTGGATGAATGTAATGTTATTTTTAAAGAAAGTTCGCTCTTATAAGTGAATTTAATGGTGATTGTGGTTGATGTATGTATATGTGAATGTCGACTCCGTGCATATATCGAGGGGACTCTATTCGTTTGTACAGAGAGATCTTGTATATGTGGCGGGTTTGTGCACGTGCCAGAGCGGGTGATCTTTATAAAAAAAAATGCCCATTTCCGCGTGGCACGAGAACCTAGGTATCCAGAGTTTGTTTATCTAGCCTGTAAGAGTACCATCTTCTCTATGTTCATTTTCACGTCACGGACTAAACGGTTGATTGTTGGTGGATGCGTGGCTTACTTAGCATTGGTGGATGCAGTCACGCGGCCTTCGCCCTCTCTGTCGAATATTCCTGTGGCACGAGAATTTCCTGATGTCTTCCCTGATGAGTTGCCAGGGATGCCCCATGAAAGGGAGATCAAGTTTTCGATCGAACTCATTCCCGGTACTTCACTCATCACAAAGGCACCTTACAGGATGGCCTTTGCAGAGTTGAGGGAACTTAAGGCGCAACTCGAGGTTTTGTTGGCTAAGGGTTATATCAAGCCGAGTGTGTTGCCTTAGGGTGCACCCGTACTTTTTGTACGGAAGAAGGATGGTAGTTTGCGGCTATGCATTGACTACCGCGAATTGAATAAACTGTGAAGAATAGGTACCCCTTACCTCGGATTGATGATCTGTTCGATCAATTGCAAGGGGCGACGATGTTTTCAAAAATCGACCTACAATTTGGCTACCACCAAATGAGGATTAAGGGTGAGGATGTCCCTAAAACGGCATTCCGTACTCAATATAGACATTACGAGTTTACGGTAATGCCGTTTGGAGTTACGAATGCCCTAGCTGCGTTCATGGATATGATGAACAGGGTGTTCAGACCTTATTTGAATCAGTTTGAGGTGGTCTTTATCGATGCCCTTATTTGGATCTACTCGCGAAGGGATGAGAAGCATGAGGGTCATTTGCGGATCGTGCTACAGACTCTCAGGGATCATGAACTTTTCGCCAAACTTAAAAAGTGTGAATTTTGGCTTCGCGAGGTATCCTTTTTGGCGCATATTGTCATGGCTTCGAGAATCACGGTAGATCCCAAGAAAGTGGAGTCAGTGATCGACTGTGTAGAGTACCGGGGATTCGTGTAGTGCACCAACTTCGCATGTTAGCGCTGTGGGGGAAAATCGCCTGGGGCATGTTCATTTTATGAGTACAGATGAGTTCGAGACGTTTCGGATCGACGCGGAAGCCTCCGGATTGAAAAGCGAGTTGATGGCATCGGAATTGAGAGCCTCAGCTTGATACAGCAATTTTGGGTTATTGCGTACCGATACGTATGGATGGTGTAACAAACCGGACGATCCGCAGTCATCTATGATGAGGCTGCACTGAGATCGGCACGGCGGTGAGGATGATGGTGAGCTCAGGTGAGTAGATTAGTAGGTAAGAGATGAATTGGGGAGTAGATTGGAGAAGAAAAAGTAGAAGAAGAAGAAGAGATGCAGTAGAAGATTTGAGAAGAAGTAATTTGATTCAAAAATGTTCATGACATGTTTCCTTTACATTCTGCTATTTATATTCCCCTCGAATTGGACTCCTCTGTATTTATAATCTACTATAGGTACTAAATAGCCTATTGTGTTTATTTTACTATTGGGCCACGGCTGGGCCTAATCTCTGCAAGATGTTGGGCCTGGACTGGGCCTCGACTCCCCTACAGTGCACCCTTGCCTCTGCTAACGGTTCCGACCCGCTTCTCCTCGGCTGCCCGCTCCACTCAGAATACTCCAGAACTGGGGGTTGATGTCGACTGCTCACCTACCACCCTAACTCTTGTAGCCTCTTTTCCCGTAGCCTCTCTCTCAACTCTTGTAACATCTGTTCTCGGTCCCTCTTCCACTCTGCCACGGTTGGGTCTCCCTCCATTCCCCAGTTTGCTATTGTGTGTGTTGGGGGCTTGTAACCATAGAGGTCCTCAAATGGGGTCATCCCTAAGGAGGAGGAGTGGTGGTTGGTGTTGTACCACCACTCAGCCAGGGAGAGCCATTTAGGCCATTTGCTGGGCTGGTGGGAACACATGCACCTCAGGTAGGTCTCTAAGCACCTGTTTACCCTCTATGTCTGGCCATCTATCTGGGGATGGTAAGCTGTGCACATGTGTAGCTTCACCCCTAACAGCTTGAACAAGTCTTGCCATACCTGACTGGTGAATACCTTATCACGATCAGAAATGATCCCCCCAGGCAGGCCATGTAGCTTACAGACTGAATTGAGGAAGGCTTTAGCCACTACTAGAGCAGTGTAGGGGTGTGTCAAAGGCACAAAATGAGCATATTTAGTTAACTTATCTACCACCACTAGTATTGTATCCTTGTTATCTGACCTGGGTAAAGCCTCGATGAAGTCCATGCTCACTAGCTGCCAAGCTTGCGTGGGAATCTGCAGGGGCTGTAACAACCCTGCATAGGGTGTTCCATCCACCTTGTTTTTTATACAAACTTCACAAGCTCTTACTCCCTTCTCTACCTCTCCCTTCAACCCTGGCCAGTAAAAGAGTTGCTTGACTCTGCGGAAGGTATTATCAATCCCCGAGTGCCCCCCTAAGGGGGATGAATGCATTTGGTCCACCAAGGTTTCTCTTAAGTTTCCATTACTACCCACATAGAGTCTACCCTTATACCTCAGTATCTTTTGGTGCTGTGAGTAGTCCCCCTGAGAGTCTGACTGCAGTAGAGTCTCCACCAGTAGCTGTTGGGCCCTTGAGTCACTCTTGTAGCTTTCACATAGTACCTCAATCCACGTAGGGGTGACAGCAGTCACAGCCTGACTGTTGCCTTCCTCTGGTGCTCTCCTAGATAGAGCATCTGCAGCCAAATTTTCTCTTCCCTTTCTGTACTTGATAGTATATTCCAAGCCCATTAGCTTTAGCATTCCCTTTTGCTGAACAGCTGTGGTAATTCTCTACTCCAGTCGATGTTTCAAGCTTTCATGATCAGTTTTTATGATGAAAGCCTGCGGGCTCAAGTAGTGCTTCCATTTAGTGACTGCTAGTAGAATTGCAAGGAATTCTTTCCCATATGTGGACAGACCCATGTTCCGTGGGCTGATGGCCTTACTGATATAAGCTAGTGGTCTTCCCTCTTGGGAAGTCAGGCATAGCAAGCACAGGGGCAGTGGTCATTGTCTCCTTCAATCCTTCAAATGCACCTTGGGCTTCTTCAGTCCACTTGAAGTTATCCTTCTTTAGAAGTTCAGTGAGGGGTTTACTTATGCCCCCGTACCCTCTAATGAACTTTCGATAGTAGCCAGTGAGGACAAAGAACCCTCTCAGCTCCTTGAGTGTGGTAGGCCTTGGCCAATTGACCATAGCCTCGATTTTACTTGGGTCAGTAGCAACCCCTTCAGAGGAGATGATGTGGCCCAGATACTCCACATGATCTTGCCCGAAGGAGCACTTGCTTCTCTTGGCTAGCAGCTGGTTCTCCCCTAGCAGCTTTAGTACTGTCTCCAAATGGCTAGCATGCTCTTCCAAGCTCTTGCTGTAGACTAGAATGTCGTCGAAGAAGACCAGAACAAACTTCCTTAGGTTGGGTTGAAAGATCTCATTCATCAATGCTTGGAATGTGGCGGGGGCGTTGGTTAACCCAAAGGGCGTAACCAAGAACTCGTAGTGCCCTGCATGGGTTCTAAAAGCAGTTTTACCAATATCATCATCATGCATCCTGATTTGATGGTACCCGGACCTCAAATCGATCTTAGAAAACAGTTTAGAACCTTCTAACTCATCAAGTAAATCGTCGATGATAGGTATGGGGTACTTATCTTTAATGGTAGCCCTGTTCAGCTGACGGTAGTCAACGCACATCCTCCAGCTCTGATCTTTCTTCTTTACCAAAAGCACAGGGGATGCGTAAGGGCTAGTACTCCTTTGAATGAAGCTTGACTCGAGCAACTCTACTACCTGCCTCTCCACTTCTCCTTTCTGCTCATGACTGTGCCTATAGGGTCTGATATTCACTGGTTGTGCCCCAGGCTACAGTGGTATCTTGTGATCCTGCTCCCTTTTGGGTGGCAGTCCTCTAGGCTCTTGAAAGATGTGGGCAAACTGTTCCAACACTCTTTGTATCTCAACTGGAACTTGTCCTTCACTCCTCACAGTAGTATCTTTGAATTGTGCTATGGCACAGCAGTGCCCTTGCACCCCAGCCTTTATCCACTGCCTAGCTCCTATGGCCTTGAGGTTAGCCCCCTCAGTGATTCCTTCCACAGTAATGGTTTTACCCTCTTTGCTGAAGGTGACTGAGTTGGAGTAATCAAACGTAACCTTACCATACCTCCTGAGCCAATCAATACCTAGGATTATGCTAGACACATCCAGCCTGATCACCCTGAGGTCAGCTTGGTAGGGCTCCCCATGCATCATCCACTGGAAGCCTGTGCACTTCAGTTTGCTCAATACCTTGTGGCCATTTGCCACAGTGACAATGAGGGGAGCTGCCACTGTCATGCTAGTCTTCAGATCCTTAGCCACCTGGAAGTCTATAAAGCTGTGGGTACTTCCTGTGTCTATGAGTATGACTAAGGGTTTGCCCCCTACCTCTCCTTGCACCTTGATGGTCTCTTGGGGAGCTACTCCACTGAGGGCATGAACAGATATACCCACCTTCTCTGGCTTAGATTGTTCCTCCTCAATCTCTTCATCCTCCTGCAGCAACAGCTCATCAAATACCTCCTCTACTTCAGATTCCCCATCTATTTGGTTTAGAGCTTTGCTTTGACATTGGTGCCCTTGGTAATACTTGTCCCCACACTTGAAGCACAGGCCAGCAGCTCTCCTTTGCTCAATCACCTGCCTGTTCACCCCAGGCTGCCAGGTTGGTCCCTGGTGGGTTTGCTCTGTTGTTCCCCACATATCTCGGGTTACCTCCCTAGTTGTAAGCTTTGGAATGCTGGGAGCCTGGAGCTTGGCCACCCCGTCTTGTTGGTAAGCTTGTGTTTTCTCCACATGACAGCGAGGGCCTGTTCATGCAGTTTGGCCTGTTCATACACCTCTTCCAGTGTAGTGGGGTTAGATAGGTCTATGAAGGGAACAAGTTCCTCCTTAAGCCCACTAATATAGCTCTGAATGAAGTGCTCTTCACTTAGAGTAGGGTTCAGATACAGCATCCTTGCCCTCAGTTCTTCAAACTTCTTCTAGTAGGCTTCTACACTGGTAGTCTGCTCTAGTTTGTTGAACTCTCTTACCAATTTCTTTAAAGATGCTCCATCAAACCTCCTGCTGACTGCTTCTGCCAACTCATTCCAATCCAGCTCAGGTCTGCCCATTAGGTAGCCCTCCTTCCACCTATGTGCTCTGCCAGTGAAGTGCAAGGTTGCTACCTCCACCCACTGCTCCTCTGGTATCTGATACAGCTTGAAATATTGTTCGCTTTTGCTTAGCCACTCTCTGGGCTCCTCTCTTCCAAAAGTGAGATAATCCAGCTTCGGGTAGGGTATATGGTACTGGTGCCTGAGTACTGGTTGAGTGGCATGGTTCTCAGTACCTAGGTGTGGGTTGGCTAGTACCCCCTTCCCTTTGTCTTCTCTGAAATGGGTCTTAATGCTGCTGCCAGGAAATTCTGCTCCCATTACCCTACATTCCCTGATATGTAGTAGGGGGTTATTGCTAGTCTTGGGGGCCTGGGGCTGTGAGCCAAACAGCTTCATCAGCTGCTCATGCCTCCTTGCAGCTTCGATTTGCTGTGCCTCATATCTCTGCCGGCCCTCAAGCTGCATCTCCCCCAGTTGTTGTGCCAAGACACTCAACTTCTTATTGTATTCTGCACCAAACTGTTGCAACTTGTCCTCCATAGAGTGGTTACACTCAGTAACAATTAGCTGCATCTTATCTTCTATGGTTTTGATGTTTTCACTAATCTCCTTGAGCCTCGTTCCTTCTGCCATCTCTATCAGGTAAGGTTCTCTTGTATTGTAGTGGAAACGATTGTGTTTAATTTTCCCAATTGTGGAATTGGATGCTACTGATGCCAATCTTCTTTCTTACTCAGGTTCAAGCTATGGCAATTGCTATGATCGGATATGAAAATCGAAGCAATTGGGTGGGATCAATACCTCTAGTGCAGAGTTGCCCCGGTTGCCTGGTTGCCCTTCGATCAAATTTGCTGGAGATGATTGATAGTTGCTTAAAGGGTCCGACGCGTATTTGGTGGAAGGGTTTTTGCCCGGATCACGCGGTGAATGCTCCGTTTCCTCCATGGGCGGCATTAAAAAAAAAAGCTATTCGATACCTATTTCTCGGATAGCATTAAGCAAAAGTTGGAGGACAATCTTTGGAATATCTGATAGGGCAACAGGACAGTAATGGAATACGAGCGAGAGTTCACCCAACTCGTGAACTGCATCCCTTTTGTAATCAGGGACAAACGACACAAATCTCGGATGTTCGTCAACGGCCTCCGCCCGAACATTTATCAGCTAGTACAACAGGCAGACTTGAAGATATTCCAGGAGAATGTGGATCGAGCTACATTAGTTGAGCGCCAAGATATAGTGGCATGAGCGGAGCGGGAGAAGTGGGAGAAAAGTAAGAAAAAGAAGCGTCTACATGAGAACCCAGGGGTGGCCAACCCGACGGCAAGCGACCACCCAAGCATCTGAATTCTCAGGCAAAGGCAAAGGGCGCTCCTATGGCTTCTCAGAAATAAGGTATGCGACCCTACGTCATTTGCGGCAAGGCACACGACGTGGCTGACTGCCCTCAACGTCATAATCCTTGCTACGGGTGTGGACAACCGAGGCACATGCATGCTAACCGCCCTCATGGATCCGGCATGGCATCGACAACTTCTCCGCCCACCTTATGGCAAAATATGGGTAATCCGGCACCTTCAGCACCAGGGCGCCCCGCGGCACTGCAACAGGAGGATGAGACTCGTCAGGCCACCGATGGGCGCGTCTATGTTATGACACGCCAGGAGGGTGTGGACCTGGTGGACATCGTCGCAGGTATAACTTCTATTTACCACATCTGAGCTAGAACTCTTTTCGATAAGCCAATCCGAAAGAATATGGATCAAGCTACATTAGTTGAGCGCCGAGCTATAGTGGCACGAGCGAAGCGGGAGAAGCGGGAGAAAAGGAAAAGCGTCCACACGAGAATCCGGGGAGTGGCTAGCTTGGCAGCAAACGACCACCCAAGCATTCGAATTCTCAGGCGAAAGCAATGAGTGCTCCTACGGCTTCTCAGAAACAGGGTGGGTGACCCTGTATCATTTGTAACAAAGCACACGATGTGACTGAGTGCAATCAGAGTCATAATCATTACTACAAGTGTGAACAACCGGGGCACATGCGTGCTAACTGCCCTCATGGATCCTGCACGGCATTGGCGGTAGCTCCTTCTCCACCCGCCCTGTGATCAAATACAGGTAATCCGACATCTTCAGCACCAAGGCACCCCGCGACAATGCGATAGGACGATGGGACTCGTCAGGCCACTGGTGGGCGTATCTATGTTATGACACGCCAGAATGGCGAGGACCCGGTGGACGTCGTCTCAGGTGTAACTTCTATTTACGACATTCGAGATAGAACTCTTTTCGATACTGGTGCATCTCTCTTTTATCTCTTGTTCATTTGTTCGGGACCATAGTATCACCACAAGGCAGTTGGTACCGTACTTCAGGTGCTGACACCCGAAGACCCTGTTCTGGTGGGTGAGTATGTAAGGTTATGCCCGATAGTGTTGGGCGATCATGTACTTCGAGCAGATTTGACAGTCCTACCTCTTAAGGAGTTCAATGTGGTGCTTGGACTGGATTGGCTTACCGAGCATCATGCAGTTATTGATTGCGAACGACAGTTGGTTACTCTCCGCACGCCTGGCAATAAGTAGTTTGTGTTCTATGCCTATAAGAACACCTTCTTCGCCTTAACCATTTCGGCCTCACAGGCCATGCGGATGTTAAGTAGGGGTTGTGTGGCTTACCTGGCTTCGGTAGACCACGCCCTCCTAACGATACCGGCTTTAGAGGAGATTCCGGTAGCTCGAGAGTTTACCGATGTTTTCCCTAACGAGTTACCCGAAATGCCTCCGGACAGGGCGGCCAAGTTCGTTATTGAGTTGGTCCCCGGCACGACGCCCATATCCAAGGCACCCTATCGGATGTCGTTCGTAGAATTGAAGGAACTTAAGGCACAACTCGAGGATCTTCTGGACAAAGATTTCATTAGACCTAGTGTACCACCTTGGGGCGCAACTGTTCTATTAATTCAGAAAAAGGATGGTAATCTTCGGCTGTGTATTGACTATCGAGAGTTGAACAAGGTCACAGTTAAGAACAGGTATCCGCTACCGCGGATTAATGATCTTTTCGATCAGCTTCAAGGCTCAAAAATCGATTTCCAATCTGTCTACTACCAATTGAAGATTAAGGCAGATGGCATACCTAAATCGGCTTTTCGGACTCATTATTGGCATTACGAGTTCACGGTTATGTCTTTCAGACTCATGAACTCACCAACAGCTTTCATAGATATGATGAATCGGATCTTCCACCCGTACTTGGATTAGTTTGTCATGGCCTTTATTGACGACATTCTAGTCTATTCACAGAGCGACGAGGAGCATGAGACGCACTTACGGCAAATTCTTTAGGTTCCGAGGGAAAATAAGTTGTATTCCAAGCTCAAGAAGTGCGAATTTTGGCTTCGCAAGGTGTCTTCCCTTAGGCATGTAGTTTCGGTATCTGGAATTGTATTGGATCCTTAGAAGGTGGCATCGATAGTGGACTGGCCGCAACTGACTAGCGTGACAGAAATTCGAAGTTTTTTGGGTTTAGAAGGATATTATTGACATCTTATCAAGGACTTTTCTAGGATTGCTTCTCCGCTAACCCGTTTGACTCGTAAAGGAGAGAAGTTTCTATGGACCCCTAAGTGCCAGCAAAGCTTCAAGGAGCTCAAGGACAGGTTGACTCATGCATCGGTTCTCGCTTTGCAGAGTCAGGGCAGGATTTCATCATTTATTGCGATGCGTCTCATGTCGATTTGGGTTGTGTGCTGATGCAGAATGATTGGGTCTTTGCATATGCGTCTCGACAGCTTAAGGATTATGAAAGGAACTATCCAGCTCATGATCTAGAACTGGCGGCAGCGGTGTTTGCTCTGAAACTTTGGAGACATTATCTATATGACGCATATTGCAAGGTGTATACGGACCATCAGAGTCTTAAATATTTGTACACCCAAAAGAAACTTAATCTCTAGCAGAGAAGATGGCTTGAGCTTTTAAAGGATTATAATATTTCGATTCAGTATCATCCAAGAAAGGCAAATGTGGTGGTTGATGCGTTGAGTAGGAAAACCACCCAGGCAGATTTGTCTATGATGGTTACTGTAGGGATTTAAGTGCCACCCCGTGCCGAGCTGCATGGGGCAGCACGTACCGTGCCCCTACAATAGGGGCACGGTACGGGGGCGATATTTACCCCCCCCCTCCCCCCGTTCTCGGCGATACCCATTGGGTATCGCTCGAGACTTTTTTTTTTTTTTTTTAACACATGATTTTACAGTAAACACATAGTTAAATACTTATTATACTTGTGAATTTTATTATTATATTATTATTTCTATTTTCTATGAGGTATAGTTATACTTTATATATAAAAAAAGTTATCAATATGTTAATTGGTGAGTATAATAAACTATATATAGCCAATATTCATAATTTTTTGACTAAACATTTCAAAACAATATTATAAGAGCTTATTGGTAACAAAAAAAAAAACCGTGCTAGAGCGTGCCACTGAGAGGTCATACGTATCCATCGGCACGCAAACATGTCGGCACGAAAACTTGCTGGTACCGTACTGTGCCAGGCGGAGAGCGGCACGCCCCTGTGCCACGGCACTTAATTCCTTGGGTTACTGTCACCCCCCATAACCGCCTATTGACTGGTTCGGGAACGTGCACGAACTTCCCGCCAAACGGGCAAGCCATGCTACCCAAACGGAACGGTCAGTCCCATTCACGCTTGATAAAAGGAAGCGAGAGAATACACAATATCAGAGTACAAGGGATAAAACAGCAAAATAATTTTATTTCATCTAACAATTCGGTTACAAAAGAGGCAGACCACCGAGCCCTCAGCTCGACAAAACAACAACCGAACGACACAACAACAACGGACGGCCGGCTAGACTCCTAGCTCCGCTACTCGACCACATTCTTGCCGCGTTCGCGCGCCTCACCAACTGATCCGACACCTAAAAGGGGTAAACCGCAGAGAGTGAGAACGAATTAATGTTTCCAATGGGTTCAACCACCAAGAAAGAATGTTCTACACTTACTTGGTCCACAGGAGGCATCTACAAAAGCTAAACAGAGATAAAGCAACCAGATAAGGAAAATAATTAAGATTCCAAAAAAACCCCAAGTGCCTCACCAACACCCAACCGAAAACAAGCCCCTCGGCTCAGATCTGTTGAGCACCCTCACCTGCGCTAAAGCCAAAAAGGGTCTCACCTCCCTGATTAGTTGACCTGTACGAGCCCCGAGTGGAGGTCGAATCCTCGCACTGCACTCCTATCGGTGACCCGTACATTCATCTAGGCGAAGTCGGTTGTCCGTACACCCCCCAGATTGGTCATGGGTGCAAGTGGGGCGCCGAAGAGTTCGCACTCGCACCACCTGGTTAAATAATCCTGCCGCCAGGATAGCCGGGACCCAACCCACGTCACCCTTAGCGGGTATTTCACCACAAACTGTGCGGCGCCTAGAGAACCGGGACCAAACCCACGTCATCCTTCGGTGGGTATTTCACCACAATACCGAATGGGAGGCCAGGTTACACCCACATCACGACACCCATCGTTAGCTCTATACACCCGTTTCCAGAGAAGTCGAAAGTATCAACTACTCCTCAATCAAGCGCTCTCAAGCCACACAACAACCCGAAGGCCAGCTACCCAGCTCACCAATACACCAGAGTACTCATCTCTAGTCCTTCTTAGGCTACTCCTAAGATAGAGTCTACCAAACTCTCATACTCAACTGAACCCTCAGTCCCCAACCCTACAGTTCTACCCTGAGGTCCATAGACAAAACACTCAAAACATAGGGTTACTAACCTCTATGGTTCCAAATCTCAAAATTTAGGGAGATCTACACAACACCCTCCACAACCAACACTTACAACTAGAGGTAAAAAGCTAACAAGTTAAAACTCAAAATAGTAGACAATGTAAGAGATCACCCCTGCTTGATGATTCCCCCACCTCAGATTGAAGAACTCGCAGGAGGTTGCAGGAGGTTGCTTGAATCACCGAAGAATGCTCCTTCGGGCACGAGCTGATTCGAGGAAGAAGTTCTCCAACTCCACAGTATTCTCAAGATTCTAGTCCTTCGCCTCGAACTAACCTCTCACAACATCCAACAAAATTCTCTCCAGATAGACTCGCTTTCATTACTATTTATAGAGAAAACCGGTTGGATACAAGAAGACAAAAGTGACCGGGCGGCGCTGACCAGGCGGCGCATGCGGCGTGACAGAGTTGAGTACAAGACACGCCACCCCAGCTCATTCTCATAATAATAATCCCCAGTGTCGCATAGTTTTCGGCGGTTGTCCCATCACCAACAGAACCCGTTGACCAAGGATTTAAGTGCCGTGGCACGGGGTCGTGCCGAAAACTTGCCGGCACGGTGCACGGTGCGTGCCGAGCCGTGCCGATGAGTGCCGGTCACAAAAATACATGCGTGCCGACATAATGGCATGAAATATTTAATTTCTTTAGTAGTTGCTTATTATGTATCTTATCTGAACTTTATTAAGAAAATTACTTAGTAATTTTAAGAAAAAGGGGTTTTGAACTGTGTCATCGGCACGGGAGCTGTATCGTGCCGTTATCTTGTTGGCACGGTACGGCACGGTAGATACGGCCCGTGCCGATGGATACTTAAAACCTTGCCGTTGACTTAAGCACGAGTCCATCGTGCTTGCATGAGCCGAGATGTTATCCCCACATCGCCTCAAGGCATTCGTCTCCTCCACAGGTTGGTTCGGCTCACCACAACTGGTTCGGCTCACCGTAATTGGTTCGGCTCATCACAGTTACCGAGTAGGGACGCTTGGTGGAGGATCTTCGTCGATTGAGTTTGGAGATGATGCCCTCGGGCACGGTAGCTCAGCTCTTTTCTATGATAGTCCGACCCTCCTTGTTGGACAGGATAATTAAAGGACAGAAGGCCGATCCTCATTTGGTAGCACTTCGGACACCGGAATCATTAGAAAGGGCAATGACTTCCATATACATGAGGATGATTCTCTACAATTTCGGGGACGCTTGTGTGTATCCGAGGATGACAGGCTCAGGAAGAAAATCTTAGAGACGGCACTTCGGTCCTTAAATATGGTTTATCCTGAAAGCACCAAGATGTACAGGGACCTCAAGCAAAACTTTTGGTGGCTAGGGATGAAGGTGGACATTGCACAGTTCGTGACAAAATGCTTAGTATGTCAACAAGTAAAGGCAGAACATCAATGGCCAGCAGGAAAGCTTTAATCATTTCCTGTACCCGAATGGAAACGGAATCATATAATCATAAATTTTGTCACGAGCTTGCCTCGATCACAGCGAGGTCATGATATGATCTGGGTTGTGGTAGATCGATTGACAAAGTTGGCGCACTTCTTACCGATTCACACGACATGGTCGCAGGACAGGCCAGCACAACTCTATTTGGATGAGATTGTGAGACTTCATGGCATTCCACTGTCTATCGCATTGGATCGGGACGCACTTTGTCTCAGTTTTGGAAGAATATTCATTAGGCACTGCGGACAAAGTTAAACTTTAGCTCGGCTTTTCATCCCCAAAGTGACGGGCAGTCGAAATAGGTGATCCAGACTTCTGAGGTTACGCTTCAGGCTTGTGTTCTGAATTACGGGGTATCTACCGTTGGTGGAGTTCACCTACAACAACAGCTTCCAGGCGAGCATTGGTACGGTGTCGTACGAGGCACTATACGAACGTCGGTGTCGGTCCCCGATCTATTGGGACGATGTAGTTGAGAATATGGCGATCGGACCAGACTTGTTGGAGGACGCGGAAGCAAAGATTCGCTTTGCAAGGCAACGGCTTTTGACTGCTCAAGAGTCGACAGAAAAGCTATGCCGACTAGCGCAGGCGTGACTTGGAATTTCAGGTCGGAGAGCATGTAATGTTCAAGGTTTTATCGGCAAAAGGGATCAAACAGTTCAGGTTGCGTGGCAAGCTCAGCCCGCGGTTTATTGGACTGTTTGCAAACCTAGAGCGCATTGGTGTGGTAGCTTATCGGTTAACACTTTCACCCGGTCTCGTCCGAGCACATAATGTTTTTCATATTTCTATACTTCGGAAGAACATCTCCGACCCATCCTATGTGATTAATGCCACAGCAATTGAACTTTGCGAGGATTTGAGCTATGAGAAAGCTCCTGTACGGATTTTGGCAAGCGAAGAAAAGCAGTTAAGGAATCGAACAATTCCCTATGTGAAGGTTTTGTAGGAGAACTACGAGGAAAGAGAGGCTACATAGGAGCTGGAATCGAGAATGCAGGAGTGGTATCCAGGGTTGTTTTCAAAGGCAACTTAGGCAAGTTTGGGGCGAAACTTTTTGTAAGGAGGGGATGATGTAGAATCGGGTAAATTTAATTTAAACTTAATTAAATTTTGATTCTAAAATTTTCTTAGTTTTCGGCATTTTTATCACTTTTTGGGTAATGTTGCTTAACGGGAATGAAATCCGATGAAACGAAAATGTCACTTAAATGATTTGGTAGTGCCGAATCTAGTGGTGATGTTAGTTTTCGGGTTTGGGGATCGTAGGCTCGAGATCGGTGTATTTTTCGGTCGATCACTAATCGGTAAATTTTGGAGTTTTCACAAATTACCTATATTTTATATGTGGATTTGCGTGAAACTTGACGGGCAAGAGTCTTTTCGCAATATTTATCCACAAAAAAAAAAAAAAAAAAAAAAAATCTTACTATAAAATTTTAAAGTTTAAGGGTTTATGTGCAATTTTGCATATATGAGGTCTATAAATAATGCGTGAAGGTTGGGATTTTCGAAAAATCTCATATCAAGAAAGCCCTAGACGTAGACTACGTGTTCCTCAGGATCTCCCCCGACAAGTCGAGCATCTCCGGTCAACTTTCCAATGAAATCCCGACGATCTCTTCCTTTCTCTTTTCTGTCTCTTTCTTTTCTTGTTCTTCTTGCATCCGAGAAGAAAAGAAGGGGGAAGGAGGGCCTCGGCTTCACCCTCCATGTTTTGGAGGTCGGGAGGATCTTCAGGATCGGGCTGCATTGCTGTTAGGGCCGCATGCTGCAGTAGGCTTTCCGCACGGGTTGCGGGAACAAGAACCGGTCGCATGCGCACTAGCTTTCTCTCCGCTGCCTTCCAGCGCCAACCAACAGCCTTCTTGACGTCCTCTGGTCACTCTTGGCCTCTCCCAGCCAAGGCATGACTCCAAGATCAACCGGAGACCAGGATTGATCAAGATCGGATCTTGATTGAGGCTCAAGTGAGGCACGGTTCAAGATCTGAACTTCTTTCGTCCCGGCGACCTTCAGGACAGCGAGCACATGATTATTGGAACTTCTTTCATGCCGTCGACATGAGGTTTGATCGTTTGAGATGGGTACTCCATATTGGTAGTCGGTGAGCTTGTATCATCTCCTCTCATATGCCAGTTTTATTCTCTATCTCTATTATCGTCTTGCATATAAACAGGTTGGGTTTGACATATATGGTGGTTATTGTTTATCTGAGTATATTTGAATCTTTGAGTCCGAGGGGTTGGACATATGGCATCATGGTTCAACTTCGGTGACCGAGTCGGTTTATTAGTCATAGCACTTGGGGGTATTCATGGTCACCGAGTCGGTTTGGCCACCGACGAGGAATGCGCTTATCCGAATGGATCGTCTTTATGGCGCATGAGTCAGGTCAGTGCGATGATGTGACAGACAGTGCCGGAGGTCGACGGACCGATGGCAGGTTGTTGTATATCCACTGGCACAAGTTGGGTTTGGCATTGGCATGGCATATAGTAGACAGGTGGTATTATGGTATTACAGTAGTGGCATATTTCTCATCTTGATTGATGTTGTTTACTTTATCGCTTTCTTGCATTACCTTATATCTCCACTATACTTCTTTCTCCCAGTGAGCATGGCTTGTCCTAGTAGCGGGTTGTACCCACTGGGGAATCTTTGATTAGTTTCTCATGTTTCCAACTCCACAGGTGATGTGGTTGGCAAGGCGGGCAAGGATATGGTGTGAGGATCACGGCAGTCTAGAGATTAGAGACTTTTCTAGTTCAGTTACTTTACGTTTTGTTTAGTATAGTGGTTCAGTTGGACATGATTTTCTTTATATATTTACTTGGTCGGATTTTGTTAGGATTATATTATGGTTTAGATTGATTAGTGATTTTTGAGTTGGCTTTTCGATTGGTTTTCTATCCCTCTTGGTAGTTGTTTTTAAATATAGTGTTTCCATGTAGGAAACAGTTTTCAAACAATTTTTCTTAAAATGATTGTGAGATGTGAATGGTTATTGTGATTGTTGTTCACACCGATACGCCGTGCAGATTTAGGGAAAACTGTATATTTGTGGCAGGTTTGTACGTTCCTAGGTGAAAAAAAAAAAAAAAAAAAAAAAAAAAAAAAAAAAAAAAAAAAAAAAAAAAAAAATTGGCTTTCCGCAAACTCTAATTTTAAAACAGAATTCCAGCAATGGCCTTGAGACGTGACAGTCATGGATAGTCGTCGGTGTGTTGTTGGGAGCCGGTTAGACTCTTGTAGAGTTGGCTCAGGGTTTGGTTTAGTTTCGAAAGTCGGTTTGCAAAACTAATGTTTCAAGTATGTTAGGGTGTATTTCAGTACGGTATGGACATGTCGATCGGTTTAGTGGACACGTAGGGGTTTTTACTGGTACTCGGTGTCTATATCTAGAATCTTTTGGCGTCGGTGTCTATATCTAGAATCTTTTGGCGCCTAGAGGCTTTAGCAGAGTCGCGAACTCAGATAGTCAATATATGGGTAGTGCTTCAATCCGAAGTCGATAAAGTGGTATTCGCGCGGTGATTTCTTTTCCTATTTTCTCTTCTTGATTGCATGATACTTGTTGAGCACCTTGTTCACCACTTGACTTTGTAGCTTAATTGCTCTACACTTATTTTTATCTCATATTTATCAAGATTTAGCTATAAAGCGGTGTTCTATTGTGGTTGGATGTTATTGCATGTCTAGTGACATTATTTGACTTTATGGTCGATGACACTTGATTATATACTGGATGACCTGATTGGTCAATGACACTTGATTATACATTGGATGAACTCATTGGTCGATGACATATGACATATTGTTGATCTCTCTCCGTATAGTATCATGATTGGACTATGTTGCATGAGCACGTGACATTATTTGACCTCATTTAACGGTAACACTGTATCATCCTTAAGATATGGTTTGACTTTGTTGGTCGGTTGACCTGATTGGTCAGTGACTCCTTGTGGATTTTATCCCGGCTATCTGTCGATAATCCTTGTGGATTCTAACTCGGCTATCTGTCGATAGTTAGCTATTGAGCATATTGCATCAATCGCCACAGCTGATATGCATTTCGCATACACTAGCGGTCTGATCCACCACAAGAGAATATTCTTTTTCGGAAAAGTAATCGTATTTCCGACCCATGAGCCCTATGTACAGTGTATTTTGCACAGAGTTGTATGCAAAGGTGAGTGAGCACGATGTGGCATTGCCTGAGGTATTTAGACCAACATGGCTGATTGATTGAGTACATTTGGACTGTTCGTCTGGTTGACGCATTTTCTTATTTCAATAGCGGCTAGATGTATACCTATTGATTGTTTCATTTCATTCTTTATTGATACTGTATTCACTATAGTTATTTCATATTAATTGATTATTATCTCTTTTGTTTGCCGGTGAACACAAATTGCCTTCATCAGCTCGCAGTACACATTGGGATTCCCCCCCCCCCCCAATAATTTACAGGTGACATGGGAGGTGAGGGTCGGAACTGTGCGTGAGGGCGGTGCTAGATAGTGTCCCGAATTCGGTTCGACTATGACTAGTTTATTTCCAGTATGTGATTCGGATTACTATTGTTTAGATTACTATAGTTAATTGATTCCTTATCATTGGTTAGTAATGATTAAATAAGTGATGACTTGCCATTTCTGCATTCGATTCAGTTTAGTTGACTATTTTATTGATACATAATTAATAACAAGGATTATATGTTAGTCTCTAGCAACTGTCTTGTGTGAAGGTTGGTGTTGGTCACCTATGTTCACATGATGAGCCATGGGTATTTTCCAGGCAGTATACGGCCTATAGGCACGGTTGACTTATCGTCACTGCAAGTGTATGTTCTGGTTTTGGCCTGATTACATACCGACCTGGTTGTTGTGCCTAGCATAGCTAGACAATCGGGTAGGTAGGACAGTCTCGGTGGAGTTACCGTGACATGGGATTCGAGGTTGGTAAGTAGTCTAAGTTTGGTCTTAGTTTAGGAGTTGTGGCACGTGAAAGCATACAAGGTATACGACGTGGCTAATCACGAATATCAAGGTGTTGAACTCCTAGGAATCCATTGCGTTTCAATTGCTATTTTGGTCACTTGGCAGAGTTCGCCTATAACAATAGCTATTAGGTGAACATCGGGTTGGCGCCGTACGAGGCATTGTACGGGGGTCGGTGTCGGTCCCCAATTTGTTAGGACGGCGTGGGCGAATGCAAAGTTATCGATCCGGATTTGGTGGAGGATACTAAGGTAAGGATCCACATTGCGAGGTAGCGGCTCTTGACTGCTCAAAGCAAGAAGAAAGGTTGCGTGGACCAGCGTCGGCGTGACTTGGAATTCCAAGTCGAGGAGACCGTGTTCCTCAAGGTTTCACTGGCAGAAAAAGGATTAAACGGTTTGGACTACGTGGCAAGCTTAGCCGCGATTTATTGGACCGTTTGAGATCCTTAAGCACGTTGGTCCTTTGGTTTACGGATTTTGGCACGCGAGAAAAGGAAACTGCGGAATCAGTCTATTCCGTATGTGAAGGTTTTGTGGATGTTGGTGCACAAACAATTGCACCATAAAGTAAACGGCCCAGCCCACTAAGGAGCCAAAGAAATTAGGACCAGAAGCCAAGAGCAGAGCGCCTGAAAACGAAGAGATTTCAGGTGGGAACGATTGAGACGTGGGCGTAACTCACGCAGTCATAATTACAGGGGCGTAACCTACATGATCATGACTACAGCACTCCCCCACTACATGAACCAACCAATAAACGCAGGCTGACAATAGATTACTATAAATAATGATTTCTAAGTCTGTAATAGGGATCTTACACTCTTCAAACAAGACCACACTTACCTTTTGCACAATTTACAGCTTCTCTAGAGTAGACTTACTTTCCCATATTTACAGCTTTCCTAAAAGTAGTTTACTTGTAACCCAAGTTTCCAATTCGCAATATAATCAATTCAACTCTTCAAGCTGAGTCCACTTGCTTCTGACTTTATTCGGATCGTTTGATCAGAACCCAATTAAGTCGATCCCTCCTCAACCAAATCGCTTAATCTCTTAAAACGTGGCGTATTTGAGGGCCAATCCAGAGACCGATCTATCTCAAGAAAACGAGCTAGACCTTGATCGCACAACTCAATCCAGGACAACTCTGATCCGGTTTCTATCTAGATAATTTTTGGCATGCTTGGTAAGACTCGGGTATAGATCCTCCTTTTAATATTAGAATGTCAGACGGCCAATCGCTTCAATTGCGAAGCAGGAATGTTCCCAGAACATCTGGGAGTGAGCCAACTGACGGCACCGCAGGTACGAGTCGTAGCCAGTCGGTGCCACCTTCAAGTATTGAGAGTAGTGGGTACTCGACTCCTTAAAAGCCGACTTTAGCCTAGAAACTCGCGCAAATGATGTGATTGTTAAATAGTCTTTAACCAGAGTACTCAACAGGGTACTACGCACTTAGATACGGTGTTGGCCGTGGTCACGACCTCAAACAAGAATATAGCTCGGATCGAACAATTCTTGACCCAAAATGAGGTGATCAGCAAAAAAGACTATATGGTGCTGACTCGAAGTATATGGTGCCCGGCAACCAAGAGCAAGCCCATAAGTGCCAAATCGAGCCACTGAGTCAGGATCAGGATTGCAAGATGATCGACAAAGAATGGGAAAGTATAATTGAAGAAAAAGTTGTAAAAACCAAAAAATTCCACAACTTGAACTTATGACGGCGCGGCCCTTCTCCTCTTCGGGCAGCGGCTTTATTGACTCATAAATTTCTCAGTACAAAAAAAAAAAGAAAATAAGAATCGAGAGCTTGTTTTTCGTTTTGCGAAGGCAACAGCAATAGGAACAAAATCTCGATTTATTTTCTACGACCAAGTACAGAACAAAGAATGATAGAGCCAATACAACAGGAAAATAATGTGATATTCCTTAGTAACTGGACTTTGATCTTGACCCACGAACCTCTTCATAAACTTGGTGTAGGCGAGGTCCATCTTTAGGTCCAAGACACCGTCAAACTCGTCTGCCCCTACAAGATTAAAGGCCAAAGAAAGAACAGTATCATACATACGAAGACCAGTAATCACCGCAATATCGAAAAAGGTTGGGGAGAAAGGCGCAGATCGGAAAAATAAGATATTAGACGTCTAAGACAAAAAGCTTAAAGCCGCCGCCAAAAGGAGGTTGCCAACGTACGGAGTTCTTGAAAGTTGGATGGCGTCATGAATCTCTATTTCTCGCTATAACCCACCAAAAGCTCCTTACACACGGTTTAACCAGGCAAGGTAAGTATGTAGAGCCATGGGCCAACTATAAAGACTTTTCCCTTGGGACCTTGAAGGGACCTTGAAGGAACCCAAGATTGTAGATGAATGGAGTTGTTGACAAAGATGGTGTTCAATGGAGTCGGCTAAAAATGGAATGCCATCCAATGAAAAAGGAAAAACATCTTCATCTGGACTCGTGGTGAAAGGACCCATGATGAAACGAGATGAGTCTAACTCATACGACTTCAAGAAACGAAAGTCAAACTCAGGAGACCGAGGAGGCCAATGCAGCAGAGGAAACGATGAGCCGAAAGAAAGCTTGGAATCCTTAAAAAGATGAAAAGTCTTCAAAGCAAGATGAAAGTTCTTGTGCCGACAAAGATTTTAAAAAAATTCGAATGATGACGGTCGCATTACTGACGGAATGACCAAGGTAAGACAAAACGGCATAATTAATCAAAACCGTCGTTTTGGAGCATTAAATGCGAAATGACCAAAAGGTGCGGCCAATCGAGGTCGTCGAGTGAAGCATTTAATGCGAAAAGACTGAAAGAAACGGCCAATTACAGCCGTTGATTAAGCGTCGATAGTTATCCGAATGTTCATTCAAAAGACTATTATGGGGGGAGGGGGGGGGGCATTGTTGGTATACAAATAATTGCGCCATAAGGTACACGGCCCAACCCACTAAGGAGCCAAATAAATTAGGACACGTGGAACACTAGGAGCAGAGGCCTGAAGACGAAGAGACTTCAGGCGGGAACGGTTGAGATGTGGGACGTAACTCACATAGTCATGTTTACAAGTGCGTAAACTTAACGATCGTGGCTACAGCACTCCCCCACTACATGAGCCGACCAATAAACACGAACTGACAGTAGATTACTATAAATAATGATTTCTAAGCCTGTAATAGGAGTCTTACACTCTTCAAACAAGACCATAATTACTTTCTTTGCAATTTACAGCTTTTTTAGAGTAGACTTTCCCATATTTACAACTTTCCTAAGAGTAGTTTACTTGTAACCCAAGTTTCCAGTTCTCAATATAATCGATTCGGCTCTTTAAGCCAAGTCTTTGATAAAGCCGAGTCCACTTGTTTCTTACTTTATTTGGATCGTTTGATCAAAACCGATTGAGTCGATCCCTCTTCAACCGAATCGCTTGATCTCTTAAAACATGGCACATTCGAAGGTCAATCTAGAGACTGATCTATCTCAAGAAAACGAGCTAGACCTTGATCGCCCGACTCATTCCAGGTCACCTCTGATCCAGTTTCTATCCAAACAGTTGGAAAACCACAGGAGCGCGAGGCAACCTAGAAACTAGAGACATTAATAAGAAAATGATACCACTTTCTGTTAACGGTTGAGGTATAGGCAAGTTTCGAGGACAAAACTTTTTGTAAGGGGAGAATGATGTAGAATCCCAAGGGCTTGTTTCGTTCAGGGCTAGAACCAAGAATAAGGGGGATATCCCTCTTGTTCTACCAAACACACCTGGAATCAATCGATATAGCTTGTTCCAGTACAACTAGAATAAGCTGGAACAACAATTCCCCCTCATTATTTTTATAATTTTTATTTTTATCTTAATACCCCTGCTTTCTCTCCCTCTCCCTCTCCCGAGTCCCGAGGCCCCCTCCATCTCTTCTCTTCTTCTTCTTCCCAGCTCCCTCTCTTCCATCTTCCCAGCTCCTTCTTGGTTGAAGCTACTTGGTTGAAGCTCTCAAGCTCTCATCCCTCCTCCCACCGTGCTCCCCCTCTCCTTCCCCCCTCCCCTCCGGCCGATCGTGCGCCCGATCGAGCTTGCGTGCATCCCCCCTCTTGCGGCACGCGTCCCGAGGCACCCTTCTTCCTCCGCCGTTGTTGCTCCTTGGTTGAAGCTCTCAAGCTCTCACCCCCGCCTCCCACCGTGCTCCCCCCTCTCCTCCCCCCCTCCCCCCCCCCGGCCGATTGTGCGCCCGATCCGAGCTTGCGTGCATCCTCCCTCTCGCGGCACGCGTCCCGAGGCATCTTTCTTCCTCCACCATTGTTGCTCCTTGGTTGAAGCTCTCAAGCTCTCACCCCCGCCTCCCACCGTGCTCCCCCTCTCCTCTCCCCCCCCCTCCCCCCCCCCAGGCCGATCGTGCAACCGATCGGTGCCGCGCTTGCGTGCATCCCTCCTCCCGCAGCTCGCGTCCCGAGGTATCCGCGGTCTCCGCCATTGTTGCTTGGTTGAAGCTCTCAAGCTCTGCATCCCACAGTGCTCCCCCTCTCCTCTCCCCCCAGGCCCATCGTGCGCCCGATCGGTGCCGCGCTTGCGTGCATCCCTCCTCCCGCGGCTTGCGTCCCGAGGCATCCACGGGCTCCGCCATTGTTGCTTGGTTGAAGCTCTCAAGCTCTGCATCCCACAGTGGTTCCCCTCTCCTCTCCCCCCCCCCCCCCCCCCTCCCAGGCCCATCGTGCGCCCGATCGGTGCCGCGCTTGCGTGCATCCCTCCTCCCGTGGCACGCGTCCCGAGGCATCTGCGGGCTCCGCCATTGTTGTTTAGTTGAATCTCTCAACAATCTGTGGTCATGCTAATTGTGGTGTGTTCTTACCTACTGTGTTGCTAGGCTCATGTGCTTCTTACTGGGACTCTGCCTCCGACTCAGGGGTCGGATTTCGCGGTTCCTGTCGGCGACTGAGCACGTGCGTGGGCATCCGCGGACTGACTGTGGTTGTCCCGAACTTTGCTGTGAGCAATCGTCCCGCCGACTGTCTTTGCCGATCTATTGGGGTGATTTCATCATCTCACTTCCAACAGCAGGGTATTGATACTCACGCAATTTAAGTCCGGTCCATTCATCTCACTTCCATATGATTGCTAAATATGATTGCTCTTCCATATGATTGCTATAAGTGAGTGTTCATCCATATGATTGCAAATTAAAGTTAGAATTGCAAGTTGCCGCGTGAAATGACCCAGCAAGGATGATTCTTTGAACCTTTTGCAATTATAGTTGTTTCCATATTCATCAGTTGAATGGCAAGGATTTATAATCCATTGCAACCCCATGTGTAATTGGAAACCAATTGAGCAAATTTTAAAAATTAAAACACTATCCCTTGACAAAAACAAAGGTTGAAGATCATCCTTTTTTCGGCAACATTTCCTATTTCATATCAATATTCATATTACTGTAGTTCATTAACACCTACGCCAAGTGTTGCATGATCTCTACCAATAACATATATTTCCATCAGATGCGTCCT
Organism: Tillandsia fasciculata; assembly: GCA_029168755.2. Classification (NCBI taxonomy): domain Eukaryota; kingdom Viridiplantae; phylum Streptophyta; class Magnoliopsida; order Poales; family Bromeliaceae; genus Tillandsia; species Tillandsia fasciculata. The sequence continues at coordinate 17,566,867 of CM054938.1, forward strand.
TGGAAGAGATTTTCTAAGTCTAGTCAAAACATCAAACAAACCCAAAACTACCCCCAAACTGAAAATGTGCGGACAGAAGGTGGAAGCAGTTCGCGCGCACAAACGTGGTCGCGAACACCTAGTTGGACAGAAATTATGGATAGCACCCTATTATCTTTGCTAACAGAGGAGCACGCGCTAGAAAACAATATAAATAGTACTTTCACGAATCTTGCCTGGAACGAGTCGTTAACGAGGTCAATTCTAGAAATAATACGGACCTAACGAAGGACCACATAAAGAACCGATTTAAAGTTCTGAAGAGAACTTTTGCATTATATAACTGTTTAGCAAACAAGAGCGGCTGGGGATGGGATTACGTGAACAACATTCCTACCGCCGGTGATAATGAAGACTGGCAAGCTGTAATTGCGGTAAAATTTATATTATTTGCGTTAAGGTTTTAAGTTAGTCAATATTTAAATTGGTCAAGCTATCCTAATTCTCGTGTCTTTGTTCAGGAGAATCCGGCCTACACAAAATGTAAGGATAAACCTTTCCCTTTTTATAAGGACCTTGAGTTCCTTACAAAAAAAAATACGGCAACAGGTAGATACAGGTTCTCCGTTATGGAACCTCCCGAAACCGTTGATAGTTCATCATCTTCTCCTGGTGAGAATGATACAGTATACCACCCAAGTATGAAAACATAAGGCCGGGTAATACATCACGATCGCCAAGTCCTGCTCCTCTAGGCCCAAATTTCGGTGCTAGTGGCAGTAGATCGGGTCATAGCTCTGCGGGGAAAAGGCCTCGATCTCCACGCCGATCCACTAGCCAGCGTAGACATGTACAATCATCTGGCGGCCGAAGGCAAAAGGATGAAGGCGCAAGTAGCACCTTGGCTTAAAAGGTGGAAATTGGGAAGCAAAAGCTTGATCTAGTCCGCCAAATGTACCAAGTTGAGATTACCAAACGAGGCAATATCGCGACAATCGATGAGTGTATGGGCCGAGTATACTCATTACATGGAATCACAAATGAGAGGGTATTGGCAGCCGCAGAGGCATTAAAAGATGACAAGAATAGGCAAATATTCATAACGATGAACGACGAGCTTGCCATATTGTGGCTCGATCGGCAAGTTGCGAAAGAAAGTGTTTTGTCTAGACAGTTCTTCCCAGGAATATAATATTCTAGTAACTTTGTGGTACATTCCATTATGATGATAACTAGTATTCGGACATGTAATATCTTAGTTAATTTGTGGTGATTGCTTTTATGTTGAAAACTAGTGGCCAGAAATGTAACATTGTAGTAACTTTGTGATGCTTTATTTCATGTTAAAATTATGTATCTGGGAATGTAATATTGTAGTAATTTTCGATGCTTTATTTGAAGATGAAAACTAGTATGGTTTATATTCGAGAGCTGTTATGTTGTATGTTGTATTATTATAGTATTGTATTCTTTTATGATGAAAATAATTAGATGTTGTTAGCTCTACTATTAAATTGCTCGTAGTAGTTTGAAATAAGATTAAGTTTTGTAGACAAATGATTAATGTTAATATATCGTTAATGTCAGTGCTTGTGTTTACCAATGTTCTGTGCAGTTTATATTCAAATTACTTAAACGATGTATTCAATTTAATTTATAACAATTTGCATTACACACTTGACGTATTTGTTTGTACTGTTTAGACAATGTCTATATACTGCGACATATTGTTTGAATACAATAATATCTTTGCAGCAATAATGGATGCTTCATTTAATCGTACTATTTTTTCGTCCGCACTCGTTGCAAATATACTAACGATATTAGATGAGGATGACGATTATTGGGGAGAAGTCTTTGCGATGCAATATGCTCAAGGTTATCTGACTGCTGTTAATCCAATCACGAGACAACTATGTCGAACCAGACCATTTAGTGGGCATCAATTTATTGGTGATATATTAAATGGTCATCCAGACCGTGGGTACCAGCATTTCAGAATGACGACTACCACATTCATTGCTTTACGAGATGAGCTCGTTGGAAAGGGACTTATACGTAGCTCAAGAAATATCACAGTTGATGAACAGCTTGGAATATTTCTTTTTTGTATTGGCCACGGCGTTGCGAATAGGGTGCTCGCCGAAACATTCCAACATTCAGGGGAGACAATTAGTAGATATTTTAATACGGTACTGCGGGCCATCGTTATGTTAAAAGATGGAATATATCACTCAACTGACAAGCAACACTGAAGTTCATCCGCGGATCTCAGATAATATAAATTTTCATCCTTTCAAGGTGATGTATTAATTTTATATGATTGGTATTTTATACGATTAATATTGAGTATTACCAAGGACGGCTTACAAAGGGAGTTATTGAATGTTCAATGTACATTTGCAGAATACAATCGGTGCGGTTGTTGGGACCCATATTCCAGCGATTGTCAAGTTGAGCGAGCAAGCACGTTTTCAGTGTCGGAAAGGGTTTACATCACAAAATGTGATGGCTGCGGTCAACTTTGATCAGCAATTTCTTTTTGTTTTCACTGGGTGGGAAGGATCCGTCGCTGATATGCGAGTTCTCAGATGGGTGTGTGAAAGTGACGGTTTCACAGTACCCGAAGGTATAAAAAAATATGACAATTCACTATATAATAGTTATCATTTTTAATACTTATAAAATTACAGTATAACTTCATATTATATTGTGTCGTTAGCAGGAAAATTTTACTTGGTTGATTCTGGGTACGCAAACACCGACAGATTTCTGGTGCCGTATAGAGGCGAGCGCTATCATATCAGCCAATTTGATAGTAACGCACGTAGTCGTGTACATCGCAGTCCGCGGGATCTTTATAATCATCATCATGCCCAATTACGAAATATGGTGGAGAAAACATTTGGGATATTGAAAAGGCGATTTAAGATTTTAAATATTGCAACACCGTTCCCGTTTAGGGTGCAATGTCTTATTGTTATGGCTTGCTGCGTCATACATAATTTTATTCGTAGAAATCAGGATAGTGATAGATATTTCAATGATTTAGTTGACCAACCTGCTACCGTTGTGGAAGAGGATGACGAAGGTATTCAATTTCCTGGTGCTTCATTGCCCGGTGCATCAGACTGACGGCGGGGCGACGCAATTCGAACTGATATTACAGATCAATTGTGGAATAATAGAAGTTAGTCCGGCGATAATTACTTTGAAAAAAAAATTATTGTTATAAACAGATGTGTGTTTATGACAGATGTATAAACATGTGAGTCTGTTACATTCGGTACTGGGATTAAATTTAAATTGTATGTATTTAATATGGAATTTATAGCAAACAAATAGCATATGCCTTTTTCCATTAAACAAAATATTTTTCTAAAAATATGATGAATAATTTTTTTTAATAAAAAAATTAGAGCAAATGAAATGTTAAATTAAATATTATTTCATAAAATATAATTTGATTTTAATTTTGATTTTGATTATGATTTTATTTTAATTTTTGTAAGGCTTTAATCCATTAATTAAAACGAAAAAATTAGATTTTACCAAGTTTTATCACATAATAAAGCTTGAGGGCAAAAAGGTAATTTATCCCAACTTAATCTCTTTATTCATTTTATTCCTCATTCTCACACCAAACACAGAATCTCTTATACCTGGAACCATCCCAAACGCTTTTTTACACTAGTTCCGTACTTTATACTTATCCCTGGAATAGCTAGTTCTGTCTTATCCCGTTACCAAACGGGCCCCAAGGGTTCTAAATGAAAAAAGTAAAGCTTGGGGGATCTATCTGTAATTTTCGCATAATAATTAATAGAATTAAATTTTTATGTAAAGCACTCAGGTTGTATATTCGTGGAAATCATCGTGGAAGTGAATTATGGTGATTTTAATTTTCTGGTCACAAACCGAAAAAGTTTAAGTTGAAAACAAAGGGCCGATATCGAAAAAAATTATCGAAAAATCGCAAGACCGTCGGTCCGGTCTCAAAAAGGTCAGCATTTTATGCACGAAAATTGGCAATAGTCAAAATTTCGAAAACTCAGAGCTCTCTGAATACTAAAAATCCAAATAAGAAATTTTGAGGTTTCGAAGATGAATCGGTCGCCTGGAATTTAACGTCACGACCGTAAAACACGTAAACGGCGTTCGGATTCAAATGGTGCCAACATTTCATATGCAGAATCGCGGTGTTTTTCAACAGCTAGGATGTGAACGCGGCAAGGAACGTTCACCTAAAATTTGGGTAAAAATGGAAGGATTTTTGGGATTTTTTTGCAAGAGAATGATCGAGTAAAAACACAAAAAACCACATTTCGGCCCTCGGGTTCGAGTCGAGGTGATTGTTTATCGATCTTGAAGGACTCGATCGCTACTTACTGCTGTAGGAAAAGAGCGTGCTCGCGATCCTGCTCCCGTCCTTCTTTGAGCCAAGATCTAGCCAGAGCTCAAGCTAGAGCTTTCACGGCCAAATTTGGTGGGATCTCTACCGGGGCTAAGCTATGCCACCAACCGCCGCCTTCCTGACCCTCCTTCCGGCCTACCGCACCCTCCCCGGCCGGCCCCAGCGGGCGCTAGCTGTGTTGGAGTTGCTATTGCTCCTCTACTACTAGCTGTAAGCGGCCCCAGACTCTAGCCTCCCTATTTCGGCCACTCCCACCGTCAACAACACTCCGGTGAGGGAGTGTTATACCCCCTCGACCTCCCTACTACCCGTGCTTACCTCAGTGTCAGCCTTAGTCACTGCAGCAGGCTCATTTGGATTGCGCGCTTGTGGAGACTTTTAGGCTCGAAGGAAAGATTGCTCCAAATTCGTTTATTGGCAGTCGTTGACACTCCGTACTGCGAGCACGGTGTCCGGTACGTCGTTGCCCATCTACTAGTACTGTTGGTTGGCTTCCGAGTAGCAGAATCATCGGTAACAAGCCTAAACTCCAAACTCTATAGTATATGATGCAATTATAGGAATTGTTGGGGTCATTTATGCAAATGTGTGTCACTGGCTGCCTTAGGAGGCATCTAATATGTGTGCCCTGGACTAGTCATCCTAAATAAAAATTCATTAAGACTGAAATGGGGCCTTTCAGTGCTTCTATCGCCGAAATTGTAGTTATAACGTGATTTCGATTTGAAATTCGCGAAAAAAACATCGTGGCTGCCTTTTTTTGTTGTCAAGACTCCTTGGCTAGTTGGGTCTCGTTATATTGTGTCCGGAGAGAGTGGAAGGGTCATGGTAGGTTCCAATGCTGAACGCGGTACTTTTGGAGTCGAAAATGTCATGTTTTTTATGCCGAAATCCTTTTCGGTTTGCACTTTGTGTGCGGCTGCCCCGGCACCTAAATTGGTGCATTTCACGAGCTCAGAGGTGATTGGCATCATTCAGGGCCCTTCGTGGGCCCAAATAGCTATTCGTAGGGTTTACATGAATATTGGCGAAAATTGAAAATCGACAATTATAACTGATGTTCCGATCACATTGTTGGTGTTGTTGGTGACTTCATGTCACTTTTATATGGTGAAGTGTTAGTGGAACCATCTTTGGGGTAAACGCGGATCGTGCGCGTGTTTCAACACCGAAACTGTGTTTGGATTACTAAATTGGGCCTTTTTGACCTGTTGGGTTAGGCGTACACGGCTATGCTTGTTGCTAGTTGAAGCTCTGTTGTAGTTACTTTCCTAGTGGAAATGACCCTCGGGAGAGATTATGTAGTTGTGTGCTGTCCCATTTCTGAAAATGGCAACTTTGGAACTTTTCGGGGCGGAAACTCGACAGTTTCAGCACACTGATTATGCACTTGGACTCCGAAACTTGTGGGATGTGTTTCGAGGGGTTCTCGCTGGTTGAAACCAAGAACGTGAGTGTTCTTACCTTCCGCTGATTTCTATGCCAAAATTAACATATGTTGGAACCTGTTAAGGCATGGTTTGGAGTCGGGGTCTCTGTTGTTGTGTACTTCGCGTGCAGCTGTCCTAGCACCTAATTCGGTGAGTTTTGGCACAACGGGTGGTCTAAGGAGACCCACGGCTTGGCTTGAGACGCTCCATGGGTTAAGTGGAGGTCTCGGTGGATTAGGTGACAGTTTGGACGAGGTTCGAAAATCGGTTAAAGAAACCGATGCTCTGATCGCAATAATTCGCGTTATTGGCAACTTAATGTCGTGGGTTGTTGTCAGATTGATGTTGGGAGCCATTTGGACTCTTGTAGAGTCGGCTTAGGGATTGGTCTAGTCCCGGAAATCAAATTACGAAACCGCTGTTCCGAACATGTTGTAGTGCACTTCAATGCAATATAGATGTGTCAGTTGGTATAGTGGACATGTAGCAATTTATATTGGCATTCGGCGTTTATGTCTAGGTTCACATAGCGCCCAAAGGTTTTGGCGTAGTCACAGACTCAAGTATTCAGTTTATATGTGGGTGCTTTGTGTTGGCCTAGTGACCTTAATCCACAATTAGATTTTGATGATAACAAATAATTATGAAAATTTGGAACTAATCCTTTATCTTGAGTTTTGTGTTTAGATCTTTCGATCTTCAAGACTAGCAAGTTGTGAGCACTAAGAATCACATCTTGAAGCTATTCTTGTTTCCAAGGTCAAAAAGATCATCTCTCTCTTATCTATGTTTTAAAATTGATTAAAATCACTTTTGTAGAAAAGTTTTGGGCTAAAATTGAACACTTATATCTTTAAATAGCACATGATCAAGTTTGTGCTAATAGAACAATGCCAAAACCCTATTTATCAAAATTCAAAGGCATTTAAATGTGTTTAAAATTAAAATTCAAGTTTAAACAGGTTTTGATCTCTGGACCGAGCTCTCGAAAGTGGATTCAAATCTAGATTTCACTTCAGACCCTGCAACTAGGCGTCCGGATTGGCACGGTTGCATCCGGAAGGGATTACGGGCACCCAAAACATGTTTTGGGCGCTAGAAACTAATAAAATACTTTAGACGCAAGTTTTGGGCGTATTGTTTCTGAAAGATAAGCCCGAAAGCACTTTCGGGAGCCCAAAAGCACTTTCAGGCGCCCGAAAGTTATTATATGCACTCGAAAAGTTTAAATTTAAATTTTGATAGCTTTGCATGTTTTGGGCTCCACTATTCAGCCGGAAATCATGATTTCAACGGATTCGGATGCCCAAAACAAGATCCAGGCGCCTAAACTAAAAACAGATTGCGTATCAGTTTTTCTTTGCAGAGCACGCGCGAATTTGGGCAGCGAATCCAGGCGCCCAAAAGCAAATTTAGGAGCCTAAAAGTGCATTTATGATTTGAATCAAAAAATTCAGCAAGCGTGCATTGGAGAAGTAGGCGCCCGAAACCAGATATGGGAGCCCAAAAGTGTTGTTATCTAAAAACAACTAGTTTTGAATTTTGCCTATAAATAAAGGGCTTTGGGGCATTCTTTCTTCGTCTCTTGAGCTTGTAAATTTTAGTGTTCGATACTCTTAGCTCTCTTCTCTCTCTCTCTCTCTCTCTCTCTAAGTTTGAGTGCAAATTTTAGTGAGATATAATATTGTAAAAGAGAGAAAAAGAAAGGTGTAGAAAGAGTGCTCTTGAGTCTTGAGAGAAAAACTTCTTGGTGTAAAAGCTTGATGCTTGCCCGAAAAAAGCATCGGTTAGTGGAAATCCAACATTCTCTCGTGCTGAGAACTTGGCGGGGACGTAGGCAATGGGCCGAACCTCGAAACAAATTGTTCGCGAGCTTTGAGTTTGATTTTCCTTCTTCTGTTCTTTTATTGCAGATTTATCAATTTGTTTTTATTGCATTTTATTTTAGAAACCTAATTCACCCCCTCTTAGGTTGCCATTTCGATCCTCACTTCAATCTGAAGTTGGGAAAGTGGTGCCTGCTCGATTTATTTCTTTTATCCCTTATTCTCCTTTATGGTTGTGTACTTCTTTCGCATCACTTGACTTCTTATTGTATTTGTTCTATTTCAGTTAATATATCATGCAAAATTATTCTTGAGTTCTAGAGCAGTAAATTTTTTATTACTTGATTACATGCCGGTTAGTTGACCTAGTCGGCCAGTATCATACATGTACCCTTACGACATTGTTTTGACCCATGTTGATTGGTGGATTACCTCTGCTGTTATATTATTGCATGATTATATGACAATCATTTGATCTAGTCAGTCGGTATTAGACATAATATCTTTGCTATATTGTTTTGACCTTGTTGGTCGGTGGGTTACCCATTATCTCTCGCAGTTATTTGCCGCCGGTTTGGCTATTGAACATACAACATCGATCGCCATCGATTATAAGAGCATTTCACGTATACTAGTGGTTTGGCCACTACCACGATAATCTTTTTCAGAAAAACAATCGTGATCCAACCTGTGAGTCCTATGCAGTATCTTTTGACGTGGGTTTATATGCCTAGTGACTAGACACAAGTATGGCATTGCCTGAGGTCTTTAGACCAACATGGCAGTACTTGGATTGGATTTGGATATTGGATTGTTCGTCTGATTGATGAATATGCATGTTTGATTGCCTTTGTTACAGTAACGATACTATTCTAGTTATGTAGTGGCATACTTCCTTTGTAGTGCACTAAACTTCTACAAATAGTGGAGTTCTAGTGAAAAGTAGCATTAAGGGCTATACCTGTAGTCCCCGTGAAGTTTCGGGTGTATTCAATTGTTTTCAGCTCAAACTTGGCGTGAAAACAGAGTTCAAAAAGTCAAATCTGCTAAAACTGCAGATTTTGAATTGAGTACCGGTACTAAATTGGAGTATCGGAACTCTATTGTGTGGAGAAGAAGCCCAAATTCGGATTTCGCAGAACTCTTCGTAAGTACTGATATTGATTCGTTGAGTACTGATACTAATTCGAGTGCGTACCGGTACGCAGTAGAAAATTAGAAAAACAATCGTTACGATTTTGCGGAACTGAGCTGGGGGTACCGGTACTGATGCCTGTGTACCAATTCTGGACTGGGAGTACCAATACTCAAGGATGCGAAATCCCAGTTTTAACTAGTAAATAATGGAATTTGAGGGACTTTGGGACAATTGTTGTAGCCCTTTTTATAAGAGGATCCAGCCCCATTTGCCCTTCATCTGTGAACACAAATGTAAAAACACCTTTCTCTCTCTCTCACTCTCCTTCTCCCTCTTTCTCTCTAGAAACCTTTCTCCAACCCTTGGATATTTGGAGGCATTGAGTTTGGAGAGGCACTTTGGAGGTGGAGAGCTAGCTTCCTTGAGCAAGAAGAAGCTTCGGGGAGCTAGGGCAAAGGTAAGATTTTAAGGTTTTGGGTTAGGATTTTGGATTTAACCCTTGTAAATAGGATTTTAACAAACCCTAAGCTAATCTAGGCTACAAATTGTAGAGATTAGCTATAGAATTTGGGTTTTGCCATAGTTTTTGGGGAACCCTGGGTAAAATTAGGTTTCTTGAATTTTGAGGGTTTAAAATTTATTTGACCCTTTGGAACTCTAATTGAAGGTTAGATAAATGCGTGGGGCAACTTCGTTTCGAGAAACGAAAGGATCCAGGTGGTTGATTTGGGGTAACGAACAGAATTTGAGCATTTCGGGCAAAGTTGCTCAGAGCGAAGCAAGTAGTCTAAGGGAGACTAATTGCAAGTGTTTACAAGCAATTAGAAGCAAATTGAGGTAGGTTGTGCTTCATCGAAGTGATTTGGTCACTTCCATATCTAGAGAGTAATAAACTCGTTTAAGATTATGCATATTAAATGGTAGTTTAATAGTAAATATGTATGCATGAGTCATATGCTACTTAGAATAAATAATACTTTTGTTTCGGGCTCGAGGCGTGACATCCTTTCCTGCTTAACTTTTTACTACTTTACCAGTTATATCTGTTTATACCTGTCATAGTTATTTTATAGCTCTCTTTTGTTGACCAGTTAGTACAGCTTGCTTTCAGCAACTTGCAGTACCCACTAGGAAACATGTGTATATGTTTCTCACCCCCTTATTTCCACAAGTGACAATGGAAGTGAGGTTTGGAGCGGTGCGTGAGGGCGCAATTAGATAGACGTGCCCCCTTGGCAGTAGTTTTGTGTTCTAATTATACCTTTTTGTTTAAACTCCTTCTGTTTTAATTATCATTCATGATAGTAGTTGTGGAGTTATATTTCTTAATAGTTTCTTAGATTCTTTTGGTTTACTGTATTTGTTGTTATTCATCTTGTTATGTCCATTATCTATCTGTTGTCGTCGTTGTTGTTACTGTTGTCGTCGTTGTTGTTACTGTTGTGGGTGATGTATTGGTTGATTGTTGTACTCTAGGTTCCTACGTTGTACATGTATAGAGGAGACTCTGCCCATATGGCGGGTCTATACAACACGTTTGGGGCAGTCTTTTGGTTTTAAAAAAAAATGTATAGGTTTTCCGCTGGTTTCCTACTAAAGGTTTTAAAAAAAAGCCTCAGGGCGTGACATAATATTTTAAATATAATAATATATTTATTATATATAAAATATTAATTTAGCTAATATAATGTTATAATTTTCAAATTAATGAAAGTTAATAAAATTATCATTGATAGTATATATACTTTTAGAAAAGAAATTCTCCACCATACATTATATATTTATGCCGTCCAAAATGAGTTTGTATGTATTCATCAAAAAGCTAAAATATTTATCATCTTATATTATATATGCATTAAAAAGAGTATATATATATATATATATATATATATATATATATATATATATATATATATATATATATAGCGTAGGGCTACTATACTCTTATGAGTATAAACCTCTTTGTACTCATAACTTTTTCACCCTTGGATGAAGAAATGTGCGGTTAGGATGATAGTGGTCCCCCTAGGGTTTACTAGGTTGTTGGGAAAATAGTAAAAATCTTAGGAACTACTATAATCCTAACCGCACATTTCTTCATCCAAGGGATGAAAACTTATGAGTGCAAGAAAATTTTACTCATAAGAGTATAGTAGCCGGACCCTATATATATATATATATATATATATATATATATATATATATATATATATATATCAAGGAATAAAGTGCTGCCCCGTGCCGCTCGGCACGTACCGTGCCCCTAATATAGGGCACGGTACAAGGGGGGTGCCAAGGCACCCCCCGTGCCGCGATACCCTCGTGAGTATCGCGTGAGACAGCGCGATACCTGCCAGGGTATCACGCGAGACGGGCGATACCCCACGGGGTATCGCCGCTCCTTTTTTTTTTTCTATTTTTTTTTTCATGCAAATCCTTCTCTCTCTCTCTCTCTCTCTCTCTCTCTCTCTCTCTCTCCCACACAGTTAGTTTAGATTTTTTGTTACGGTTGTTTTTTTTTCTCTCTCACAGTTAGTTTTGATTTTTTTTGTTGTGATTGTTTTTTTTTTTTGGTGAGCTTTTGTACCTTTCATCCGTTGTTATTATTTTTTTTTATAATAAATTTCTTTTCTAGTAGGTTCTTATGTCTTCCATCCAATTTTTTTTGGGATTCACCTTTATATTTCCAACGTAATTTTTCTAAAAAAATATATTTTTAATTTGTAAATTTTTTAAAAAATATATATATAAAATTAGGTAATTTTTTTATTTATATTTTATAAAAAGTTGAAAATAAATATAATTGATTTAATTATTATATAGTCAAAATTTTAATTATTTTAGATGAGATTTGCGATAAAAATATTTTTAACTTTTTAAAAGATTAAAAATACTGATAAAATTAAAAGATAAATTAAATTAATTAATACTTAAATTTGTTTAATTTATCTGTCATATAATTTATTGCTAAGTTTTTATGAATAGATCTAATATTTTTTAAAAAATATTTTAATAAAAAATATTTTCCTTCAAATATTTAAAAAATTTAAATGAAAAAAAGTTATCTAAAGCAATTACGGTCCTGTTATGATTAATCTAAATATCTAGCGGTCTCTCGTCAAATCAATATGCATCAATTCTGCAAATATACATTAAAATTTTGAAAAAAAATATTTCTCTAATTTTGTATACTATATTTTTTTAAAATTTCAAGAAAAAAAGATAAAATCAAACTAATTTTAAAAGTTAAGCAATTCTCACAATTTTTCTAAAAATTTTGAAAAATATATATTTCTTTAATTTAAAAATAGCTATATATAGTCAATATTTATAATTATTTAACTAAACTTTTCAAAATAGCACTATAAAAGTTTATTGGGAACAAAAAAAATAAAAAATAAAAAACGTGCCAGAGCGTGCAACTGGGAGGTCATGCGTATCCATCGGCACGCAAGCGTGCCACGTGTCGGCACGCAAGCGTGCCGGTACCGTACGGTGCCAGGCGGCGAGCGGCACGCCCCCGTGCCACGGCACTTAATTCCTTGATATATATATATATATATATATATATATATATATATATATATATATATATATATATATATGAGATAATCTATGGAAGCGCGCCGAACGCCTGTCCATGGCGCATCCACGTCAGACATGAGACCGACACAGATATGCGAGGCTGATAACCACGTCCGTGATACATAGCCCAAGCACTTTCATTGTGCACCATGAATCAGGTGCTGCAGTCGTTCATTGGGAAGTTCGTCGTGGTATACTTCGACGACATCCTGGTCTATAGCACGAGTCTTGAACCCCATTTGAGCCATCTACAGAGAGAATCATATCTAAACCTCGAGAAGTGTAGCTTTTTCACTATTAGCCTCACCTTCCTAGGTTATATTGTGTCTGCAAGATGATCAAGGTTGATCCAGCTAAAATAGGGGTGACTCAAAACTGGCCAACCCCCAAAACCATAAGTGAGATTCGAAGCTTTCGTGAGCTTGCATCATTCTACCGATGCTTCATTCAAAATTCCAGTTCCTTGATTGCCCCAATAACTGACTGTTTGAAAGGAGGAAAACGCCTAGATGTTTCTTTTTAGAACTATTATATATACTTGGTATTGGTGATTGATCTTGGTTGTTGGTCTTTCATTATTAGTTCTTGGTCTTTCATTATTAGTTCTTATGGTTGCTATTGATCAAAGTCTTGATTATATTGCTGCTGAAATTAGCTTTATTTCCTGCGTTGGACTCTATAGTTCATTTTAAAAGGTCTTATAAAAATTGGATTCAGAACCTAGTATTGCATAATATACTTCAATTTCCCCTTCCCACTGCACTTCTACAGTACCATGCTACACTATTTTTGGATCGCATGAAGAACATATACAACATACATAGCAATGCTTGGAGGTACACATACAGTTGTATGTAACTAGGCCTCACTACTACAAATCTAGTCATGACAAAGGCTAAGATTTTGCAAAGGGAAAGAGCACTAGCATTAGAAAAACCAGGCCTACAGATTTTGACAATGTTAGAAGTTAGAATACCAAGGAAATCATTGAAACCTTTCCAAATCTGTGGCACATTAGTCACATCAGATGACTAGAACCTCACTATCCAATATATCGAGCTATAGAATTAATGGAATTAATATAGTTTCACAGAGAAAAGGCTAAGACACAAATTTACGATACACTTAATTATCAAATTAATTGAACTTCAATAAGAGCAATTGTGGCACTGCCTTAATTATCAACTAGGAAAAATAACCAGAACAAACTTACAGATTTTGGATCAATTGTCATTCCGGATAGCGAACCTCCAACAATCTTAAAAGACACCTGCAGAAGTGCTCATTGTCAATGAAATTGACGAAGAAGAGAACCACACTAGAGCCAGAAAAGAATATCAAAATTATATTGACAAAACAAAAGATCCAGTAACAAAGGAAAATTTAATATACAGATGCCCAAAGCAGAAAAGCAACTAGTATGGGACAGCACATTACAAACGCAGCTGTTAAAGCTAAAACTAGTAGGCAATCTGTATCAAAAATATCAGTGAATTAGAATATGTCAGCAATTTTACCATACATATTCCTATATTTAGAAATCAAGTAGTACAAAGATAGCATGTAAAAAAACTTTAGACTTAACAAATGAAGAATCACTGTCAACAAATTGTATATTCTGCTATGACTAGATGTTTATCATGTCTGGAGCAACATTTTGTAGGGTTCATCCTCCCAGCCATGAACATAAACAAATAGGTTGGTAGATAACCCTAGGAAGTGTTTCTTCAGGTTTTGACAGCAAGCCCCTTTCTTACTTGATGTATCACAAAATTTACAGAGGATTAAGGCCAATGATAAATAATTTGCATAGAGATTTCTTCACGCCAAGTTACGCTCTAGCAAAAGCCCATGCAATTGCAAAATAATCTAATGCTACACACACACACACTATCAAAGAATGGGAAGATATTTTAGCAATTCAGCAAAAAAAGAAAAAAGCCTAACATCTCTATATCATGTACTAAAATTTGTCATTTACCCGACGTGTTAGGAATACAACTATAATAATAAGGTTTCAGTAGTTGCTGCTTCTTAATGATAACCTCACAATTTATCTAATTATTTGTTAACATTTATACATAACATTGCATCCATAACCTATGAGTCTATGACCAATCAACCATGCAATCCCAGAATCTTTGTTCCAAAGACACCAAATTCATCATCCATTACCAATCAACCATGCAATCCCAGAATCTTTGTTCCAAAGACACCAAATTCATGATATCCGTCAGAGAAATTCATATCAACTATACTTATTTCGATGCCTAGATGACTAATCACACAGTAATAAAAGGAGGGAACAAATAAACAGGGGACAACACAAGAGGAATGTAAAAATGTTTTTCACTAGCTCAGCGAGCAAGTAAGGTTCTTGATCTTCATGTTGTAGTAGATTTCAGAATTTGTTATCTGATTTATACTGTTACACTGATGGCTGTATAATGAAAACTCTTAACAGAAAAATAAATTAATTTATGATCATGACGGACCTGTTTGCATGTCATAACAAGTTATCCAGTGAAAACTTGAGTAACACAGAAATTTTATTTTGTAATTGCAACATAGGAGTCTGATATTGCTCCATAGCAAGGTCCTCATAGTCATGATAGTTCACGATTGTGCATTCGATCCAAGAGATGATTTATCAAATTACAAGAAAAATAATTCAGATTCCGTGTATAATATGTAGCTGTAGACATATTTTCATAATACTGGAGATTCATCCTACTTCAATCCCCTAAAGGCAAGTGTGTAGGCTATAGAATCCCAAATAGAGCTCCTTCCACTCTAAACAACTACTGTGCCCTCTGAAATAGGAGCTTAAGCCTTAGTCCATCACGACATCCCTATAGTCAGATACTCTGGAATATTGCATTCCACCTATGAGGCGATCTACTCTTCCTGAGGAAAAATAATTTAGAGGCCACACATAATATGTGGCTGTAGACGTGTCTCACGCTCCCCTCAACCACATAAAACAGGCCTATACAGTAAACAAAAGAGAGATAGATACTGAAATAAATATTCATTGCAACCGAAAGGCCAATAAAGACCTCATGATGGTCCTAGTCAACTAAGGCTAGCTTTCAATACAATAAAAGCAAGAGACTCAAGTAATTAACTATTGCTCACTATGTTATGCAGCAAAAAGAAGTATCACACGATTAACCAATAAAAATGAGAAATAGTAGGGGTGCTACATATACCAGTTATGAATATCTAAACAAGAAGACATATCATACGAGAATACATAACAAGGACCATATATGAACTATTATGATTACATAATCAGAACAGTATGCTGTGTATCTGAGATTATAGTATATTGTAATATTGTAATATGAAAGAAAGCTACAATATATTATATCTAACACTTCAAAGAAATGCACAAAGTGCAACGATATGTTTGAGAAACTACAGAAGCCTACCTTTGCATAGTTGTATGCTTGCCAACAAAATGGTTCTTCCAGCTCTACTGCTTGCAGGTCCTTATTCATTTTCTCCATCAGGTATTCCTCTATGTTCATGACATTGTTAGAACTATCTTGCTCACCATCACTATCATCTTCAGCTCTAACTGCAGAAACTGACCTAGACAAAGAAAGGACTCTTTGGCTTGTTCTTGGAAGAAATTTAACATTTCCAGAGAAAGTGGCCTCGATGCTTTTCCCACTTATACTGCGTCCACTTATAAAAATTTTCCATTCAACAGAATGTTTTGTCATTGAAACTGTTCCAATTGAAGGATTCCCATCAAAGGATGCAACTCTTCTCCGAGGAAATGGCATAGTAACAGTACAATATTCCATCGAAAGAGGAGTCTTGTAACCTTCCATTAACCGCAACCTGAATAAAAAAGCACCTTCATCTTCCGAGACCATTGACAGCTGGTAGAACCCTTTAACCGGAGGATCAAGACCGCATAAAGCTTGATAATGCATCAAAATAAAATTCCCTAATGGTGGGGAGAACATTAGACCTTGCTTATCATCACCATGCTCTGATACCTGAGCAGATTGATGGAAAGATAAAACCTCCACATGAGCATCTTTCAACCCACTCAGAGTTAATGAAACGTCAGGTAATCCTTCTAACTCAGCCCTGCAGTTCACTTGGCCTGATATTGAAAGAGAATCTGGTATTTCATCACGATCATACATCGCTGCATTAAAAATCTCATGATTGGAAAATAGTATTCGTTGCCTTCCTTTGTATAGGTACGGCTTCCACGCTGGTTGCTTCAGGTCCGCAGTTGGTATATCTGCCGATGAAAAGCCATTTGTCCTAATTGCAGAAATATTGGTATAACTGAGGTCTATAGGAGTTCCTGGTTCAAGATTCGTCAAAATTGCTTTAACTTCATTAACATAAAGATCTAGGGAGAAACTATTGTTAAAGAAAAATATGATGAGAAACACCGCAGTAGAAAGTACCAACCAAATGGCATTGAACTGCTGATAAAAGCACGAAGCGCATCTTTGTCAACAGGTTTTGAAGTACTTTTTGGGGCATCTAGAGTAGCGCTGCCAATGACCGAAGCACTTGAGGTGCTCAAAGTTGAAACAGGTGCTATAGCAGGTTTTGCTCGGGCCGAAATGCCCGATATGCCTATACTGCCTGTAAGCGAATCCAATAGGCCCCCTACAGAGGGACCACCTACAATAACCTCAGGATCAAGAACATCGCCAGAAATTATGTCACCAAGCGCATGGGCCACCATAAATGCTCTGCAACATACAAGTTGGCATCGGTGCAAAAATTATTACATTTTTAAGTGTAATTTGACACAACGATGCCACTGTGCCAGACTCTTTAGCTTAATAACATATTTAAAATACAAACTTGATAACACAAATTTGTTCTCTGGTGAACAGTTGGTGAGCCTCGTCCTATAAAGGACGATGTTTCTAAATATATATATATATATATATATATATATATATATATATATATAGAGAGAGAGAGAGAGAGAGAGAGAGAGAGAGAGAGAGAGAGAGAGAGAGAGAATTGAGCTCCTATGCTTTTAAAAGTATAAAGTCATTGGTGCTTGTAGGTTTTAGCCCTTGGATGAAAGGATGTGTGGTTAGAATGATAGTGGGCCCCTTGGGTTTAGTGGGTGGTTGGTGGAATAGCATGATCTAAGATTTGAAATTAACCAAAGGAATAGATCTAACGGTAGAAAACTTACAAGCACCAATTGCTTGGTACTTTTACAAGCATAATAGCCGAACTCTATATATATATATATATATATATATATATATATAGAGAGAGAGAGAGAGAGAGAGAGAGAGAGAGTAGGGCTTATATACTTTCAAAAGCACAAGCCCAACTATGCTTGTGATTTTTTTACCATTTGATTTGCATTGAGATCCGTGCTATTGTAAAGTCAACTAATGAGAGAGAAAGAGAAAGATGTGCGGTTAGGATGAAAAGATGTTTGTGAGTTCAGCTACCAAACAACCACTCACTTAAAAGTACCAAGTCATTGGTACTTTTAGAGAGAGAGTTCGGCTACAACATATATATATATATAGAGAGAGAGAGAGAGAGAGAGTTCGGCTACAATACTATCGATAGCACCAAGCACTTGGTGCTACCAAGTTTCCCGCCGTTAGATCTAACCCGTTGACCATTTCCGCCCCTTAGATCATACTATTCCACCAACCACCCACTAAACCCTAAGATATCGTTTGGTTCATGAATAAGTTGTTCTTGATTATTCCTTCTACAAGTATAATTCTTAGGATAAGTTGGATTAAGACCAATTTTGTGTTTGGATAAAAATTGGATTATCTACGGGAATAAAAAAAAATAGTTTTTGAATAGTTAAATTGGAATAGTGAGAATAAAAGTAATAATAGTTTTAAAATAATAATATTTTATATAATTAAATAACATCAAAATATTAATTAAAAATTAATTTAATTCAATAAATTAATTAATTAATAATTAATAATTCTAGATAACCATAAATTTTAATTAATAAATTAATTAATATTAATTAATTATTTAATAAATTAATTAACCACAAGTAATTAATAACAAATTAATTAATTAGTTAATGATAATTAGTAAAAAAATAATTAGATTAGTCAATGTATTAATTAGTTAATCAATATAAATATTAGTTATTATATAAACTGTAATAACAATGAATTTAAAATTCGAAATTCGAAATTCAAATTATTTTCTAAAATTTTTAAATTCAAAAATTCAAATTTCGAAGGGGTATCCGTAAAGAAGCAGCTAACTTAACGAAACATGACCCGAATCCGACGAAACAAAATCGCTACCTGAACAGTCTAATCGAGCTAAACGTCGTGGTAAAGTCCGATTTTGAATTCGGTGAAGCGAAACTACGAAAAAATGTGAAAAACAATATTTTTGCAGGGTTTATGGAAAAGTCCCTATATTTTATGCGCCAAATCGCGCGAAATTGAACATAGAGGATTCTCTGTGCATAATTCACCTACAGCAAGGGACTTGGTTAAAAATACCAAGAGGCAAGTGACTTCCTAGCAATTTCTCCGAAGCCTATATGTAGGCAACTAGGGTTTCAGCATAGGAAACCCTAGCCGCACGAACAAAGCCCACCAGAGCTTCCCCACGCCTCTCCTCCCTCATCTACCCCGGCCACCTACACTGCCGCCGGCCGCTGGAAACAGTGCACCATCAACATCTCTCTTTCTCTCTCTCTCTCTCTCTCTCTCTCTCTCTCTCTCTCTCTCTTTGCTTGCTTTCGGGCTAGGAAGGATCCGAGGGCACCAAACCCTCCCCCACTGCTCCTGGATCATCCCAGCGCCATCCTCATTCTCTGGTGATCATCCCCGAGCCGCGCCACCACCGGAAACCCGCCCCGAGGCTGCCGGAGCAACCCTGCAACCGAGAAGCCCTAGATCAGGCCGCATTGCTCCAGCGTCACCTCCGCCGCTTCTCCTCGGGTTTGAAGGCCTGGGGGATCTCCTGCTCGAGCCCGGGCATCTTCCCTGACGTTCCCCGCGCGCTCCTAGCCGGCCAAATTCGAAAAAACTCAGCCATAGCTTCCCTGTTTTCACCTTGGCCGAGCTCCACCCAACGCTGCCGCCGCCGCCTCCAGTCGCCGGTAGTGGTCTCTACTGACCACCACTCATCGGACACAACCTCCCTTGGCCATCGCTGGCGCCACCTGGCCGCCAGAACCCAAGCATCCACCGAGCTTGCCCTAGCTCAGCCGCAGCCTTTCAACTCACGCCGTCGCCGCTCAAGGCCGCCATCGACACGCCCTACTGACCTCCTAGCATCCCCCTCGACCTCCTCTTACTCCTGCATGCGCCCCTAGGTCCCTGGAACCGGAGCTTAGCAACCTTGCCCAAGCCTTAGCCCGGTTTGCCTTGTTTTGGCCGAGCTTGCTTCGACGGCCTCTTCGGCGCCTCGGGGACTTCACGTAAGCAAGCCCCTACATCTCCTGAGCATAATGCTCATCGTATCTACCCTAGTTTGGCAGCAGGTTGAAGGGACTCACAAGTTGGGCTCTAATCCAACTTAGATCTTGCCCCGGCGCAATCCCTGGTCTTCGAGCACACCCCGGACAGCGAGCACGGGTCTCAGCAAGTCGAGATCCACCGGCTAGCATAGTTGGTTCAATCCGAAACCCTCTAGATTGAGGTAACAACCCTAAATCTCCTTTATTTGTGGTATTAATGCAATTTATAACTATTCTACAGGTCTTAGTGCAATTGTAGCCACATGGGTTGCCTCAAGCAGCGTGCACGTGACCTCTAGACTGATCGTTCGAGGTCCACTGGCTTTCGTGGGATAAAAATAGGATTATGAATCGTAAAACGGCAAAATTGCACGGAATCCACATTCCGAGTATTTCAACTAACCATTATCGATCGCCAAGTGTTCTTGGCTGGTCCCGGCGCTGTTTTGGTAGACCCAGTGACAGCGGGTTAGCATCGGTGACTTCCGGAGCCGAAATCAGCGATTCCAGACGTCATTTCGATAATTATGGGACAAGTTGGCTTCATATATGCACAGTATCATATATTACTGCCCGGACGCCTTAAATGAAGCGTTCCGGGGCAACGAATGAAGTTTGGCATGATTTGGTAGCTTCTATGCTCTATACGGGCTATTAGTGGTCGTTCGGCGAATTTCCAAAAATTCCGACAAATCCCGAGACTCAGCGAAAAGTCTGCGTTGTGGTTTTTGGTCATGTGTGAGTCAGTGGGTTGGGTTTATGTGAGACTATGTCTAACCCGATGATTTGACATAGGCCTGAGCTGTCGAGATCCCCCGCGAGAGCTGAGTCGCGGATTTCTGTATCGTCTATATTGAGGTGGGTATTTCGACCCGGGCATTGGCATAGTACAACCTCATTGGGTACCGTACTCGATCGGACCCCAAGTGATTGTTGTTAGCCCTAATTCCTTCTTTATGCTTTTATTTTACTCTTTCGATTTCCGCATTGTACAGTTATCAGGACATGTGTTACTATCGTCCTCCGACATTATATACTCTTACACCCTTAGATACACATTATGATTATGATTCAGTTATCTACTTATTATTACGATCTAGATATTGTTATCTCCCGATTCCAATATATTTGATAGAGTAGGAGATTATTGTTTGTTACATTTCATGAGTTGTTATATTGATGATCATGATCCCGTTTGGTAGTTCCCGGCTTTTCGTCGTATTCCCGTCTTTGGACCACGAGCATTGAGCATCCGCATTTGTGATCGCCGTGCACCTGCTGTACATGTCACGTACACCAATGGATCGGCCACCGTTATGGTATTCTTTACCGGTAGAGTGGTCTGATCGACCTGTGAGCCCCTTTGGTTGTACCTGCGGGTATGGCGTATTTGTCAACTTTTGGCTGGGTGCGTTGCCTGAGGTCCTTGTGACCAATAGTGGCTGGCATTAGCCTGAGATCCTAGTGACCAACAGTGGCATACGAATGGGTATTTAGAGTTTCAGTATTTTGACACATTTATTACTCCAGCTGTTCCATTACTAGCTTATTTACTTACTGTCACTCTTTTACCTTGCTTATTATTGCTTATCGATTATATCTGCTTCATATCTGCTATTTATCATAGTTTGATCACTTATTGTCATTATCAGTTGATTATGCCTTCATACCTGTCGATTATTGTATACCAGTAGGTACAACTTGCTGGTCCCTGACTGGTTGTACCCACTGGGATACATTCAGTTGTATCTCACGCCCTTTTGTTGACACATTTTTCAAGTTCATCGGGCGATGACATTCAGGACACGGATGTGAGGATTACGCGCTAAAGCCGTCCCTATTGCTAGCTAGATAGCTGGCCTACCTCCTTTGCTATTTTCAGTAGATATTGATTGTGACTTACTATCATGCTAGTGATTGACCTTTATTTTGCTTATCTGGATCATTGGTTGGATGTTTGATTAGTTGTTTTAATACAACGGGAATTTTGGTTTCTTATTATATACATCATTTCGGTTTTTGGATGGTGTTTCCAAAATAGTTTTCAAAAACGGAGATATGGTGGTGTTTTAATTTCTGTTTGCGGAGATATGGAGGATTGTTTGATGTATTCGGAGATATGGCGGGATGTGATATAAGTCGGCAAATGTACGGAGGCTTTGCCATCGCTTGATTATATATTAGTGTGAGTCTTGAATGTATGATTGACTTACATAAGCTATGTGATTGTATTTCAATTAGTGAACTCTAAGATGTATGTTGTATAATGTCTAGTCGTGCGTGTATAAGGGAGACTCTGTCCATTTGGACCGGGGAACCTTATACATGTGGCGGATCTGCTCACGTCCTAAAAATAAGTTTTAAACCCTGATTTTAATAAAAAAAAAAAAAAATGGTCCGCATTTTCATCCCGCGGTGTGACATATAACACACAATAATTAATTATAAATAATAAATTAATTGCTCAAATAGTTAATTAAATATTTATTATAGTAATAAATTAATTGATTAATTATTTATTTATTTAATTAGTAAATAAATTAGTATATAATACATTAATTAATAATATTTTACTATTAAATTTATGGAGGTATAAAGAGAGGAATTGTTGTTCTACCAAAAGGATGGAACAACAATTCCACCCTCTTACACCCTCTTAACGGACTGTTTTAGAATAACACGCTAAGAAGGGAAATTAAAAAAAAAAAATCATTTGGGAACAATGAGGGGAATAAGGCTCTTATTCCTCTTATTATCCTCCTTATTCCAAAACCAAACAATGCCTAAGGGATCACTATCATCCTAACCGCACATCCCTTCATCCAAAGGCTGAAAACCTAATAGCACTAATGACTTGGTGCTATTAATAGTATAGAAGCCTAGTTTTATATATATATATATATATATATATATATATATATATATATATAGAGAGAGAGAGAGAGAGAGAGAGTAAAGCTTATATACTTTCAAAAGTACAAGCTCATTCATACTGACGAATTTTTACCATAGGATTTGTATTGGGATATGTGTTATTGTAAAGGCAATTAAAGAGAGAGAGAGAGAGAGAGAGAGCACAATTGCACAAATCCCAATACAAATCCTATGATAAAAAATTCACAAGCATGGATGAGCTTGTACTTTTGAAAGTATATAAGCTCTACACTATATATATATATATATATATATAGAAAAATAGAATAGTATAGAAGCCTAGTTCTACATATATATATATATATATATATAGAGAGAGAGAGAGAGAGAGAGAGAGAGAGAGTTCAGTTATGGTGCTTGTAAAAGTACCAATCAATTGGTGCTTGCAAGTTTTTCACTATTAGATCTATCCTTTTAATCAATTCCACCCCTTAGATCATGCTATTCTACCAACCACCCACTATATCAAAGGGGCCCACTATCATCCTAACCACACATTTTTTCATCCAAAGCTAAAAACCTACGAGCACCAATGACTTGGTACTTTTAAAAGTATAGGAGCTCAATTTTATATAAATAGATAGATAGATAGATAGATAGATAGTTAGGCTAGTATGCTTTTATAAGCACAGAGCCCTCCGTGCTTATAAGCCGATTTCGATGTTGGGACTTCCGAATTGACGTTCGGCTCTGTTAGACATAATCTAGAGTATTTGAAAAATTTAGAAAATAAATTTCACAATTTTTTAATATCATTTACCTAATGATCGAAATGGCTCAAAATTAATAATTTTATTAGTAGTGGTGAGCCGCTTGCAAGTTTAACGGTGAAAAATATCCAAATCATGTGAAATTTTGATAGAAAATTCTTTATACTATATAAAACAAGATCAATACCTTTATACTATATATGCTATATATACGGCTACTATGCTATATCGATAGCGCCAAGCACTTAGTGCTACCAAGTTTTCCACCGTTAGATCTACCCCTTTGATCATTTCCACCCCTTAGATCATACTATTCCACCAACCACCCACAAAACCATAGGAAACCACTATCATCCTAACCGCACATCCCTTAATGCAAGGGCTAGAAATTTAATAGCACCATTGACTACATACATGCATATATATGTATATATGTATATATGTATATACATGTATACATATACATGTATGTACGTGGATACATATACATGTATCCACGTACATACATGTATACATGTATACATGAATGTATATGTATATAGTATACATGTATACATGTACATACATGTATGCATGTGTACATGACTACATGTATACTATATACATATACATTCATGTATACATGTACATTCATGTACACATGTATACATGTACATTCATGTACACATGTATGTACATGTATACATATACATGTATACATGTATACATATATGTATACATGTACATACATGTATGCATATATATGTGAACATGTGTGCATATATATGCATATATGTACATATGTACGCATAGTCACATACCTTACAATCAAATAGCCTCAAAATTGACATTTTTAACGGTCGGTATGGGAGCATTTCCAAGTTAACGGTGTAAAAGAATCAGAATCGGTCGATTTTTTTGTAAAAAAATTCTATTCACTATATAGATCAAGATTTGTAACTCTGATCTCGAATTTTAAAATCCTATCCCGTATTTTTAGGAGACCTTTCGATTTTGACAGTTCATTTCATACCCACTTGATGGACTTCATTATAAATTTGAACTGTCAAAATCAAACGATCACCTAAAAATAAGGGATAGGGTTTTTTAATTCAAGATTGGAGTTACCGATCTTATTCTATATAGTGAATAGAATTTGTTATCAATAAATTCAACCAATTCTGATTCTTTTACACCGTTAACTTGTAAACACCCCATACCAACCGTTAAAAATATCAATTTTGAGGCCCTTTGATCGCAAGGTATATGATGTCAAAAAATTATGAAATTCAGTTTCATGAATGTTTAAATGCTCTAAATTATGTTTAATCGTATGGATCTTCGATTTGGAAGCTCCAACATCAATAACGATTTATGACTGCTAAGACGGTCAAACTCATAATACTATAGTAGCCAGACTATATATATAGAGAGAGAGAGAGAAAGAAAGAGTACGCATCTTCTGTGTTTTCAAAAGCATGGAGGTCTCCGTGCTTGTAAGTTGTTTCAACGATGGAACATCCGATTCAACGATCAGCTCCGTTAGGCATGATCTATGCTATTAAAACTATTTAGAAATCAAATTTTATAATTTTTTGACACCATATACCAAGTGATCAAAAGGTCTCAAAAATGACTATTTGTGGCACGTTTGTAAGTTCAACGGTATAGAGCAATCCAAATTAGGTAAAATTTTAATAGAAAATTCTATTTACCATCAAGAGCAAGATCAATACTTCTGATTTGAAATTTAAGTCTCTTATCACTATTTTTTATGGAATTTTTATTTTCAGCTGTTCATTTTGAGCCTACTCGTTCACTAGGCAAACGAAGTCAAAAAATTATGAAATTTGGTTTCAGATAGTTGCAATATTGTAGATCATGTCTAGCGGAACCAATCGCCGAATTTGATGTCCCATCATCAAAGATAACTTACAAGTACGGAGGTTTCCGTACTTTCGAAAGCATTGTAGCCTAGCTCTATATATATATAAGCAGCAATGCAAAAAGTATAATGCAGCATCACAAACTTGTTGCTGTGAAGTTCATATACATATATAACCATATTTCAGCTCAACTTAAAGACTTTTCTAGCACACTCCAGTAACTTAAAATATCAAAGATGATCCAAAAGAACAACATATTATTTCTGCCACTAGTATGAACCCAAAAATATGCAAGAATAAAGAAGTTGAGAAGCTCCCAACTTATGCCATTGATCAAACAGTGCTTAACTATCTAAAATCTTAGACTTCTATAAGTTGGAAGAACTATAAGCTTATGACAAATAAAAGAATCAATGGGCTATAAGGTTTGTTTCAAAAGAAAAAATAAAAATAAAAATAAAAGAATCAATAAATTCCAAATAAACTTACACTACCCTGTGATGCATGGAAGATTGAGCAAAAAGGAAGAAAGATTTTGTTTCTCAGCAACTGAGCTTCCACAGTTATTCCTTTTACACAATCTTTCATAGGCTTTAAGCTGTCGAGGCTCAACCAATGGTAAAATAACAATAAAATAACTGCCTTTTGTATGTAAAATTAATGGCCACAAGATAAACTCATTTTTGTCCTTTTTGTGGATATGAAGTGTTATAATATGACGAGTGATAGGATCATCAACCCAAGAATCTGATCCTTTACATGACCCACTAGTGCGAATGCCAAAACCACACACAGAACCTTCCCTGCACAAAGCACAAACCATAATATGTCAATTATTCAATTTATGTAGCTAGAAAACTGCAGCTACCGTCCTAATCAGCTTCAAAATTCGCAAACTATAAATCTATCTTGCAAATAGTTCTATGGCACGAACAACCACACATTTATGCATCATGAAACTACTTATTATGTGCAATTTTAATGTCATTTACCCTTAAAAAAGTGAAAGCTCCGAGTTATCATAAATAGGGTTACTTCGGTGAACAGAATACTCCAACTAGAGAATACACTACCTTTCTAACGGCATTAACATTACAAATAAGGGCATTAACATTACAAATAAGACGACAGTGTTTCCTAAGGCTTCTTCAGGTCAGCTAAGCATTTGTATATTAAAATATAGTATCACCATAGCTCATTGTAATTACAACCCTGGTTACCAAATAATTCACAAACAAAATAACTACTTGATGAAATACAACAGAAATCAAGCCTGAACTAGGTTACCTAGAATGCGGATTGATATGGTTTGTGGAACGAGAACGGGATTGCAAAACACCACTTGCTCTAAAACATAGTACGATGGGGGTAGTCTTTATTGACACGTATTATAGGAATAGAAAATATTTACTTGAAAAGAAAAATGTATATAAATAAAAATATTAGGTACCTACACACATATGTACATACATACATACATACATACATACATATATATATATATATATATATATATATATATATATATATATATCGCTTTCGATATGATTCCAGTGTAGAGTTAAGAGGTTTGCACGGGATCACTAGTTCTGTCGTTCCAATTTGCTAAGGATCCACGGATCCTCGAAGGGAATTTTACGAATTAGGTAATCATGAACCAGACAAGAGATATGCGTTATGCGCAAGGCACCATCATATGGAATCAGCAAGTTTAATACGTCATATTAGGTGGATATGCATCCATACATTGACTCAACTGATCTAATAGGTCCTACTAGGTGGATGTGCATTCATGCCCTTTTTTTATTTTTTACAAAAACACACTAACTGTGATACCATAATAGTGAAATTTTAATGCTTGCCTGATACCAATTTAAACTAACTGATTCAAGAAATTCAACTTGGATTTCTTAACTTATATCTAGCACAAGGATTTAAGTATCCATCGGCACGGACCGTATCCACCATGTCGTATCGTGCCAACAAGATATTGGCACGATACAGCCTCCGTGCCGATGGTACAACTCAAAACCTTTATTTTTTAATAAAATTCAAAATATTTGATAAAGATACATAATAAGCAATTAGAAAATGTTGCTAAAGAAAATAAATATTTCATACTATTTGTATCAGCACACATGTATTTTTTGTGACCGGCACTCATTGACACAGCCCAGAACGTACCGTACCAACAAGTTTTAGGCACGGTCCCGTGCCACGGCACTTAAATCCTTGATCTAGCTTTATAAAAAAATTTATTTTAAAGATTCAACTCAGCTTATCTTAAATCTAGAACACTAAGAGAGAATCATAAGAAAAGGTCTGGCAGGAATTTAATTTTAAAAAGGCCTAGAAACTTGCTTACAAAAAAATGGACTTCTAACAGATATATTAAAAATTAAATTCAAATTTCAATACAATAAATGTACTTGTGTTCAAGCTTGTTTTAGTCTATTGGTTCAATTCATGGCAAATTTTGTCGCAAGCTGACCAGAGAAGCAATCGACCAGAAAAAAGAGTGGCGATTTAACCCATTAAACAGGGGATGTGGGGAATTTGAACCCGCAACTTCTAGGAACTACGAGGGCTCACAATATCATGTTACCAAAGATTGAATTAATTGGATGAAAACGGCCAGGATATAGTTTCCGCAGTATGTCGAATAGGGAGGAAGTGTCGATGGTTCGAACAGAAGCGCCAACTGACCTCAGCTTCCTCTCGCCAAAAGCTGCGGCCAGCTCCACATCGGTCGGCAGCAACGGCGGTAGTGCATCTCCCAGCTGATCATTTTCTCTCTGGCACGCCGCATGCCACCGCTTCTCCACTGTGGGGAATCTCCTGGTATTTATTACAAAGTAAGAGCGAGAAAAAATTTTCGGGAGGCGAGAAGGGAGGATTACGTTAATCTACCTGGAGAAGACGACGGCGTCGTGGGAATTGAGAATCCAGAAGGCCCGGATGCTGCTGCTGCCGGGCATCATTCCTTGGCAGGCTGAGAGGACTCGGAAGGGTTGGATCGGAAGACGGGCGGACGGCTAAACTTTCGCTCCTTTCGCAAGTTGCATTAGATCGGTCGAATTGGACGCAGTAGTCGAACCAAGGGCCTCCTTAGCACCGCTCCAGGACTAAGTTAAGAGGAAAAAAACGGACTTTTTTTTTTTTTTTTTTTTTTTTTTTTTTGAAATAACCTTCAAATTTTTTAAATTTGCAAAACGACCCGGTAAAAAAAACAAAAATTATAAAATTAATTCTACTTTTGCCAGCAAGGCACTACGGAGGTATTTTCTTCTGAAGGCGCTGAATCACGCCTTCAGTGTTTTTGCTGAAGACGCCGAATGATTCAGCTCTTTCACAAAAATCCTGTGAAGACACTGAATTATTCAGTGCCTTATGTATATATGTTGAAAGCGATGAACCATTCATCGCCTTCTGTATATATGCTGAAGGTGGTGAATCATTCACCGCCTTCAGCGCGTGCACTGAGCACATAGCCAATTTTCGCAAAAATTGGCTAAGTCCTTAGGCTCCGTGGTGTATATGTTAAAGACACTGAACTATTGAGCACCTTTAGCATATATATTAAAGACGCTGAATCGTTCGGTGCCTTTAACATAAACGCTAAAGGCACTGAATCGTTCAGCACCTTTTGTGTTTATATTAAAGACGCTGAACGATTCAGCACATTTAGTATATATGCTAAAGGCGCTGAATCGTTCAGTGCCTTCTTCTCCACTAAAATCTCCCCCGTGGGCTACAGCCCTCTCTTCATCTCGACTTTCCCTCTCTCATCCTCTCCTGCACAGTACCGACGACTTTCCTCTCTCCCCCTCCCGCATAGTGAAGCAAAGACGACTTCCCTCTCTCTCGCTTTCCCGCACAGTGCCGAAGCAGGACTCGAAGAACATTGTCGCCATCGCCGAGAGGAAGCGCATTGTCGTCGTCGCCATCGTCGAAGCCTTTGGTTGTCGTCGCCATCACCGTCTCTCTCGCTCTCTAGATCTCTCACTGTGAGCCTCCCCCCCTCCCTCTCTCTCTCTCTCTCCCTCCCTCTCACTGTGAGAGAGGTTCTCTCATAGTGAGTGCTCACTGTGAGGGAACCTCTCTCACAGTGAGAGATCCCTCACTGTGCTCACAGTGAGGGATCTCTCTCATAGTGAGAGATCCCTCACTCTCACTGTGAGAGACTCAAAATAAGCATGAGGATTGACTCGGCAAAATAGCCCCGTCAATCCTCATTTATGGATTTTGCCGAGTCAATCCTCATGCTTATTTGCAACGACATGATGAATCGGTTACAGGGCTATATGAAGAAGAAATCATCTATGGATTTTGCCGTATCCAGAATAATACCAATCCAACCCATTTCATGAATAAAATGTGACCAATTAACCAACCAACAAAACTACTTGTTACAAATAACATCTTGTTGTTGCATCGAAACATATAAATGTTGACTAATCTGGCTAACGTTGAACTTGGTAAAATGAAATGGTTGAATAATTGAAAAATTAGATTATTCAGGAATACACATTGAATGCTGAGATTACGCATTGAATTTCTGGTAGTAGATCCATTACAAAGAGATTGATATTCAAATAAAGACACATAAAAAGAGATTGACGTTTTGAATAAAACCTCAATCTTATTCAAAACCTCTTTTCACATTGAATGCTGAGGCATTTTCTCTACCCCTGAAGGGGTAAGAAGGGGTAGAGAAAATGCCTCGAGTCAATGTCTGAGTACCAGGTGCTTCGGCGCTGAAGTAACCCATGCCATACTCTCAGGAAAAGCTCGAACAACCTTCAACAAAAGGGTACCTGTACCCGAAACCAACATAGGTGGGTAGGTAAAGAATACCTAGGGGCACAAGACAACTGTCATGCCCCGGGGTCGATACTGCGATCCGGGCTCGCCAACAGATCCACCACCTATACCAAAGCCGTATAGGCGAAGCGTCCTACCTGCAAGAAAAGTACTACAGCTAAACAGATATCAGAGCTATAAATAAAAAATCTGCTGTATAACTAAAATCAACCACTGTACAACTGGAAAATAATACAACGATGTCCATCTTCCAAAAATGATAATCATACAGTATCCTCATATACAAAACTCAGAACTCAACAGGGAGGTATCTCCAATAAATACATCAATGTACAGGCTCTCAAAACATATCATATCCTCACTACATCAGTCTCTCAAAAGAGGAAAACAAAATAGCTAATCTACTGAAGATCTCCTCTGAAGGGGTACAGCTACTCTCCAACGACGGGTAGAGATCTAGCACGCGACTCCCTCGCCTCGATCAACAATCGTAGAATCAGCAGCACCCGCTAAGACTCTACAAAACAAGGGAGAGAAAAGAAGGGGAGGGGGAAAACCCCCAACGGGTGTGAGAACTACACCAAAAAAGGGAGTCCTCAGTGGGTACCGCCACCAGGCCCGACGATCTGCCCACTAAGTCCGCTAGAGGCATAAAATAACCAAAGCAGTAAAGACTGAAATAAGAAAGCTGGAGACTCTCAACAGCTACTATGCCTCTATCTAAATGCTCAAAAGGGGAAAGCTCTGATAAAGATATGCAACACTCGCACACGAGGTGCTCAATCGACCCAATCGAGCTGACTGCCACATCGGGTCCAGTCAAACCTACGCCCACCTACAACCACCTCCCGCTGACGGGCAGGAATTACGTAGGGCGTCCAAGCGGACTAACTCACCATCGAGTAGTGGCTCATGCAGGCTACAGTCAAAATCCACTCTCTCTCAGAACGGATAGACTCAAGATCACTAAACCTCTCGCACAACGGTCAACAACTCACAATGACCTCGGGACCACCGTCAATCCCCAAACGGTTCCCAACAACACTAGTACTAGTCTAAACACAGCTACTAGACTCCACTCAGTCCCCCTGACACAAGTGTGACAGTAAAGTAAATGCCGGTAATAACCCAATCTTGTGCCACCAGTAAAACTGGTACTGCCTGCTGTGCCTTGTCTGTATCGGGTATGCTGGCCGACGCATAACACCGATGAAAAGGAGTCTCAAAGGCTCAAAGCCTGTAAGTAACACACTCTGGAGTGGAACTCGAGGGGAGCGACCCACACGAGTAAAATATCTCAGTGATAAGTATAAATCAGCAGGACTGGATCATGACTCTGATCAAAGTGGGAAAGCCCAACCACTAAAGAAAGCCTCGGTCCTCAATCAGATGCAAAAGTACTCAAATAGTGGGAATCTCCGTCCACTAGAGAAAACTGATACCCAATCAGATGCAAAAGTAAACATCCGGTCAACCGCCCAAAGTCCGCGGTCACCGCAAAACCCTGCCAACTGCAATCCAGCACAACCCGTCCCTGACACCAATGTCCTGGCTACACTACCCCAGACCCCTGCTCGAACCCGAGCAACACAGACCGCCTGACTAACAATAAAGGAGAAAGGAAAAGCATGGTTTCTCCTAAGTCAAGTTCCAATAAGTAGTGTAGCAATAAAAGGGGGCCTAACTATATGTCCATACAAGCATGCATTTGTCCTTGAGAAAGATAGAAGAAAGTAAACCACATGCCAAAATCATCAATGCCTACACCTGTCCATAACCCTTGATCCATAACAACTCCTCAGAGTAAAATCTGCACATAGCTACATAATCCTGCCCTACCGCATAAACCAATCGTATAAACGGCTATGTGCTAACATGGCATGTTATATAATCACATAGGGTAACATTATCCTAGGTAAGCTTACACTATTCACCAACATAGACATCCAAATCATGCAAGTCCTCAGTATATATCATAAATACTACTCTTGCAATCATTATACAATTATCATTATTAAACTTACCTACCTTACAAACATAAACCATGTACCCTAGACATGCATGCATCCTACATACAGAATTAGAGAACCGTCCACCGGTTCTGGAAACAAAGCACCCACCTGAAGCGCTTTCCGCAAGCAAAGCCGAAGTCGGTGAAGTGTGTAGATGCTCACAGTCCAAAATCTGCCAAAACTGCACCCTCGGTACAGGTCACGCAAGCCTCGGCTCCAAACAGCTGAAAATACCCCGAAATCAAAGTCTCCAGATCCAACGGGTCCAGCAACACTTGCAAACACCCCTGGGTACAACAATAAGGTCCAACATTATACTTAATCCAAAATATTCCAAGTATACACAATCTGCGAAAACGGCCTCAAAGATGTGAAATTTCTACCTGCAGAACGGACTCGAAAAAATCCAACAAAAATACTGTCGCGATCCTCGCGTCGAGCCCTTCAAAACGAGTACCTGCACGTCAAATTTCGAGCCCCGTAGGCCGAGTTACAAATTCCACAACACAGGGTGCGCAAAACCACACAGCAACACAACTGTAATCCCATGCACAGATAAGGGTGAAAACATATACCTTCGGGCAAACCTCAGAAAAATCCAAGAAAAATACTGTGATAATTCTCGCGTCGAGTAGATGAAAAAGTGCAAAGGCTCGTCTCAATCCGATGACTGGTTGCGGAGATATCCTCGAAACAATCCGCTGTTTTCAAGAATCCTCACAGAAAACAAGGGTCCCAGTAAACATGGAAAAACTCCTCGAAAAGCACGAAACTAGGGGAAAAAGAAAGTACCAAGATCGTAGCTCTGTCTGTCGCGGATCCAACAGCGTAAGAGTCGTCTGAAACGGAGGTCGGAGTAAGCCGGGGGAGCTCGCGCACCGAAATGCGACGAAGGGGAACACAAATGGACGAGCGTCGCGCCGCGCCGTAAAAATAGAAACCTCGGGAAGCGTGCCACGTAAAATCCTAGAAATCCTCCAAAGGATGTAGAACACGAAGGGGAACAACTTTGCTAAAGAGTCCGTGGCGAGAAGAAGCTCGGAAATGCCAGAAAAAGGAAGAAGAAGACGGCTCGGGTCGCTTAAATAGGCTCCAGAAAATAATTCGCGAAATAGCGGATATATCCCCAGATTCGGGCGCCCGAATTTTCCGGGTCGCTACAGTGTTGGGCCCTGCCCAACACTGCGCGGGCTCGAATCGCCCACGGGCCTCCACGTCGCTCGCCAACCAGCAGACAGCCGTGCGGGGCCATCCCCCGCATGACACGTGGCCCAACGGGGAGCCGAAACGTGGCCGGCTCTGTTGGGTTATAAGTAATTGGATCTAAATAGGGAAAAAAACACCTAGAGGGGGGTGAATAGGTGTAAACAATAAACACTCAAAAATCGTTGCGCAAATAAACCCAATGCGGAAAAATAAAATAACACGCAAGATTTTTACGTGGAAAAACTCCAAACCGGAGTAAAAAACCACGGGACCGATAACACGGCGAAATCCACTAGAATTAACACACGTACAAGGTGATATAACGTACTCACAGACGACTCAACCTCTTACCATACGCTCCTAGTAGATCTTCCCGCTCGCTCCACGACGCTTCTCGAATCCACGATCCGCGCCCAACGCTGAATCCACAGCGTCCAACGTCGAGTCCACGACGTCCGACCGAATCCACGGTCTTCACCCAGTAGCACGCTTCGAATCCACGAACGTACCTCGCTCCGAATCCACGAGAGCGGTTGCACCTTGAATCCACAAGGCCACGCGAGTCCACGCGCCGATTTTGGGTAAATCGTTGTTTGTTTGGGTGGTGATGATCCGCCGAATACTTAGATTAGAAATAGATCGGAAATACCATCTAAGTATTCATTGATTTGATTCTACTCAAAATGTGAGTATGGAAAACCTAGAATCAAATCAATCAATATAGATGAAGAAACATAGAATAAATCTATTGATTTCCTTTCTTCTCTATATGTGGATTTTTTCTTTTCGGCTATCTTTTTCTATTTGTGCCGATCAATGTGGATGCCCTAGAAATGAATATAGGGCCTATTTATAGGTTAGAAACCATTGGAAGAAGATAAGGATCAAAAACTGCCTTTTCTGGAAATTTTACGACGGCGATCCGGATTGGAATTGCACGATCCGGATCGCAGAAGCAAGAAAGACGATTTCCAGAAAAATGCAAGTTCGGGATCCGGATCGTAGTCCCCGATCCGGATCGTTCATACAGTTTCACCAAACATCACGTTCGGGATCCGGATTGCAAATCCTGATCCGGATCGTGCAAGCAAAAGGTAAAACCAGTGTTCGGGATCCGGATCATGAAATGCTGCGATCCGGATTGAAACAGTGTATGAACGAACACCCTTCGGGATCCGGATTGCCGAGCCCGATCCGGATCCTGAACATGTCCCATGTCCAGTTTTTGATGTTTATGCAATAAAACCTCTTCCAGGTGTTTCTACACTATAAGAAGTATTCGGATCACCAAAAATCTTTAGTTAAACGTACCTGATCCTTTTGAATTCTTCTTTCTTGAGATTGAGGTATATGATCCAAAGTTTTTCATCTTCAATCTTCAAGACTTAATACTTTCACGAAATACGCCAACTCAAATTCCGTAACAATCTC
Source organism: Tillandsia fasciculata (assembly GCA_029168755.2). NCBI lineage: Eukaryota > Viridiplantae > Streptophyta > Magnoliopsida > Poales > Bromeliaceae > Tillandsia > Tillandsia fasciculata. Next base: position 17,601,692 of record CM054938.1, read on the forward strand.
CCCCTTTGGCGGTTTCGTGACAAAACACAAATCCACAAAAGAAAATTCAAAAAGATATTTTTGTTGCTATCACCATACAACAAAAATTTACAATGGAGATCCAAAATTAAAAACATGAGATAAACTCCTAAAACAGACTCTAGACTTAGACATCTGTACTCTCTGCACACAGAAAGCATTCTTGACAAACAAAATCGTTAGATACCTCAAGAATTGAAACATACAAAACCAAGTACAGAGTTAGAGTTTATTCTCATCATGACATTTGAAGAATTCAGATATGTAAGAGAATCATAGTTAAAAACCAACATATCTTCTAGGCATTCAAGAACCAAATGTCACAAACTGTTAGTCCAACATCAACTTGTTAGTCATATTACATGCCCAAATAGTTAGTCAAATAGTTAGTAGGGGCATGCAACCAATCAATGAAAGAAAAACCAAAGTTGGGTTGAAGTCATACTTACCTTGATATTCACAATGTTCACATCATTCATTGTTCAGAGTTCTCTCTAACTCTCTCCCCCTTTTTGTCACAAACAAAGCCAAAATGTAGCAAAACTACAAAATGTAAGGAGAGTTAAGAAGTTCCATTTACATGAAAAATCTGAGAACTAAACTAAAAGTTAGAAGAAAAACTAAGTCCTAAAAATCCTGCACAAAAAGAAAAGAAAAAGATAAATCAGTCAAAAAGTGATCATTCATCAGAATCCGAGGCTTCAGAGCTTGTGCAACCCATTTTATAGAACATCTTCTTTACCCGCTTGGTCATTGAATTGACCCTTTTGGTTATGGTAATATGAGCTGCTGTGATGATTTCAAGCTCATTCGAAATTCTTTGTTGCTCCCTCAAAATTTGTTCTTGCTTAACAGATAGGCGCTGTTGTTCCTTGATAATTGATGTTAGTGATGCTTCATCATCTGTGCCAGGTGCTTGTCGAGATGGTGATGCAGCAGTGCTTGTACCGGGCTTCGTTCCAGATGCAGGAGCTGGAGTGACATGTGGCAACTTATGGAGGGATTTGACAATGGTAGACTCATCTATCATGCTCAGACATTGATGATAAGTTGTTGAAGTAATGTCAACCTGAAATTTCTTTAAAATCCTCATTATAATCAATGGAAATGGAATTCTCTCAGTGGGATGAGGATGCTCAACATATCGCGCCATTCTATTCCAGATAATGTACGGAATGTTGATATTCAATGCCTTTGCCTCTGATGGATGTCCTATGAGATACAAAAACAACAACCGATCCCATCTCACAACCTTCGTCTGCATATTTGGAAGTATATTGTAACATGTGATGAAGTTTAAGAAGCGATATTCAAGACGAAGTTCTTTAGATCGAACAGATTTTCGGTTGATTGTGTTCCCTCGAGACAAATTCCCTCTATAACTTTTCGCCATAATGTGTTTGTCAAATTTACCCCCTTCAAGTAGTGAACTCCTGTCTTGCTGGCTTCCATTCCCAAAACCTCGCCAATCAATTGTGGAGTAATCTTAAACCTTGTGCCTTGGATATTCGTGTAGAACTCCATAGGACCGTTCTCAAACTCTCGAAGATGCCGTGCATTAGTATAGAAGGTCCTCACATGATGCAAACAGTAGCCAAGGGTTTCTGGGAAACGACATACTTGAATAAGGTTTGCTTGTTCAATCAAAACACCAAATTCAGGGGAGTGACCTAGTAGAGCCTCAATGTTAACGTGCCTTTCGCCAATGCATTCGCGATGTGCAAAAGCTCTAAGACGATCATTGTTAACGAATACTTCTTCAACACGTGGCGGAGAGTCAGGAGCTATTGGCGTGTCAACATTAGTGTCTCGTCTTAGTCCAAAACGTCGAGCAAGTCGTTTCCGTTTCACAGAGATAGATGGTGCAGACATAGGAGCTTTCCCTGTGTCCAAGGATGCCTTTCCTTTTGAACTACCAGATGCCTTTTGTTCAGGCAAAGAATCATCATCATCATCTGTCAATGCAGCCCAATCTACCTCATTACAATTCACTTCTGTGTCACTGACCTCAACAAACTCACCCTTTTGTTGTGTTTTCTTAGCTCGCTTTAATTTGTTCGTGGCTCGAGTATGTACCATAGCAACCAGGAGAATAATGATCCAAGAGAATGCCATTGAACAGTGCTTTGAGTTTAAAAGGTGTCCTGTGAAAACCAACTCAAGAACACATGAAAAATCGTCAATTTTGAAAAATTTGAAACATTGTACCTAGACAATCATAATCATGTAGAGAAGCTAAGAATCAAATTAGTTTTGCAAAAAGAATTTTAAAAATAGATCAATCCATGATTTACAAAAATTCCTCTTTTATGCCCTAAAACCGAATTTTTAGAAATCGAAGCCTAAAAACTCGTTAATCAGGTAAAAACCCAGCATAAAAGCAAAACTAATCGACCCAGAGTTCTTATTTCAAAAGAAATTTGATCAAAAACCATTCACAAACGAAAAAGATCCATGATTTTTACTCACGTTTGATGAAAAAATATAAAAACTGTGAAAAACCGAGATTTGATCAATAAAACTTACTTGAATGAAGAACTTTGAGTTTGGAAGCTCCAAGATGCAAGAAATCTAGAGAGAGAAACTCTAGAGGCTTGGAAACAAAAGATTAGGGTAAAAGAAATCAAATCTCTTTGTTCTTTATAAACCCTAGCCGTGATCCGGATCGGATCGAGAATGTGATCCGGATCGGCTACCCGCAGGAAGAATCCTGCGTTCGGGATCCGGATCACTTACCCCGATCCGGATCGGCTTCAACTTTTTCTCCAGAAAAATTTAGAAAAATTCCATAAAATCCAGAAAAAGTATGTAAGCACTTTACCATGTCAACTTTAAACAAAAATCATCGTTTCATACAACAAGAAATAGATTATACAAAATCTATCAAAAATACTCAAAAATGAAACGAAAATTTACGAAAATTAAAACACTTAAAGTTGAACAACTTCAATTACATCTATCCTGATCTTATGTGTAATGCCTTTATCAAATCATCAATTTTGGTAAAGAAAATGAAATACCAAGATCAATAGATGTTTGAAATCCCAGATAAGTTAGATAATATATCTAGACAATCTGTTGAAGGAGTGGCTCTTTGAGCATCTTTTATCAAAAATCCCACCTTATACCAACCATGAAATACGACTGAGTCAAGTATTTCAATATGCATTTCATCAACATTTTTAAAACAAAAATTTGCTTTGCATTCATGGAGTATCTTTTTCTTTCTTTCATTTTCTCCATGTGGTGGTAGTTTTCACACTCCTCATTGGGATGTAACTCTTTCCACATCTTTTGAGCATTTTACATTTCATTGACTCCCCCTCAATTGGCTATCAATTATTTAATATATAAGGTATTCAACCAAAAATTGATCTCGCATTCATACTCGACTAAGCAATCAAATATGATAATGACTATACCAAGAGATCATTGAGAGAGAAATTGACTTTGATCACTTAAAAGATGGTTTAATTAACGTAAATGATCATTGCAACATTGAAATATTATGATATCAAAAGCATAATAAATTTCTAAATGCATAAAAGGATGCAATTAAAGTCAATTATGATTTATGCTCAATTAATGTCCTATGTACAAAACATAGATAAAGAACAAAACAAAAACAAAAACAAAACCTAACCTAAGCAAAGGTTTCAAAAGAGATTATTTCAAGGAAAGCATGCCAATTGCTTTACGCAAGTGAATAAAACGTTTTTGATCCAAAGGTTTTGTTAAGATATCAGCTAATTGATCCTCAGTTGAAATATATGACAGTTGAAGAATATTTGATTCAACTAGCTCTCTAAGAAAATGATATCTAAGTTCAATATGTTTTGTTCTAGAGTGCAACACAGGGTTTTTTGAAATGTTAATAGCACTAGTGTTGTCACATAAAATGGTTACCGAAGTTGCTGAAATCCGGAAATCGCTCAACACGCTTTTCATCCAAATCAATTGGGTTGAACAACTTCCTGCAGAAATGTACTCCGCTTCGGCAGTCGAGAGTGCTATGCAATTCTGCTTTTTACTGTGCCATGCAACAAGGCAATGGCCAAGATAGAAGCATGCACCACTCGTGCTTTTCCGATCATCCACTGATCCAGCCCAATCGGCATCTGAGTATCCAACAATATCCAAACTTGTTCCCATAGGATACCAAATTCCGAAATTGATTGTACCTTTGATATACCGGATGATCCGCTTCACCGCTTTCAGGTGAACCTCCTTCGGTGCTGATTGATATCTCGCACAAATCCCAACACTGAAGGATATATCCGGGCGACTAGCCGTGAGATATAGTAGACTTCCAATCATACTGCGATACAGTTTCTCGTCTACATTCTCACTATGTGATTCACTTCCAAGTCCCTTATGGCTAGTTTCCATTGGAGTCGGAAAATCCTTAGAATTTTCTAGATCAAACTTTTTGACCAACTCCATTGCATACTTGGATTGACACAAGTGAATTCCTTCATCGTTTTGTTTAACTTGTAATCCAAGAAAATAAGTCAATTCGCCCATCATGGACATCTCAAATTCGCTTTCCATGGTCTCCGCGAATTTAGAAGCATCATTATCTCTTGTTGCTCCAAAACAATGTCATCGACATAGATTTGTGCAACTATGAAATTGTTTTGATAATGCTTCACAAAGAGAGTCCTGTCAGCTCCCCCTCGAGTGTAGCCCTTTTCCAAAAGGTGCTTTGTCAACCTTTCGTACCATGCTCGCGGTGCTTGTTTCAGACCGTAAAGAGCCTTTTTCAGACGAAAAACATGGTTAGGTAGTTTATGATCCACAAAACCTTTCGGTTGAGCCACATAAACTTCCTCATTTAAAAACCATTTAAAAAGGCGCTCTTAACGTCCATTTGAAATAATTTGATTTTAAAATGACAAGCTATCGCAAATAAGATACGAATGGACTCGAGTCTAGCTACAGGGGCGAAAGTTTCATCAAAGTCTATACCTTCTACTTGAGAGTAGCCTTGAGCAACTAACCTTGCTTTGTTCCTGATGATAGTACCATCTTCATTTTTCTTGTTCTTGAAGATCCATTTGGTACCTATCACATTGTGTTGCTTCGGAGGCTTCGTTAATTCCCAGACTTTGTTTCGCTCGAATTGATGGAGCTCTTCCTGCATTGCTTTAATCCAGTAGTCATCTTGGAGAGCTTCATCAACATTCTTTGGTTCGATTTGAGATACATAGCATGCAAATCCGCAAACCAATTGTCTCCGTGTTCTAACTCCTTCTTGTGGATCTCCAATGATGTTCGATTCAGGGTGATCCTTGGAGATGCGTAACGTTTGAGGTAGAGGAGTAGGCGGAGGTACACGAGATGATTCCTGCACATCAGATAAACTTGAAGAACCGTTAGATGCATCATTATTATCGAAAGAATTGTTAGAAGAAGATGCATTAGCAGGTGTATCATCATCAAGAGAGATATCGAGGGTAGATTTTTCAGATTCAAAGTGAAAAGCTTCATCTACCTTAACATTTATCGATTCTACGATCGTCTTAGATTCTAAGTTAAAAACTCGATATGCTCTGCTGTTTGTAGAATAACCTAAGAAAATCCCTTCGTCACTTCGAGAGTCAAATTTTCCAAGATTCTCGCGATCACGTAAAATAAAACACCGACTCCCAAAGATACGAAAATATTTGATGTTAGGTTTTCTACAAAACCAAAGTTCATATGGTGTATTCAATGTCCCCGGGCGCAAATACACGCGATTAATAACATAAACAGCAGTGTTCACCGCTTCAGCCCAAAAATAAAAAGGTAAGTTCCGGCTGTGAAGCATAACACGTGCCATTTCCTGTACGACCCTGTTTTTGCGCTCGACTACACCATTTTGTTGAGGTGTATAAGGTGCAGAGAATTCATGTTTAATGCCGTTAGAAGTGCAAAAATCAATGAATTTGGAATTTATGAATTCCCCACCTCTATCACTTCTAACTCGAGTAATCCTATCATTCTTTTCAATCATAATACGATGGCAGATTTCGAGAAAAGAATCAAAGGTATCAGCTTTTTCTTTTAAAAATGCTACCCAAGTATATCTAGAAAAATCATCAACCAATAAGAAAATATACCATTTACCTCCCAGAGATGGTTGACGAGTTGGCCCCATTAAGTCCATATGCAAAAGTTCCAAAGGCCGTTTTGTACCTATGTGGTTCAAGTTCTTGTGTGCAGTCCTAGACTGTTTTCCCTTTTGGCAACCGCCACACACAATGTTTTGTTCAAAAGAAAGTTTTGGAACCCCCTTGACCACATCTTTGTTCGAAATTCTAGCAAGTTCCTTAAAGTTTATGTGACCTAGCCTTTCATGCCAAAGTGTTTCATTTTTCAAAGATGCTAGGTTACATTTTTCAGAAATCTTAGAGGAACTACATAACAATTGTTTTCTGATCTAACCCCTTTTAAAAAGAAAGCATGGTTCTGTCAGTTACAGTACATTTATCAGATGAAAAATTAACTGAATAACCACTATCACAAAGTTGACTTATGCTTATGAGGTTAGTCTTAAGGCCATGAACAAATAACACATTATTTAGAACCGGGCCATCTGGAATAGCTACCGTTCCCTTTCCAACAATTTTGGAAGACCGACCATCTCCGAAAACAACAAGTCCTCCGGAGTTTTTCTCAAATGTTTGAAAACAGTTTTTGTCACCGGTCATATGACGGGAACACCCGCTATCCAGATACCAAGACGAACTATCATATGCATGCAAGGAAACATTGGTAACAAGACAAGGGAAAATTTCACCTTTGCGCACCCAAACCTTTTTGGAATGCGTCGGTAATGGTCGTGAAGTTGATCTCCTAGGTGAGAGCGTCTTGTTAGAAGAATTGCTGCTCCTTGATGATGTCGTCTTGCGCGGTGTACTACCAAGGCTCTTTTCCTTTGAATGATTTGCAGTTGATTTCTGAGGAATAGCCTTTTGGTAGTCATTGCAAGAGGTGCTTGAGGTGTGCGTTTGGCTCCCGTCTTGCAATTTCTCCTTATGTGCCCTGAAATGCCACAACGAAAACATACCTTAGGTCTTGACGATCCCGAGGAGGATGAGGTAGGCTTGTTGTCGTTGCTTGTCGTGAATTCCGGTGTCGGAGGAGGAGATACCGACTGAGGCACAAATACTGTCCCACTCGAACTTGGAATGTCTCCAGTTTGAGTGTATCCGAGGCCGAACTTATTTGTTTGACCAAGACCAAGAAGTCTGTCCAACTTACTCCTTCCAGAAGAAAATCTCTTTAAGTCATCCTTTAGTTGGCGTATGGTCTCCGTCATTTCCAATTTTTCCTGTCGAGCCTCGCCGTTGAGCTTCAAGAAGTAATTCGCTTTGTTCACCATATCCATATAATTCTTCTCGAGTTGCTCATTGGACTCTTGAAGGGAAACATTTGTTTTAATCAGATTATCCCTTTCCACTTCAAGATCGGTTGAGAGAGAGGTTACCCTTTTTACTTCTTCTTCGAGATCCTGCAATCTCCCTTTCAACCCCTTGTTTTGCTTAGCCAGTTTCTTTGAATCCCTCAAAAGCTTATGGTAGGCTAAAGCAAAATCTTCACCTTCCGAATCATCTGATTCATCGTCCGTTGCAATCTTTTCAACAGTGGAGTTGGACAGTGAGTCGGATGTACTTGCCATTAAGCACATGAAGGGTGAAGATGTGGTGGACGCGTGGAAAGCTGTCGCGTTGTCTTCTTCATCACTTGAGGATGACTCATTTGACGTGGAGTTGTCATCCCAAGTGACGACTTGCATCGCCTTCTTCTTTGCCGGATTCTTGTTGGGACACTCCGTTGCAATGTGGCCGTAGCCTCGACATTTGAAGCACTGAACTTGTCCCTCTGAACTTTTCTTATCCTTTGAGAAGTTCTCTTGCTTTCTTGACTTGTAGCTTGAAGAACCCTTGCCTTTCTTCGACTTTCCGAAGGATGGAGTTTTGCTTGAATTACCCCTTCGAAAGTTGCGGCGAAACTTCCTTGTCAAGAGAGCGAGCTGCTTCTCAAAGTCCTCCATAGATAGGTTCTCGTCGTCGTCCGAGGAGGATGAATCCGCGTCTTCTTCTTTAGTTGATTTCAATGCGTAACCTGAAGACTTAGAAGAGGATGCCTTTCCAGAAGAATAGTTAGTAGGAAATGTCATTTCATAAGTTTGTAAAGCACCTACTAATTCTTCTACACGCATTTCGTCCGGGTGTTTAATTGTTTCAATGGCTGCGACCTTCGGGCGAAATCGTTCAGGAAGAGTTCTTAGAATTTTTCTTACAACTTTAAATTCTGGAATCTTCTCTCCCAAGTTAGCACATGAGTTTACGATGTCTTGCAATCGTGTGTAATAGTCAGTGAAAGATTCATTCTCTGCCATAGAGATAGAGTCAAACTTGCTCGTAAGCATTTGCAGTTTCTGAATCTTCACAAGGTTAGTTCCCTCATGCGTAACTTGAAGAACATCCCAGATTTCTTTCGCAGTCTCACATGCCGAGACGCGAGAGAACTCTGTTTGTGACAAAGCATTAAATAGAGCATTAATTCCTTTGCCATTGTAAGAAGAATCTATCTCTTCCTTGGTCCATTTCGACCTAGGTTTTAAGGTGCGAACATCATCTAATAATTTCAGTTGGATTAGACCATCCTAATTCAATTGATTGCCACACCCTTTCGTCGATGGAAATTAAAAAGGCTTTCATCCGTACTTTCCAGTACGCATAATTTGTTCCATCAAAGAAAGGGGGTCGATTGATGTTTCCACCTTCAACCATTGTTTACAACCCTATTCCCGCTCTGATACCACTTGTTGGGTTATAAGTAATTGGATCTAAATAGGGGAAAAAACACCTAGAGGGGGGTGAATAGGTGTAAACAATAAACACTCAAAAATCATTGCGCAAATAAACCCAATGCGGAAAAATAAAAGAACACGCAAGATTTTTACGTGGAAAAACTCCAAACCGGAGTAAAAAACCACGGGACCGATAACACGGCGAAATCCACTAGAATTAACACACGTACAAGGTGATATAACGTACTCACTGACGACTCAACCTTTTACCATACGCTCCTAGTAGATCTTCCCGCTCGCTCCACGACGCTTCTCGAATCCACGATCCGCGCCCAACGCTGAATCCACAGCGTCCAACGTCGAGTCCACGACGTCCGACCGAATCCACGGTCTTCACCCAGTAGCACGCTTCGAATCCACGAACGTACCTCGCTCCGAATCCACGAGAGCGGTTGCACCTTGAATCCACAAGGCCACGCGAGTCCACGCGCCGATTTTGGGTAAATCGTTGTTTGTTTGGGTGGTGATGATCCGCCGAATACTTAGATTAGAAATAGATCGGAAATACCATCTAAGTATTCATTGATTTGATTCTACTCAAAATGTGAGTATGGAAAACCTAGAATCAAATCAATCAATATAGATGAAGAAACATAGAATAAATCTATTGATTTCCTTTCTTCTCTATATGTGGATTTTTCTTTTCGGCTATCTTTTTCTATTTGTGCCGATCAATGTGGATGCCCTAGAAAATGAATACAGGGCCTATTTATAGGTTAGAAACCATTGGAAGAAGATAAGGATCAAAAACTGCCTTTTCTGGAGATTTTACGACGGCGATCCGGATTGGAATTGCACGATCCGGATCGCAGAAGCAAGAAAGACGATTTCCAGAAAAATGCAAGTTCGGGATCCGGATCGTATTCCCCGATCCGGATCGTTCATACAGTTTCACCAAACATCACGTTCGGGATCCGGATTGCAAATCCTGATCCGGATCATGCAAGTGAAAAGGTAAAACCAGTGTTCGGGATCCGGATCATGAAATGCTGCGATCCGGATTGAAACATTGTATGAACGAACACCCTTCGGGATCCGGATTGCCGAGCCCGATCCGGATCCTGAACATGTCCCATGTCCAGTTTTTGATGTTTATGCAATAAAACTTTCTTCCAGGTGTTTCTACACTACAAGAAGTATTCGGATCACCAAAAGATCTTTAGTTAAACATACCTGATCCTTTTGAATTCTTCTTTCTTGAGATTGAGGTATATGATCCAAAGTTTTTCCATCTTCAATCTTCAAGACTCAATACTTTCACGAAATACGCCAACTCAAATTCCGTAACAGGCTCCAGTCAACGCGCGCCTGGCGCGCGCACATGGGCGCGCCAGCACCGCCTGCGCACTCTGCCAGGCACGCGTCCCGAGGCGGTCCAGCCTGCTCCGTGGTCCCGGCGCACTGCACCGACCAACCATCTTCTGCCACGTGTCCTACCTCCGGTGCACGCCGGCCCCGTGGACCGCGCACCTGGCCGCGCGCCCGCGAGCTTGCTCGCGCGCCTGCCCGCGCCTTCTCGCCGCCGTGCCTGTGGCTGCCCGAGCCCGCGCCGCCGCCCTCCGCCGTCGCCGTCGCTGCCCCAGCCGCCGGAACAGTGCCCCCTTGCCTCGAAAACCGTGCGCGTCAACCGGGTTTCGAACAATACAAGTGAATAGTCCATTTTCATCGTTTTCGCGCGCTGAATCCAAATCCGAAGTCCGTTTTGCCTAATTCCACTTCTAAAATTTGCCGAAGGCATCCAGAGAAGTGTTCTTTTGTCCAAACTTCGCGCTGAGCCCAATTTTAATATCCATTGCACGTGAAACCACTTCTAAACATTCGACGGGGTCATCTGACTACTCTCGTGATCCATTTAACACACTGAGTCCATCACTAGTGTCCAGTTGGTGCACAAACACCACCGACACGCCACATAGGCCTCCAGGAGCTGCTGGTCAACCAGTAATCTCGTCGTGGGGATCTAGGTCCTCACATCCTCCCCCACTAAGGAAAGTTTCATCCTCGAAACTAGCTCAATTCCACCGGAAGTCACAAACACCAAGGGTAAGTACTCAACATCATCATCTCTAGCTCCTAAGTCACCACTCACTCCCCGTGATTACTCCTCAACAATAATGTAATAATCCGAAATATTTTATTTTTAATAAATAGATTAAAAGTAAATTTTGAGTTGGTCTTAAATTTAAAAGACCTTTATTGACCTATTTGGTCAATCGCCAGTGTGCAATTTGCACAATTTACGAAGCGAAAATGCTATTTCCCAATCCGGACACGATCTTGAGAATCCGAGATGACCGTTGTGATCATCTCGTCGAACTAAGCGAGATTCATATTCAGTAAATTTCGATCTGATGGTCGGATCTTCCAGAAATCAGCGAAGAAGCGAGCGAATATCGCGGCCAATGTAACAGTGGCCTGCGCACAGTGTCACTTAAGTGAATTACTGTAGATGAACAGTAACCCCAATTTCAGGACTCCATCGAATGCAACGCTGACCAATTCACTGTTCGGATTCCGAACATAGTGATCCAGATAGTCATTTCGATTAGTTTCGTCGATCTGAACGCAATGGCGCTGACGGAATTTCTGTTTGACGACCCTAGAGTCTCAAAAAGCGTGATAAACTATATCTCTGTACAGTTATTATGGAACGAGAAATTATTCGGGCATTTTGTCGAAAAACAAAGATCGCTACCTGATAGATTTCGTGGAGCCGGACATCGTGGCGAAGTCCGTTTTTCGATTTGACCACTAAAACACTTCGAAAAGCGTGAAAAACGGTGAAAAACACGATATTTTGCACGTAAACCCAATATTTTGTGCCTCGAAAATCATGCCACTTTATGGACAAGGACTAAAGAGTAAGTTGAAGTTTTTGTAAGGGACTTGGCACGAAATATTAAGTGTAGAGGGGTTAAAATGCATTATCGCAACATGCATTACATAAGCACCTTAGGGTAAGGGTCTTCTTTAAACCCTACCCCGTAGCCCTAAGCCCAGCCGCAGCTACAACCGCATCCCCTCCCTCTGCCGCACTCCACGGAGGTAGCGCACCGGCTGCCGCCGCCGATCCGTCGCCGGAGAAGCCCAAGAAGGTCAATAGCAACCTTAGTTTCTCGGGTGGTTGGTGTTGGGAAGGTGTTTTGGAGGTTTGATTGGACAAAACTTCAACTGAGAAGTCCTCTGAGTCGACGCGACCGAGCCAGGGGTTTCCCGACGTCGGGCGCCGCTGAGCGCCGCCGCGGCCATCATCTTCTTCTTCCTCTCTCCGACGAGGTAAGAAGTTTGAATTTTGTTGTTTTTAATTAGCCCAAGGATCCTGGGGTAGTCTCCTGACCTTGAGTAGACCCTACCTATGAAGCCCGAGCCGTCGCCGTTGTCCCGATTGCCGGCGGGAGCACTCTATCGCCGGAAAAGCAAGATTTGACCGAGATCGATCACGGGCTTCATCCGACCGACAAAATCAAGATCAAGACCGTTGATCTTGGTCTTCTCGGTGACTGAAAGCTGCTCCCAAAGTTTGGAGCTGATCGGTGGAGGATCCGTGGAGTTTCGGCATGCCCTAGAACCGGCCGATTTTGATGTCGCGGCCGATCTCCGCCGTCCGGCGCCGCCGCGCACCCGCGCCGCCGGCCAACCACTCAGCAAGCATCAGGGGACCGAGGGGAGCATGATGGTCCATGTTGCGTCGGCCCGGGGGTCGCCGGCCGGAATCCGCCATTAGAGGTGGCCATGTACACCAAGATTTGGTGATTTCGATCTCTGGCGATTGCCGGAGCTCCGCACGATGGGAGAGCGGCCCAGGTATGTTTCCTTGGTCTTTGTGAAGCTCCCCATGCACTTGCATGTGAATCCTAACGTGGGTTTTTTCTTCTCTGGGATTGCACCATGTTGGGTTGCCGTGCTCCACCAAACTTCATCGCCGGCGACCGCCGCTGCTCCGTGCCGCCGGCAGGAGACCCAGGTGAGTTGGTGTTGTCATGCCCCGGGATCGAAACTGCGACCCGGTGCACTAACAGATCGGCCATCTGTACGGAAACTGCCGTACAGACGAAGCGTCTAACCTGCTAAAGATAGAACTACAGCTACACAGATATCAGAGCGGAATAAAAGCTGTAATATAAAATCTCACTACTATAAAGCTGAAAATAAATACAAGCTCCATCTCCCAAATACATGGTGATACAAAGGAAACCACCTATACATCATCTACAAATCCAAAAGGGAGATATCTAAAACTAGAAATATAACAATACATAATCAAACTCCCACAGTCCGGGATGGTACATCTACCTCACTCTAAAGAAACAATGCTGGTAGGGAACTATCTCGCGACTCCCTGTCCTCGGTCCGTCAAGCTAGCTCGGGCAGGAACGGAAGAAAAAGCCTCAGCAACCTGTCACCGACAAAGGGTGTGAGAACTACATCCTACAGTAGTTCTCAGTGGGTACCGTCTCCAAGAACCATGGTCTGCCCACTAAGTCTACTAGAGGCATAAGATAACAGAAAAAGATTGTGATAAGGATAAATAAGCTGGAAAAGTATCTACAGCTATCATGCCTCTATCTACTATACTCAAAGGAAAAAGAACCCAGATGATGGTATGCATCCACTCACTACTGACCATATGTCACAAGTACCCTGCCATCACTCTCTCTCAATGTCACCCAATCTCAATGACTGTCCCACTTTGGACCAGTCAAGCAAACCTGCGCTCATCTACTGCCGCACATCCCGGAGGAACGGACTTACGTAGGGTGTCTCTCAAGGACTATCACAGTAACCACATCGCAGCCTCGTCAGGCTCGGTATCATCATCGCATCCGGAGCGTAGCTCGCGGGGAGCGATCCCGCGAACTCAAGTATCTCATAACTGGCATAAATCTAGGCTCAGTAGGCTATAATCCTCGATCAAATAGATCGAAAACAGAGAACAGACAACTCACCCTCATGTCAAGGTCGGAGTAAACTCCACGATCAAACAGATCGGCAACACGATGCCCAAAGCTAAACTCGGTCGGAGAACCCTCTACGACTCAAACCCACAACACTAAAAGAAGTACTACACAGCTGGGACCGCCGTCACTCCAAGCGGTTTCCAAAAGACACCCCACTCATAGGCGAGAAGAACCGACTGACGCAGCGAAGGTCTGAGAATCCCGTTAGGCCGATGCCTAGAACCCCAATCAAATAAGAATAGACTCTAGGCTCGGCCTATCGAAGACTTCGACCCTTTACCGTTCAGGGATTCGGCCCTTCTCGATTAAAGTGGGTAACTAACTCACCGCCCCGAACTCACGGGCTGGAGATACTCCACAGCCCGAACCACAAAGAGTCCGACAACCCCGGGAGACTAATGCCTACGACCCCAATCAAACAAGAACAAGCTATAGGCGTAGCCTCCCGTTATTTTCGACCCAAGAAGGAAATCAGAGCCTTAGAACCCAGATCACTCACCCCGGTCGAGGGAGGGATTTTAGGAAAAGGATGATCTTTATTATGAAATATCATTTTCACTCAACCCCCTAGGGGTGAGGATAAAATTGCTCCTTTTTGAAAGCCGTTTTGAATTGAGAAAACCAACTTTTATAGATTTTAGTTCTTGAGAAAAGCAGTTGAAAATAAGATTGTTTCCCGAACTCCCAGGGGTGACGCCTTCGCCCAATCAAACAAGAACAAGCTCCGACGATCCCTAGAAATTCGGAAGGAAAACTCTAGTTTACTAAAATCATGAGTGTCCAAAAGCATTCTGGGTTCAAGGTCCTGATAACACACGTGCACCACGATCACAACACGGTGGTGACGAGTAAAACGGAGAAACAAACAGAGACCCGGGATCACCGTTTACCCCAACGGTTCCCAAACACTAACACTGGCCTAACCCAGCCACCAGACCCCACTCGGCCACCAGGCCCGAGTGCAACACCCGTCCCACAACATCCTGACCACTCGGCCCACTACCCGGGCGAGGAACTCCATGTCCAGAAACATATGCAATGTGTGAGATGTCTAAAGCATAAAAGAACCTAGCCTAGATTAAGGTTCTCTATTGGTCTGGTTAAACACATGCAACATATGACGGGGGTGCTAGTCAAAGTTCCAAGGAAACACTTAAACTAGCATGCAAATCCTATCATAATAGAATTAGTAAGAAGTCCGCAGACTTGGAGAGAAAAACCAACCCACCTTGGTTGCGCCAATTGCTCATCGACACTTGCAATTGGGCTCAGCGGGATTACCTTGCCTCCACGTGGTCCGCCCGCAAAATAAAGCACGGTGCCGGAATCCGCACGCAAAACAGAGTCACAAGATCGCGCCCCCAATGGATGACCCGAGGCAAGTCCGCGGTCCCACGTGGCGGAGAAACACACAACCGCCCACGACAGAAGCTAAAACTGCACTGTAAACTGCCAGGAAAGAAGAAATCACAAAATCAGTCAAAACGGTCGAAAACCGAGCATCCGGCGGCGAAAAATAGCCTCCGTCGGCGAAAAAGAGCGCGCGTCGCGAAAACCAGCCTCTGTCGGCGAAAACCTCCGTCGGCGCAAAACAGCGCGCGTCGCGAAAACCAGCCTCCGTCGGCGAAAACCAGCCTCCGTCGGCGAAAAACAACCTCCGTCGGCGAAAAACAGCGCGCGTCGCGAAAACCAGCCTCCGTCGGCGAAAACCAGCCTCTATCGGCGAAAAACAGCCTCCGTCGGCGAAAAACAGTCTCCGTCGGCAAAAAATAGCGCGCGTCGCGAAAACCAGGCTCCGTCGGCGAAAACCAGCCTCCGTCGGCGAAAAACAACCTCCGTCGGCGAAAAATAGCGCGCGACGGCGAAAAACAGCGGCCGACGGCGAAAAACAGCGCCCGACGGCGAAAAACAGCGGCCGGTGGCGAAAAACAACGACCGACGGCGAAACAGCGGCCGACGGCGAAAAAAGCAGCGCGCGGCGGCGAAAAACGGGCTCCGGCGGCGAAAAAACGGCACCGGCACGCAAATCGAGGTGCCGCCCGCTGTCCGGGAGAACGCCGAGCGACGGTAAACCCAGCCGCGCGACGAGGGAGGCCCGCCGCGCGGCGCAAAGCCAGGCCGCGCCGTGTAGCGACCTGCTGTGCGGCGCTGGAGCTCGCCGCGCAGCGCCCTGCGGCGCTGCGAGCGCCCGCGCGCGGCCGCTGCCCGCGGCCCGCAGTGCTGCGCACAGCGGCGCGCGCCCGCAGTGCTGCGCACAGCGGCGCGCGCCCGCAGCTGGCCCGCAGCGCTGCGCGCGGCCCGCAGCGGGCCCGCAGGGCTGCGCGCGCCCGCCGCGCGCACCCTGTGGTGCGCGCGGCCCGCGCGCGGTGCTGTGCGTGCCTGCAGCGCGCGGCCAAGCAGTGCCGCGTGCTGCGCTTTGCTGCGCGCGGTGCTGTGCGTAGGCGCAGCGCCCGCGCCTCCCTTGCGCGCCGCCCTGCCACAGGGTGCTGCCAACTCTGCAGCACCCTGGCGGCTGCTGCGCGCGGCGCTATTGCGCGCCCGCGCAGCAGCCGCGCCGGCCGCGCGTGCGCCATTGCGCGCGCGCGCGGCTCCCACGACGCAAAAAATTACAAAATAAATTTATTAAAAAAATTAAATTAAATTCAATAATTAAATAAATCGAATTTAAAAGTTCTCAAACTCCCAAAGAGCTCAAAATAAATTCAAATAAATTAAAAGCAAAAAACCCAATGTCTCCTACCTCGCCAACGCTCGACGCGCGCGGTCCACAAGCTCCTCTCGGCCACTAACAGGAGGTCTCCAACAAGCTCAACCTTAAACACCCACCTTCTTCTTCAACCTCTTCTTCTTCTTCCTTTTTCCTCTCTTTTCTTCTTTCTCTGCTTCACCTCCAAAGCTACATAGGAGTGGTTGGGCTTGGGGATGATGATGTGGCAAAAGTGGATAAGAACACCCACTAAAAAGCTTCAGGTGCTCCACTAATTAAATAAAAGATTTAATTAACCCTGAATTAAGGTAAGTAGTAGCTTAAATTTTAGAAGCAAAACTCACTTACCTCAAATCCACATCCCCCAACCCACTTTCACTCCTACCAAGCAAAGAGGAGATTAATTAGCAAAACCAATTAATTAAAATATTAAAATAATCCAAAAGCCCAACTCCAACTCACTTTTTGCCTTCGGGCCCTCCGCCGCCGTCCGGAACCTCCCGAACTCCGCTGTAAATCGAAAGTACACGCGCTCACAGCTTTTTCTCCTCAAAAAGCTCATCCGCTGAGTCGGGGTGCTTAAAATAAAAACCGGCTCCGAAATTGACAGTTTCGACTCACTTTTTGCCCTCGGGTCTTCCTCGTCAGTCCGAATCGACCCGAACTCCTCTGTAATCTGAGAATATTACTGTTCCAAGTGTTCCCGAATTTCCGGCACTCCACTGTGAAGTCGGTAATTTCCAAATCTAGTCTTCAACCAGCGTACAATGCCCGAAAAAACCCCGAATCGAGTTGGAGCTTCTGCGTTGATCCGAATCAACTCAACATCAACAGTAATCACAAACGCAACATGCCCGAGGCAAACTCTCCGCTCCACGCCATCATGTGCGGTCGGCGTGCCATCCGAAAACCCGGTACTCTACAGGTGTGGTCTGTTAGAAGCCTAGCATGCATCTGCATGAGTCATTTTATAATGTTTTTCTATCCTTGGTGGTTCCACCATTTGTGCAACCCGAGCCGAGCTCCGGCCGCCGCCGTCGCCTCCGGTCGCCGGTGGGACACCCAGGTAACCTCTAAACCCCACATTCTTGTTTTCCATCCAAGTTAGAAGTCCCAAAATCCAATCCTTACTCTACTTACAGCTTGGGTTGGGTTGTTTGTATAGTTAACAAATTGTGCACACCACTTGTTTGATGAAATGCCCCAACAAACTCACGAGCAGTTTTTGGCCATGATCAAAATACGAAAGTTGTTACACACACTTCCCTGAGCTTGATGCTCACTTCAGATCAAATTAGATCTATGTGGAATAATGTTTGGAGCTTTGTGTATGTAGTTAGTGAGCTTGGTGGTGGTTCTGGTTGATCCAACTGAGCTGGGCTGCAAATAGGGCAAGCCCCAGTGTTCTTGAGTTGCTGTGAGCACATGGTGCAAGCAGAATTCTAGTTGGCACAGTAAAAGTTAAGTTACAAGGTTGTCGAGCTCTAGAAAAGATGTTTTGGCCAAAGATTGTTCTGGGCTATTTGCAAAGCCGCGACAGTGTGCTCCTGGCTAATTTGGGGTTACTGAACGCGATGCTCGCGTTAGAAATAGGTTTTGATGAGCCGGAGAAACAAAAATGCTATTTGGCTATGTTAGAGAGGAATTTTATGGCCCGAAGTTTTCCTCGGGTCTCGTGCTGCTCCCAAATGGTGAGCACGAGCTTTGACTCGTCGTAACGGACGCGCTGAAACTTACGGCGCTGTCTTTGGATTCCTGGGTTGGAAGAACGGGTCAAAACAGTGTTCAAATTGGTGTAATTATGCGATTTAAAGGTAAATAATGGATTAAGTTGCAAATGTTACATGCTGGCTGTCTTTAGACAGTATTTATGCACCCTCTAAGCTTTTTGTTAAAGTTCTGTGGACTCTAGTTGAGCGGGAAACGGATCTTGTTTCGTAAATCGGTAAAATTATCGGTTTTACGAATTACGGTGCGAGTTCGTGTTTCAATTTGAATTTCTGGTCATCAATTGTTGCCTCTGGTTATCCCCGACACTGTCCTGGCTGGTTTAGTGTTTTGGTTTTTCGTCGGGAGTTTTCGAAGCCAAAATCGGCTTTTCGAGAGTTGTGCGAGTAATTATGGCAACATTTCGACACAGGTATTTACGTTTTGGTCCCTGTCTGCCCAAACATCAAAAATGTGTTGTTTAGGGTCAGCAGGTGAAGTTTTGTAGTATTCGGACATGTGTAGACCGTTGTCAGGTCATAGATAATGTTTCAATGGATTTTTCGAGGAATGCGATTAAAGTCTAGAGTTGACTAAGTTCCCCGTTTAAACATTCTGACATTGTAAAGTTGTCGGGTTGGGTATGAGTGAGTCTATTACTGATTATAGTTGTGGTTCAGGGCCCAGCAGTTCAGCACCATCATCTCAGTAGTCTAGCGGGATTCGGGATCTGCCTACACTGAGGTGGGTTATCTTCGGTCCGGGCTTTATCTTTTCGGCCCTCTGGTTGCTTTAGTCCAGTCGGACACCTGTTCTTGATTTAGTCCTGATGATTTTGCCTATTCTTGATTTAGTCCTGATGATTTTGCCTATTCTTAATTTAGTCCTGATGATTTTGCTTATTTTGATTTAGTCCTGATGATTTTGTCTGTTCTTGATTTAGTCCTGATAATTTTGCCTATATGCCATATATTCCACATGATTGCCATTGATCTCCTTGGACATATCCTGTATACATGCTTGTCAGTTTCATATCTGAGTACAGTAGATTTTCATGGCCTGATCATGCTTGTTGATTCCTGCCATTGGTTATATTCTGCATTTATACCCAGAGATATTTGCCCTTATATTCAGATATGCATGATAGACCCTGATCGATATATACAGATAGTTGATTCCCTGTTGGGATCTTGGCTTGTTGCCGACTACCCGGCCATTAGACCACGAGCTTGAGCATAGCATGATGATTGCCACGCACTGCTGTACTTCACGTACACTGACGGTTGGCCACCGTCGTAGTGTTCTTTACTGGTAAAGTGGTCTAGAGGAAAGACCCGTGTGCCCCCGATAGCATCTGTGAGTGCAGGGTTATGTCAGCGGATGGGGTGCGGATCAGTGGCATTGCCTGAGGTTCTGTGAGACCAATAGTAGCATATGATTGGGTACTTGAGTTTCTGTTCTTGACGCATGATTCTTAGCTTGCACTGTCATTTGTAGCTATTTACCTCGTACCATCGCTGCTCAGTTTCATGTTGATTATTTCAGTTATATCATGATTACCAGCATTTATTATCTGCAGTTCCTTTATGCTTGATTATTATAGTTATATCACGATTTTCAGCAGTTATTATCTGCAGTTCCTTTATGCTTGATTATTATAGTTATATCACGAGTTCCAGCAATCATTATCTGCAGTTCCCTTATGCTTGATTATCTCTCTATTTCAGTCTTATCTGTGGATTTATAGAATATCAGTAGACTCTATCTGTTTATTTCAGCTTTATCCATCGATTATTACTATCCGCAGATTATTGTATCCAGTAGGTACAATTAGCTACTTCTCGGCTCGTCGTGCCCACTGGGATACACTGTGGATGTATCTCACACCCCCTGGGTGACCATTTTTTAGGTCCGTCCGGTGCCTGCATCCCGATCCGGACCGACCTTAGTCGCGAAAAGACGTATGACGCGATGAATGCCATCGGCTGAAGGCGCCTGTGATGACCCAAATCCTCTTAGAAGAGTTCCGGCTTGGTCGAGAGCTTGTAGAGGCCCTTGTTGATCATTAGATTTGGGTTGTGCGCAAATCGGACTCAAAATGGACTCAACACGAAGTTCGGATCACGTTTGCCCATTCGGATGCTTTCGCCAAATTTTTAGAAGTGGATTTCGGCAAAACGGACAGCGGATTTGGATTCAGCCCGCGAAAACGGTCAAGATTGGCTATTTTGATGTATTTTTCGAAGTCGAGACACTCAAAAACGGACACCAGAAGTTTTTGGTGTAATCGGGTGCACAAGGGGAAGCTGTGGACCCCGGGGATGGACGCGTGGCAGCTCGGGAGAGGCGGGCTCACGCGGCGCGGTCCACACAGTGCAGCCTGGTGGTGCGGTCCATGGCAGGCGCTTGCGCTGTGCGCAACGAGCAGCGGCGTGGGACGCATGGCAGTGGGTGATTGGAGGGGGCAGGTTAGGGCAGGTGGGGCAGGCACAGGGCAGGCGGGGTGGCATGGCACCCACGCGAGGGGGCGCCACATGGCGCCCCGCTACTCGCCAGCGTCGCCCCACCCCTCTTCCTTGTCGGGCCATGCGGTGCGGTCCAATTAGTTGCGCGCGCTGTGTGCTGACTCGGGCCACATGGCGCGCCCGGAGCAATCTAGGTGTTGCCTTGGCTGTTCCCTGTTCGGCACCCGGTTGTTCCCGGCGCCCGAAATCGTACCCCGAACCCCCATTTTTCCCCTTTTCTTTGGCCTATATATAGGCCTTCTCTCCCTCTCTTTTGAGGCTTTTGGGGTTTTTTCGAAGAGGGTTTTTTAGTAGGGTTTCTTCACCTCGTGATCTTCACCTCCAAGGATTGTGAGAATTTTTGGAGGCCGCGGCATCGACGATTTCTGTGTTTCTGCGCTCTGCGACGTTCCTCTTCCGGTGGCTTTTCCGTCGCATTTTAGTCTGCGAGCTCCCGTGGGCTACCCCGAAGAAATTTTTAGCTGATTCTTCCGGCATCGTTTTTATGACAGGTAGGCCTTTCTTTTCCATGTTTACCACTTTTCTCCATTTCGAGTTTCTGCTGGTTTTTTCGGAGCATCTTTAGACCCCCTTTTTCTGTGATAATTTTTGGACAGCGGATGTGTGTTTATGCCTTTTCTCGCCCTACGGGTATCGGAACGGAGAGTTTAAATAGTCGATTTGCATCTACACTTTGCGAGGATCGCAGCCATGATTTTTCTAGAATTTTTAAAAGTCATTTCGCATGTGAAAAATGGCCGTTTTCGGGACTGTTGGGCAGACATCATAATGCAGTTTTCTGGGACTAAGTTTTACACTGTATTCGACTTTGTGGCAGTTTTCGCTGGGATTTCAGTGATGCGCGAGGAAAGGGAAAGTTGAAACTATTCATCACAATCGAGGTGAGCATTTTTCTTTTTGGCCCAGATAGAAACTATGCATGTTTTCACATCTGTGCCTTTGTCGCGCGCCGCTGATATTTTTGCACCGAATTGTTGGACAGCACTTCACTGTTTTACTCGCCACCGTTGATCCGGGAGGACTTTTTGGGAGATTCTTGATTCGTTGGGACCGTGGACTCTGAGGGAATGCGCACACCATATTTTTAGCCCAATCTGACGTTGGATCTGCACGTTCCTGGTGGGTGGCTGTTGTTTACGTCTTGCTACGATTTACTCACTAGGGTTATTAGAGAGATCCCTGATTTATTGATTGTCGGTTTGCCACCCTATTGGACATCATACATGATTAAAGTATTCTGATTAATTCTCAGCCTATTTATGTGGGATTGATATACCATAGTGATGATATATTAACATGCCATGTTAGCACTTAGTCTTTCATGAAAGTTGATTATTTGATGGGACAAGATGATGTATCCTATATGCGGATACTACTTGATGATTTTATGGACATGTATAGTGGATAGTGATTATGACCTGATGATTTATTTCTTTGTGAGATTGTTACATGATACTTTTTCTTTTATCTTTCTTGAGGACAAATGCATGCTTGTATGGATATCTAGATAGGCCATCTTTCATCGCTACACTATCATATTGGGACTTGACTTAGGAGAAACCATGTTCGCTCTTTTTCTTATTTTTATTCAGATTTATGATTCATGTTGCTCAGGTTCGAGCAAGGGTTTAGGAGAGTGTGGTCGAGATCTTTGAGTCTGGGAAAGGTTGTACAAATTGTGGACTTGTGGGGTATTGCGGCGGCCGCGAACATTGGGCGGTTGACCGGATGTTTACTTTTGCATCAGATTGGGGGATCGGGGTTTCATTAGTGGATGGATTTGTTCCACTTTGAGCATAGTCGTGATTCAGTCCTTCTATATTGAGATACTCGTGATATGGTTACTTTACTCGTGTGGGTCGCGCCCCTCGAGTGCCACTCCGGAGTAGGCGATTGACACATCAGCCAGTGAGTACTGAACAATGAGTTCCGGTCATTGAGTGCCGATCTGTTAGCAGATACTTGAGACAGTTTTTGCAAGCGGAGTGCGAGTTTTAGCTCGGGCTGATTGGGTTTTATCTCGGCAGTTATTTCTTTTATATCGATGCATGCATACAGTCGGTTGTTTCGGTACTGCATTAGAGGCATAGTAGTGGTAGTTTTTCCTTACCAGCAGTTTATTTAGCTTACCACTTTGCTTTTCTTTTTGCCTCTGGTAGACTTAGTGGGTACGTCGGATATTGAGGATTTACCCATTGGGAGCTACTGTTTTATCAGTGGTTCTCACTCCCATTGTTTCTTCCTTTCTTCTTCCCTTTGTTTTGCAGAGTCTTCCGTGGGAGCTGCTGGGCCTTCAGTGGCCGATCGAGGTAAGGGGATCGCTAAGTAGATAAATCTTCTACCAGATGGTGTGTATATAGCTAGACTTTTGGTGTACCCCTTGATCAAACTGATGTACTTTTACTTTTGGGTTTGGTTTTAGTCAGCTAGTTGTATTATTTTAGTGAGCTGAGAGAGACTATTGTATTTATGATAGTTGTATTTTACTTTCAGTTTCAGTTTCTGTAGTGACCCTGATCCCCTTGTAGCTTTCCCCCATGTTTCGAAGTGTGGAACACCTGTTAGTGGTGTGTTGGGGCCACAACACGTCAAAGGGATGTGTTGGATGGACAAAGAGAGGGTTTAGGGTCAAGCCTATCTTTCGGCTACTTTTGCCAAATTTTAGGAGTGGTTTCAGGCTGATTGGAGGCCGTATTTGGATTCAGCATGGAAAAACGCTTGAAAACGGCCATTTATTTGTATTTTTCTGAGTCCGGACGCCTAAAAACGGACACCCGAAATTTTCTGTGCAAAATGGTGCACCGGGGGAGCCGTGGACCGGCGGGTGACACGTGGCGGCCTGCGATTGGCCGACGCATGGAGTATGGTCCACGGAAGAGTGCCGCTGGTGCACGGTGGACCGGCGGGGACACATGGCGACTGCCCATTGGCGGGTCTGCGCTGCGCGGTCCACGGAGTCGAGCGGCTCGACGCATGGACCGGGGCGCGCCACATGGCGGCCCCGGATTCGCTGGCTCATGAGCGCGCGGGGCCGCGGCACCGATGCCGTACGCACGCTTGGAGGGGGACACGCGGCGTTTCAGGCGCCGCCCACGTGCGCCACGTGGAGCCCCGCCACTTGCGGGCGCCGCTGGGGCGCTCTTCGGCGCGGGCCACGCGGAGGCGCCCGATTCACGAGCACCGCTGTTTGCTGTTCGGGGACACGTGTTGCGCTCGGGTGAATCCGGGCGCTGACTGTTGGCTGGGCTGCGGCCCATTCGGGTGCCCGAATCTCGGGGTGCGCCCGAATGTTTGGTGGACTATAAAAAGCCCACCAACCCCTCCTTTCTCTTATTTTTTCGAGCTTTAGGGAGAGATTGAGATAGAGTGACCTGAAGAAGACTTGTTCCCCTCTCTGTCCTCTACCTCTCCAGGAAGTCCCGAAATTTTTGGAGTTACCGACAGCGAGTTCTCTGCGACGCGGCGCGCTTCAACGATTTCCATTTTCGGCCCGTTTCCGTCGCAGTTCAGTCAGTCAGAAATTTTCTGTGCGCAAACCAGGAGGAATTTTTGGGCGATTTCTATGACAGCATGTTCCTAAGAGATAAGGCTTCGATTTTTGTGTTGACCACTTTACTCCGTTTCGAACTTTTGGCACGGTTCCCGAGGTATCTTTTGACCATATTTGTTGTGATGGATTTCCTGGACGGCACGGGCTTATTGATTTTCTTTCTTGAGCTACGAGCATCGGATCAAGGCGTATAAATACTCATTTTGGATCTACTCGTCGCAAGGATCGTCGTCGTAATTTTTCTCGAATTTTTCGAGAACCTCGCACAGGTGAAAATTTCACTTTTCCTGTGCTATTTTGCAAACAGCAAATTGTGCTTTCCGGGGAAGGCCCAATAATGTCGAGTTCGCTTATTTTGCAGTTGTTCGCAGGTTCTAGAGTTCCGGGAGCAGTTTCTAGACTGCTGGGAGATCTTTCACGGTTTTGGAGGTTGTGTGTACTAGGTGGGTGGTTGCTGTATCCCTCTTCTCTCGACTTGCTCACCAGGAACACTTGAGGGTGAAAACCCTATTTAAAACTGACCAAATGATCACTAAAATGACCGTCATGCTTAAATTGAAATAACTGTGAGCCTATCATGCAAAAATATTCTTGTGGACCTATCATGTTAAAAATAGTCCCATCATGTTAACACTTAGCTCTTGTACAAAGAATGATCATGTTGAGACATAATTGATGATGCTTCATTTCTATTCTACATGAGGACAGTTGCATGCTTGTATGGATATTTAGATCGGCCACTATTTACTGCTACACTATCATATTGGGACTTGACTTAGGAGAAACCATGCTTGTTTTTTTTTTCCGTTTCATTCAGACATATGATTTATGATTGCTCAGGTTCAAGCAGGGATTTGGGATAGTGTAGTCGAGGTTGTACTAGTTGTGGGATTTTTGGGTGTTGCGGCAACTGCGGACTGTGGGCGGTTGATCGGATGTTGCCTTTGCATCAGATTGGGGTTTCTTTAGTGGATGGATTTTTCCACTTGAGCATAGTCGTGATCTAGTCCTGCTATTTCGAGATACTGGTGATATGATTACTTTACTCGTGTGGGTCGCTCCTCTCGAGTGCCACTCCGGAGGTAGGCTTACTATCGGTCGTGTGCCGGTCCATTAACTATTGAGAGATTCAGTCGTGTGCCGGTCCGTTGACTATTGAGAGATTCGGTCGTGTGCCATTTTCGCTACTTGATTTCAGAGTCGACAACAGAGCAGGCAGTACCGATCGTGTATCGGATGTTGGATTGGGGGTTGTTTTGGGCAGTTTTCGTTTACTGATGCATGCATACAGTTTTATAGTCAGTACTGCATTAGAGGCATAATAGTGGTAGTTTTCCTTTTCCGCAGTTCATTTAGTTCACCACTTACCTTTCTTTTGCCTCTCGTAGTCCTAGTGGGTGCGTCGGAGTTTGAGGCTTTACCCACTAGGGTTGGCTACTGATCTTATAGTAGTTCTCACCCCCATTATTGTTTCTCCTTTTTGCTCTTCCTTTGTTTTGCAGATTCCTCTGCGGGAGCTGCTAGGCCATTAGCAGCAGATCGAGGTAAGGGGATCGCTGAGTAGATAGATCTTCTGAGAGACTGTGAGCTGCTGTAGTCAGATGTTGTACCCCTATACTCAGACTGTATTAGTTTACTTTTATTTTGAGGTCTGGCTTGGGCCAGCTGGGTGTCTTTTATTTTGGTGAGCTGGGAGCTTATTGTAGTTATTCACTGTATCATATTTTTCAGTCTGAGATATTATGTAGTACCTTTTTAGTTCAGCTTTATATTATGCTCTTTTATTGTATATCTTATATTTGAGTAGGTTACCAGCGTTTCTTGTACATGAAAAATTTCGTGTGCACGCCGGATCTGTTGACGGGCCCGGGTTCTGGTGTACTCCTGGGCGTGACAGATTAGGTTGGTATCAGAGCTTAGGGATAGGTCAGTTGGGACTTAGGAAACCCTAGGCTTTTGTTGGACCCTAGGATGATAGGGCGTGAGAGGCGTGATACTTATTACGAAAGTCGGTGATTAGGTTGCTTGACTCTTCTAGTGAGTGAAGAGGGATCGATATATCCTGTTTCTGTGGACGGCTATATTGGCTGCAGACAACATAAAGCTACAGAAATAAGGAGATGTCTTTGACTTTCTCTAGATTGGGTCATGTGTGTGTGGATGGGTTACTGATTGTGGTTTCTTGAGGCAGGATGCCTCCCCGACGGCGTATTCCTACTCGGGGCACCCCTATGCCCCCTGATGAGCCAGAGCAGACCGGATCCTCGGAGATGAGTGAGCTGAGGGCCTTGGTGGCCCAGCTGGCGGAGAGTCATCGCCGGCAGAAGCAGAGGATTGATCAGCTGTTAGCCCAGAGGGAGGCGCCGCCTTCGACTATTTTAGAGGCCCCAGCACCACTTGTTGCACCTCGTGCGCCGTCGGCGCCATCGTCTAGTAGCGGGGCCCAGGGAGCGATTCAGCCATTTTGTCAACATGGACTGCCCAGATTTTCGGGGCAAAACACACAGCCGTGGGAGGTCGGAGCATAGTTAGCAGCGATGGAGAAGCTGTTCAGGGACTTCTTCATCGACCCGGGGTACCGGGTGCATATGGCGGTACACTGCTTAGATGGGGAAGCAGATGCTTGGTCGCGTCGTGTGGAGCCCTTGGAGTTTCAGATCACCCGGCAGCTACCCTGGTCCGAGTTCCTACGTATGATACTGGACATTTACTTCTCTACCAGCGTGAAGAGGAAATTGAAGGATGATTTAAAGAACCTGCAGCAGGGCGACCAGTCAGTACAGGCTTACATTCAGGAGTTCACACAGTTGCTTAACTGCGTGCCATTAATTTGTCGCTCGAGATGGACCCCATCAGGTGAAGTTGTTTGAGGCAGGTCTCCGCCCTGAGATTTATATCTTGGTGCATGCCCAGCAGCTTCAGACACTCGAGGAGGCCGCGGAGCATGCTCAGTGGGTAGAGAGGGGAGACCATGTGGTCGCCAGGCGAGGCGGTATGGTCACGCAGGGTCCCGACAGGAAGCGACCAGCACCAGAGGACGGGAGATAGTCCAGTTCATGGAGACCGCCACGACCGTCGCGGCCTCAGTTTTCTGGCCGTGGGTGTTCCGAGCGGTGAGGGCCTGGTGGATCCAAGAGACCATCGCAGCAGCAGCAGCAGAGATCACAGCCGAGACAGCCGAGGTCTCAGCAGTCGTCCCAGAGGCGGCAGCAGCAGTCGAGACAGCCACGACAGCCCGATCGATGTATCTTCTGTGGAGGTCAGCATTTTCGTAGTACTTGTGATCAACGGTGGAGATGCTGCTATCTTTGTGGACGGCCTGGGCATATGCGGGCTTCCTGCCCCCTTTCGACATCAGTAGTGCCATCTTCAGCCTCAGCTCCTAGTGCATCCCAGTAGAGGTCGTCAGCTCAGCGGCCTTTCAATCCAGCGAGCAGATCGCCTTCCTTCCATCTTTCTGATCATCGACCCCCAGCTCAAAGCGGTCGAGTGTATGCCGCTCAGGTGGAGGACTACTCAGCAGCTGATCACGTAGTGGCAGGTATTACTTTACTCTCTGGCATTAGGAGTCATACTTTGTTTGATACCGGAGCATCGCACTCTTTTATTAGTAGAGCATTTGTATTATTGCATGGGCTAGAGTTAGGACGGTTACCACGGGTGTAATGTACCGGTTTTTGGTTTGAGCTTCCTGACTCCACCGACGAGCTTTTCAGCCGAGGAAAGGCGCGAGCGCGTGTATTTTTAATTTACAGCGGAGTTCGGGTGGGTCCGGGCGGCGGCGGAAGGCCCGAGGGCAAAAAGTGAGTTATGGTGGTCACTCTTGGGTTATTTTATTCTTTTTTTTTCTTGGGTAATTAAGATTTTGAGGATGCTTTATTTTTTTTTTCCTTTGTTAGTGATGCTGTGAGGGAGAGGCATGGCAGTGAGGTGGGTGGAGTTAATTAAGGTGTTTGGTAGGTAGGAATTAATTAACTCCTTAAATTAAATTTTTACTCTTATGCCTTAATTAATTTTTGGTGCTTGTATTTAATAGCAGCCATCACCCCTTTGCCACCTCACTTTCCTCTTTTCCAAAAAGCAAGCAGCAGCTTCAGCTTGGGGCTTTTGGTTTGAAGCTAAGGGAGGAAGAAGAAGAGAGGAGGAAGAGGAGGGAATTCTTGGACCTTGGTTTTCGCTGCGAAGACGTGGTGTCGTGCGAAGCGTCCGAGGCGAACATCGACAAGGTTGGTGTTTCGGTGTTTTGTGTGATTGGTTTTTGGGCTTTTCTTCTCTCCTCTCCATTTTCTTTCTTTCTCTCTTTTCTTTTGCTGCTGCGGCTGGTGGACTGGATGTCCTGGCGTGGGTCGCGCGAGCCGCGCGCGCAATTGCGGCGGCGCGTGACAGTGAGGGGCCTGCGCTACGCGTGCGCGCATGATCGCCGCGCACAGCGCGCGCCCTGCTGCCAAATCTGAGCCGCAGGGCGCCGTTTCTGCCAGGGCGGCGGCGCTGGGGCCGCGCGGCCCTGCAGGCCGCGCGCTTCGCGCGCGGCACTGAAGGGGTGCCGCGCGGGCGACCCCTGAGCCGCGCGGCACAGCAGGCCGCGCGCTTGGCGGGCGGCACTGCAGGCTGCGCGCGGGGCGCGCGGCACTGCAGGGTGCCGCGCGGGCGGCCATGCAGGCCGCGCGCTAGGGCGCGAAACTGCAGAGGGCCGCGCGGCGGCCCTGCGGGCCTCGCGCGAGGCGCGCGGCGCAGCAGGGCACCGCGCGGGTGCCCTTTTGGGCCCCGCGGCCCTGCAGTCCGCGCGCCCTTTTGGGCCCCGCGCCCTGCAGGCCGCGCGCCTGGCGCGCGGCACTGCAGAGGGCCGCGCGGCGGCCCTGCGAGCCCCGCGGCCCTGCAGGCCGCGCGCGAGGCGGGCGGCGCTGCAGGGCACGCGCGGGTGCCAGGCCGCGCGCCAGGCGCGCGGCACTACAGAGGGCCGCGCGGCGGCCCTGTAGGCCGCGCGCGAGGCGCGCGGCGCTGCAGGGCACCGCGCGGGTGCCCTTTTGGGCCCCGCGCCCCTGCAGCCGCGCGCCAGGCGCGCGCAGCGCTGCTGAGGGCCGCGCGGCGGCCCTTTGGGCCCCGCGGCCCTGTAGGCCGCGCGCAAGGCGCGCGGCGCAGCAGGGCACCGCGCGGGCGCCCAGTGGGCCCCGCGGCCCTGCAGGCCGCGCGTTTGGCGCGCGGCGCTGCAGGGCGCCGTGCGGGACGCCCTCGGACCGCGCGGCGCTGCCGGCCGCGCGGCCGGCCGCCATCGCGCAGGGCGTGTGTTTCTGGAGCAGTTTGGCCGTGAGCCACGCTGTATCGTTGGCGGCGGCTCGCCGGTGCACCGCGGCGGGTTCGCGAAGGGCTTTCCGCGCGACGCCCGGCACTCTTCATCGCCGGGTGGGATTTTTTCCGCCGTGACGAGTGCGGGTTTTCGACCGCGGGTTCTGATCCCCTTTCTATTTCCTTTTTCCGCAGTGGTGACTCAGTGTTGACTTCCTACGTGGTCGGTGGTACGCGTAGTGCTGCGTGGAGCGATTGTACCACACCGGGACCTCTGTTTGGCGCACGGTTTTGCGGACTCTTCGCAGGTGGGTTGGTTTCTTCCGAGAATGTTACGGAATGCCTATTTTGCTTGCAATTGCAAAGGTGATGTGTCCTTGGGATATCAGGTAAATGTGGAGCAGCCGTGTGAGTCGTGGGTTTTGGTTCCGACTAAGACACGCATTAGGCTCTTAGAAGTTCGTTCTGGAATACACAGCGGTATTCGATGCCCCTGGCTGAGTTATCAGGAGGGCGTTTCTCTCCGGGCGAGTTACCGGGAGGCCAAGTTCCCTGGCTGAGTTACCGGGGAGGTAATTTCCCCTGGCCGAGATACCAGGAGGGTGTTTTTTCCCGGCCGCGTTACCGGGAGGCCTATTTCCCTGGCTGAGTTACCATGAGGGCGTCTTCCCTGGCCGAGTTACCAGGTGGGTATTTTCCCTGGCCGAGTCACCAGGTGGGTATTTCCCCTGGCCGAGATACCAGGTGTGAGTTCGCCCCTGGCCGAGTTACCAGGTGGCTGCGGGGGAAATGGCATGAGCGGGTGGTCATCTTTTATGATTCCAGATGTCATTTCATATTGCATTGCATCGCGGCATATAGGGATAGACTTATTTACAGCTTTCATTTCTGTATCTATCTATCTATCTATCTATCTATCTATCTTTCTGTTTTTACCTTCAGGGGACTTAGTGGGCTACCGTGGATCGGACATTGGTACCCACTGAGATCTGTCTTTTCAGTTGATCTCACACCCGCTGTGTGTGTGACAGGTGTTTCAGAGGCGACCGTTCCTGGGCCGGCACGTGCAGAGCCTTCTGACCGCGG
Organism: Tillandsia fasciculata; assembly: GCA_029168755.2. Taxonomy (NCBI): domain Eukaryota; kingdom Viridiplantae; phylum Streptophyta; class Magnoliopsida; order Poales; family Bromeliaceae; genus Tillandsia; species Tillandsia fasciculata. The sequence continues at coordinate 17,632,386 of CM054938.1, forward strand.
CAAGGGCTTGGCCGACTAGTGCCTTCTGGGTTGTAGAGTTCGAGGTAGAGTTACCCCGGGTACTTTTTGTTTTCCCACTTTTGTACTAGATAGTGATGTTGTACCCGGTTTTGGGAGACTATGGATGTTGTACCTGGACTTTTTATATTAGTGACTTTTGTTTTCAGTTTACTTCTTCAGCGTAGCTTCTTTTCTGCTCTGATACTTGTATAGCTAGATCCCTTCATAGGTTGGACGCTTCGTCTGTGCGGCAGTTTCCGCGCAGACGGCGGATCTGTTGGCGAGCTCGGGTCGCAGTTCGACCCCGGGGCGTGACAGATTTAGGTGGTATCAGAGCCTAGGTGTATAGGTCATTTGGGACTTAGAGACCCTAGGCTTTCGGTTGGACAGTAGGATGACTGTCGTGGGAGCTGTATTTGTAGTGAGAGTCGTGTTGAGTTGTTGCTCCCCCGGGGTTTTGGGCGAGAGATTCTACATGTTAGCTCTCTAAAGTAGTTCTGTTGGCTGCAGACAACACAACACTTTAGAGTTGGAAACATGTTTTTGACTTTCGCTTGATTTTGTTAGTGAGGTTTGGTTCTCTGACATCTTGTTTCCTTGTTACAGTTGCTCGAGATGCCTCCGAGACGCCGCGCGTCGACGAGGGCGCACTCCGCGTCTGATGACGTGCCCGAGCAGGAGGAGGCCACTCAGGGGGAGGTCCAGGAGTTGCGGGCCCAGGTGGCCCAGATGTCTGAGGCGTTGCGGCGCCAGGAGGAGGCAGCCAAGCGCCAGGAGGAAAACATGGAGCGGATGATGACGCTACTTGAGCAGAGGACATCTGTGGCACCACCAGCAGCGACTTCGTCGACCTCATCACAGATTGTCCCGTTGACGGAGGCAGAGCAGAGGGAGCTCACAGATCAACTATCTTATGTCAGCCAGTTCCATCCTCCGCGATTCGCCGGGCAGAGTTCCGAGCCACGGGAAGTAGAGAACTGGATTTCTGCAATAGAAAAGATATTCGAGAACCTGTTTATCAAGGAGCAGCATCAGGTGTTCATAGCCACACACTTTCTGAAGGAAGACGCCGAGACCTGGTGGCGTCGGGTCCGACCAGTTGGACCGCCGGGAGCCCAGTTGATGTCTTGGCAGGAGTTTCGAGCTTTGCTACTCGGGGCTTATTTTCCCGACAGTGCAAAGCAGAAATTAGAGGGGGATCTCCGTCGACTGCAGCAGGGTAGTCGACCTCTTCCGGACTATATTCGAGAGTTCCAGAGACTTTTGAGCAGTGTGCCGCATGTTGCCCCTGATGAGGCTCAGCGGGTGGATTTATTTGAGAGGGGGCTTCACCCGGATATCTATCACCTTGTTCATTCACACCGATCTCCGACGCTTGACGCAGCCATGGAGCATGCACGGTGGGTCTCTCGTGGGAGGGTGATCATGGCGGAGAGGGGCGGGGCGCCTGGGACCAGTTCTGGAGAGAAGCGCCCCGCACCGCAGGACCTTGGGCAGACTAGCAGACCGAGGCCCCCGAGACCACCGCAGACACAGCCTCGGGGCCGCGGGACTCAGAGGAGGCAGAGATCGGGGGGCTCCCGATCTTCTAGGCAGCAGCAGCGGCAGCTGAGCCGCACGGATAGTTGTGTGATTTGCGGCGAACCCCACGCCCCTCAGCAGTGTGACCAGCGACAGGGCCGGTGTTACCGGTGTGGGCAGGCAGGACACAGATCATGGTCTTGTCCTGGAGCAGGGGCATCAGCAGCTTCGGCAGTTTCGACTCTTCCTCCACCGCCCTATCAGACGGGCGGATCTTCGGCAGGATTTGGCCAGGGGGACAGGGCCACTTCGTCGCGGCAGTCTGACAGACGACCACCCCCGAGCGGCATGGTGTATACCGCACAGGTTGAGGACTCGGGGGCAGCTGGCCACGTAGTGGCAGGTATTATCCTTATCTCCTCTACTCGCACCAGAGCTTTGTTTGATACTGGAGCATCTCATTCATTCATCAGTAGGACATTTGCATCCATGCATGGGCTTGAGATAGGGCCGTTGTCTTGTGCTCGTGAGGTTCAGATACCCGATCACGTCTTGCACGTTGATGAGTGCTGTTGGTCCTGCCCTGTGTAGTTGGGGCCTTGGGTTTTGCCTGTTGATCTTTTTGTCCTTCGCCAGCTCCGGGATTTCGACGTAGTATTGGGTATGGATTGGTTGACTCAGTATTACGCTACTATTGACTGTCGAGAGAGGACTGTGACTCTCCGGGAGCCGGGCCAGGGAGAGTATGTCTTCAGAGGTTGCCAGAGCACGCTTTTTGCAGCGACGATCTCTTCAGCCAGAGCACGGCAGTTGATGAGTCGAGGTTGTGTTGCTTTCTTAGCCACTGTTGTAGAGGTGCCTACGGCGATGCCTGGGCTCGAGGACATTCCTATCGTCCGAGAGTATTCAGATGTTTTCCCACCTGAGCTATCTTCTATGCCGCCGGATCGTGAGATTGAGTTCGTGATTGACGTGGTTCCTGGAACTACGCCGATCTCTAAGGCACCCTACAGAATGGCACCGGCAGAATTGAGGGAATTAAAGGCTCAGCTACAGGATCTCTTGGATCGCGGGTTTATTCGTCCTAGTGTTTCTCCTTGGGGAGCCCCGATTCTGTTTGTAAAGAAGAAAGACGGGTCGCTTAGGCTTTGTGTGGACTACAAAGAGTTGAATAAAGTGACCGTCAAGAACAAGTATCCACTTCCTCGGATTGATGATCTGTTTGATCAGCTTCAGGGAGCCACGGTTTTCTCGAAGATAGATCTTCAGTCCGGTTACCACCAGCTCAGGGTGAGGGCCGAGGATGTGTCCAAGACGACGTTTAGGACTCGGTATGGGCATTACGAGTTTACAGTGTTACCTTTTGGTTTGACGAATGCCCCGGCTGCGTTTATGGATCTGATGAACCGAGTCTTTCAGCCGTACTTAGACCGTTTTGTGGTGGTTTTCATCGACGACATCTTGGTCTATTCCCGTAGTGACCTTGAGCATGAGGAGCACCTGAGAGTTGTACTACAGCTTCTGAGGGAGAAGAAGTTGTATGCGAAGTTGAAGAAATGCGCCTTTTGGCTACGGGAGGTTTCTTTTCTAGGCCACATTGTTTCAGCCGCAGGAGTGGCAGTGGACCCGACGAAGATTGTTTCAGTTCGGGATTGGCCTAGACCCACGACGGTGACAGAGATTCGGAGTTTCTTGGGCCTTGCAGGCTACTATCGTCGTTTTGTGGAGGGCTTTGCGAAGCTCTCTACCCCCCTCACTAGACTGACCAAGAAGGGGGTAAAATTTGTTTGGACAGAGCAGTGCCAACAAAGCTTCGAGGAGTTGAAGCAGAGATTGATTACAGCGCCAGTGCTTGCATTACCAGTCATGGGGGGGGGGGGGGGGGGGGGTTTGTGATTTACAGTGACGCCTCCCACAGCGGCCTTGGATGCGTATTGATGCAGCACGGTAGGGTAATTGCCTATGCTTCCCGTCAGTTAAAGGATTATGAGAGGAATTACCCTACACATGACCTGGAGTTAGCTGCGGTTGTTTTTGCCTTGAAGCTCTGGCGGCACTATTTGTATGGTGAGCACTGTGAGATCTTCACTGATCATCAGAGTTTGAAATACCTGTTCACCCAGAAAGAACTCAACCTAAGGCAGCGCCGGTGGCTTGAGCTGTTAAAGGATTATGACTTGAGCATTCTCTACCATCCCGGCAAGGCTAACGTGGTCGCGGATGCTTTGAGCAGGCGAGCAGGGCAGACCTTGAGTATGCTTATTACCCAGCAGAGACCACTGAGAGAGCAGCTGAGGAGTTTGGATATAGAGGTGGTGTCACCGGGGTATTCTGCAAGACTTATGTCTATGGTCTTGCAGCCCACTCTACTGGACAGGATTAGAGAGAAGCAGAGTGGGGACCCCTATCTTCTCAGGATTCGAGACCAGATGCAGCTTGGACAGAGCAGGGACTTTTCGGTGGATGTTGCGGGAGTACTCAGGTACAGGGACCGCATTTGTGTGCCGGCGGATTTGGATATTAGAGAGCTGATCCTGAGAGAGGCTCACTATACACCTTACATCCTCCATCCTGGGGGAACTAAGATGTATAGGGATTTGAAAGCACAGTTTTGGTGGCAGGGTATGAAGAGGGATATTGGTAGGTTTGTGGCCCACTGCCTAACTTGCCAACAGGTTAAGGCGGAACACCAGGTTCCCGCTGGCAAGTTACAAAGCCTACCAATCCCTGAGTGGAAATGGGATTGTGTCACCATGGATTTTATTGTGGGTCTGCCGAGGACTCAGAGAGGAGCCGATGCTATTTGGGTGATCGTTGATCGGTTGACTAAATCAGCTCACTTTCTGCCGATTCAGTCAGGTTGGGCCTTGGAGAGTTTAGCACACTTATACCTTGACGAGATCGTGAGGCTTCATGGAGTGCCAGCTTCTATTGTATCAGATAGGGATCCCAGGTTTACCTCTCAGTTTTGGAGGAGCTTGCAGACGGCTATGGGGACCCAGCTTCAGTTCAGCACTGCCTTTCTCCCACAGACCGACGGACAGTCTGAGCGGACTATTCAGACTTTGGAGGACATGTTGAGAGCTTGTGTCCTGAGCTTTAGTGGCAGTTGGGATCGACACTTGAGACTAGCAGAGTTTGCCTACAACAATAGCTTCCAGGCGAGTATCCAGATGGCGCCCTTTGAAGCATTGTATGGTAGGAAGTGTCGATCGCCTCTTTGTTGGAGTGACGTGGGTGAAAGAAAAACCTTGGGGCCTGACTTGCTTTTGGAAGCTGAAAAGAAGGTCAAGGTTATTCGGCGCCACTTGGTCACTGCACAGAGCCGACAAAAGAGCTACTGTAGGGCCCCTGAACTTCTTTCAGCTTTTTCCCGCATTTTCACTGTGCAAACACCTGTTGATGGTGTATTCGGCCCATAGCGCATCAAATGGATGCCACAGATGGACCCTGTGAAGCTTTGGCTTGTTGTGTTTGGCCGTCGGCTGTTTTTGCCGAATGTTAGAGAGGTTTTAGGCCAAAGCGGAGGTTGGGAATTGGTTTTCTGTCGTTTTGGAGCTTTTCTGTTTGTCTGGGAGCTCATTCGGGGTGTTAGAGGTATCTGCGCGCTTTTTGGAACCAAGAAAGCAACCCGGCGTGAAAAATGGATTAAATTTACCTTTCCGGGAGCCTCCGGCAAATTTTGGAGGCGGATTTTGGCGAAACGGACGTCGTTTTTGGAATCAGCGCGCGAAAACGGTCAAGATGGGCTATTTACTTGCTGTTTTTGGGCTGGCGGTTACTGTTCACGCCGGAACAGTGTCTCCGGCTATCGCCGGCGGCGGCGGGCAGCGCCGGCGGGCGGCGGCGCAGCCTCGGGCAGGCGGCAGGCGGCGGCACGCGGCGCGGGCAGGCCGCGGGCAGGCGCGCAGGGGCGCGGGCAGGCGCGCGGTCCACGGCGGCGGGCGTGCACCAGGGCGGTGCCACGTGGCGGCTTTTAGTTCGTTGGTCCAGGAGACGCGGTGCACGGGATTTCTTTGGGTGCACGGTGGACCAAAGGGTGACACGTGGCATGGTGTGATTGGTCGGCTCTGTGCACCCGGTCCACGAAACAGTGTTGGTTGCCTCGGGCCGCGTGCGCACGCGCGCGCCATGCCGCGCTGACGCCGCGCACTGTGCGCTGTTGACTTCGGTTTGGGACACGTGGCGGCGTTTGAGTGGCCTTCTACGGTTGTCCCGTGTTTTGGGGACTTATCTGGTATTTAGGGAATTGTTTGGTTTGGTTTTCTTCAAGGTTGCCATCCGAGGGAGTTTCACTTAGCCATTTTTGCCACTTCGAAGCTCCATCTCCCCGAGCTCCCTTCAGTGAAGATTTTCATCTTCGAGTTCTGGTTCTTGCTGCAGAGTTTCGAAATTTCTGAGTGCACGCATCTCGAGGTTTTGGATTTTACGGTGCGGCGCGACGTTGTGGTTCCTGTGTTCTTCTTCGGCGCAGCAGCGGTGTTTTAGCTCTCCTGGGCTACCCCGAGATCCTTCTTCTGTGATTCTTGCGCCGACAGACTCCTAAGAGGTAGGGCTTCATCTTTTATTTTGATCACTCTTTCTCATTTTGACTTCTTGGCTCGGATCCCGAGGTAACAATGGTCCCCCTTTTTCTGTGAGGGATTTTGAGACAGCAGCTGATTGGGGAGGCCATATCTTCGCGCACGAGCGTCAGACGGAAACGAGCTTATACAACTTTTTCATCTACGGATCGCAAGGAACGCGCTCGTATTTTTATTGGATTTTCTAGAGGATTATTTCGAGGTGAAAATCACTGTTTTCTCAGTGAACAGTGCACAGTCTTTAGCACAGATTTTTGTATGATGTACCCCTTTTGCCGAATTTTTATCTTGACTTACCGAACTCAGATTTGGGCGTGCAAGGTACCGTTGCGAAGCTATCGACGCGAGGATCGCCGTGATATTTTTCTTGGAATTTCCTGGGCACTTTCTGCAGGTGATAAGTTAACAGTTTTGAATCCGATGTTGTATGTGATTATAAGAGCAATATTTGGGAGCCTAAGTGTATTTAGTGGACTGTATGTTGTACCAGGAGTGTTACGGGTGTGCTGAATTTCTGGGAGCAAGGATTTGAAATTTTGGTATTTTCATCTGTACGGATCCGGACAGTTCGCACTTCAGGTGGGTGGTTGTTGTACTCCTCTCTTTGGTATGCCCACTAGGAATGTCAGAATTTTCCCTGATTTGATGATGTAAACTGTTGTGGTAGACTTGCATGCTCTAGGGAATTAATTAATTGTTATTTGATCCATGTGGAATCTGTGGTAGCATGATTGCTTTAATTGATCGCTTAATTAATCCGGACTGCATGTTAGGGGCAGAATAGAAATTGAGGACTGCAAAATTGATGATTGTTCTTATATGCTGTCACCTTAGCCTATATTCTCTAAACTGATTATTCTCGAAAAATGGACAAAATATTAGAACAATGCATGATTAAGCGGGTCACATAATTATGTCATCTTTTACTGCTACACTATCTTTTGGGACTTGACTTAGGAGAAACCATGCATTTATTCTTTTCTTCTCCTGTTATTGATAGGCTTTAGGCATAGTTGCTCGGGTTCGAGCGGGTGTTGGACAGTGTAGTCAGGTATTGGGGATTTGGGACAGGCTGGGCTTTTGACAGGGTGTGGCGGCGACCACGGATCTTGGGTGGTTGACCGGGTTATACTATTGCATCAGATTGGGTGTTTTGGGGATCGGGCTTTCTTTAGTGGAGGGTTTTTCCTACTTCATTGAGTCTCGATCCAGTCCTGCTATATCTGGTTACTTGTGGTTACTTACTTTCCTCGTGTGGGTCGCTCCCCACGAGTGCGACTCCGGAGTGCGCGGCAGACAGACTTTGAGTCCTGGGGACTCCTTTTGCTTCGGTGTTATGCGTAGGCTGGCATACCCGTCGCGGCAGAGCAGGCAGTGCCAGTGTTCACTGGTGGTCAGATTGGGTCATTTTGACAGGCTTCTTGATTCTGATGCATCACTTTCTCCATCCTCATTGGTTGGTCATGTAGAGGCATATTAGGGATAACATTTCATCAGTTGCTTCATTTATCTGCACCCCCTTTTCTTTTCCTTTCCCTTTTTGCCTCTGATCACCTGGTGGGTATATCTGAGCTGAGGCTTTACCCACTAGGGGAGGCTACTATTTATAGTAGTACTTACCCCCATTGTCTTTTCTTGTTTCTTTCTTTCCCTTTGTTTTGCAGAGTCCTCTGCGGGAGTTGCTGGGCCATCAGCAACTGATCGAGGTAAGCGGATTGCGGACTAGATAGAGAGCCACCCGAGGGTTGTAGCTAGAGATTTTGGGTACCTGGTCTTCTCAGACAGCTTTTGTTTATTTCTTTTTGGGTCTGGCTTCTGCCAGCTGTTTGTACTTTTAGTGGTGAGCTGGGACAGACATCTGTATTTTATTTCACTGTTGTATTCTTTTACTTCCAGCTTCTGTCTGAGATACAGTAGTTTTAGTTTAGCTCTGATTTTATGCTCTGTTATTATTATTTCTTATTTCTGAGCAGGTTACCGACGCTACGTGTATGTGGGAAATACCGCATGCACGGCGGATCTGTAGACGGGCCCGGGTTCTGGTTTACACCCGGGGCGTGACAGCTACGCCGATAGGAGGCGGCGAGACTTGGAGTTTCTGGTCGGAGACCATGTGTTTTTGAAAGTCTCGCCCTCTCGAGGGATTCGGCGATTTGGGGTGCGCGGGAAGTTGAGCCCGCGTTTTATTGGCCCTTTTGAGATTTTAGAGCGTGTCGGACCTGTCGCCTATCGGGTTGCTCTACCGCCGCGGCTAGCCGGTACTCATGATGTTTTCCATGTTTCTGTGTTGAGGAGGTATGTCTATGATCCCTCTCACATTGTGGACTTCACTTCTCTAGAGCTGGACGAGGATCTACACTTCCAGGAGCGCCCGATTCGAATTCTTGCTCGAGAGTCGAGAGAATTGCGAAGTCGGGTCATACCTTATGTGAAGGTATTGTGGAGCCACCATGATGAGAGAGAGGCTACTTGGGAGCCCGAGGATGAGCTGAGGACTACCTACCCACACCTATTTGAGGCCCCCTCCTGATTTTGAGCTTTTTGGGTTTCGGGGACGAAACCATTCGAATGGGGGGAGAGTGTAATGTACCGGTTTTTGGTTTGAGCTTCCTGACTCCACCGACGAGCTTTTCAGCTGAGGAAAGGCGCGAGCGCGTGTATTTTTGATTTACAGCGGAGTTCGAGTGGGTCCGGGCGGCGGCGGAAGGCCCGAGGGCAAAAAGTGAGTTATGGTGGTCACTTTTGGGTTATTTTATTCTTTTTTTTTCTTGGGTAATTAAGATTTTGAGGATGCTTTATTTTTTTTTTCCTTTGTTAGTGATGCTGTGAGGGAGAGGCATGGCAGTGAGGTGGGTGGAGTTAATTAAGGTGTTTGGTAGGTAGGAATTAATTAACTCCTTAAATTAAATTTTTACTCTTATGCCTTAATTAATTTTTGGTGCTTGTATTTAATAGCAGCCATCACCCCTTTGCCACCTCACTTTCCTCTTTTCCAAAAAGCAAGCAGCAGCTTCAGCTTGGGGCTTTTGGTCTGAAGCTAAGGGAGGAAGAAGAAGAGAGGAGGAAGAGGAGGGAATTCTTGGACCTTGGTTTTCGCTGCGAAGACGTGGTGTCGTGCGAAGCGTCCGAGGCGAACATCGACAAGGTTGGTGTTTCGGTGTTTTGTGTGATTGGTTTTTGGGCTTTTCTTCTCTCCTCTCCATTTTCTTTCTTTCTCTCCTTTCTTTTGCTGCTGCGGCTGGTGGACTGGATGTCCTGGCGTGCGTCGCGCGAGCCGCGCGCGCAATTGCGGCGGCGCGTGACAGTGAGGGGCCTGCGCTACGCGTGCGCGCATGATCGCCGCGCACAACGCGCGCCCTGCTGCCAAATCTGAGCCGCAGGGCGACGTTTCTGCCAGGGCGGCGGCGCTGGGGCCGCGCGGCCCTGCAGGCCGCGCGCTTGGCGCGCGGCACTGCAGGGGTGCCGCGCGGGCGACCCCTGTGCTGCGCGGCACAGCAGGCCGCGCGCTTGGCGCGCGGCACTGCACGGTGCCGCGCGGGCGGCCCTGCAGGCCGCGCGCCAGGGCGCGAAACTGCAGAGGGCAGCGCAGCGGCCCTGCGGGCCCCGCGGCCTTGCAGGCCGCGCGCGAGGCGCGCGGCGCTGCAGGGCACCGCGCGGGTGCCCTTTTGGGCCCCGCGGCCCAGCAGGTCGCGCGCCAGGCGCGCGGCACTGCAGAGGGCCGCGCGGCGGCCCTGCAGGCCGCGCGCGAGGCGCGCGGCGCTGCAGGGCACCGCGCGGGTGCCCTTTTGGGCCCCGCGGCCCTGCAGGCCGCGCGCCAGGCGCGCGGCACTGCAGAGGGCCGCGCGGCGGCCCTGCGGGCCCCGCGGCCCTGCAGGCCGCGCGCGAGGCGCGCCGCGCTGCAGGGCACCGCGCGGGTGCCCTTTTGGGCCCCGCGGCCCTGCAGGCCGCGCGCCAGGCGCGCGCGGCACTGCTGACGGCCGCACGGCGGCCCTTTGGGCCCCGCGGCCCTGCAGGCCGCGCGCCAGGCGCGCCGTGCCGGCCCCGCGGCCCTGCAGGCCGCGCGCGAGGCGCGCGGCGCTGCAGGGCACCGCGCGGGTGCCCTTTTGGGCCCCGCGGCCCTGCAGGCCGCGCGCCTGGCGCGCGCGGCACTGCTGAGGGCCACACAGCGGCTCTTTGGGCCCCGGGGCCCTGCAGGCCGCGCGTTTGGAGCGCGGCGCTGCAGGGCACCGTGCGGGCAGCCCTCGGACCGCGCGGCGCTGCCGGCCGCGCGGCCGGCCGCCATCGCGCAGGGCGTGTGTTTCTGGAGCAGTTTGGCCGTGAGCCACGCTGTATCGTTGGCGGCGGCTCGCCGGTGCACCGCGGCGGGTGCGCGAAGGGCTTTCCGTGCGACGCCCGGCGCTCTTCGTCGCCGGGTGGGATTTTTTCCGCCGTGACGAGTGCGGGTTTTCGACCGCGGGTTCTGATCCCCTTTCTATTTCCTTTTTCCGCAGTGGTGACTCAGTGTTGACTTCCTACGTGGTCGGTGGTACGCGTAGTGCTGCGTGGAGCGATTGTACCACACCGGGACCTCTGTTTGGCGCACGGTTTTGCGGACTCTTCGCAGGTGGGTTGGTTTCTTCCGAGAATGTTACGGATTGCCCATTTTGCTTGCAATTGCAAAGGTGATGTGTCCTTGGGATATCAGGTAAATGTGGAGCAGCCGTGTGAGTCGTGGGTTATGGTTCCGACTAAGACACGCATTAGGCTCTTAGAAGTTCGTTCTGGAATACACAGCGGTATTCGATGCCCCTGGCTGAGTTACCAAGAGGGCATTTCTCTCCGGGCGAGTTACCGGGAGGCCAAGTTCCCTGGCTGAGTTACCGGGGAGGTAATTTCCCCTGGCCGAGATATCAGGAGGGTGTTTTTTCCCGGCCGCGTTACCGGGAGGCCTATTTCCCTGGCTGAGTTACCAGGAGGGCGTCTTCCCTGGCCGAGTTACCAGGTGGGTATTTTCCCTGGCCGAGTCACGTGGTGGGTATTTCCCCTGTCCGAGATACCAGGTGTGAGTTCGCCCCTGGCCGAGTTACCAGGTGGCTGCGGGGGAAATGGCATGAGCGGGTGGTCATCTTTTATGATTCCAGATGTCATTTCATATTGCATTGCATCGCGGCATATAGTGATAGACTTATTTACAGCTTTCATTTCTGTATCTATCTATCTATCTATCTATCTATCTATCTATCTATCTGTTTTTACCTTCAGGGGACTTAGTGGGCTACCGTGGATCGGACATTGGTAACCCACTGAGATCTGTCTTTTCAGTTGATCTCACACCCGCTGTGTGTGTGACAGGTGTTTCAGAGGCGGCCGTTCCTGGGCCGGCACGTGCAGAGCCTTCTGACCGCGGCAAGGGCTTGGCCGACTAGTGCCTTCTGGGTTGTAGAGTTCGAGGTAGAGTTACCCCGGGTACTTTTTGTTTTCCCACTTTTGTACTAGATAGTGATGTTGTACCCGGTTTTGGGAGACTATTGATGTTATACCTGGACTTTTTATATTAGTGACTTTTGTTTTCAGTTTACTTCTTCAGCGTAGCTTCTTTTCTGCTCTGATACTTGTATAGCTAGATCCCTTCACAGGTTGGACGCTTCGTCTGTGCGGCAGTTTCCCCGTAGACGGCGGATCTGTTGGCGAGCCCGGGTCGCAGTTCGACCCCGGGGCGTGACAACGGGCATGTGAGGTTCAGCTTCCCGACCATACCTTACACGTGGAGGAGTGTTGTTGGTCCTGCCCAGTGCAGATCGAGTCCTGGATTATGCCAGCAGACCTGATAGTCTTGAGACAGCGGCGGAACTTTGATGTGGTGCTTGGGATGGACTGGCTGGCTCGGTACTACGCGACTATTGACTATGCCGTGAGGACTATGACTTTCAGAGGGCTAGGCCAGGAGGTGTTAGTGTATTGGGGATGCCGGAGTACCTTTTTCACCACCATGGTTTCGACTTCGCGGGCAAGGCAGATGATCCACAGGGGATGTGTAGCCTTTTTGGCTACTGTTGTTGAGGGGCCTACGGCAACTCCGGGACTCGAGGATATTTCCATTATTTGCGAGTTCCCGGATGTTTTCCCACTAGAGTTGACGAGCATATCGCCAGACAGAGAGATTGAGTTTGTGATTTACGTAGTTCTGGGAACTGCGCCGATCTCCAAGGCTCCTTACCGGATGGCACCGGCAGAGCTGCGAGAGCTGAAGGCACAGCTCCAGGATTTGATGGATAAAGGCTTTGTTAGACTGAGTGTGTCGTCTTGGGGAGCACCGGTACTATTCGTGAAGAAGAAGGATGGGTCACTTCGACTTTGTGTGGATTATAGAGAATTGAACAAAGTGACCATCAAGAACAAGTACCCTTTGCCGCGCATCGATGATCTTTTTGATCAGCTGCAAGGGTCTTGTGTCTTTTCCAAGATTGATCTGCAGTCCGGTTACCACCAGCTGAACGTGAAGGCCGAGGATATCCCGAAAACAGCATTCAGGACACGGTACGGGCATTATGAGTTTACTGTCATGCCTTTTGGACTGACTAATGCCCCTGCCACCTTTATGGATTTGATGAACCGGATCTTTCGACCATACTTGGATCGATTCGTGGTGGTGTTCATCGATGATATCTTGGTTTACTCCCGGAGCGATGCTAAGCATGAGGAGCACTTGAGGATTGTGCTACAACTTCTACGAGAGAATAAGTTGTATGCTAAGTTAGTGAAGTGCGAGTTTTGGCTTCGGGAGGTGGTTTTCTTGGGCCATGTGATTTCCACCGCAGGTGTGGCAGTGGACCCGGCGAAGATTGAGGCAATCCGGGATTGGCCCCGACCGACGACGGTATCTGAGGTACGTAGTTTCATGGGCTCAGCAGGATATTACCGTCGGTTCATGGAAGGCTTTGCGAAGCTCTCCACATCCCTCACTCGTTTAACTCACAAGGGAATTAGGTTTCTATGGAGTGAGGATTGCCAGAGGAGTTTTGAGGAGTCGAAGAGTAGATTGATGACAGTTTCTGTCCTTTCCCTTCTTGTTATGGGGAAAGGATATGTGATCTACAGTGACGCATCGCACAGTGGACTGGATTGTGTGCTGATGCAGGAAGGAAGGGTAATTGCTTATGCATCGAGACAACTCAAGGATTATGAGAAGAATTACCCTACCCATGACTCGGAGCTTGCTGCCGTGGTGTTTGCACTGAAGCTTTGGCGTCATTACCTATATGGGGAGCACTGTGAGATCTACACCGACCACAAGAGCCTAAAGTATTTGTTCACACAGAAAGAGTTAAACCTGAGGCAGCGCAGATGGTTAGAGCTACTAAAGGACTATGACGTGGAGATCCTTTACCATCCGAGCAAGGCTAATGTGGTTGCACACACTTTGAGCAGGAGAGCTGTACAGAGCCTGTCCATGATGATCACCGACCAGGCGCCACTGTTAGAGGAGATGAGCGGCTCGAGTTAGAGATTGTGTTCCCTGGGGTCTCTGCTAGACTAACGTCTTTAGTCGTGCAGCCCACTCTGTTGGACAGGATCAGGGAGAAACAGGATGAGGACCCCTATTTGACCAATATTAGAGAGCAGATTTCGAGTAACCAAACAGGGGACTTTAGAGTGGATACATCAGGAGTACTGAGGTACAGGGACCGAGTATGTGTGCCAGTGGACTCCAAGAACAGAGAACAGATTTTGAGAGAGGCCCATTATAGACCTTACACCTTTCACCCTGGGGCGACTAAGATGTATAAGGACCTCAAGGCACACTTTTGGTGAAATGGCATGAAGAGAGATATCGGGAGGTTTGTGGCTCAGTGTTTAATTTGCCAACAGGTGAAAGCTGAGCATCGAGTGCCAGCTGGTAAGTTACAGAGTCTTCTGATTCCCGAGTGGAAGTGGGACCATATCACTATGGACTTCGTGGTTGGTTTGCCGAGGGCACAGGGAGGAGCAGATGCTATCTGGGTAGTTGTGGATCGACTCACCAAGCCAGCGCACTTCTTGCCCATACAGACTACTTGGTCACTTGAGCGATTAGCCCAATTATACCTGGATGAGATAGTGAGATTACATGAAGTACCAGCCTCCATTGTAACGGATCGAGACCCGAGGTTTGCTTCGCATTTCTAGAGGAGTTTACAGACAGCCTTAGGGACTCAGCTCAGGTTCAGCACAGCTTTTCATCCATAGACTGATGGACAGTCAGAGCGGACGATACAAATTCTGGAGGACATGTTGAGGGCTTGTATTCTGGATTTTTGCCGGAGGGTGGATTCGACACTTATCTTTGGCTGAGTTCGCGTACAACAACAGCTTTCAAGCGAGCATTCAGGTGGCTCCGTTTGAGGCATTGTATGGACGCAAGTGTCGATCACCGCTTTATTGGAGCGACGTAGGCGAGAGACGGACCTTGGGACCAGATGTATTGTTGGAGGCAGAGGAAAAGGTCCGAGTGATTCGACAGCATCTTCAAACTGCCCAAACTCGACCTTGGAGCTATGCTGATGTTCGGCGACGGGACTTAGAGTTTCAGGTTGGAGATCATGTATTTCTGAAAGTCTCGCCGTCCAAAGGGATTAGGAGGTTCGGCATCCGTGGAAAACTTAGCCGCCGTTATATTGGACCCTTCGAAGTATTGGAGCGTATCGGGCCAGTTGCCTACAGACTTGCACTTCCCCTGAGGCTTGCCAGTGTCCACGATGTGTTTCATGTTTCTACTCTGAGGAGGTATTTCTTCGACCCATCGCACGTCATCCACTTCACACCGCTCGAGATCAGCGATGACTTGATGTACGAGGAGCGGCTACTGCGAATTCTGGCTCGAGAGGTGAGAGAATTACGGAGACAGGCCATTCCCTATGTGAAGATCCTATGGAGAAATCATGATGAGTGTGAGGCTACGTGGGAGCTCGAGTCAGAGTTGATGGACACCTACCCCTACCTGTTCGAGGTTTAGGACTTAGGTATGATTTACGTTTCGATGACGAAACTTTTGTTAGTGGGGGAGGATGTAGTGACCCTGATCCCCGTGTAGCTTTTCCCTATGTTTCGGGGTGTGGAACACTTGTTAGTGGTGTGTTGGGGCCACAACACATCAAAGGAATGTGTTGGATGGACTCAGAGAGAGTTTAGCATCAAGCCTATATTTTGGCTGCTTTTGCTGAATTTTAGAAGTGGTTTTAGACTGATTGGAGGCCGTATTTGGATTCAGCGCGGAAAAACGCTTGAAAATGGCTATTTATTTGTATTTTTCTGAGTCCGGACGCCCAAAACGGACACCCGAAAGTTTTCTGTGCAAAATGGTGCACCGGGAGAGCCGTGGACCGGCGGGTGACACGTAGCGGCATGTGATTGGCCAGCGCACGTAGTCTAGTCCAGGGGAGAGTGCCGCTGGTGCACGGTGGACCGGCAGGGATATGTGGCGGCCGCCCATTGGCGGGTCTGCGCTGTGCGGTCCACGAAGTCGAACGGCTCGACGCATAGACCGGGGCGCACCACGTGGCGGCCCCGGATTCGCTGGCTCATGAGTGTGCGGAGCACGCAGGGCTGCGGCACCGACGCCGTACGCACGTGTGGCGGGGGACACGCGGCGTGTCGGGCGCCGCCCGCGTGGCGGGCGGGGCACTGCCCACGTGCGCCACGTGGCGCCCCACCACTGGCGGGCGCCGCTGGGGCGCTGTTCGGCGCGGGCCACGCGGCGGCGCTTGATTCGCGAGCACCGCTATTTACTGTTCGGGGACACGTGTCGTGCCCGGGTGAATCCAGGCGCTGACTGTTGGCTGGGCTGCGGCCCATTCGGGCGCCCGAATCTCGGGGTGCGCCCGAATGTTTGGTGGGCTATAAAAAGCCCACCATCCCCTCCTTTCTATTGTTTTTTCGAGCTTTAGAGAGAGAGAGAGTGACCTGAAGAAGACTTGTTCCCCTCTCTGTCCTCTATCTCTCCAAGAAGTCCCGAAATTTTTGCAGTTGCCGACAGCGAGTTCTCTGCGACGCGGCGCGCTTCGACGATTTCCATTTTCGGCCCGTTTTCATTCGCAGTTCAGTCAAAAATTTTGCGTGCGCAAACCAGGAGGAATTTTTGGGCGATTTCTACGACAGCATGTTCCTAAGAGGTAAGGCTTCGATTTTCGTGTTGACCACTTTACTCTGTTTCGAACTTTTGGCACGGTTCCCGAGGCATCTTTTGACCATATTTGCTATGATGGATTTCCTGGACAGCACGGGCTTGTTGATTTTCTATCTCGGGCTACATCAAGGCATATAAATACTCATTTTGGATCTACTCGTCGCAAAAATCGCCGTCGTAATTTGTTTGGAATTTTTCGAGAATCGCGTATAGGTAAAAATTTCACTTTTCCTGTGTTGTTTTGCAAACAACAAACTGTGCTTTCCGGGGAAGGTCCAATAATATCGAGTTTGCTTATTTTGCAGTTGTTCGCAGATTCTAGAGTTCCGTGGGCAGTTTCTGGACTGCTGGGAGATCTTTCACTGTTTTGGAGGTTGCGTGTACCAGGTGGGTGATTACTGTATCCCTCTTCTCTCGACTTGCTCACTAGGAACACTTGAGGGTGAAACCCCTATTTAAAACTGACCAAATGGTCATTAAAATGACCGTCATGCTTAAACTGAAATAACTGTGAGCCTATCATGCAAAAATATTCTCGTGGACCTATCATGTTAAAAATAGCCCCATTATGTTAACACTTAGCTCTTGTACAAAGAATGATCATGTTGAGACATAATTGATGATGCTTCATTTCTATTCTACATTAGGACAGTTGCATGCTTGTATGGACATTTAAATCGACCACTATTTACTGCTACACTATCATATTGGGACTTGACTTAGGAGAAACCATGCTTGTTTTTTTTCTCCGTTTCATTCAGGCATATTATTTATAATTGCTAGGGTTTGAGCAGGGGTTTGGGATAGTGTAGTCGAGGTTGTACTAGTTGTGGGATTTTTGGGTGTTGCGGCAACCGCGGACTGTGGGCGGTTGATCGGATGTTGCCTTTGCATCAAATTGGGGTTTCTTTAGTGGATGGGTTTTCCCACTTGAGGATAGTCGTGATCTAGTCCTGCTATTTTGAGATACTAGTAATATGATTACTTTACTCGTGTGAGTCGCTCCTCTCGAGTGCCACTCCGGAGGTAGGCTTACTACCGGTCGTGTGCCGGTCCATTGACTATTGAGAGATTCGGTCGTGTTTGTCACGCCCCGGAGTCGAAACTGCGACCCGGGCTCGCCAACAGATTCGCCGCCTATGCAAAACCCCGCATAGATGAAGCGTCCTACCTGCAAGAAAGGGGCTATAGCTAAACAAATAGCAGAGCTATAAAATAAAAGTGCTGTAAAACTAAAACCAACCATCTGTACAACTGGAATAATGATACAATATCCATCTCCCATAAATGATAATCATACAATATCCTCAAATACAAAAATAACCAGAACTCAACAGGGAGGTAACCTGAAATAATACATCAGTGTACAGGCTCTCAGTACAAGTCAAATCCTCACAATACAATGATCTCTCAGAAGCGAAAAAATAAATAATCTACTGACTGTACTCAGGGTCTCCAATGTAAGGGTACCGCTACTCTCCACAAACGGGTAGGGATCTAGCTCGCGACTCACTCGCCTCGAACAGCAACCGCAGAATCAGCAACACCTGCTAAGACTCTGCAAAACAAAGGAGAGAAAAGAAAAAGGAGGGGAAAAACTCCCAATGGGTGTGAGAACTATACCAAAAGGGAGTTCTCAGTGGGTACCACCGCTAGGCCCGACGATCTGCCCACTAAGTATACTAGAGGCATAAGATAACAATGCAGTAAATACTGAACAAGAAAGCTGGAAGTACTCAACAGCTACCATGCCTCTATCTAAATGCTCAAAAGGGAAAAACCAATGGAAGGTATGCAACCACTCGCACATGAAGTGCACAATCGACCCAATCGAACTGACTACCACATCTGGTCCAGTCAAGCCTGCGCCCACCTACAACCACCTCCCGCTGCCGGGCTGGAATTACGTAGGGTGTCCATACGGACTAACTCGCTATCGAATAGTGGCACATGCAGGCTATAGTCAAAATCCACGCTCTCTCTTAGAACGGATAGACTCAAGATCCTCAATCTCTCACACAACGGTCGAAAAACTCACAACGACCTCGGGACCACCGTTAACCCCAAACGGTTCCCGACAACACTAGCACTGGTCTAAACACAGCTACTACACTCCAGTCAGCCGCCAGGCACGAGTGTAATAATAAGAGTACCTGCCTGAATAAACCCAATCAAATGAACCGGTATAAAACCCGGTACTGCCTGCTCTGTCATCAATCTCACGAACTCAGTATCTCAAGAACTCGGTAGCGGAATCTACACACATGGCTCGAAACCGCGAGATCGGCACACATGGCTCGCATCCCAAAATAAGTATCAGACCGGCACACATAGCTCGGTCATAGGCCTACCTCCGGAGTGGCACTTGAGGAGAGCGACCCACACGAGTAAAGTATCACTGTAACAAGTATCACAATATAGCAGGACTAGATCACGACTCTAATCGAAGTGGAAAAACCCATCCACTAAAGGGGAACCCGATCCCCAATCAAATGCAATAGTGCTCAATAAGTGGGAAACTCCGTCCATTAGAGAAATCTAATACCCAATCTGATGTATAAGTAAATATCCGGTCAACCGCTTAGTATCCGCGGTTGCCGTAATGCCCCACAATCCATAGACCCGTAACCGACCTCCGGTCAACCGCCCAATATTCGCGGTTGCCACACTATCCTGCCATCCACAATCAAATCCAACCTGTCCCAGACCCAAAGTCTCGACTACACTATCCCAAACCCATGCTCGAACCCGAGCAACCTGAATCAGAAAGAAAGGAGAAAGAACAAACATGGTTTCTCCTAAGTCAAATTCCAACATAATAGTGTAGCAATAAATGATGGCCTATCTAGATATCCATACAAGCATGCAAATGTGACGCCCCCAATAGTCCCACATCGGATGTGGATGGAATTGTGATTGGGTTTATATGTGTAACGACCCGGCCCACTAGCAATAATAACTTGTTGGGCCCAAACCACAGCCCAAAATGCTTAAGCCCAGTTATTATTACAAGTGTCCATGTCTCATATAAACCCAATCACAAATCCATCCACATCCGATGTGGGACTATTGGGGGCGTCACAGACTCCCCCCGTTTAGGCCTGACGTCCTCGTCAGCCCAAACACACACACAGCAGCCCAAGATCACCAGGCGATGTGAGACTCGTCTCACTAGTCCTGTCATCTAGACTCAGACTCAGCCGAGACTCGCCGCACACTTCCGGCTGGTTATTGGCTCTGATACCAAATATAACGACCCGGCCCACTAGCAATAATAACTTGTTGGGCCCAAACCACAGCCCAAAATGCTTAAGCCCAGTTATTATTACAAGTTGTCCATGTCTCATATAAACCCAATCACAATTCCATCCACATCCGATGTGGGACTATTGGAGGCGTCACAATATGAGACATGGACACTTGTAATAATAACTGGGCTTAAGCATTTTGGGCTGTGGTTTGGGCCCAACAAGTTATTATTGCTAGTGGGCCGGGTCATTACAGCAAATGTCCTCAAGGAAGATAAAACAAATATAACAATTAGTAGCACCACCTGCCAAATCCTCTAATCCGCTATACCCGTCCAATCCCATGGTCCATCAAAAAGAATGATCAGAATAATACCCGCACATAGATATAGCCTCCTACTCCATCGAGTAATCATATCATAAAGGACTATGTGCAACATGGCATGCTAAAAGATCACTACTATAGTATATCAATCTGCATGATCTAGGCCATTCCTCAAGCTTTCATCTCGCTGCTAAATATTGTACAATTAAACATGTATGCTAACAATCACATAGGGTAAATCCCTTTAGGTAAGCTTTTACTATTCATAATTCTAGATATCCAAATCTAGCAAGTCCTCAATAATATTTAACATGAATATTCACTTGCAATTCCTTGTATAACTGTCATCCCTAAACTTACCCCTTAATCACAAATGTTGTACCCTATACATGCATGCATTCTAACATACAGAATTAGAGAAACCGTCCACCGGTTCTGGAGATGAAGCAACCCACCTGAAACGCTTTCCGTAGGTAAAGCCGAAGTCGATGAAGTGCGTAGTCACACGCTATCCAAAATCCATCGAAACTGCACCCTCGGTACTCAGTCACACAAGCCTCTGCCTTAACCAACAATGCAACCACATACAACAATCAAATACCCCAAATACCCAAACAGCACACGCTATTTTCCAAACCAGCAGAGAAGAGGGGGGATTCTCACCTGCGTACAGTCCTCCAAATATTCTAGAAAAATTACGGTTGCGATCCTTGCGACGAGTAGATCCAAATCGAGTATTTACACACCCCGTTCCGACACCTGTAGGCCAAGATATAAATATAACAACGTGGGTATGTCAAAGTATCCACCAACAAAATCCTGTAGGAAATCAGTCCGCAAGAAGCTTAATTATCACCTTCGAAGAGTCCTCCAAAAATTTCGATAAAAATACGGGTGCGTTCCTCTCAAAGCGTAGATATCAATCGAGTCCTTAAATGCCTCATTCCGATGCTCGTAGACCGAGAAAATCCAACAATACTCCACCGCTGTCCCGTACCTGGCAGCAGTACAAAGGGTCACAGAAAAACCTCAGGAACCATGCCAAAAACCCAAAATGAGGTGAAGTGATCAACATGAAAATCGAAGGCGTGCCTCTCGTAAACGCGCTGCCGTAAAAATCGGCTCAAAAGTCCATCGGGGTAGTCCAGGGGGTCTCTCGGACTGAAAAGCGACGGTAAAAGCCTAAAAACGAAGGAGCGTCGAAGCGCGCCGCGTCGCAGAAAACACCGACACCGAGGCCTACAAAAATATCCTAGATCCGTCGGAGAGTAGAGGATAAAGGGATGAGGGCTCTGCTGAAAGGGGAGCTCTAGAAAAACCTCTAAAACCCGCACAAGAGGGCACCAAATGCCTATTTATAGGCTGAAATCCGGACGAGAAAATCACTTTGGGGTACGTTTTCCGGGCGCCCGAAACATTCGGGCGCCAACAGTAGCGCCCGATCCAGCCGTCCGTCCCGTGCCCGGATGCGCCAGATTGCGCCACGTGGCCATCGAACAGGCAACAGTCGCCACAGCCACCCGCTAGGCGCCACATGGCCCGCGCGGAAGCTGACGTGTGGCGCGCCCACTCGCCGGAACCGCGCGTCAGCGCGTCGGTTGCCGCGCCCACGTGCACGCCAGCGCCGCCTGCGCCCCCGTGTCGCGCATGCTTCCCGAGGCCTGCCGCTCTGCTCCGTGGACCACGCCTGCTGCGCCAGCCACTCCCTTGCTGCCACGTGTCCAGTACGAACCAGTTGAAAAACGCCACGTGGCACACTCCTCCCGCTGCACCGCGCGCCTGCCCGCGCCTGCTCCCATGGGTCGAGCCCACTGCGCCGCGACTCCTACACTGCCACGTGGCGTACGGCACCAATCGGAAGCCGCCATGTGGCACGCTCCTCGGTCCACCGGTTCACCATGCACCCAAAACACAAGAAAACTTCCGGGTGTCCGTTTTCGGCCGTCCGAACTCAGAAAAATACAAGCAAGTAGTCGATTTCCATCGTTTTCGCGCGCTGAGTTCAAATTCGATGTCCGTTTTGCTAAATTCCACTTCTAAAATTTGCCGTAGGCATTCGGACAGGTAAACTTAATCCAAATTCCGTGCTGGGTCCATTTCTTGAGTCCGATTTGCGCACAAACACCTCCATCACACATTATAGGCCTCTAGAAGCCACAATTCACACTGTAAAAGCTCTGCGAAGATCCGGGTCATCACAGTGTGCCGGTCCGTTGACTATTGAGAGATTCGGTCATGTGTCGTTTCCGCTACTTGATTTCAGAGTCGACAACAGAGCAGGCAGTACCGATCGTGTATCGGATGCTGGATTGGGTTGTTTTGGGCAGTTTCCGTTTACTGATGCATGCATACAGTTTTATAGTCAGTACTGCATTAGAGGTATAATAGTGGTAGTTTCCTTTTCCGCAGTTCATTTAGTTCACCACTTACCTTTCTTTTGCCTCTCGCAGTCCTAGTGGGTGCGTCGGAGTTTGAGGCTTTACCCACTAGGGTTGGCTACTGATCTTATAGTAGTTCTCACCCCCATTATTGTTTCCCCTTTTTGCTCTTCCTTTGTTTTGCAGAGTCGTCTGCGGGAGCTGCTAGGCCATCAGCAGCAGATCGAGGTAAGGGGATCGCTGAGTAGATAGATCTCCTGAGAGACTGTGAGCTGCTGTAGTCAGATGTTGTACCCCTATACTCAGACTGTATTAGTTTACTTTTATTTTGAGGTCTGGCTTGAGCCAGCTGGGTATCTTTTATTTTGGTGAGCTGGGAGCTTATTGTACTTATTCACTTGTATCATATTTTTCAGTCTGAGATATTATGTAGTACCTTTTTAGTTCAGCTCTGTATTATGTTCTTTTATTGTATATCTTATATCTGAGCAGGTTACCAGCGCTTCATGTACATGGAAAATTTCGTGTGCACGGCGAATCTGTTGACGGGCCCGGATTCTGGTGTACCCCGGGGCGTGACAGTTTCAGTCTGAGATGTTGTAGTTTTTAGTTCAGCTCTGTACTTGTGCTCTTTTATTGCTTATCTTATATCTGAGCAGGTTTTCGGCGCTTTGTGTATGATGAAAGTTTCGTGTGCACGACGGATCTGTTGGCGGATCCGGGTTCTGGTTTACACCCCGGGGCGTGACAGCGCCAGTTGATAAGGGAGTCAGCCAACAAGAGAAGCAGTCAATAGGAGGATTATCGACTCATTCAAGGCTGTCTCTCAGCCGAAGAAAGATATCAGACCTCCTCGGTCAATCGATAAAAGAGGCGAAGTTGAGGTCAATCCTCAGCTGCTGAAAGCTGTAGAAGAAAAGATCATGAACGAAATAAAGGCGGAAGTCTGAGTCAACTTTCGGCTGCTTGAGCCGACAAAGGAAAGATTTCGAAAAAGAGTGCGGGCGCGAACCCTGCAATTAACCTAGAACGACAAGCGGCGACCAGCAGTGGAAAGCGTCGAGGATCACGCTCCAGCACAATGACTTAGGGAATGAACCTGGACAGAAATCGACAACTATCCTATTTGAGGGATTTTTGACTCAAAAGGAAGTAGTTGCTAAATATCTTATAACTTCCCCCGATGTATACCGATAATTCAAATCGGCACCTAATAATATGGCTCGGAATGTGTATAAATACCCAAGCCATCGAAGGAAACGGAGTCCGGCAACCTCGTAAGCCCGGTACTACCACAACTTCTTCATTTATCTTAGGAGTAGGTTAACTTAACTTTTCATACCTACATTTACCGCTTTTCTTTACTACTTTCCTAAGATTAGGCTTAATTGTAATCCTTCTATCCCTACCTTCTTCCTTGTATCCCCTTTTCTTGTTCCAAAAAGTTGTAATCGGCTCATCGCCGTGTCATTATCCTTGTATCCCCTTCCCAATCAATATAAACTATAAACCAGCTTATTGGTCGTATCTTTATTTGTGATTCTTTTGCTTTGAAGTGACAATCGGCTCCTTAGCTATATTATTATCTTTTCACCCGATTCGGCTATTCTAAGTCGAGCCCAGCAATCCCTCTCTACCTCCGTAAACCCGATTCAGCTATCCATGGCCGAACGGTTGCGAGAAGTTACCAGAGGAGAACTCGGCCGAGCGGATCCCTCCTCAGCCCGATCGTTTGATTGTTGGCACGCGACGCACTCGACATCTCTGAGGGTCACCCCCAGGGGCCGATCGCGCGTAGGCCACTTTTTTGGCCCCAACACTTCCTTATATGGAACCTCTTACGGTAGGTGTTCACTAAACATGGTTATTATGTTACTTAGCGAACCCCTTAGGTTAGTATAAGTGGTAAAGTGAACTTTTACGATGGTTTGGATTTACTTGATGGATTATTGTAGGATAGGGACATATATGGACATCTAGATGATTTAGATGTTTAGTCTTTTTCTTGGACATCATGTTTGACCTCCGTGTTGATTTTACTTGCTTATCACTATACGATTAATTGTCGCGGTTTGATTGGATCCTTTATGATCGTCACGCTCTTTGCGCATTTTACGCACACTAGTGGTTTGGCCACTGCAATAGTGTACTTTTTCGAAGAGATGGTCGGATTGACCTGTGATCCTTATGCGATAGATTTTGCGTGAGGGGACCTCCGCGGTTATTTCAGTGCCGCGGTTAGTGCGGATGGAGTTAGCTTGTACCGGCACATTGAGCAGGTTTATGGCAGTGTTTGAGGTCTGTGGACTAATATGGTGGTTGTGATTGGGTATCAGTGGTACTTTTTTTGTTCACTGAATATTTTATAGTAGTGATTTATTATGTATTTTTTGTTACAGTTCCTTATTATTATTGTCTTGCTATATATTATGTTTTCTGCATTCATTATTTATATTTGCTTATACCGTCTTTTATCTCTTTATTAATTGTGTTGCTCAGTGAGTACGACTTGTCCCCGTCGGCGCGTTGTACCCACTATCTCTTTAGAAACATGATTCAGTTCATGTTTCTCACCCTACTATTTTTACAGGATCTAGTAGAGGTGGGGGACGGGATACGCGTGAGGACACTGCCTAGCGAGACTTGGATTATTTTCGTTGGTTATTTCTTTTCCTTGATTTAGTTACTGTTTTCCTATTTATCGGTCGAACTGTGTGCATGTGAACTCTGTGGTGGATATTATGGGTGTTGGAATTCATTTTGTTATTTAAATAGTTATTGAATTTCATAATAATGAATGTAAAGTGCGTCGGGTGGACACAAATTTTTTTAAAAAATGTTTTGTCAAAAATAGTTTTCAAAACAGTGTGTTGAGTGAACGCGGGTTTTTATAATATTATGGATTTATTCTTTCAAAAATATATGTGCTGGTGTGCGCTGTTTTCAAATATTATATGTATATTTTAAATTCCGCACTTTATTATTTATATTTCGCAAAACTGTATTATTATGGTTGATGGTTGATGTTGTAAAGTGTCAACGCACAATGATTGATGTTGTAAAGTGTCAACGCTATGCATTCGTTGTTTTATAAATTTTCTATGAAAGTAGTAAATCGTTTACTGTCTTCATAAAGATGATGAACAATTTACTATTTCTAAAATTATCAAAATCATCACCTTAAGTTAAAATTTAAATTTAAATTTTAAATTAATAATTTAAAATTAGAAATTAGAAATTTAAATTTAAATTTAAAAATATAATTTTCAAAATAGTAAATTATTTATTATTTTTAGAAAAGTAAAGAACGATTTATTACTTTCGTATAAAATTTAAAGGGCGATAAATTATTTACGATATTTTTTAAAAATAATGAAGTATTTATTATTTTTAGCATAATTTTTTATTATCGGTTAATTTAACAAGAAAAAAAAAATTAGGCGAAATAAAATTTTTAAAAGATTATTTACCCTTTTAAAAAAATTTATAGGATTATTAAAAAACGAAAATTCCCACTTTGCCATTTGCCCTAGATTCCCAAAATTATCTCGTCCGTTCTCCCTTCCTTCTCCCTTTTCCTCTCCTCGTCTTCTTCCTCGCCTTCTCCAACAGCGCACGGCTTTGATCGCGCCGCTCCCGCGCTCCAAGAGGACATCCTCGCCCCCGGTTGTGCCGCTGCCGACGAGGAGCTCCCGCCGCTTCCTCCGCTGTAGCACGAGGCGCCGAGCCGCTGCCGCCGCCGCCGCGGTGGCGGTGATGGCGGTCCAGAGCTCCGCCTCTATCTCCGGCTCCTCCGACGCCTTCGTTAGCATGAGGTTCACCCCTTCCAGAAACCCTTGCTCTCCCATTTAGTTGTTCCCTCGTTCTCGATGCCTATTTATAAGTATAGCGGTGCATTTTCTTCTTGATCCTTTTCATTCAACCATTAATGCAACCGAAAATATTATTATTATTATTTTGTGTTTTGATGGTGCCTGATCATGTTGTGATGCTTATGTCTCTGTGTCTTGATGGTGGTTGATCATATTTTGATGGTTCTTCTCCAATTTTGATAATGATGTTTTAGTTATATTATTTAATTATATTTGATAGATTTAATTTTCCTGTTTAATTATATTATTTTCACTTTTGTTCAAGGCAAAATTTTCTCAATACAATATAATCCACAATGAATTATATCTTTCTCTATGCTTTGATCCACAAATGAAGAAGTTTTGTTTTGCTTGACCTAACCTTTCTCAAATTTATCTTATATAAAAATAAAAACAGAGTAATATTTTTAGGGGATAATCCAAACGCCTAAGATAGTGTAATTTTTTATTTTTTATTTTTATAGAGTATAGTTTTTCAGCATATCAAATACTGTGTAAAATAGAACTTTATTTTATATTCCAATAATGGCCAAACAGGTCTTGAGAGGAGACGAATGGGGGGTTTTCTTGGCCGATTCTTGTTGCCTCTGCTGCTTTTAGCAGGTATTTTTTTTTTTTTATTTTTATTATTATTATTTTTTTTAATTTTTGTCTCTCTCTCTCTCTTTAGTTGCTATTGACGGCCTGGATTTGCGACAATTTTCACAGAGTTGAATTCATTTCTTGCTTGAATATACTAGGACTAGTTACATACAGTTGCTGTCTGTTGTGTGTCTGGGATACATAAATATAGATGGTGCTCTCTGTGCCATAATTGGGGAGCACTAATATAACTTTACATACATACCAATCCTGCATTTGATCGGTTAGATAGCCTCTCTGTGCGGTTTGGGTGGGGGTGACTTCGGAAGCTCATTAATAGGTAGGGTTGTATAACCCAAATTTATGGGGTTCTTTGCTTAGGATTTGAAAGCAGATTGCCTTTTAGAACAAAGTTTAAGTGCTTTTTAGAACAAAATTTTAAGTGCCTATCGGCATGGGCCGTGCCAACCGTGCCGATAAGATATCAGTACAATACGACCCCCGTGCCGGTGGCACGGCTCAACACCCTCTTTTATTTGCAATTAGTAAGTAGTTATCTCAATAAAATGCAAAAAAATTGATTAAGATATATAATAGGTAATTAGAATATATTGGTGCTAAAGAAAATAAATATTTCATATCATAGTGTGTCGGACATAGGTACTTTTGTGACCCGCACAATCGGCACAGCATGCACCATGCCATTTCATCTCAGCAAGTTCTCGGCATGACCCTGTTCCACGACACTTAAATCCTTGTATTAGAATAAAAAAGTTGAAGATTTTTACTGCTAGGTTTAGAAGCAAGTATGAAGGAAGAGAGTTGATTGAATGCGCTCTAAACGATAAGTTAAGGATGACTCGAGGAAAGGAAACACTTTTGCGAACTAGATGCTGCTGTGACTCTTATTGAAGGCCACAGATCAACAAAAGTCGTGTGAGACTTAGATGTATTCTCTGAATATCTTCTAAACACTTATTTTCTAGAATAGGAGGTGCTACTTGATATATTGCTGAATGTTGGAAGAGCAGTTTTGAAGAAGAGCTTTACAGTTTTGTGGGCTGAAATTCATGCCACATAGATACATGAAACAATGTGATCCGTATGCTTTACAAGGGAGTGTTGGAAGTGGCCTTATTTAAGATTTCAATTAAGCAAAGGCTAGAATTGTCTAGTTTAGTCGGTAGTGTTTGTGGATAATTTAATCCGCAAAAATAATAGAGAGAAAAACGGGTGGTGTTTGCGGAGTAGGATTTATTTACTTTTTTTTAATAGACGATTGCTTTTTAGGAGGTTTTGTCACAAAATAAAGGGCAATTAAGCACATGAAGTTCTAACAGGCGTACGACTTAGAGGGCAATTAAGCACATGAATCTCTAACAAGTATATGATTTTGAAAGTTTCAACTTTAAGCAGCCTTCCTCTTGTATGGGGGTTTTTTCTTTAGGTCGGCATGGAATCGGCCAAATCACAAAACTGAAACTGAATTGAATTGGCAATTTTGGTTTTGTATAAATTGGTTCTAGGCTCTGATTTGTTTGGTTTTAGGTTAAAGAATTGAAAAACAATTAATACTGAAAAGCAAAGCTTGTGCATGCGAGTTTATGCATGTATGTATATGTTAGATGTATGCCTTAGAAGCCAACTTGGCCGACACATGTATTCTTTCTAGAATATAAATTTGTATTTGACATTTTACATTATGAATGTTATTGGGTTTTTATTTCCATTCATGCTGTGTATGTGTCCATGTATTGTCCAAAGAATTAATAAGATGATGATACGTATTCTCAAGAGTTGAGAATTTGAGACATGTATCATTAAAGATTAATTCCTAAATGCTCTCGATTGATGGATCATCACGGGGACAGTGATTGATCCGGTGAGATTGGTGCACAGGTTGCTTCCCTTTTAGGGTAGACGAGTCTCGAGTCAACAGTATGGGGACACTGGAGCGAATGTGCAGGTGGTTGTTGGAGAACAATGGTACCGAGCGTGACCATCACGAGAAGTCACTTGGATGTCTACTCACTCGGCAGTGACTTACTCGATGTTGCAGTAGTGTGACTGTGACTGGTCCTTTGACCTGCGGTGTCTCGGCTATTCACAATGGGGTTACTGTAGTTTGACTGTACATACACTTGGTCCCTAGCCATTTGGGTCCTTGCAGTGCATGTTGGCTGCAGTAGGTTTGTTGTAGGAATAAGGTGTACACCTATATCGAATCTATCATCCTTAGTAGATAAGGGAGTTAGTCCTATGTGATTTATAAAATCGAGTTTAGAAGACCTTGGCCAAGGCGTAGTAAATAACGGAAAGGGTTTCCGATATTAGAAACTCGAGTCGAATAAATTTGACATATGACAGATGGTAAGGTTTACGAGCAATTCCATGACCTTCGTCTAGTTGGGACTCTGGATAGAAGGATCGTATTACACGTTAACTACACCTAGAGGTTCAGTATTCCATTCTACTGGAATGCCACTATATGCTGCTAGGCGTCATTGGTGGATTGTGGGACTCACGAGAATTATCCGGATGATTGATAATTCTTATTGGGCTGAGTTTGAATTGTTCTAATCCACTGAAAAGAGTTTCAGCGATATTGTTGATGGTGATCACAATATATCTTACTACCAGATAGAATAGAACCTATGGGGTCACACACATAAGAGGTTATGACTGATCGGATAGTTGGATCGCGATTTTTGAATCGCCTGAGGACTTAATTGGACTAATTTGTAATTGTTACAAATTAAGGATATTAAAGTGCAAATGTTGCAAGAGAGGACTTACTAAT
The DNA here is from genome assembly GCA_029168755.2 of Tillandsia fasciculata. Taxonomy (NCBI): domain Eukaryota; kingdom Viridiplantae; phylum Streptophyta; class Magnoliopsida; order Poales; family Bromeliaceae; genus Tillandsia; species Tillandsia fasciculata. The sequence goes on from CM054938.1 coordinate 17,661,836, forward strand.
AGTTAGTGAGTTGTGAGAGGGATTAAGTGCAAATGTTGCATTAATGATTTGATTTGATCAAATTAGGATTGAGTTCAAGTCGAATTAAATTAGGATTTAATCGATTGAACCGATTAGGGATAAGATAAACTTAAATCTAATTTTAAGTTTATCTTAATGTTTATCTTAATGATTATAAAAGGGATTATATCTCTCTTTATACGTATGAGTTTTCTTTAAGAGAATGAAAAGAAAAAAAAGAGAAAACTCTAGCCGTCATCTTTTTTCTCGTCTTTCTATTTTCTAAATATCCACATTCAAAAGAAAGGCGTTCTCTGCAAGGGAGCTAGCACCCTGGTGAGAATTTCAATCAAGTTGACAACCTCGCGTGGATACCCGTAGAGGCCGGAAGCGTGTGAGAACTTCGATCAAGTCGACAACCTCGTGTGGATACCCGTAGAGGCCGGACCCGTGTGCGGCTTCAAGAGAACCAAATTCCACGATCATCAAATTACGGTGTAGATCTTTCCACGCAAAGGTGAAGATTAGATCTTCCTCTTTCTTTTTAATCTTAAATACAGGAGGGATCCTATTTTGCGTGGTTTTTGAGATCGAATCTCAAGTTTTTCAAATATTTGTTTACTTGATTTTTTTTCCGCTGCGTTTATTTTGCGCAAAATTCTAACAGTACATGTGCAAGTGTAAGCATATTTAAAATTTTAGATGTATATGTATATACATTTAACATTAAGCCATCACCCAAGTTGCCAATATACTAAACCAACATGAAACGTTCAGTCTAATAAAACACCAAATCCTCTCAAACTAGTCAAATCGATAAACTGAACTGGCTCAACCAACACAACTGAATAGAAACAACACTTGAAACTTCTGATTTGGTGTTGTTTGCTTTTTCCTTGCAATCGTTTTAATTTTGGTTTTGATTTTCTGAAACCAATTAAAACCACCTCGATTCCAATTTATCCTGCAAACTAAAGCATAGCCACCCTAGCTTTTACTATGATTTGAATCCACAATGCCAAGGCCTATGAGCCTACCTTATCATTGTGGTTTGGCCTCTATATAGTGCTCAAAGTAGAAAAGGGAAAAACTAAGAAGCTTAGTTTTGAGATTGGGAGGTGCAAATTGAGCACACAGGATATTGATCTAAAAAGTGGAAAAGGTGCACCGATCATCTTTTTTTGACAAGTTCCCTGCAAGGCATTGCTATTTTGTAGATCATCTATTTACTGCAGAAAGTTTTTCAAGAGTTACAGAATTCCAGCAAAATAAAAATGCCATAGGGAAAGAAGTAAGTGGGAAAGTAGAGAGTTTCTGGTTGAAATCAAAAGAAGTTTGACATTGTCATATCAAGTTTTTTTCTGATTTTTTGGACATTATTTCAGCCTATAGACTCCTATCTGGAATGGATTCCCATCAGAACTTGGTTCCTTCTAGAGGACTCATAGCTGGCAAGTAATTAACCCAAATAGTACTCTTTTAGGGAAGATTTTAGCTACAATATTTCTCACCATACTCAGTGGTTGAAATCTATTATCTAGATATTACATCTCTTATACATTACATTAATGGAGGGTTGGGGGGACCTTAAGGTGACATGTGTCCCCCCAACCCTCCACCCTCCAATCTCCACCTCTCTCTCTCTCTCTCTCTCTCTCTCTCTCTCTCTCTCTCTCTATATATATATATATATATATATATATATATATATATATATATATAATAATAATAATAATAATAATAATAATAATAATAAATTTATATATAATTAATTTATTTTATTAATAAATTACATAATAAAATTTAATTCGATAGATGCGATTTAATTAAATCACGTAAAATGTCTATGTACAAAAAAAACAAAGAATTTAAATTTCTGTTATAAAATTTTAGAAATGTGGTGTATAATATTTTATACATCCGATGAATGAAAAAAATCTCTCCCACCATCCTATCTTTCTCAACTATCCAGAAATTATTGCCTGCACTTGGTAGTTTAGATTTTTATAATAAAATTTTAAAAATTTTGGGTACAATATTTATTCATACACATGGTGCATGAAACAATTTCTTCCTACTATTGTAATTTTTTTTATTTATTGATTTATATAAATTATTTTAATAGATTTCTTTCAAATCTTTTTCACATAAGTCTATAAAATAATTTAATTACTAATAACCTACTATATAAATTTACTTTGCGCATATACCAATTTTAATTATTTTTATTTAAATAGATTTACTTATTAAATTATTTTTTATAACTTTATTTAATTAATAATTAGACTAATAAAGTTATATAAAAAATATAAAAATATATACTAAAATTTATTATTAAAATATTTTTATATCCGCAGCATCACGCTGGTCTTCTATTAGTATACTTAAGACTATAGCATGTGTACAATATTAAATGAATGACATTTCAATTTAAAGTCCCCTAAGTTTGAAAAATGCAACATGAACTTAATAGGGCTTAGCTTCACCTATTCTCAATCACACCCGAAATTACTTCAATCTTGGCTTATAGTACCTAATTTTAAATATGGGGCTTTTTTTTTATAAATAACTTATAAAAGATTTAGATTTGGCTTTAAATAACCTTGCTAAAAATTTATTTGGCCAAATAACCCTATTTTGTCCAACTCAGCTCCAGGGTGGAGCAATAACTAAAAGACGGTGAATTTTTTACCGTCTTCAAATAAAAGTGATGAAGGATTCATCATCAATGCCTTGTGGATGTGAGAGTTAAATAGGCGGTGAGTCGTTTACCCTATTTTTCTTTCTCAGTTAAAAGAGGTAAGCGATTCATCGTTTTGTTATAACAGTTCCCTACATACAATCTTAGCAACCCCACAAAAATCCTAATTACCTATACAAACAGCTCACAAACAACCCTAATAATTTGAATATAGAAATGCGGTAAATGATTCACCATTTTCTAAAGATGGTGAATGATTTACCGCTTTCAATGCACACGGTAAACGATTCATCATCTTTCACTTCTCCTTCCACATGGCGCTGAGTTAGACAAAACAGGGTTGGTTTGCCAAATAAATTTTTATTAGGGTTATTTGACTTAATATAATTTTTTTTTAAGGTTATTTAAAAAAAATCTGAAATTTGTTTTCGTAATTTTGCTTTATCAAGCAACTAGAATAAAGTATAGATGCTAAAGTTGCTGTTGCACAAATGAGCCATATGCTACGGCGAAACAGTTTTAGCTACGTTGAAATAGTTTTAGCTACAATTTAATAGAAATGTAATAATTAGTAACAATCTTAATGATCATACGTTTTTCTTTCTAGCTTTAATTAAATTGTTTATATCAAGAAGAAACTTAGATTCTGATGGTGATGCAGAGTCGGATTCAGATAGGACTCGGTTGAGTCTTTTTTTATTTATTTGAGTCAATTTTTGTATTAGGTTTGATTAAGTCGTTTAGATATTATTTTTTCCTAATTTTCGGAATTATTATTTTTGTTAATTTATTTGGGCGATTGCTTTTAGTTTTTTAGGATTTTTTATGTGGAATAAATCCTTAAAAATTAGGGATATAGTTTAGGTCTTTTTTAGATATGTTTGGATTAGAAAATTTTCTAAAATCGTGGAATTTGTTTTAGATTAGGATTATATTTTGATGGCTATAAATCAAGGAATTAAGTGCCGTGGCACGGGGGCGTGTCGCTCTCCGCCTGGCACGGTACGATACGGACACGCTTAGGTGCCGACACGTGGTACGCTTGCGTGCCGATAGATACACATGACCTCTCAGTGGTACGCTCTGACACGTTTTTTTTATTTTTTTATTTTTTTTGTTCCCAATAAGCTCTTATAATATTGTTTTGAAATATTTAGTCAAAAAATTATGAATATTGGCTATATATAGTTTATTATACTCACCAATTAACATATTGATAATTTTTTTTATATATAAAGTACAACTATACCTCATAGAAAATAGAAATAACAATATAATAATAAAATTCACAAGTATAATAAGTATTTAACCATGTGTTTACTGTAAAACCATGTGTTAAAAAAAAAAAAAAAAAAAAAAAAAGCTCGGCACGGCACGGGCGATACCCATTGGGTATTTAATGGGTATCGCTCTGTCTCGAGCGATACCAATTGGGTATCGCCGAGACGGGGGGGGGGGGGTAGATACCCCTCTGTACCATGCCCCTATTGTAGAGGCACGTCCCGTGCCGCTCGACACAGGGTGACACTTGATTCCCAGCTATAAATATAGCGTATGCCCTTTAATTTTAGAGATGAGTTATGAGGAAATAAAGTTTGTGTTTTGTGTTTTGACTGCGGTCATGGTATCTTCTTCTTTTCTTTGCCGTGTGCATCGGCAAAAATTTATCTTTCTAAAGGTTCTTTCGTCTTTTTTCTTCATCTGTTTCTTCCTTTTCATTTCTCGCTTCTTCTTCGTTTTATCCTTATCTCTAATCTCTTAAAATTATTTTAGAATTCTAAAAAATTCTAAAATTCAGTTTTATATAGATTTGGGTTCATCAAGCAAGATAGAGATTAGGGTTTTCCTAATTTGTCTTGCATTAGTTTTGGTATCAGAGAGTCAAATCTGTCCAAAAATAATTTCAAAATCATTCATTGAATTTCTCGATTATGAAATTCTATTCCTCTTCTTCTTTCCAAACTTCGATGAGATTTGATGGGGTTCATTGTCTAGTACAAATTGATCATCAATTTTCTCGTAATCTTATTTCAAAGAAATTTGTGGAATAAATTAGATCTTATTCTATACCGCTGTTTTTCTCCTTCACTTGTGTCTTATAATGACACTATTATCTAATCCAAATATATTAAATTTGGTATGCCCACAATGCAAGATGAATATAAAGAGGAAATTGTATTTGTCGTGGTTGATATAGAAAGGTGCGACATACTACTTGGGCGACCATGGTATGAGGCCAATTATGCTTTTCTAGCTGTGGAGGAAATTAAGAATATCTTTCACGATAATGGCATTGGATATACTATTTTTCCAAGGGTCAAGAAGCCAAAGTCGATGTAGCCACATTCAATCATGTCTGATTCTTTACCATCTCCGTCGACTCCGACAACTTTAGAGATATCAAAACAGATTATTGAGGCGCCTGTTATTCCACTTTCATTACCATTGCCGAAGGTCCTTCTACCAAAAGTCGAGTTTCAAATAACAATCATGACTGAGATGGTGCTAATGAAGAGTATTTAATATTTAGGTGTCGACTGCATCGTCATATATGTATAATGGTTTAGTGCTACCGACTTCTTTTTCTGATCATGCTGATCTCCAGGACGAAATCCTGCCTAGCGGAAGCAAATGATGCAGAGTCGGATTTAGATAGGATTCGGTCAGAGTCATCTTTTGTTTATTTTAGTCAGATTTTGTATTAGATTTGATTGAGTTGTTTAGATATTATTTTTTTTCTAATTTTCGGAATTACTATTTTTGTTAATTTATTTCGGCCATTGTTTTCAGATTTTTAGGATTTTCTATATGGAATAAATCTCTAAAACTTAGGGATATAGTTTAGGGCCTTTTTTAGAAATGTTCGAATTAGAAAAATTCTTAAAATCTTGGGGTTTGTTTTAGATTAGGATTATATTTTGACGGCTATAAATATAGTCTATGCTTTGTAATTTTAGAGACGAGTCATGATGAAATAAAGTTTTGTGTTTTGTGTTTTGACTGCGGTCATGGTATCTTCTTATTCCTCTTGGTGTTTGCGTCTGCAAAAATATATCTTTCTAAAGGTTCTTTCTACTCTTTTCTTCATCTGTTTCTTCTATTTTATTTCTTGTTTCTTCTTCGTTTAATCCTTATTCTGTCATCTTTTAAAATTATTCTTGGATTTTCTAAAAAATTATAAAATTCAGTTTTATATAGATCTGGGCTCATCACAAGCAAGATAAATTAGGGTTTTTCTAATTTGTCCCGCATCCGATGGTTTTAGTAATATGTCTGTTTATGTCAAGATTGTAGTGCGAATGACGAATATTTTATAGGAGTTTAAAGGCATATGCATTAGTAACATCTTGCACGTTAACATCAATCTTGTACAGATATGGTTTGGTATGGAAAATGGCTATTGCTGAGTAAAGTTAGTGTCTTTGGATTTGAGTCCTCTTATTTTATTCAGAAATTGGCTGATAAAGTTTTGCTTATTTTAATTTTCAGAATTCTGAATGCCACTATTTGGCATTGGTTTAATGTTTAAAAGGCTCAATCTTACTAGGTAATGCTTGTTATTTGTTGTTGGCTGATGGTAAGTTAATTGATCTGGGTGAATTTTGGCATCTGATTTGTATTTTGTTTGTCACACCAAGTTCTTTGATATGACCTTGGGCGATTGTAGTGGAATCCCATAGATAGAACTATAATGCAAGAATCTTGTGGGGCTGATGTAGCATGGCTGTTTTTGCCTATGGGATTTTTTTGATGCAAGAATCTTGTAGTGCTGTCACACAATGGTGCTGTAGCATGGCTGTATTGTAGTAGTTCATGGAGGAGCAGGAAAAGAAGAATGAGATAGAAGAAGAAAGGCGAAGATTGGGGACAACAAGGTGAGAGGAGGGACAGATCGGCTAACCTAGCCAAACAAAGGAAACATAATGGAAAAGCCCTCAAATGAACTCAAACACTATTCCCATTGATCATCCTCTGGTAACAAAGAGGTGCATTTTGGGTTATTTAGAGATTTCATGTGCCTAGTGGAATTTCCAATTATTGGGTTTGTGTAATCTAAATGGTAACAACTTATTTGAAATTCCTAACTAAGAGATTCATTCTAATCCTTTTGTAACAATCAACTTACTCTGAAAATAGACCACGATATTTTAAAAAGGTGATAGTACTCGATTTCACTTGTCTTGGAACCACACATCGTACTGCATCAGCATAAAAACATGATGCAGTAATGTAGGATTGAAATTATATATATATTTTTGATCTCCGAGTAAGAAGTTCAATTTATTTACATTTGTTTGCTGTTATTGAGAATGGAAAGCCCATTAAACTAGTGCTTGAGTACAAATATTTATTTATTTTGTCAGTTTTGTTGCTTTTCCTTAGCTAAGCTCTATTTGTTATTATTGTGCTGTTTTTGCAGCTTCTGTACTTGACTGGAGTTTGATATCTCTTATCAATATGTTGATGTTTATTACCATTCAGTTTACTACTCCAAGAAGAGGTATGCATTTTTGAATTACCACATGTTGTATTCTTCTTTATTGCTTGTAGGTTGAGTGTATCTTGGTTCTTGAGAAATGGTTCTCCGGAGAACTCATAGTTAATTGGTTGTTACAATGACTTTAGAATTTATATTATTTCCTTAATCTTTTTGAGATCCTAAATACTGTCATCTAAGCTGTCTTCTTATATGTACGCCATGCTATATGTAATTTTGTGTCTCATGGAGTAATTGTATCAAGCTGCTTGTAATTGTTTTCTTTTTTCCTTTCACTTTTTTCCCCCCATGTTTAGGAGTGAAATTATATGCAATTGCTGTGTGCCTATTTAATAAATAACCACTTGAAAAGGCAAGTCTGATTATTGGTTTTTTTATCTCACATGTAGCAGGGCCTAATATTTATATAGTACAAGTTTTATACTTGTACAATGCACAGGTTAGTATTTATCACATAAGGGTAGTGGTGATATATATATTAAAAATGAAGGTAAAACAATTCCACTATAGATTTAAAACATTTTTTTTTTTCCTGAATGGTTGAAAACATGCTTTAAGCAAGGATTTAAATGTCGTGGCATAGGATTGTGCCGAAAACTTGCCGGCACGGTGTGCCGAGCGGTGCTGATAAGTGTCAGTCACAAAAAATACATGTGTGCCGACACATAAAGGCATAAAATATTTATTTTCTTTAGCAACAAATTTTTTTTAATTGCTTATTATGTATCTTTATCAAATCTTTCAAACTTTATTGAGAAAATGACTTAGTAATTTAAAGAAAAGAGGGTTTTTAGCCGTGCGATCGGCATAGGGGTTTTATCGTACCGGTATCTTGTTGGCACGATACAACACCGTGGATACGGACCGTGCCGATGGATACTTAAATCCTTGGCTTTAAGTAAACCTAAATTATGATAGCATATATGTTTAAGATTGTAATATTTGTTATTAATTATTCAAATACGTCAATTCCTATTTACAACTAATTATAGTCTAGAAAAATTATTTGGTTAAAATTAATCTAGTCATTTAAATTTAGTTTAGATAATTTTATATAATTTAGATTAGATAAGTTTATATCAGTTGTATTAGATAATATTCATTTAGATTTCTAGATTATAGGTTAAAATTTAAAATCAATTCAGGTATTAGAGTTTCTGTGTTATTAAGACTTGTTAGAATAAGGTATTACAATGTTGGAGATAGAGTTCTTGTGCTATTAAAATTTGTAAGTTAGATTTATCTGGAGACTAATCTTGTCATGTCTTTGTGGGTTTTAAGAGTGAGTTATCTGAATAGACATTTTGTGTTACCTAAGTGTTATTAACCATCAAATAAGAATCTAAAATGTTCTGGAGACTAATATGAGTTTTAGTTAGAATTTTTGGAAACAAATTGAATTTGTTTTTAATTTACATTGTTTTCAGAGGGGTGGACATGTCTTCTGTATAAAGAAATTTTTGGAGACTAATTGGCTTGTAGCTTTTGGGAAAACTTTTACATTTTTAATTGATATTGTTTTTACGAGGGGTGACATGGTTTAATGGGAGCTTCCAAATTCCCCAAATTTTAATATATTATTTTTTTAGATTACGAAGCATCTGCCCGCCATGTAAGTTGTCCATGCATCATCCTTCAGTTGTCATATCCTTGATACATTCGGTTGTTATTTCCTCTTTTTCTTTATGTACAGGTTGATCCCTTTACATACAACTCTCAGGTTCAATAAGTTAACCGCATGACCTATTTTAAGTGAAATATTGCTTGATGCAGAACCATATTCAGCTAGGGTTAGGCTGAGCCATCTTTGTTTATTTGAGTCAATTTCTTGTATTAGATTTGCTTGAATCATTTAGGTTTTATTTATTTATTTATTTTTTTTGAAATTATTATGTTTATAAATTTTTTTAGTCACCTTTTAGATTTTTAGGATTTTCCTCAGAATAAATCCCTAAAAATTAGGGATATAATTTAGGCCTTTTTAAGTGCATATATATCAGGAAAGGTCCCTAAAATCTTGGAATGTGATTTACACTAGGATTATGTTTTGAAGGCTATAAGTTTAGCTTATGGCTTGTAATTTATAGAGAGAAGAGATATGATGAAATAGAATTAGGTGTTTTGTAATTTGACTGCGGTCATGGCATTATCATCTTCTTCCTCTCGTCGTGTGTGTCGGTGAAATTCTTCTTCTTAAAAGGTTCTATCTTTTTTTTTTTTCTCCTCACCTTTCCTTCTTATCTTTATGTCTTTCTTATTCTTCTAATAAATTTACTTCTCTAATTTTCTGAAAATTTCGCAACTATTTTTGAAAATTTGCCCATTTATTGGCTATTTTCTAGTATTTCATAATTTCTGAAAAAAGTTTAAAAATAATTTTGTAAAATCTAAAAATTATTCAAATTTTTTTTTTTTAAAATTCTAATATTCAGTTGTCTTTAGAATTTCTGTTCATCGCTTGCAAGATAGATTAGGGTTCTCCTTATTTGTCATGCATTATTAAATTTTAGTATTAGAGCAAAAAAGTCTGTCCTAAATAATTTCAAAATCATTTCTTGAATTTTTCGATTATGTTTTCTATTCTTTTTTACTTCTTTCTGAATTTCTATGAAATTTGATATGGTTCCCTGTCAAGTACAAATTAATCATCGGTTTTCTTATGATCTTATTTCGGGAAAATTTATGGAGAATTTAGGCCTTATTCCAAATCACATTATTTTTCTCTTTTTTTCCTGTGTCATATGAGGACACCAACATAGAATCCAAATATATTAAATTTGGCATGCTCACACTACAAGAGGAATACAAAGACCTAATTATTTAGGACAAACTAAATAAGATATGTCTCCAAAAATGCCTTTCATGACAATGACATGGAAAAAGATGTCTTTCCAAAAATGCTTTTCTTGTCATATGGAGGGAAGAAGATATATCTTTCATGACAATGGCATCCGATATGATATTTTTCCAATCGTCGGGAAGCTGAAACCAACACGAAGATATATCTTTCATGACAATGGCATTCGATATAATATTTTTCTAATTGTCGGGAAGCCGAAGTCAACACGACCAAGTCCAATCATTTTTGATCCTTCACCTCCGTTGTCCACCAATTGTAGAGCCATCACAATAGATTATTGGCCCACTCGTCATCCTTCCACCATCATCACTATTGATAGTCTTTTCTTTCACAAATCGAGATTCGAAGGAAAGTGGGTTATACTCTTCCACCGGTGCGCGATTTTTTGATCCAACTTAACAAATTCGTCGATCCCTTAATCAATGTTTCAATCAAAGAAGTTCATTTGCCAAAATTTCAAGATGCTGAACATTCTTCCTACAAGGTCGTGATTGAGATGTTGCTAATGAAAATTATTTGACATTAAGACGTCGGACTACATCATCGTATATGTATTATGGTTTGGTACTCTACTAGTTTCTTCCCCTAATTGTGTTGATCTCGAGGATGAGATCATGTGCAACGGAAGCGAGTGATGCAGAACCATATTTAGATAGGGTTAGGTTGCGTCATCTTTTTTACATTTGAGTCAATTTCTTGTATTATGTTTGATTGAGTCATTTAGGTTTTACTTTTTTGATTTCAAAAAATATTTTGTTTATTCATTTGTTTAGTCATTTTTCAGTCTTTTAGGTACCGTTTGGTTGAGGGATAAAGAGGGAATAACCCACTTTATCCCGCTATTCTTGCCAAACGACATATTTTTTGGTCGGGATATTTTATTCCGGTCAAACCTTGCTATTCTTAGTTATCCGGGGATAGCTTGAGATAAACTATTCCACCATTTTGGTGGAATAGTGCTATTCTAAGAATTAATTCTAAATTTTATTAAGATTATAAATTGAATTAAAGCTAAATTATGCAGACATAATTTATTATATATTATAATACATTATTTTTATTATAAAATTAGTAATTATATATATAAATACATATTATTTTAATTTAAATATTATAATAAATTATACTTAAATATTATAATGAATTTTTTTTTATTAAATTTAAGTTTAAGTAGAAGTTGAAAAAAAATTATTTTTATAAAAATATTTTTATTAAATTATAATGTATAATAAATTATTTTTATCAGATATTATAACAAATTATTTTTATTAAAATATATTTTATGTTAAATTTAACCATCACTTTTTTTCACTATCCTCTACTATTCCATAAAATTAACTTAACACAATTTCAGTTATTCTTGAGAATAACAGCACTACAAACCAAACACAATTTTACTTTTAGTCCTTACTATCTCGGAATAGTAAGTTATTTTAGGAATAAAAAAATTTATCCCAATATTCGTTATTTCAGGAATAAAAAAATTTATCCCAATATTTGTTTTCCTCGAACCAAACGGGACCTCAGGCATTGTTTGGTTAAGGATAAAAAAGGAATATTTTAATTTATTTCGCTATTCCTGACAAACGATATGGTTTTTGGCTTAATATTTTATTGAATTAAAGCTAAATTATGTAAACATGATTTATTATATATTATAATACATTATTTTTATTATAAAATTAGTAATTGTATATATTAATACATATTATTTTTATTTAAATATTATAATAAATTATACTTAAGTATTATAATGAATTATTTTTATTAAATTTAAGTTTAAGTAGAAGTTGAAAAAATTTATTTTTATAATTTTTTTTATTAAATTATAATTTATAATAAATTATTTTGATGAAATATTATAATAAATTATTTTTACAATAAATTATTTTTATAAAAAATTATTTTTATTAAATTTATTTTATATTAAATTTAACCATCATTTTTTTTTCACTATTCTCTACTATTCTATAAAATTAACCAAACACAATTTCAGTCATTCATGAGAATAACAACATTACAAACCAAATATAATTTTATTTTTATTCATGACTATCCCGGAATAGTCAATTATCCCAGGGATACAAAAATTTATCCGAATGCTCGTAATCCTTGAACCAAACGGTGCCTTAGAATTTTTCTATGTGGAATAAATCCCTAAAAATCGAGATATGATTTAAGGCTTTCTAGATATATTTTTATTAGGAAAGATCCCTAAAATCTTAGGATTTGATTTACACTAGGATAATTTTTTGGAGGCTCTCAATATAGCTTATAACTTGTAACTTATGGAGAGATAAGTTATGATGAAATAAAATTTGGTTTTTCGTAATTTGACTATTGTCATGTATCTTCCTTTTCTTCCTATTGTTGTGTGCACAAATTCTTTTTCCCAAATGGTTCTATCTTCTCTTTTCTTTCTCACCTTTCCTTATCTTTTTTTCTCTCTTATTATTCTTCTAAATTTTCTTCTCTAATTTTTTAGATTTATTTTTTCAAATTTTCTGATTTTTTCCCCATTTATTGGTTATTTTCTTGTATTTTTTCTTAATTTCTGAAAAATAAAGATAATTTTGACAAATCTGAAAATCATTCAAAAATTTCAGAAAATTTAAAATTTAGTTTTCTGGGTTCATCGCTTGCAAGATAGATTAGGGCTTTCCGAATTTGCCCTGCATCAATGCTACTTCAGAAGTTGACATTTTGAGTGAGCAAAAGAAAACTACTGACTGATTGGATTTTATTACAGCAAATTAAAATAATAATAACTACTATTATGCCCTGTCAGAGTTAGTAAGGGTTTAGCCATTTGGATCATCTCTTTCTTTGTACTAATTATGTTCATTTCACAATTCTTTTCACAAGTGTTATACATTTGTATGAAACCCTCCACATGAGTTTTGAACTAGCTGTTTCAAATACATTTCTTTAAACAAAGTAAGACGGATCTACGTACCAACATATATGAGAAAGCTTATTTACAATACTTAAGGGCCTCAAATACTCTTGCTGCTTTTATTTGGGTTAGCAAGATGGAAAAAAAAACACTAGCAATATCACAAGCAAAGTTTAAGTGCAAAGCAAGGATTTAAGTGCCGTGGCACGGGATCGTGCCAAAAACTTGCCGGCATGGTACGGCACGGTGCGTGCCAAGCCGTGCTGGTGAGTGCCGGTCACAAAAAATACATGTGTGCCGACACATAATTACATGAAATATTTATTTTCTTTAGCAACAAAATTTTCTAATTGCTTATTATGTATTTTTATCAAATATTCTGAACTTTATTGAAAAAATTACTTAGTAATTTAAAGAAATTTTTTTTTTTGAACTGTGCCATCGGTACGGGGTTGTATCGTGCTGGTATCTTGTTGTCACGTTACGGCACGGTGGATACGGCCCGTGCCGATGGATACTTAAATCCTTGGTGCAAAGGCACAGGGTTATCTTGAGTACTTGCTAGCATGGTACGTCATGGTGCTGTACTACGCTGGCTTCTGTTGTTGACACAAATACCTATTTGCCGACACACTTTGGCATAAAAAATTTATTTCTTTGACTCTATTATATTCCAATTGCTCTCAATATATTTTTAATCAAATGTTTTGTGCTCCATTAATGCTATTACTTGCTAGTTTCAAAAGAAAAAAAGAGAGTGGGTTTTGAGTTGTGCCATCGGCATGAAGTACGTTTTCATTCCGATACCTAGTCGGCACAGTGCAGCATGGTAGCCAGGGTTTGTGCCAGTGAACACTAAAATCCTCGATCACAAAGATATTTATAAGTTCTGTATTATATTTTTGTTCCAATAGTAAATGTATTATTATGATTTTGTTGATTGACAGGATTCTATTCTTGGAGGCTATTCATAATATCATGGTGTACAATCATCTATTCTATTCTTGCCATACTAGCGCAAATCTTATTTAATATCTTTTGGTGTATTGAGGGAAAGGACTGGAGTGTGGCTCATGCCTGGTGGGCAAACCTCATTGGTTTCATCAGGTACAATAGATAATGTGATTTACTGGTTTTTCTTTTTTGGTCTCTATTTTTTTATGTTTGTATGAACTCCTAAGTTAATCAAACTTTACCCTTTCTTGGTCCTAGAATGCTATAGGTTACTTCAATATGATGCAAGAAACCATTCTATTGACTGCCTCGTCGTAGAGCCTATTCATGCGGGAGTGTATATCTGTCAAGCAAATCTACCTAGGTCAAAAGTTCGTTGGTTTTGCTTGTCTTTGTGAATTTGAGAATCTAGAGCATACTAGCATGATGAAAATTTCATGTCACATTGTGGAAGTTTTGAACTGGTGAAGGATAATTGAAGCTACTTTGAACATACTAGAAGGATTATCTCATATGAGCGTTCTAAGGGAGACTAAATGCACATTTGTATCATATGAAACAAGGCCTTTTTTCAAAAATGTTGGTCCAAGTATGAAAACTTTTCCGTCTTTGATCATCACCTTTACTGTGCTAGAATTGACAAGGTCAAACTAATTTGCTATTTTTTAATTGAAACTTCCAGGTTAAGAAGAGTATTAAGACATGTGAAAGTAGATTTAAACTCGACAATTGGTAAATCGAAGCTGCTTAAGTGCCTCCATCCGTAGAAGCTGATGCTCTTGCCTTAGGAATACACTTTATAAATTGCCTTATTACATAAAAACAATCTCATGATAGAATATGGAACAATGAAAGGTAGTCTGCCAATGATAGTGCATGAATGAATTGGCATGCCATCCAATTAATCCTAGGAGGAAGTTGAGTGAGAGCGAGGAAGGAAGAACGTGATTAATGACAATCTAATAGTAATGATTAATTTTGTTATATTAATATGTGATGATATTTTATGTAAACAAAATGAAGAGAGAAAATTATGCTGCCCTTCATTAATTTTCTGACCTAACTAGTTGGGATTGATAAACAATGCCACCCCTGTCTTGCTAATCTCGATCTATCGTTGATACAATAACTTTCTTTGAGATTTAGCTGAAGGAAAGATCTTTGACACCTGATAGCTTGCTATTTTGTTGCTTGAGATATCAGGGCTCTTGTATTGGATATCTAATGTTGTTCTTATAGGGAAGGAGACACTGAATTATTGATTGACCTATAATGTAGAAGCCTTCTTTAATCCTATTAATATCCATTATGCAAAGTGATTGCTTATTGCGCAATGCCGTCGCTAATTGATGGTGTTACCAAACTTCCAACATTGCTTTTGTTCTGATGTGGGTGAATATTTGTTCTTCTTAACGAGGCACCTAAACGCAATTAATCTATTCCGTAGTTATTTAAGCTCATGTTTTCCACGTGACCATCAGAAATTTCTTAAGTGTTTAGGGACTGACATAGCTATATTCCCATTGTCGGTTTTTATTGTTCTCATTAACAATGGAGAAGCAGCCTTTTTCTTACCAACAGAGAAGTGATTTATGTGGAAATCAGAAAATATAGATCAAATGAAATATAAAATATCACAAAGAGTGATCCTAAATGTGAGCAAAGATAGGTGCAATTCACATTGAGTAGAACTACTATTCTACGTCTATATTGGAAAGTTTGATTATTTAGTGGCGAGTCATAGGTAGGTGGTTTTGTTGTCAATACATGCCATATTTCTGGTTCAACACTTGACAAGCAAGATGAACTTCATGTTACTTTCTAAGATCCTATCTGTATCTTGCCATTGACTTACATGTTGATAACCTCGTCCTAAAAGACTACGTTACATATAGTTAACTACGATGAATGTTCACCTTATTAGAAATGCCATATCGACTCATTATTTTTAGAATTTAATAGGTAGTGTCTCTTCTAGTTTTATATTTTATAGGAAGAGAAGCATCCACTTATAGTTGTATTTAAAGTCACAAGCTCTTAGCAACTTTATTTCATTTGTACTAATATAAGAAAGGAGTTTCAAATTATTAGGCTCTTCCTATTTTACCCCTTATTCTTTTGTGTCCTATCCATCTGATTATGTTATTTTTGATCAAATCATTCTGATATACCATATTTGACACTATCTAAATTGAACAAACCAAATTTACTTATTTGTCAATATTTCTTCTGAAAGTATTCTTTGGATATAATCATTTAACTGTCCTATCTTTTTCTAAAATTAATTGATCCATCCTTCACACACAATTGCCTATGTAAACTCTCTCGCTCCCTCTTTCCCCATTTACCCCACTTTCTGTAACTGCCATCCACCCCTAAATCTCTCTCATCTTGGGAGCCTCTAGTCGACCACTCTCTCTCTCTCTCTCTCTCTCTCTCTCTCTCTCTCTTGCTCGTTAGCTCGCTCGCTCGCCCACCTCGAGCTTGAGCGGAAGAACCCCTGGTAGCGTGCCCAGATCCACCGGGTCACAAGGCTCTCTCGCGCACGTGAACCAACAACTATCAGCTATCAACTCGTATCAATAAACAAGGAGTTTATACGAGTTGGAGAATCAAAGCTATAATACTCCATTAGTTTGTTTTGTTTTAATTTTTATTTTATTTTTTTTTGATAGAGAAGGACTATTTTGCTTAAATTTAAAAAGTTTAGGGGTTTATGTGCAATTGTGCAACCTTAATTTATTAAAAAGCTCCCAATCTATCTTTTTCTCTCTTGTACGGTCAACTCAACCGGCGCTCTCTATCTGTAGTTCTCTCTCACGCGCCTCTCCCTCACGTGCCTCTCCCACACGCACACGATCCCTCTTTCTTTCTCGCACGATCCTTGACCCTCGTCTTTCGACGTCACTGCCTTAGCCGCACTCCTTGATCTTCATCGGCGGCGTTTCATTTGTTACCGATGCCGTTTTGTTCGTTAAAGGCATCTCGCTCGTTGTCGTTTTCGTCATCGAATAGATTCTCTATTTGTTCTTTTTATCTTTTTTTGCCTATTTTGAAAATTGTAAGTATCCATCTCTTGATAGGATTTAGATCTAAAGAATATTTTTAGATAAAAATCTTGAGATTTGTGTTAAACATTGACCTTGAATCAATGAAAAATTGAAATTGTTTGATTCTTTGTATAGATTTCTTATATTCTATATGTTATTTGGAACGCCTACCAAGTGTTCGACTTAATGCCTAAGAGAAAATGAATATAAATTTTGATTCCGAATCTGGCCTAGTCAGATTACAATTAGTAAATATGTGTGTTCCTATTAGAAATTTTTCCTTCAAGTATTAAAGCCTTTGTTTTAAATTATTTTAAATCGTATCCATGTTGCACTACCTTTTTGAATAATAGTCCATAGAATTCTTCCGATTGATAGTTGATATTTCTCGACTTACTATAATCAAAATCTTTTTCCTATATGAGATTGGCCTTTTAGCAACTAAGTTAGACGTGTGCTAATATTTTATTTGGCCTTTTTAAATTTTGTTGTTGGTTGTTACTTTTAAATGCCATATTCTTATGAAGTAATTAGTCCTATGCTAGAGGGATTGAACGTCTTTTTAGAAAGAACCTAGTAAGCTTTGGCTATTTTCTTGTTTTGTGCTTGTAATGATATTTTGTTTCTCAAGTTAGGTTCCGTTGATTAATTTGATACCCGATGTTTGACCAAACAATACTTGGGTTAATTGGAGGTAACTGTCACGCCCCCGATTTTGGAAAAGTAGTCTACATTATTTTTTTTAAAAATCAGAGTTTCAAAACTGGAATCCCAGGGCATGAACAGATCGCCACGCGCATAGAGAATTCTCTATCCACTCAGACAGAGTCTCCCCTATACACGCACGCCTAGGCAGATACAATGAACATTCAATTGCAATCAGAGTTGACCACTTAACACTATAAACAACTTAGTAATATGATAACATAAACATCACAATAGAATCCACATCTCATAATAATCGAGAGCAACTAAATCCTGATCATAGTAAAAGAACACTGATAATAAATGGTACTGGCTAGCTATCTAGCTAGCATCAAGGGATAGCTCTATCACGGAATCCTCACATCACCGTAAAGACATCCCACCACCCGATGAACCTGAAACTGGTGTCACCAGAGGGTGTGAGATACAACTGAATGTATCCCAGTGGGTACAACGAGTCGGAGACGAGCAAGTCGTACCTACTGGTATACAATAATAAAAAAGCGGTAATAATCAGTAGAAAATGCTAGTAAGGAAGCAATAATTGTAAGGCATGTATAGAGCGATAACTATGAATCAAGTATGGATCAATAACTATAAAACTAGTATGGAAGCAGTAAAAGTAAACATGCATCAACATCATTGATAAGCAAAGATACCCAATCATGTGTCACTGTTGGTCACGAGGACCTCAGGCTAATGCCGAACTAAGTCTGATATGTACCCCACACCTGCTGACTGATGACAAAAAGGGGGCTCAATATCGCCTGGTCCCACAGGTGCAGCCATGTAAACGGGCTCACAGGTCGAATAGACAACTCTATCGGTAAAGAACACCAAAACGGGGGGCCAGTCCACTGGTGTATGTGAAAATGTACAGCTGGTGCATGTCGATCTCAATGCAGATGCTCAAGCTCGCGGTCAGAAGACCGTAAACACGGCGAATAGCCGAGAACTCCCAAACGAGATCCAGAGTCAAACATAGTGCTAGTAAATGCCATGATAATGACATATCCTCCTACTGTATCATGCAATAATAAATCAGAACTAAAAGTAATGATAAAAAGGTAGCAGTAGGAGATATCAATCACATAAAAAGGTAGCAGTAGCAGTAATAAAAGCAAGGATTTAAGTGCCGTGGCATGGGGTCGTGCCGAAAACTTGCACGCATGGTACAACATGATGCGTGCCGAATCGTATCGATGCGTGTCGGTCACAAAAAATACAAGTGTGCTGACACATAATGGCATGAAAAATTTATATTCTTTAGCAACAAAATATTATAATCACTTATTATATATCTTTATCAAATCTTTTGAACTTCATTAAGTAAATTACTTACTAATTTAAAGAAAAGAGAGTTTTGAATTGTGCCATCGGTACGGGAGTTGTATCGTGCCGATATTTTGTTGGTATGATACGACACGGTAGATACGGCAAGTGCTGATGGGCACTTAAATCCTTGACCAAGGATTTAAGTATCGTGGCACGGGATTGTGCCGAAAACTTGCTGGTATGGTATGCCACGGTGCATGCCGCGTCGTGCCAATACGTGCCGGTCACAAAAAATATATATGTGCCGACATATAATGGCATGAAATATGTATTTTCTTAAGTAACAAAATATTTTAATTGCTTATTATATATTTTTTCAAATATTTTGAACTTTATTTAGAAAATTACTTAATAATTTTTTAAAAAAAGAGTTTTGAATTGTACCATTCGCACGGGGACTATAAGTGCCGATATCTTGTTGGCACGATACGGTACGGTAGATACCACCCGTGTCGATGTGTACTTAAATCCTTACTCTAGACTGATATGAATGAACAGTATAATGGAATGGTATGCATCAACTACAATAATAATCCACCGAGAATAACCCGATCAACTAACTGGCTCAAAAACCCAGTCCTGCCTACACTAGCATCACATATGATCTTACTAATGAACCGTGGATCTCCGACGTGGAATCATACCCAAAAACAATCAAGCCGTCTAACTCCGGAGTGGCATATGAGAGGAGCGACCCGCTCGAGGATAAAGTAACTAGGTTGAGTATGTCGTAGGCTAAAATCAATGCTCATGACCCAAGTAGATGATCCTAACCCAAACTGATGCATAAATAACCAATCGGTCCAGCTGTCCAACATCTACGGCTACCGCACATCTCAAGAGTCCAACAATCCAGTGCTATCCCACCTCGACTCGAGAATAACTATACTATTTCTAACCCAAGCTCAAAACCCCAAGCATAAATGGACTGCAAGGCAAGAATAGAGGTTTTCTACCTAGGTTCAATTGTCATGAATAGACTGTAATATTAAGTGAATCCTAACTAGATGGCCATACAACTCATACAATTGTCATTAAACAAGATAAGTTCAATTTATGTTCAGTTAGGATTCAATCATCAAGATTTAGCATAATTTAACCAAGAGGGGACATCATAAACATATACTACATCATGCTGAAATTGAGTAAACATAGCAAGCAGGCTACAGTTTCGATGTACACTATCAAACCCACATGGACCGCTAATCCAACCATGAATTGTGACGAAACTCGGCGAGCACGTGTCTCGGATCCCAAATCACCAAACGGAGCAATAAAATCCCAATTATCCTTGCTGGATCGAGCCAAAATGAAGATCGACCAAAAATTAGCCACAATTCCAGCAAACAAAGGTTCGGTTCGGAAAAACTGATTTTCAGCGATATATACCTTAAATCAATGGCTCAAACTTAATTCTTAGATTCCTCTCAACCTCAGGAACACCCAGGAATCATTAAAACACAGCAACCAAGCTCTGATCAAATCCAATTAAGAAAAGCTCCAGCTGCTGTCCGAAAAGCTCCAGCTGCTGTCCGAAACTGCTGCTGCTGCTCTTGAAGCTGAAGTTTTTGCTGTTGATGAGGCAATTCCGGCGAATTCACGGGGCAACCAAGAAGAAGAAAAAGCTCACAACACTCCTAAGAATGTCCCTAAGCTCTTAATCCATCAAAAGAATCCCATAATTACCATGAAATAGCAATATGAAGGTGATCAAAAGCACAAGAACACAAATTCTAGAATTCTGTTTTTCGGTTGATGAGCTCAATAAAAATTAAACTTCACTTAAAACCAACCATGAAATCAGTTGAAATGAATTTCCCTCTTGTTCAAAATGAAGTCAAGATCATCCTTAACCAACTCAAAGCTCAGTTCAAGGAGAAAAATCCATCAAAGCCTCAACTTGTCCAAAATCCAGCAATTTTTACTAAAAACTCAATTAATCTATAAATACCTGGGGTTTGGATGAAGGCTTCACAAGCTCCCAACTTCGAGATCTACCGGTGGTAGAGCTTTCCTAAGAGTCTCAAGCCACAAAAAAACATCAAAAACTTAGAGGAAGTGAAACTCTTCAAGTAGTCACTGCTGCTGGCTGTTGTTGGAGAGCTTCCAAGGTGAGCAATGGAGGAAGAAGAAAGAAATTGGGCTCAAGACTTAGTCAAATGCTTGATTCAGATGTTGCAGAAGTGAAAAGAGCTTACGAGGGACGCAGGGCTCTATTTATAGGAGTTTTGATCGGGTAAGTTGAACACTCGAAGCAGAATAAGCTCCTACTGCTACCCAGCTAAAATTACAGATTCGAGTGCTCGAAACCTCACCCGGGCGTCTGAATCCCCTGGAACCAGCTAACTGCTTCCCAGCTCTCACGCCTGCATCCGAATCCTTCTGGGTGTCCGGAACACGCGCCCGAATCCTCACCTACCATCTGCCAAGTGTCACACGATCGATACACACGGGGGGAGCTCACCAAAGCAAATCGGGCGGTAACAGTAATTACTGGGCGCCCGAAACATCAACCCAAAAGGCCACCATGCCAAGCCCTCCACTGTGCAACAACTGGGCACTCGAAACCCCTGTTATGGCGCCCGAATCATGCCAGAATTCTAGTTCTAGCTAAAATTGCACTATGAGTTTCTTTTTCGTGTTTATTTTGCGCTCAAACGTCACTGACTCATCCCGACACTCTACAGAGGTGTCGTCCAGCTGCTCATACCGTGATTATTTCGACAGCTAAGTTTTTTGGTCACCACAATTATATCTAAGTAGCAAAATACATCACATTTTGAGATTATGTACTTGGTCAATATTTAAAAGAGAGCAAATTATCAAATGCTAAATTTTTACCAAATAAGCAGTTTCTAAAGTACACATTTTTTGAAATTGCTTAGCAATTAGTGCAAAACCTTTTAAATATCATATTCTTTCAACGATTTATAATATATATAAATATGCTTAACCCTTATTTGGAAAAAACTATACAAAAGAGAGTTTTCGTTGTCATAATATATTGCTATAATTTGATTGAAAATACTAACTGGTGTTAGGTCACTTACCTCTAATTAATCTGAGTATTGTTCAGTCAAACATTGGGTATCGAATTAATCAATAGAACCTTTTCGATGACGACGAGGGAAACAACAACGAACGAGGTGCCTTCAACGAACAAAATGACGTCGGTAACGAAATAAACGATGCCAACGATGAATGAGAAGTGTAGCGGCGGTGTCGTTGTCGAAGAACAAGGAACGAAGGCTTTAGTGCGCGCGTGCGAGAACGATAGGGAGATCGCGCGTGCGACGGAGTAGCGTTCGTATGGTCGAGTGAGAGAAAAAGGAGAAGTGGCCGGTTGGGGTGACCGTACAAGAGAGAAAAAGATAGATTGAGAACTTTTTAATTAATTGAAAAGGAGAAGTGGCTGGTTGGGGTGACCGTACAAAAGAGAAAAAGATAGATTGAGAACTTTTTAATTAATTAGGATGACATAATTGCACGTAACTCCTTAAAACTTTTTGAGTTAATCAAAATAGTCCTCTATCAAAAAAAAAAGAAGAAAAAATAAAATATAATGTGGGGTATTACACAAAATGTCATTGTTCTACAAAGCATTCCACCTCCAGACACCAAAAGGAGCGGTTGGAAACTAGCTACTGCGCAACCCCTTGCCTTGATCACCCGAGGAGGTCGAGGGATACTTTGAAAAAGAAACCAACAAGAGGGTGTGAGAACTATATAGAATAGTTTCAAGTGGGTACAATTGCCGACAGGAGTGTTCTACCCACTAGGTCTACTATATGCACAATAATGAAATAAATGATAGTAGATGCGAGAATATAATAAAGGCTAACAATAAGTAAGGTCTACTATCATGCCTCTACTTTATCAACTGTGTCAACTACCATTTCTACATGCATCAATTTACATGAATACACGTTGATTACTCAACATTCACTAACCCGATCAAGCAAGGTCCAAATGAAAGCTTGCGCCTTATCTAGTATGACGTTGAACAATCGAACGCACATCGGCACTCAACAGCTAGTGCGAGGCGAACACTCACATCCTCGCTAGGCTATACCTTTGAGGGCCACGGTTTGTAGGGAGCGACCCTCACAAGCTGAAATGCTCGTTGAGCTCATTTTGGCTTTTGCAAACTATAATCACATATTCATACTCAGTATTTCATATTTGAATACAATTAAAAGCTTTCTAGCTACATTAGTATTTTGTCGAACTTCTTGTGTGCATTATCATGACTCAAGCTTTTCATGTCTTTTTGCCTTGTCCAATTGTTGTCCCACTACAATACCATGCTCACTAATTTGTATTCAAGAAACATAAATAATAGCATTACAAGGCATGCATGTATGAAAAGTCCAACTCCAATAACTAGGTTTTCTACCTATGTTCAATGATCATCATTTAACAAGAAATTTCTACTTTGACTAGGTTCATCTTATGCATCATAGAATAGAAAAACCACTAGAAACAAAAAAGAGAAGGCATAGAAGAAGATCACCCATTTCAGAGATTTAAACCTGCTGATTCTTCGGATGAGACTGTCGTAATTTCGATCGAAGTTGCGAAGTTCACTAAACAACTCTACAAAAGTGTTTCTAACCCATCAATATCATCTTAAAGTTTTCAAATAAAAAACTTTCAAATCTAAACCCTAAAAAGTATATTCTACTAAAATCCCCCAAAACCACCAAAATCACACTATTTAAATTGTAGGGAAACAAGAACTCACCTCTTTCAAGCTCTACTTCCTAGATCAAGCCTTTTGTCCAGGGTTGGGTTCTTTAAGAATGGTCCCTCCTTTTCTCTTGCTCTATCTCCAAGCCCAATTGAGGTTGGGCCTTCAGGGAGAGAAGAAGGTATAGAGGTGAGGTTTGGAGGAGATCAAATTGTGGAGAGGGAGAGGGAGGATGAAAGTGGAGGAGAGGAGAGGGTTTCTCTTTTGAGCTTGGAGAGAATGAGGGAAAGAGAGTGAGTGAGAATATTTATATCGAGGCAACAAAAACCTCCTCTCAACATAGCCTGCATACAGTCGAGTACTGCTACTCGAATTGGATTATCGGTACTCCCTCGTTAGTAGTGGTACACTCCCACAGCTCTGCAAAACTCGAGAGCGCCATCAGTGAAAACAACTCAAGGTGTACCGGTACTCCCTCTCGAGTACCAGTATCGATACATGGCAGCTAGTATCGGTACACGGTAGCCAGTACTGGTACCCAACCCGAGTTTTGCAAAACCCGAACGATCTTTCGCGGAAACTTCTATTTAGTATCGATACTCAAAGTTTTAGTATTGGTACTAAAACAACAATTGGTCCAAACTGCATGTTGGTTTAAGATCTTCATTTTTCGCCCCAAAACGGTTGAAACTCACCTCAAACTCTCCCAAAACCCTTCTAACGACACCTGTAGTCATTTTATACTGGACTTTAGCGATTTGCAGAGTTCAGTATAATAAGAGGTGAGAGTAATGGGGAGAAAAAGGAGGAGGGAGACAAAAGGACAGAAATGAAAGAGAGTAAAGAAAGAAAGAAAAAGGCAAAAGATGAGAGAGAAATGAATAAAAGGGAGAAAGGAAATAGAAAAGAAGAGATTAGGGAGGAGAAAAAGATATGAGAAAGAGAGAAAAGATAAAAAATGGAAAGGACTAGAGAGAGAAAAGGAGGAGAGAAAAAGATAAGAAAGGGAGGAGATAGAATAAGATAAAAGAAAGCGGGGAAGAGAGAAAAAGATGAGAGAGTGGGGGTAGAGAGAGAGTAGGGAGTACAAGAGAAAAAAGTAAGAGAAACTGAGAGAAAAGAGAGATGAGAAGGAAAGCGAAGAAACTGACAACGATGAGAAAGAAAGGTAGAAGAAAGGAGAGAAAAGAGAAGGAGATGAAACATCATAAAAAAAAGAGAAAAAGAAAAGGAAGAGGGGCTGAGGAAAGAGAAATGAAGAAGTAGAATGATGTGAGTTTGAGTGCAAAGGGGGTTGAATATTTTCACTCATTAAATATGCTGTCTTTTATTCTCTGTAACTCAACATTTCTTGGTTAATATTCTATTATACTCTCTTTCGATGGTTAAATATAAGCCCTATTAAAATCCCGTTGTGCACGTAATGTGTGCAAAAATAGTTAACAAGGGGTTAAATATTTCATAAATATATTCTAGTCATGCCCTTAACTAGACAACATTTGCCGGGGCACTCGAACAGAGCCACCATACTCAGAGACTGAAAAAAAGTTACACTAAATTCACGACATCAGATATACAACTAGAGACAAATTACTCAACAACTTTTCACATAACCTATAGTTCTTGTAAACAAAATAGATTTTAGAAAATTTGAGCTAATGCCATCTAGCAAGCTAGCATGTGTCTCGTCGTGAATCATTGTCTAACCTTTGCCTAAAGGTCAACAATTTAATAGAGAGACAAATGAAAGAAGAATAGGATGGGAGAGGATCTTTGTTGGGGAGAGGATGAGGAAGAAGGTTGAGACAGTGGAGAGATATAAAAGCATTTGTAGAAAAATCCCTCATAGTTTGAAAAATTTACAAAGGCCAATTTAAACTTTTGGATTTATTAGGGCTCTTCGAGTGGTCGGTTTAAGCTCAAATTTGATATCTGAACACATCAAAAAATTGTAGTCACAATTTAAATGTAACGCTATAGGACTCTTTTGTAAAACCTTTTGTAGGGAAAACAGAGGAAAACATATTTTGTTTTTGAAAACCAAAAGCCTGCCCCGAACGTGCAGACCGACCACATGGATAGAGTCTCCTCCGTCCAAATAGACAGTCTTCTCTGTACGTGCACGGCGTAGGAACCTAGAGTACAACATCCAACCATCACATCAACCACAGTAGTAACAATAATGACGACAACGATATATAATGGATAATAAATATTGTAAACCAAAAGAATCTACAAGAAATTACTAAGAAGTATAAATCCATAATTACTATCATGAATGATAACTAAATAACAGAAAGAACCAAAATGAAAAGGTATAACTAGAAACCAAAGCCATTGCCACGGGGACACGTCTATCTAACTGCGCCCTGATTCTCCGTCCTGAACCTCACCTTCAGTGTTGTCACCTATGGAAAACAAGGGGTGAGAAACATGTACACATGTTTCTAAATGGGCATCGCAAGCAGCCGAAGGCAAGCTGTACTCATTGACCACAAAAGAGAAAAGATAAAGAGAATATGACAGGTATAATTAGGTACATATGATAGAGTAACAAAAGTAAAGGAAGAAAAGGGGCATACAACTAAATAATTGAAACAAATACCACTACTGTAACACAGATAAACGACAATGTGTATGCATCAACTGGGCGAACAGTCCAATCTCCAAACCCAATCTGAATACCGTCATATTGGTCTAAAGATCTCAGGCAATGCCATACCTGTGCTAAGTCACCGGACATATAACCTCATTGCAAAAATATCACATAGGGCTTATGGGTCGCGCTACGACCACTTTTTTTAGAAAAGAACATCGTTGTGGTGGCCAAACCATTGGTGTACATGAAATGAGCTTTGGCGATCGATGCTATATACTCAGTAGTCAAACTGACAGCAAATAGCCAAGAGAGATAACCAAGCAATCCACTGACCAACAAAGTTCAAATAATGTCTCAAGTATAATATGTATAATGCTGACCGACTTGGTCAAATGACTGCCATATAATCATACAACAATATAACAATTGAGGTAATCCACCGACCAACATGAGTCAAAACAATGCAGCTAATGCACGTGTGATATTAACCAATTAGGTCAAATAACTGCCATATAGTCAGACAACGAAATAACAACTGCTCTACAACTCGAGTAAATAAGAAATACAACAACTGAAGTAGAGCAAGTAACAATGATAAGTCAAAGCGGTGCAAAAAGTATAGTCAACCATGAAGAAGAATAAAATAATAAGAAAAGATAACTGCGTACGCACCACTTTACCGATTTTGGATCGAAGCACCCACTTATAGACCGAATACCTGAGTCCGCAACTCCACCAATGTCTCTAGTTGCCATATGAACTTAGACTTAAACACCGAGCATCAATATAAACCATTACGTGCCCACTATACCAACTGACACACCTATACCACACCGAAGTGCACCACAATATATTCAGAACATCGATTCGCAATCCAACTTCCGAGACTAGACCAACCCCTAAGTTGACTCTACAAGAGTTTAAATGGCTCTCAAACATCATTGCGACAACGATCCGCGACATTAAGTTGCCAATAACATGAACCGGTGCGATCGGAACACCAGTTTCTTTAACCGATTTTTGAATCTCGCCAAAACCGTTACCTAACCTACCGAGACCTTCAACAACTCCTTGGAGCGTTCCAAGACATAATGTAGGTTTCTTTAGACTATCCGCTGTGCCGATACTCACCGAATTAGATGTTGGGACAGCCACACGCAAAGTGTGCAACAACCAAGGATTTAAGTATCGTGGCACAGGTCGTGCCGAAAATTTGCCGGCACGGTGCGGCATGGTGTGTGCCGATGAGCGCCGGTCACAAAAAATACATGTGTGCCGGCACATAATGGCATGAAATATTTATTTTCTTTAGTAACAAAATTTTTTAATTGCTTATTATATATCTTTATCAAATATTTTTAAATTTATTGAGAAAATTGCTTAATAATTTAAAGAAAAAAGAATTTTGAATTGTGCCATCGACACGGGGGCTGTATCGGGCCGGTATCTTGTTGGCACGATACGACACGGTGGATACGACCCGTGCCGATAGATACTTAAATCTTTGGGAACAATAGAGACGCCGACTTCGAAACTATGCCTTAATAGGTTTTAATGTATGCCGATTTTGGCGTAGGAACCAATGGAAAGTTACTTGCTTACCACACTATTGTTTTCGACTAGCGAGAGTCATCCAGAACACATCCCACAAGTTTCGGAGTCCAAGTGCACAACCAGTGTACCTAAATTGCGAAATTTTCGCTCCGACAAGTCCCAAAGTTGCCAATTTTAGCAATAGGACAGAACACGACTACATGATCACTCTTGAGGGTCATTTCCGGTCGGAATGCAATTACAACAGAGCTCTAGTCAGTAACAAGTATGGTCGCGCATTTCCAACCCAACGGTTAGGCCAAAAAGGCCCAATTTGGTATTCCAAATATCGTTTCGGTGTCGGAACGCATGCATGACCCATGTTTAGCCCAAAGATGGCCCTACTACCACATAGTCCCATAAATGTGACATAAAGTCATGAACAATACTAACCATGCGACCGGAACATCAATTCCAACTATCGATTTCCAATTTTCATTGATATTTGTGTAAACTCGCCGAATAGCCATTTCAGCCCATGAAGAGACCCAAACCACACTCTGTGTCTCATAATCACATCCGATGTCCCGAAATGCACCAATTTAGGTGTCAAGGTAGCCGTACATAAAGTGCAAACCAAAAAGACTTTAGTATAAAAAACATGGTATTTCAGGCTCCAGAAATGCCGTTTTTGACATCGTAACCCACCACAACAGCTTTGTTATCACCGGACACACCAGAAAGCGAGGATTGACCAACTAGGAAGGCTCGACAGCGACAAAAGGCAACCACGACAATGTTTCCGCGAATTTCAAACTGAAATTGCGTATTAACGACCAATTTCGGCGATTAATCCATCGGATGTAGTAGGCCGGAGGGAAGGTCAGGGAGGTGGTGGCTAGTGGCTGGGAGCTGCGGCGGCGCAGGTTTGACTAGATTTGGTTGAGGGAGCTTTCTCATCGAGCTCCGGTTAGATCTCAACTGATGGAGGCTCGGGGGCGATAGGGCAGCATTGGGGAGGGATAGCCAGAGGTAGTGGAGATTGGCGACGGTGGTGGTAGGAGCCACGACCACGACCACGAGAGAGAGAGAGAAAGAGAGAGAGAGAGAGAGAGAGAAGGGGGGGGGGGGGAAGGAAAGAGCCAGAGATGCTTGATCGGATTGGCGGCGTGGAGGTGGTGGGCAGCGGCTGGGTGAGGGGAGAAGGGGCGGAGGAGAGAGAAGGGGGGGGATATTTAGGTTTTCATTTTCTTCATTTACTTCTTTGGTTGTAACAATTGTAGGTTATTCTTTGCACTAGCTCTCCTTACTCATTATGACCCTCTGTCAATCCTCTACACAGAGGAGTCCTCCGTGCCTTTTTGGTTTACAGTTTCTTACTCAAAACTCACCTACATGTGTATTTTACACTGTGGTCCTCCTCTATTTGTCACATAAAATGTCGCGTTTTTTACATAAAAACCTATTTGGTAGGTTTCTCTCTCAACCGTTTTTACCCCCAAACCATCACTTTATTGCGCAAAATTGCACGAAATCCCTCTTATGACTTACAGCACTGTCAGACTTCTGAAGTGGTGATTTTGCTTTGTTAAAAACTGTCCAATTAGACAGAATTGCCCCAACTTTACAAAATTTATATTTAAAACCTCAGTTTCTATGTTAAACTTTTCTATGAAGTTTTTGAATAAATTTTCGTACAAAATTTTCTATTGAGCAAAATCATGCGGGTTGTATTCAAACTTGATTTTAGCCACTTGGGCTTCGGAATGAGATGAAACTTCAGGAACAGTCTAAAAATAATTTTGTCATAATGGTATTTTTTATGTAACATTGCAAAGCCTATTAAATAATTTTTCTTTGTCTGAATGGTTTGATTTTTCTACCCTGGACTTTCGGGTAGTAGATTGATATGAAAATTTAGCATAACTTTCAGCATAAGTGAATTAACAAGTTTTCTTAATTTCATAATTTTTACTCACCATTTCGTTTGTGAAATTTTATATTCAAATCAAAGAAGTTCAAAATTAAAACAAGTTTAGGGTATAGGGTTTAGGGTTTAGTTCAAAATTAATATTGTTGTAACATTTTATATTAAATGAATTAACATTTGCATATGTAATGCATTCATTCCTATAACCTACACAATGCATTAAGTTAATTGAGGTTACATCATTCATTGTTAACAAAATTTTGTTGTTGAACTCGTATGAAAAAAAGCTAACTCCTATTTATGAATTTAATTAGTTGTAACCTATAGGCATATGAAGCCTATAAATAGTGACCTTGTTCTACATTGAAAAAATAACAAAAAAAGTAATTCCTATATTATTTCTTCTATATTTATATTTTACTATAATAGAGAGAGGTCAAAGAAAGGTGTTTTTTTTTGGTGGAGCTTTGGGCTCATCTACTTGTGCAGAGTTGGTGAAGCCATACGACGAGGGTCGAGCCGTTGTATCCTGGAGGGGACAAGTCAGTGTTCTGCTGCATCGGTTTGAAGGCTTTGCCTACCGCAGAGGGCTTGAATCTCCTTAAAGAGAGCGAGATATCCGTGCCTCGGCTTGATCGACTCGTTGATACTTTTCATATTTTATTGTAGTCTAACCTCTATTTTGTGTATTTACACCAACAAATATCAACTATTTATTAGACATTAAATCGTATTTAGGTCTATCCATATAACAACGATCTCTAAAAAGAATTGATGCTTCAGTTACTTATCTTTTTCCTGATGTGTGTTGTTCTGTCAGTTCACAATTTCACAAATTCAACACATTTTTGTAGTTTTTCTTTGTGTAATTATATCCACTAAAAGAAGTATACTTTTTTTGCAGAGACCAGCCATGGGGATCATCATCTGTAATTTACTTTCTAATCATACAACTGTCTGCTGCTCTTGTTGCTTTAGTCAACAACATGGAAGATAGACTCTATCAAGATTCTTGTTGGCTTAGCTTTTCATTAGCAGTTGATCATATAGGTTTGTAATCTTTTTACTTGAATTCCTTGTTATTCTTTTGAGATGTCTCTGCCTAATGTTTCAGTAATGCCGCATTATTTACACTAGCTGTTATGATGGCAATTATTGTAGCAGGTTTTGGTGTATAGATTGTCAACAGGACCACAATTCACATATACTACTGGTGGATGCTAGATTAGAATACTTGAGAAATTTAATTTATAGGTTTGTTGTAGAGTATTTGTAGAGTATGATTAATGTGCCAAGCCCCAACATGGAAGCCCAATCGGACGCGCAACAGATTTGGTGCATGGACAAAGTCTTTCTTGTATGTGCAAGGTGTCGAACAATACAACCTGTTCACAATTTGCATAATTAACAACATGTTATATTCAAATTATGAACAAAGTGGGCACCTAAAGCTAGATGTAATTTTACACTCTTAAGTTCACTCAGTTTCACAAGTCCTATCAAACCCTTTTAATTACAACACATGCTTTATGCATATATCACTCCCAAAATATGACTAACCCAAAAATGTGAGCTGCATTTAACTCTCCAAAACCTCGTCATGTGGTAGCTCACTGCCCATCCTTATCTACGACTGGATCTGAAAATATTTCAACAATATGGAGTGAGAAAGTAATAAAGTTTTTCAGTAGGTATAGCAGGCCGAGAGAGGTGAGAAGCGCTTACTAGGTCCAATTAGAGGCACAAATAGTAAACAACTGGTAATAAACAAAGAATGATAAGTATGGAGAAATAGCAACTAAAACTATCAAGCTTCTATATACAAATATTTTAAGGCTTCAAGAGTAAAGTCATAATGAAAACTGTAACGACTAAATGTTTAGTTCAACTTATAGGAACACAAAATATCATGCATCACGTGTTAAATTGTCCAACAGTAATTTTATTATCGACCCAATCTCACCGGCTTGCCTCATTAGACCCGGCCAAGCTAACTTTCGCACTTGCCCGCCTCATTAGACCCGGCCAAGCTTACTTTCGCACTTGCCCGCATCATTAGACCAACCTCAAGGTTGCGAACCTTGATCATGGCGGTGGTAAAATAGTATATATTTGTAAGCTATAGCCAATACATATGATCAAGGCTCCATAATCTCACTAACTGGTAATGTTTAACAAGTGACATATACCATGCATACCATAGGGAGCCACAAGTTAGGATACTTTAACAACAAAAACAAGTACGTAACTGTTCATTACTAACCACTAGCCTCAACCTAAGCATGCTTATACTCACCATGAATCAAAGAATATACCTAAAATAAGATAACCAATAGTGGGGAACAAGATTATAGATCAAACTCAAAATTATAAAATTAGAACTGGTAAGAAGTTTTACCACTTTCGGAATTGCTAACCCACCTCAACTAGAGTAGTCTTTACTAGTTCACATGCCTGAATCTTGTTGGTTCACCAAAATTTATGTGATTCATATTTACAAATTGAGTATTATGTAAAAATCTATTTGTTAAATATTTTAACTAATTTGGTCTGGTCCGATTCATTTCTCCAAATTCATTCTAAATGGGTGCAACTATTTTAGATTTAATTTCTTTCTACCTGCTGGAGTAAGAATTTCATCAAATAAGCTAAACTTTTTTTTTTTTAATTATTAACTGGAAATAAATATGGACCTTTTTTTATGCTAAACAATCATCTTCATGGATTTCATCAGCTACATAAATACCTTTTTCAAATTATGTGTTTAGAAATCTAAAGCTATCAATTTCACCGGAAAAAACATACAAAATCTCTTAAATTCGAAGCTTTCTAAAATTCCACTTTAAGTGTTTATCAAGAGATGACCTTCTTTCTTGGCTTAGGGTTGAACCTAACTCCTTGAAAGGCTTTCTTATATTTTATCTTCAACACTCTCCTTCACGTCTGGGCTCGAGACTTTTTGATAGGCCCAAGACGTGGACATGAATTAAATGAGAGGAAATTAAATGAGACTAGGGGCCTGGCTAGATTTGAACTCAGAACCTTCTGCTCTGATACCATGTTAAATTAAAATGAAACAACTCTTTATTTCCAATAGCCTAAGATGCCAGAGAATGGTGTTTTTAACATTTATCTTCAGCATATGCTGGTTTGGTAGTTAAGGCTCATTTTGTAGCTTGGTCTTATGAGTCTCTTAAGAAGCTGGTTTTCTGTTTTGGATCTGCTTGTTGGGATTCTGGATGCCTACTTTTGTTCTCTGCAGATTTATACCAGGCACTACTTTTGTTACAATTCCTAGAAATTTCCTATGACTACTTACTTTGCCATATCGTGCTAACAAGATACCGGCATGATACAGCCCCCGTGCCGATGGCACAGCTCAAAACCCTCTTTAATTTAAATTACTTATTAATTTTCTCATTAAAGTTCTAAAGATTTGATAAAAATACTTAATAAGCAATTAGAAAATTTTGTTGCTAAAGAAAATAAATATTTCATGCCATTAAGTATCGGCACACACATTTTTTGTGACTCGCACTCATCGGCACGGCCCGGCACGTACCGTACCGTACCGTGCTGGCAAGTTTTCGCCACAACCCTATGTCACGACACTTAAATCCTTGGTTTGTGTGAAGGGGGGTGGTTTTTGGATGGTTTTGTATGAATGTCATCGAGGCCAGGCCACCAAGGACTTTGCAGTTTGCATAAAAAATTTAAAATCGTGTTGTTCTAGACAGCATTAAATTGACACTTCACAGGATGGAAAAAGTAAAAAAAGTTAGTGAGGAAATTGCCTGCTGCAAAATTGGGACCAAATAGGTCCTCAATCCTTTATCAACTGCTCTGATGAGCATTTTCTGAAGTTCAGAATTGTGGAATGTAAAAGCTGTTGCATCATGCTGTATGCTTAGTTTTCTTTTTTCATAACAGTAAATTCATTGGTAGCATTGTCATTTAGGCAAGGATTTAAGCGTCGTGACACAGGGTTGTGCCGAAAACTTGCTGGCACGGTACGACACGGTGTGTGCCGGGCCGTGCCGATGAGTACCGGTCATAAAAAATACATGTGTGTCAACACATAATAGCATGAAATATTTATTTTCTTTAGCAATAAAATTTTCTAATATCTTATTATATATTTTTATCAAATATTTTGAATTTTATTGAGAAAATTACTTAGTAATTTAAAGAAAAAAAGGGTTTTGAATTGTGCCATCGGCACGGGGGCTGTATCGTGCCGGTATCTTGTTGGCACGATACGGCACGGTGGATACGGCCGTGCCGATGGATACTTAAATCCTTGCATTTACATTATGAAGATCTATATTAAAACTCTGTTGAAGTATTCAAGTGTTTGAAGAAATGTATCTTCTTTTCTAGTACGTTAGATCCTATGCAGTTGTTTATGCTCATTGCTTTTAAATTGGGTAAATTGCGCTACTGATCCTTGAACATTACTTAAGTTTCACTTGGTCTACACACTTTTAAGATGGACATTTGAAGCTGTAAACTTTTGGAATCACTTAAGTTTAGCTCTTGCCTTAGAGAAAAAATTATTTCCGCACCTGGTACATGTGAACATGTGTGCACTACAAATCCATCGGCCCTTCCTCTTTTTCATACTTTAGTCTAACCATCCAACGACTTAGTCAGGAAAACCTAGAAAAAGGCTGCAACTTAGTGAGTGGTAGCAAATGAAATGGGGGTTTGACGGATCTGTGGTGCGTAGATGTCCAAATGCGCTGGTGTGTTGTAACAAATTTTTCTTTAACAGGAGGTGCCTATTTAAACGCCCACAAAATTTTTGAGGGTCAAACACTCAACTTGAAGTTCGGAGACTGGAGGTGCAGTTAACCCCATTTAAATGTTAAACTACAATGTTTCCGAAGTCAGCTGCTGAATTGGAAATTCAATAACAAAGAGATAAAGAATTTTCTAAAATAAAATTAAGTTTCTTGGTTCTATTGATACATACTAGGTTCATAGCATGGATTTAAGTGCCCATCGGTATGGGCCGTATTACCATGCCATATTGTTACAACAGGATATTAGTACGATACAATCTCCGTACCGATGGTTCTAACTTAAAACTCTCTTTTCGTTTAATTAGTAAGTGATTTTCTCAATAAAGTTCAAAATATTTGATAAAGATATATAATAAACAATTAGAATATTTTGTTGCTAACGAAAGTAAATGTTTCATATCATTATGTCTTAGCAAACATGTATTTTTTGTGATCAGCACGCATCGGAACGACCCGGCACCAAGGATTTGAGTGCCGTGGCATGGGATCGTGCTGAAAACTTGTCGGAACGGTGTGTGCCGAGTGGTGCGCCGGTCACAAAAAATATATGTGCCGACATACAGTGGCATGAAATATTTATTTTCTTTAGGATCAATTTTTTTTAATTACTTATTATGTATCTTTATCAAATCTTTTGAACTAAAAGAAAATTACTTAATTTTTAATTGGCATTGTTAATAAAGAAGTAAATTAGACATTTGATATATAAAATATTGTGTGGGCAAAGTAAGTAGAGTTATGGCATCTACACAAATAAGCTAGGAATGCAATGCAGTTGCAATAAATTGTACAACCTGTGGCTTATAAATGTTCTTGTTATGAGCTTATGAAACAACTTGTGAACATTTCTACGACTCACTTGTTGAAATTTATGTTTTTTCCGACTAACATAAACTATAAGTTACGCATAGTTAGGCTTCTTATAAGATTTCAGTAATGTACAGCTGCATTTCAATTTTTAGGGTTGCCTGTTCCATCTGTGGGTGTGATGTCATTGCATATGCACATTTGGCCCCATTGCGGACATTTTAGCACACTAACGCATGCAGTATTTAGCAAAACAAAACTTGTAAAGAGAAACTATGCTTATAGTGAACTATTATTCTTCTTATGTGACATTATGCCAGGTATCTTATCATAAAAGGCGATCTTGAAGGAATATGGATAATAACTTTCCCAGTTAAATATTTCTTTCACAAGGTTGCTACTTTTCTTAGCAGCACTGCATCTATAACTTCTATGCCGTGTGCCATTCTCCAGTCTTGACATCTTTTAAAGAATACTTTTCATTTAGTTGGAATAAAATCGATGATGATGAACATTTATTGTTGCTGAATGAAGGTTACCACTTAAGATTTGCATGCTGCTTGTTGCTGCCTGCTATTCAATTGGTTGTGGGCATTAGCTATCCATCTTGGATTTCGCTGCCATTCTTTGTATTTGGCTGTGTTGGGCTTGTTGATTGGTCCCTGACAAGCAATTTTCTGGGCCTTTTCCGGTATAAGTTTTATAATGCTATGAATATATTTAAATTGAATATGGATATTGTGATCTTTGAATGGTTTATACTGACCTTTAATGTAATGATATTGAAGGTGGTGGAGGCCACTCCAAATATATGCATTCATTAGTATTCTTCTGCTTTACATCTACCAACTGCCAGTGAAGTTTCCAAGCACGATTCAAGTAATTGCTGACTTCATTGGTTTGTACAAAATTACCTCAAAATCAGAATGGCCTGAACTTTCTTCTGGACTTTCTCTGCTTACGTACTTCTTCCTGGTAAGCATCTAATATGATGAACACTGCCATTCATATTTTTAGTTCTTTTGCAGTAGAGTGATTTTACTGTTCACTATGTTGGTTAATTTTCAAAAGTCAAGCTGTAACCCCTATTTTGATACCTTTTCACTTGGGTATCTAATGATGTTTGTTTCGAATTTAGAGTTTTCTCTGTACGGTGGAGTTTGGTTGGAGAATAGAGTGATGCTAGTTGTAGATGTCACAACTAAATAAGATATAAGCTATCTCACTTGGAATTTGATAGAAAAAGTATTCCAATATCAGGGTTATCCCTTAGGGATAGCAATTCCATGGGGTACTGTAGAATTGTCCCATCTCCAGGCTCTTATTCCAACTAATTTGCACCATACCCGGCCAAACTCAGTTGGGAGCAAGGAATTAAGTATCTCCCCGTGCTTTACGGCACGGGGCGATACGTATCGTGCCACCAATTAGGGGGCACGGTATAGGAGGGGTTTCTTCTCTGAGTATCGAACGAGACAAAACATTACCCAGAGGGTATCACGGCACGTG
Organism: Tillandsia fasciculata; assembly: GCA_029168755.2. Classification (NCBI taxonomy): domain Eukaryota; kingdom Viridiplantae; phylum Streptophyta; class Magnoliopsida; order Poales; family Bromeliaceae; genus Tillandsia; species Tillandsia fasciculata. Next base: position 17,698,708 of record CM054938.1, read on the forward strand.
CCGGTGTGTGCCCACACAGGAACACAATGTTTTAATTTTTTTATTTTTTACTTCGACCTTTTCTTTTTTTTTTTTGGGTTTCTCTCATAAACCTTTATCCTTCTCGTATCTCTTTTCTTCTCTTCACTTCTACCTTTTTTTCTTTTCATTTCTATCTTTTATTCTCTTCTACACTCTCTTTTCTCTTCTCTCACATCTTTTTCCTTATTTTTTTTCCCGTTCTATTTTTTCCTCCCCTTTTTTCTCATAATCTTTTCTTTCAATCTCTTATTGTTCTTTGATCACTTTGTTCTTAAAAGAAAATGCAAAGAAATAGCAAAATCGAAGATCTACTTATTAGGTAAGTCAAGAAATTTATAACTTAATTTTTTTTTTTCATGCAATTAGAATATATTTAACTTGTAAAGCTCCTTATACAAATTTTTATTAATAATTTATGAAAATCTAAAAATATATTCACTTGATTTAGTCATTATATTGTCCATTTTTAATTTTCTTGGATGGATTTAGCATTTTGTGCGAGATTTAGGATATTCTTAATTTTGAAAATTTTATTAATGGATTTAGAAGCATGAGAATCAGGGATTCAAGTGCCGCCCGTTCCGCTCGGCACGGCGGCATGTACCGTGCCCCTCAAATGGGGGCACGGTATAGGGGATGGGGTATCGCACCCCACCCCCCCTCCCACCCCCCAAAGTACCCTTTGGGTATCGCTCGAGACAGGGCGATACCCAAAGGGTACTTTGGGTATTGCCCGTGCCGTGCCGCACGGCACGGCAATTTTTTATTTTTATTTATTTATTTTTTTTTATTTTTTTTAAATCGCATGGGTATAATATTTTTTTGTTATTTTTTTTAAAAATCACATGTTGTACCATATATTTTTTTTGTTTTTGTTTTTTTGTTTTAATTTTTAAGAGATTTAGGTTATTTTGTTCACTAACTTGTTGGTAAATGTGAGTATCTTTAGGAGATTTAGATTATTATTATTTACTAACTAATATAAAAAGAAAAGAGATAAGATAAAATGAGAATGTGGTTATAAATCAGATCTTTAAAAGATTTAAGTTTTTATTATTCATTAACTAATAACAATCTAAATCTTTTAAAGATTTAGGTTTTATGATTAAAAATATTTTTTATCTCTTTTTCTTTTTATATTTGTTAATGAATAATAATAATCTAAATATTTTAAAAATCTAATCGGTATCCACATTTTCATTTTATCTTTATCTTTCTACAATAACAACTTAAATCTCTTAAAAATCTTACTCGTACCCACATTCTCATTTTATTTACGTATCTCTCTGTAATTTTATTTGAAATTAACTTAATCATAAAAATTATAGCTAAAGGCGGTCCACCGTTTTTAGAAGGCGGTGAACGATTCATCACCTTCTGTATGTGGTGCTGATATGGCAAAAATAGGGTTAGTTTTACAAATAAAATTTTGATAAGGTTATTTCGCAAATTATAAAATTTAAAAATAAAATTTGGGTATTGCTCGAGACAGGGCGATACCCTTTACCGCACGGCATGGCAAATATATATATATATTTTTTAATTGCATGCGTATAATATTTTTTTTGTTATTTTTTAAAAAAATCACATGTTGTATCGTACATTTTTTTTGTTTTTGTTTTTTTGTTTTAATTTTTAAGAGATTTAGGTTATTTTGTTCACTAACTTGTTGGTAAATGTGAGTATCTTTAAGAGATTTAGATTATTATTATTTACTAACTAATATAAAAAGAAAGAGATAAGATAAAATGAGAATGTGGTTATAAATCAGATCTTTAAAATATTTAAGTTTTTATTATTCACTAACTAATAACAATCTAAATCTTTTAAAGATTTAGGTTATATGATTAAAAATATTTTTTATGTCTTTTCCTTCTTATATTAGTTAATAAATAATAACAATCTAAATATTTTAAAAATCTAATCGGTATCCACATTTTCATTTTATCTTTATCTTTCTACAATAACAACCTAAATATCTTAAAAATCTTACTCGTACCCACATTTCCTTTTTATTTACGTATCTCTCTGTAATTTTATTTGAAATTAACTTAATCATAAAAATTATAGCTAAAGGCGGTCCACCATTTTTAGAAGGCGGTGAACGATTCGTCGCCTTCTGTATGTGGCGCTGATATGACAAAAATCGGGTTAGTTTTGCAAATAAAATTTCGATAAGGTTATGTCGCAAATTATAAAATTTTAGAGGGTTATTTTGGAAAAAACTCCGTTGTACTTTATATATATAAAAAATTATCAATATGTTAATTGGTGAGTATAGTAAGCTATATATAGTGAATATTCATATTTTTTTGACTAAACATTTCAAAATAATATTATAAGAGTTATTGAAAGTTAAAAAAAAAAACAAAAAAAAATCGTGACAGAGTCTCCCATTGGGAGGCTATGCGTATTCATCGGCATGCAAGCGTGCCACGGCACGGAAGCGTGCCCGTACCGTACCGTGCCAGGCGGCGAGCGGCACGCCTCCGTGCCACGACACTTAATTCCTTGATGAGAATTCTAATTAAATTGAAAACTAAATAGTAGCATTTGATATTTAAATTTGCTTAATGTATATGTCATATGGTTTATTATTAAATTTTCATAAATAAATCTCACAAGTTTTTTTATTTAAATTTAAGAAAAAGTATTTTTCTTGGGCGAATCTTGCACATTTTGCATAAAATTTTTTAAAAAATAATTTTCTCCGATTTATATTTTATAATTTTTAAAATTCTAAAACAATAAAAGATATATATATATATATATATATATATATATATATATATATATATATATATATATATATTTAAAAGTTAATCTTTTTTAATCATAAACTTGCGTAATTTGTTCGTCGTATGGTTTATTATTAAATTTTCATAGACAGATCTAATATTTTTTTAAAATTTTTTAGAAAAAATAACTTTCTTCAATTTTTTTATAAATATTTTTAAAAATTTTGAAAATAAAAAGGAACTATCAGCGCACTTGTGGTCCTATAATAGTTAGTCTAGTCATCGTACGGTCTTTTATTGAATCAATACTAATAGATCTTGCAAATCTTCATAAAAGTTTAAAGAAAAAATAATTTTCTCTATAAACTATAATTGTATTTTATTTCACATATAAAGAAGAGTGCTACTATATTAAACTATTAACTAATAAGTTAGTGAGTTATTATTGATATTAGATCAAGACAAATCAATATATAACCAAAATTTCTAATTATTATTCTAAAACTTTTAAAATAACATTATAAAGTTTTATTGGATCCAAAAAAGTTAAAATAAGGTCATGCCAAAGTGTGCCATTAGGAGGTTGTGCGTGCCGCACGCAAGCGTGCCTGTACCGTATTGTGCCAGGCAACGGCCGACACATTTCCGTGCCACGACACTTTAATCCTTGATTGGGAGAGCATAAAGAACTAAAATCCCTCCCTGCGAGGCAAGCAAGTATTTGTTTTCTGTGCATAAAATTAAAAAATGGGTTGGTGTGCTTGACTATAGATGGCTCGGAGATAGTTTGGCATTTGGCTGCTTGCTGATGGTGGGAAAGGAGCAAAAGAACAAAATTGTCACATAATTTAATGTTACACTGGATGTTCAAAAGTGTAATGTTAGAAGAATTTACCTACGTTTTAGGAGTGTGAGAATTGTATTGGATTCGATGTCAAAAAATGTCTTCTGCATCAATGTTATAACTAAGGAAACTTGAACATGCTTTCCATGGATTACCTGAGTATTCTATATGCACACAATAGAATGTAGAGGAAGAAAATAACATTTTACTTGAGAAGATCTATCAATGCTACATTTCTAGTTCGTGGAATGCAACTACATAAAAACCTGCAATTGGACATCTAAATTTTCTTTGTAGAAACTTGTCGTTATTGCGTAAGAATTATTTGTTTTAACTAGTTTTGAAATAAGCAGCTCGTTTAGTTTCTACTATGTCATGTATCGAGGTTTCATTGAGCTAAATTTCTTAGAAGGATACCTTCAATAATTCAGATGTACAAAAAGTTTAATGTTTACAAATAATGCATGTGTATAAGATGGTTGAATTGCTTGATGTTGTCAGTTTTGCTTTTTTTTAATTAGCATTTGATGCCACTAACATTTAATCATATAGTCCCACGAGTGTCATGCAGGTGCATTTTTCCAAATAACTTTAAAAATTTTCAGTATCTGCTTAATCCATGCTTAGATTTTTGTATGGACAAGATGGATGATCCTCTTGTTTTATGCTTAAGGAAGAATGTGACTAAGTGAAGCAAGTTGAACCTGGTAAGAAGTGTAGCTGTTGTGGCTTTCCAATATTGATTGATATGACTAAGCGAAGCAAGTTGAACCTGATAAGAAGTGTAGCTGTTGTGGCTTTCCAATATTGATTGATTTACACATCATCTGAGTGATGCAGCCCAAACTATTACTTCTTCATCTCCAAGGAGGATATGCTTGTGATTAATGCGAAGGACTTGAAAGGGCTGTAATCATCCATGTGGCTGTTTTTCTACAATAAAAAGTTATGCCATTAGTTTATGATGAGCTTGTTATATATCTGTCATTTTGCTTCCATAGGAGTAATCAGTATGTTTGGATAAAATTATAGAAGGGACTGCATATTGTATATGAGACGCTGTTCTAAAATACTTCTCAAATTTTTTTGGCATAGGTTGCTTGGTTTGTATATTTCTCGATTGGCAAGAAAACTAATATACTTTTTTGTTTCTCTTGTTTGTCTCCGATCATGTATTTATTTGATGAAGTAGTTTAAATTAACCTTTTCTTCTGATTATTGTTAGTGGTTTCTTTAACTATTGCATTTCCTCTTTCTTATGTCTTCTTTCTGTAGTTATCCTCTGTCAAGCAAGACTTAGAAGACATGGATTTTGTTATGTCTACGGAAAGTAACAGTTTGACAAGATGCAACAGTTTGACTGAACGACTCCTACCGTCAAAACATGCATTTTTCATCCATGAATCCCGGTATGTTAGACATTTCATCGATTATACATCTAGTATTTCTTGGTAACTTGAACAATTTTTTTTTATTAATAGACTTTAAAAATAATATAATTATAAAAATAGTCTTTCAAAAAATTTATTTACAAAATTAGGCTTATGCAGTGAACAAATCAGCACATTTTAAATGTGGTAAATCATTCACCGCTTTCTTTAAAGCAGTGGAATTATTCTCGGGGTCTAATACTGTACATCTTTTGAAGTTGGATATAGAAAATATATAAGTATGATAAAAGCGGTAAATGATTTACTGCATTTAGAAAGTGGTGAATGATTCACGGCATTCTAAATGCGGCAATCATTCACCACTTAGACCTTGTTTTACAAATAAAAATGTTGGATGCCTATTCTTAGAATAAAAAAATTCTTTGACCTGTTATCCACTTTAATTGTTGCTATTAATATTAGAGCTTCTCTTTTTCTTCTTGTAGAGGTATTAAGTTCCTACATGAAATAATATGTTTTCCTAATGCTGAGCATAATGCAAATTTGTACTTGATATTGCTAGAACGTTTTGATCTGCGTCAAATCAATGGACTTGTTACCGGATTGTTGTGTGATGTAAAGTGAGATTCCTTAAAATTTTTTTTTGTAGGATTTCGTAGAATGAATTAGGGAGAAATAGTGTAGAATATCTTAGATTCCTATATGAAGGTCTTGCCAGTTTCTTTAATCAAACATGATTGTGATGATTATGAGCTCTTTTCTTCTCTATACATTTTTAAATCATTGAGAAATAATTACTCATTGATTAGCGGAGCTTACCTTGAAGTATAGGAATCAGCAGTTACTTGTCATAAGCCCAAAATCGGGACATTTTAAATATGTGAATAAAGATTACAACATCATTTGGCATCATTGCGCCTTTTTCTTCCTTTTTAAACAGAATTTCTACACGAAAATAGTATAGGAAAGGATAATGAATTGCTTGCCAATACTTAACATCCAAGGTGTTTGGTTGGCCGAAAGGAAAAAAAAAAAAACGTGGAAGCAACTTTTCTTTGCTTCCTTTTTTATTGTTAAATAAGTTGTCATGCATCATTTGTGTGGGGTGTCTTGCATGCTAATTAATCATGACAACAAGAGAAAAGTCCTATCAAATGATTCAAATTATATAAAATTAGTAGTTGGGTGCAGTAAGTAATATACGTAGCTGTAGGAATGGCGACAGGGTGGGGCCGGGGGGCTACCTATCTTCTCGTGCTCGTGGGTTTTTAGGGCCCTCGTTCATACCCCATCCCTACCAATGTGGGAAAAGAACCCCCGTCCCAGTCACCTTCTCCGTGGGGACCCCACAGATATCTAAAAAAATGCTAAATTGATTTCTTTTATATAGAATTTAATTTAATTTAATTTAAATTCAAATTAGTTTAAATTTCATCCAATTATTAACTTTATTTTTTATTCATTGTCAAATTATTAAGTATGACACATAATGGCATGAAATATTTGTTTTCTTTAGCAACAAAATTTTCTAATTGCTTATTATATATTTTTATCAAATATTTTGAACTTTATTGAGAAAATTATTTAGTAATTTAAAGAAAAAAAGGTTTTGAACTGTGCCATCGGTACGGGAACTGTATTGTGTCGATATCTTGTTGGCACGATACGTCACGGTGGATACGACCCGTACCCATAGATACTTAAATCCTTGGTTTCAAGTGCAGCGGCTGCCGCCTCATGCCTTACAGCATGGGGCGACACATATCGTTCACCTTATATAGCGGCACAATACGGGTGGGTGCCGCAGCACCCCTCGTGCCGCGATACTTGCGCAGGTATTGCGGCACGGTTCCCCTCGTGTCTTTTTTTTTTTTTTTTTTTTTTTCTTTTTTTGTGTGAACCCCTTCACCCACCCCCGGCCACACGCTCTCTCTCTCTCTCTCTCTCTTTTTCTCTCTCTGCTGCTAGTTTTTTTTTCTTCTGGTATTTATTTATTTATTTATTTATTTTTCATCTGATGGTTTTTTTTTTTTTTTTTTTTTTTTTTTTTTTTTTTTTTTTTTGAACCTTTGGTGGTTTTTTCGTCTTCTTTTGGTAGGCCTTTGTGTCTCCTACTTTTTTTTTTTTTTTTTTTTTTTTTTGGTGGTTTTTTTTGGTAGGCCTTTGCATCCCCTAACTATTTATTTATTTATTTTTTTTTTTTAAGTTTGAATATTTCTAATTTGTATAGTTTTTTTTTTTTGAAGAAATATAAAATTATGCAATTTTTTATCTATAGTTTATAAAAAGTTGAAAATAGATCCACTTGATTTAATTATTATATATTCAAATTTTCAATTATTTTGGATAAATCTAGTATTTTATATGAAATTTGCGACAAAAATATTTTTAACTTTGAAAATTCTTTTTTTTGAATTTAAAAGATTGAAAATACTGATAAAATTAAAAGCTAAATTAAATCAAGTGATACTTAAATTTGTTTCATTTATTTGTCACATAATTTATTGCTAAACTTTTATTGGTAGATCTAAAAATTTTTCTTAAAAATTTGAATAAAAAAATAATTTTCTTCAAATGATTTATAAATATTATTCAAATAGAAAGGAATTATCGAAACAATTACGGCTTTATTATAGTTAATCTAAATATCAAGCGGTCCCTTATCGAATCAAATATGGATCAATCTTGCAATTGTTCATTAAAATTTTGAAAAAAAATATTTCTCTAATTTTGCATTTTATAATTTTTTAAATTTCAAGAAAAATAAGATAAAATCAAAATAATTTTAAAAGTTAATCAATTCTCACAATTTTTCTAAAAGTTTTGAAACAAAATATTTTCTTGAATGTTTTAATAATTTGTTTTAAAAAAGTAAAAATAAAAAAAAATTATCGGTGTAATTGCAGTTTGTCATGTGCGGACGCACATATGCCAGGCGCGGACCGGCTGAGCGCGAGGAGCACGTTGGGAAGGCGCTGCATGGGTTAGCCTCTAGTGGCTAAAGATAGAAACTTAGATTAGGTAAGTTGTTTGGAAATTCCTTAGATTACGTAAGTTGTTAAGTTGTTTGGAAATTCCTTAGATTAGGCAAGTTGTTAAGTTGTTTGGAAATTCCTTAGATTAGGTAAGTTGTTTTGGGAATTCCTAGAATCAAGGAGAGCCTTCTCCATTTAGGTTGGGCCAGTGGCTATATATGCTTGTGATCACGGGACAATAAGGCAATAATATTATATCCCTATCTCTCTCTCTCTCTCTGTTAAAGCCTGCGGTTGAGGGGAATAACCTCACCGAAGAAGACGGCCGGCGGTTACGAACTACGTAGCCGCGGCCCAGCCAGTCGGGGATTCGACGCCCTTGACACAGTTCTATTCTAGTTACTCTAGTCATCATATGATCCCTTGTCGAATCAATATATGGATCTTGAAAAATTCTAAAAAACATATAACTTTCAATGATTTTATATTTTATAATTTTTTATATTCTGAATTTTTTTTTTTATAAAATCAAAAGAATTTTCAAATTTGATAGATATAATTTTCTCATCATGTTGTTCTTTTTCTAACTTTTTTGAATGGATTTTAGTTGTGAATTTTATTATTGTATTTTAATTTCTACTCTCTATGAGATATAGTTGTTCTTTATATTTAAAAAAGCTTATCACTATTGTAATTGGTGAGTACAGTAAGCTATATATAGTCAATATTTATAATTATTTGACTAAATTTTTTAAAATAATATTATAAGAGCTTATTGCGAACAGAAAAACTAAAAAAAAATTGTGACAGAGTGTGTCACGGGGAGGTCATGAGTATCCATCAGTATGCAAGCGTGTGACGTGTCGGCACGGAGACGCCCCCATGCCACGATGCCCTACTGTGCCAGGCAATCATCGGCACGCCCCCATGCCACGACACTTTAATCCTTGAATTTTTGTGGTTCCACCAGAAAACGCATACGATTATGATATATTTTCTACGGTTTCACCGGAAAATGCAGAAGTATATCTTTATATGCTTTTGCCCCAACTACATTTTATCTAATAGCGTTAGATGTATTTCAATACCAAACTGATCCTTAATAGCGGTGAATGGTTTGCCGCTTCTAAAGATGGTAAACCATTCCCCGCTTTTATGATATTTACAAAATTTTATAAAATCCTGAAAATCTTTTAAAAGTGGTGAATGATTGACTGCATATATGAA
>CM054938.1:17708003-17871379 GCA_029168755.2 Tillandsia fasciculata
GTTAGTGGGAACATTGTATACAACTGAGCACCAGCGTGGATAAAATGGCTGGACCACTGAAATGGAGTTTGTGATGCTCTGGGCCACTCAATATTATTAGTAAGAAGGCTCAATAAAAAATATAGAGCACAACAAGAGTTGTTTAATCGGACCCTAATTAATTTCTTTCTTTTTTTTAGATAACAAAATAACAAAAAGGCTGGTTGACTAGTAAACTAACTTCTTAGCGTTTCGTACATAAATGCGATTCATCACTACATGCTTTAAGGTGTAACAATTTCGACCCCAAACAGAAAAGTTTATCAAAACCAAATATTGAATCGATAGTATTTTATACAATTTTTTTGTTTATCCTATATTGTCAATGTAATTATAACTATTTTATTGTTTATCCTAAATACTGCAGTCAATACTTATAAAACCTATAAGGAGAGGGTATGAAGAAATAAATATATTGGAATTAAGCTAAGAGTAGCTTTTGCAAAGCAAACTTTATTTCTCTGTGTTTTACTACAAGAAAATTGGAGGAGCAATGAATAACAAGTTATATTTTTCTTTTTTTTTCTCTCTCTTTCTTCACATTTTAATAACAATGTGATTATAGTTAAAGAGTGAGCATACCTTGAGTACTAGATTTGCCGACTCAAACAATATGATTATAGTTAAAGAAGGAGAAGAAGATGATGACTGAGAGAAGGGATCTCCATATCTTCATATTTTTTAAGATGAGAACATTTTTATAAACCAAAGTCTCTAGTTTTTTATGCTTATATCCATCCTACTACTCTCCATGATTTAGAGCTGACTTACATGATAAATGGCATTTGAAGCCATCACCGTATCCATGGTGTCTCCTTCACCAGCATGTCACGATTTTTTTCTTTTCCTGATCACACTTCCTTTGACAAGGGCCGGGCCTAGCTTGATCTGATTCAATACTTATACATTCCCATTCGGCACGGCTCAAAAACCTCAGGCTCTCATTCCGTCCGGCCCAGAAATCTGGTCCGCAATTCAGGTTCAATCCCCGAATAGTAGAACCCCTTTCAAAATGGGACCGAATAACCTGTCCAAAGCTTAAATCGGCCATTAACTACCCGAGGGCCATTCGAGATATATCCGGGCTAACTAGCTTGGGGGGCGGATATTATCATAGCACAACATACAATCTTTTTAAAAATTTGCCATTTGAGCGCACGATAATTATAAAATGACTTACATTTATTTCCTTATATAGTATATGAAATATTCTATTTGAGCCCGTTGATGTACCTGGATTAATACTTAACTGTTTTTTTCCTTTTAGGTTATTATTCTATTTGAAAACATAAAATGATTATATTATCAGTCATACTTAAACTTTATTATGCTCAATTATAAACAATATATTTTATTCTGACACTCATTAAAAATTAATCTAATGAATGTAATTATTTTTCAAAATCACCTTAGAGGCATGTAGGTTTTGCTTCGAATTCTAGGGGTGATATGTTATGTGTGGTGTGAAAAGTGCTGAAGAAAAAATTTCATAAATTTTCTTCTCATTCCTATAAAAACCTCATATTGACAGATAAAAACTCATTGATAGCATATTTTCTCTGAGTTAAGACCACACTAAAACAGATAAATGAAGGTTGGATAAAATATATGTCTGGAAATCTATGTTTCTTTACGGCATAATGGACTGAGCAATTGATATGCAGGGCCGGGCCTAGTAGATTGCTTTCTGTTGGGCCAAAACAAAGTGGCGTAAAAAGAATAAGTTGCAAAGGCCGAGCCCGTCCCGCAACTTGTTGAATTAGCCCGTCGGTCTTCGATGAGAATTTAACTATTTAATCCAAATCTTTCCTTTTTTTTTTTATTTTTTTATTTGGGTTGGGCCTTTTTCTAGCAACATGGTCCAAAGAGCCTATTATTGGCGAGTACATTGCATCATGGGGTCACCTTTTCATCAGGATTGCATTCGTTATTTTCTATTCAAAACTTTTGTTTGATGCGAAGAAATTCAAAATTGAAATACAATAAATTAGTAGATCATGATTATTTTATCAAGCTTTAGGCGGATGTTCTCCCCATTTTGCTGTAGTGGGCCTATGAATAGAATCAGGCCGACGTTTCATTGGTCAGCGCAGATCCAGTAGTTTTGGATGGGCTTTGTCCCAGGCCCGATGGATTAGTTTGTTTGGTTGGAATCTCCCTCCACGCTGCAAATATTTCGCCAATTCCGCCCAAAATCACCACCGAAGCCGCCATCGTCCCATCGCGCGGTGCTCCCAAATCTCTTTTCCCTCCATCGTGCTCGATTCGGAGGGAGTTACAAGTTTCGCTGGTTTTAACTTTGAGAGAGTGAGAAATAGAGAGATCTTCTTCTTCTACTTTGCCACCATCGATAGATCCATGGCGATATAGAGAGAAAGTCTCACAGTCCTCACTCTCCTCTATCTCTTTCCTTCGCCGCCTCCTTTTCGCCGATCTTCGAATAAGTCGGCGATTTATCAGAGGGTAGGGTGGATGATCCTCTCGTAGCCGCGACGAGATCCCGTGATTTCCCCTTAGATCGGCGGCTTTTTGACGGGATCGGAACGATCGGAGGTGTTTTCTCAGCTGATTTGAAGAGGCCTCATGCAGATTCTAAACTCGGTAAGCTCTCCGATCTATAAGCTCTCCAATGTACTACACTATTTATTATTATTATTTTTGTTTACTAATTTGTTGTGTTTTTTTTTGTTCTACATCACCTCGTCTTTGATTTTTCAGTGTCTTAGATCCGCTTGTTTCTCTTCCTCTCTTCATGTTTTTATATTCTTAGATTTTTTTTCCTATCGAAGAAAATTCGAGAATGTATCTCGCTTTGCCTTTTGCGAATGAAGCATACTATTTTCTAGTACTATACTACACGAAGCACTACAACTACTATTGCTACATGAAGCACTACATCTATGCTGCTGCTGCCACTACTACCTACTTGAAGAGAACAGAAAGCACTACATCATGTTGCTACTGCTACATGAAGCACTACACTACTACTACCACCACCGCCGCCTACATAAAGCACTACATTATGCTGTTGCTGCTGCTGCTAACACTACTACCTACACGAAGCAGTACATGCTTACTGCTGCTGCTGCACTTGAAGCAGCACATTACCACTACCACCACCACCACCACCTCCTGTGTGAGCCACTCATTATGCTGCTGCTGCTGCTACTATCACTACTATCTACATATACTACTACTGCTGAATTGCCGCAATTCCTTCTTCACCTGCAAGAAAGTTCTTCATGTGTTTAGCACTAGTGCTTTGGTGGTTGGGAATCGCCATAACCTAAACTTACCACCTTGTACGCCCGTGTAATTGCTGCTAAACACACCCAAATTTTCCCTAAATTTTGCTAACAAATGGAATTGCAGTATGTTTTGTATGGGCGATTCTCTTGATTTCTTTGACAGCAACACTTTGTAGGGAGTACTGTTCCAAATTTACTGATGTTTTTGTGCTACTCTTTTAGTCACTTCATGATATGCCTTTGTTGTTAGCTAGTCTCTTAGTCACTATTGATGGTTTGTTTGTTAAATTGCAGTGTGTCGAACTGTTCGAAGAAATGCTTAGTTCTATTCGTTGTTATCTAGCCGAATATGCAAGAAAGTATATGATGACAGAAATTACTACTAAGGTAAAGTGATTGCAGTTTTGGAATCGTGCTTCTCAGAGAAAGTTGCTATATGTTGTTTGATATTTTACAAATGAATCCAAAATCAGATTAATTAGCATCTGCATATATAGTTTGAGATTTTTTGTGTGTGTGTGTGTGTATATATATATATATATATATATATATATATATATATATATATATATATATATATATGAGAACTAAAGTGATTGCAGTTTTGGAATCGTGCTTCTCAGAGAAAGTTGCTATACGTTGTTTGATATTTTACAAATGAATCCAAAATCAGATTAATTAGCATCTGCATATATTTTTCCTTTTTTATAGTATAATAAATACATGCATATGTGCTATAACCTTTGTTTAGTCTGTTCCTGCTACATCCAAGCAAAGTCTATCAGAGTCATGGTTTTTTTTTTGTTTTCAGCCCTTATTTAAGTCAATTAAGCTCCACTTTGCTCCTACAATCAGTCTTGCTGTCTAGATTTTTAGTAAAGGATAGTGAGGATCTATAGGCTTAAATATCAGAGTCATTTTCATGTTACTTTCTTACATGTGTTACACACGGTGTCAAAAAGTTGGATTAGAAAGACATGTAGCTAATGGTCTGCAATATTATGATATTGATGCTCTTGATGTGGACGCTAGACCTACAACCTCAACAACTTCAACAACATCCCAAGCTCCAAAACTGCCATCAGAGATTGCTGGAAAAGTTGTCGAGGAGGTATTATCTTTACTATTTTGATAGCAGAAGTATACTTGTTGGATCGTTGTGCTAGACTTTCTGTCTGTCCTATTGTTTTCCTGGTTTGAGAATTTCTTCTCGCGTTGTTCAGTTGCTCGGATAATGTTTTATTTAGCAGAGTCGTATTGAATTTAATTTTGTTTCTGATGTTTCCAACTTCTCTGTCCTCTTCGTTTGCTTAATGATGGCAGATTATTAGGGATTGGAACAATGAGCTACAAGAGCGCACTGCAAAGTTCCGAAAACAAGCTACTGCAATAGCTGAATGGGACAAGAGAATTCTGCAAAATCGGAATGTCCTAATTAGGCTTGAGGTGGGTAAAGTTTTTGAGTTAGAAAAATCTCTTATCATTGCAGTACTTTTTCCTTTATCAGTTTGTCATAGCAATATTGTTGTTTCTGACAGCACTATTATTACAGATCAGTAAATATTTCTGTGGGACATTGGTTGACATGTTATGAGCTATTGTGTAAAATAAGCATAATAAGAAGTTATTTAGTAGGGCAGAGTGTTCAACCAACTTCTTGCATGCAGACATCTGAAGCATTGATGAAGTAGTCATTCTCTAGTAGCTTAAGCTATTGGAGAACAACGGCTGTTTTATATTCTTTAACAGTAGATAGTAGTACAAGTATTTGTCTATAGTTTGGACCTGGATTTGCGGGATCAATAAAAAAAATTCAGAAAACAAAAATTGTCTCTTTTTTTAGTGCTTACTGAATGTATCACATCTATAGTTAAGCTTATAAATTCATGCATGGATTTCTGTGATCTAACTCCTTTCAAAAAGAATGATTGGTTTAAATCAGTTACAAGACATTCTATCGCAGAAAAACTAATTGAAAAACCATCATCACACAATTGACTAATGTTTATTAGATTAGTCTTTAGGCCCTCGACATATAAAATATTTTTCAAAATTGGGCCGTTTGGAATAGTGATTGTTCCATTGCCAACTATTTTTGAAGATTGTCCATCTCCGAAAACAACAAGTCCTCCGGAGGTTTTCTCAAAAGATTTAAAATAGCTTTTATCTCCGGTCATATGTCGTGAGCAACCACTATCCAAATACCAAGATGAATTATCATATGCATGTAGTGATGTGTGAATGACAAGACAAGGGAAGAGTTCACCTTTGCGCACCCAAACCTTACGAATATTGGAATACGTTGGCAATGATCGTGATGTTGTACTTCTTGGTGAATTCATCTTCTTCGGTTGATCACATTTCTTTGGTTTCCACATCGATGTTGTCTTGGGGGGTGTACTATCATTGATCTTGAAACTTGGTTGATTTTTCTTTAATTTCCGGTTGGTGTTCTTGATGGTAGTCGATGCATGACTCGCTTGATTTGCTCGTTTTGCTCGTTTTGCTCCATGTTTGCATGAAGTTCTTGTGTGCCCTTTTGCTCTACATTGATGACATACCTTATTTGACATTGAATTCCATTGCGATGTAGAAGGTTTGTCAACATTGGGTGAAACGATTTTAGTCGGAGGAGGAGGAGAAACCGACTGAGGCAAGAACTTCTGTTCACTCGAACTTGGATCCTCACAAGTTCGATCATATCCAAGGCCCAATCTATTCGTTTGACCAAGACCAAGTAGCTTATCCAAGTTAGTTCGTCCCGATGAGAACTTTTTCAAATCTTCTTTAAGTTGGAATATCGTCTTCGTTATCTCTAAATTTCCTTGACGTGCCTCGGTATAGAGCTTCAAGAAATAATTAGCTTTTTCAACTAATTTCACATGTTCTTGTTCAAAGTGCTCATTCTTCTCTTGAAGGAAATTGTTAATCTTGATCAAATTGTCCCTTTCATTTTCAAGAGTTTTTGAGAGAGAAGTTGCTTTATTGGTTTGGTCTTCGAGATCCCACAACCTTCTCCTCAACTTTTTGTTATGCTTCGCCAATTTTTTTGAGTCCCGTAACAATTGTTGATAGGCATGAGCAAAATCTTCACCTTCAGAATCGCTTGGTTCATCATCCGACATAGTTTTTTTCATTCAAGGAGGAGACGGATAACGAACTAGAGGAAGTCGATGACAAGCACACGAAGGGTGAAGTTGTGGACGCAAGAAAGGCCGTGGCATTTGTATCCTCATCACTAGATGATGACTCGTCAGAGGAGGAAGAGTCATCTCACGTGATGTCTTGCATAGCCTTCTTCTTGGACGGATTCTTGTTGGGACACTCCGTTGATATATGACCAAAGCCTCTGCATTTGAAGCATTGGATTTGCCCCTCATTGTTCTTCTTGTCCTTTGAAGAACCCTCTTGCTTTCTTGATTTTCAACCTGAAAATTCTTTGCCTTTCTTGGACTTAAAGAAGGATGAAGATTTACTTGAATTACCCCTTTTAAAGTTCGGCGAAATTTTTTTGTCAAGAACACAAGTTGTTTCTCAAAATCCTCCATTGATTGATTATCATCTTAATCTGAGGATGAATCCGTATCTTTTTCTTTTGTTGATTTCAATGCCATACCTGAAGACTTAGAAGAAGAGGAAGACTTTCCAGAAGAATAGTTAGTAGGGAAAGCCATTTCATAAATTTGAAGAGCACAAACTAATTCTTCTACTTTGATCTCATCCGGGTGTTTTACTGTTTCAATAGCTGCAACCTTAGGGCGAAATATCTCGGGAAGAGTTCTCAAGATTTTTCTTACAACTTTTGATTCTGAGATATTCTCTCCCAAGTTAACACATGTATTTACGATATCTTGCAATCGTGTATAATAGTCTGTGACGGTTTCATTCTCTGCCATATGAATTGAATCAAATTTGCTTGTAAGCATCTGCAGTTTTTGAACCATCACCAAACTTGTACCCTCGTGTGTAACTTGTAGAGTATCCCATATTTCTTTTGCTGTCTCACAAGCCGAGACGCGAGAGAACTCTGTTTGTGACAAGACGTTAAATAAAGTATTGATACCCTTGCCATTGTAAGAATATAAATCTATTTCTTCCCTTGACCACTTCGACCTATGTTTAGGGATTTGTGCATCAACGACAATTTTAATAGGATGTTTTCATTCGGTTTCGATTGATTGCCACACCTGTTAATCGATGGAGATTAAAAACGCTCTCATGCGTACTTTCTAATAAGTATAATTGGTTCCATCGAAGAACGGAGGTCGATTGATATTTCCACCCTCAACCATTGTTTACATCCCTATTCCCGCTTTGATACCACTTGTGGTTTATGGGATCCAAGGATCTAAAATAGAAAAAAAACTACCTAGAGGGGGGAGAGTAGGTGTAAACAACAAAATTCAAAAATCTTTGCGTAAAAATAATCCAATGCGAAAAATAAAGAATGTACTCAAGATTTTATGTGAAAAACTCCAATCCAGGAGTAAAAAACCACGGGACTGATCACACGAAAAAATCTACTAAGATCATAACACGTACAAGGTGATATAACGCAAACATACTACTCAAACTTTTCCATACGCTCCAAGTAGATCTTCTCCGCAGTCCTCAACGCGCCTCGATCACACGATTTGTGTCCAACTTCGAATCCACGAAGTCCAACCGAATCCACGGTTGTCACCAATGTAGCACGTATCGGTCACACGAACGAGCCTAACTTCGAAGCCACGAAGTCGTAAACCTTGAATCCACAAGGCCTTCACGTGAATCCACGCGCCGATGTTTCTTTCGGAAATTGTTGATTTTATTGGTGGTGTTGATTTTGAATTCTTAGAAAATCATGGATAGACAAGAAAAACACCGTCTAAGTATTCATCAATTTGATTCTTGCAAAAGAATAAAGAGTTGAGAAACCCTAAGAATCAAATCGATAAATATAGATGAAGAAACATATATTAGAACGTGTTTTTTCTTTTTTCTTTATATGTGGATCTTTTTCGGCTTATCCTAAAATAAGATTTCTAGGGTCTATTTATAGTTTAGAAACCTTTGAAAATAGATAATAATAAAAAACTGCCTAAAACAGAATTTTCCCACACGGCGATCTGGACTGGATTCACGACGGTCTGGACTGACGTTAAAATTCCAGAATCAATGGTTCGGGCTCCGGACTGGATTGGGTCTGATCCGGACCGATTCATGCAACATAAGAAAATCAAAGTTCGGGGTCCGGACTGAAACAAGGTTGATCCGGACTGGAATTGCGCATGAACCAAACCAAGTTCGGGGTCCGGACTGAAACAAGGTTGATCCGGACTGGAATTGCGCATGAACCAAACCATGTTCGGGGTCCGGAATGGAATTGCGCAGAACACTCAAAATGTTCAGTTTTTGATTTTTAAGCCATAGAAAATATTCCAAGTACTTCTAATCTACTAGAATGAATTTAAATCATCACAAATATTTAATTGAACGTACCTGATTATTATGGATTCATTCTTCTTGAGATTGATATATTTGATCTTCAAGTCTTCATCTTCACGAAATACGCCAATACAAAAATTCTTAACAGACTCCACTGGATTTTCGATTGATGATTTTTGGACGATTGATGATCTATTCGTTAGTTGTTCGATATCCTACTATGCTTATAGTAGTGTTACAGTCAGATAGTATGTTCTCTGCTAGAGGCAGTATTGTTGTCTGTAACCCTCCGTTGTGTTCCTATCAGATTATATTAAACTGTTATTTTACTTTAGATGTTGAAAACTTCCATTTTATATTTTATTGTTCTTCTCTTGATATATTGGTTAGTAGTTGATTGACATTCAGTGTATATAGCACCTTATAATTGTTTCACATCCAAATACACTAATAGGGGAGAGAGCTTGTGTTGTGTAGTATCCTGCAAATCAGGATAGCAAAGACATCTAAATATCCTCAACAATTGATATTCTTTAGGAATATGTCCTTGCAAAACATGAATAGTAAATTTTCCTTGTGAAGTTACAAGGGGACTGCAGTCTATAAGAAAAACAGCCATTTGAATTGCTTCAGCCCAGAAACGAACTGTCATACATGATTGAAAAAGTAGATTTTTGACAACGTTTGCAAGATGCCTATGTTTTCTTCCAGTTACACCATTCTATTGTTGTGTGTGAGGACAAGAAAGCCTATGAACAATACCGCTTTCCGCAAACAATTGGGAAAACTTTTCATTCACATATTCTTTTCCACCATCAGATTGCAAAATGCTGATTTTTTCTTGAAAAGTATTTGCAACCATTGCCTTGAACTCCAGAAATTTCTCAAAAACTTTATGTTTGAATTTCAAAAGATAAATCCCTGAGTACCTTGAAAAATCATCGTACAAATAAAACAAAATTCTTTATAGCCAGAGACAGAATTAACAATGAATGAGCAGACTTCAATTTAGGATCTTGAAATGGAAGTTTCACATGTTTTCCAATGTTACAAGCATTACAATGTGATAAATCTATTTTAGATGGACAGTCAAAAAATATTTTATTTTCTTTAACAAATTTTGCCAGAACAATCCGACTAGGATGTCCTAGCCTCCTATGCCAAAGATCACAACTAGACGTAGAAGCAACTACTGCCAACTATGACTTATTCCCAATGCTCGCAACTTTAGAAGATAGTGGATAAAGCGATGTCCCTTTGCTAGTGCACATGGGGAGCTCCTTTCCCTCTTGCTTGTCTTTTACACAAAAATCAGAATAGTCAAATTCAAAAGTAGAATTATTGTCTTTGCAGAATTGACGAACTAACAATAGATTCTTTTTGATGGAGAGAATAAAGACATTTTAACATTAAAGGATTGTTTTTTAGTGTGTAAAGTGGTTTCACCTGTCCGAGTAATACGAATTTGATTATCATCACCAATCAAAATTTTATCATGCCTAATATAAGATTTAGCAAATGAAAATATATCTAGGTCAACTGTTATATGATTAAAAGCTCTAGTATTTGGATACCCGAATTCCGCACTAGGCTCATGTAGGTTTGTGGCGGCGAAGATTTGAGACATTTTATCTGCAACAAAGGAGTGATTAAAATGCTGCCTACACTGAAGGGCCGTGTGGTTACAAATTTGATACTATGCGCCAATTCGAGCAATAGAAGGCTGCTGATGAGCAGTTGAGTGTGACTGCGGGGTGTATGCAACATAAGGTCGACGACTAAGGAAGGGGTTTCGTCCTCCATGCTGTATTTAGACTCCTTGAGATCGTCCGCCGTGGCCTCCTTGATTTCCTTGGTCTCGATTTGTATAGAAAGCTCCTGTCTGTGAAGAAGAGCCGCCGGAGACTGGAGAGAACCAATCTATGTTCCTCAGTCTCCTTATGTAGAAGCAAGAATTTAAGTATCCATTGGCACGGGCCGTATCTACCGTGCCGTACCGTGCCAACAAGATACCGGCACGATACAGCCCCCGTGCCGATGGCACAGTTCAAAATCCTTTTTTCTGAAAATTATTAAGTAATTTTCTTAATAAAGTTCAAAATATTTGATAAAGATATATAATAAGCAATTAAAAAGTTTTGTTGCTAAAGAAAATAAATATTTCATGCCATTATGTGTCGGCACGCATTTATTTTTTGTGACCGGCACTCATCGGCATAGCTCGGCACACACCGTGCCGTACCGTGCCGGCAAGTTTTCGGCACGACCCCGTGCCACGGCACTTAAATCCTTGTGTAGAAGTAATGGATGAATCTGCTGAAAAGTGGTTTGTCCTATGTGCCTTTAATGCACTGACAAAGTCTGTATACACAACTAGGAGACCAAGGAGGATGGTCATCACCAGATTGTGATCTGACACCCCCTCGCCAATTACTTGTAGTGCATCTCCAATGAACTTGACTTTATGCATGTAATCTGACATATTCATCACACCTTTCTTGATACTTCTCAACTCCCCCTTGAGATTAAAGGCTTTATATACTGTCTTGTCTAGAAAATTTTTCAAAATGAACATCCATGCATTGCGGGCTGTGTTTGGTGAACTAGATATCACCATCTAAAGGATGCTCAGGGAGAGAGTGGCATTAATCCACGACATGATCATGGTGTCTTCTTTTTTCCATGCTGCATATTCTGGATTAGGTATTTTCTTGTTGAGGTAAAATTTTTCTTGTTCCATCAACGTGAGATGCCATGCCAAAACTCTCAAGTATATTTAGAAATACTTGCTTTCATTCCAAATAAGTGGTATTGGTGAGTTCAACAGGGCCAAGGGTTTTGATGTTCACAATGGGAAGAAATGAGAGGGTCGAAGATGTATCACATCCATGAATCTCCTGGAGAGATAGTGCAACAGTACTGTTGCATGATACTGTAGCGTGATATTGCACTAGTAGTGTAGCTTAATATTATAGTGGTACTGTACAGGACACTGAATCGGTACTGTAGTAGGACTCTGTAGCGATACTGTAGCAGAATACTGTAGTGGTTTTGTAGCAGAGATTTGATTGCAGTAGTAAACAGAGGAGATGAAAGAGAGAGGGAAAGAGATTAAGAGAGAGAAAGAGATCACCGATGAGAAATACAGCAAGAATGTTGGTGGCATCTGTATCGTTAGAGAGGGGTTGGCTCTAATACCATGAAAGTGTGGAGAAAAGAGCACTCTGCTAGGGTTTCCATTAGTATTTGTAAATCATATATAAGAGTAATGTGACAGTCATGTGACTTACTAAATTAATAATACATCATAATACAAAAATTTATACAAATAATATACTCTAACACTTGTGATAGTAGCTGGTGCTGAACATGGATTGTTTGCTTTCCAAACTTTTTTGTAGCATCCAAATCAGTTAGCTGGGGAGTAAAATTAATGTCGTGCCGAAACCATCTAACTTATCTATTTCTACAAAAGCTTAAGCTGGCATAGAATGGTGCATTGTGTTATTATTACTCTAATGGAGTCAGGTTAAGTTATAGTGGTTCTTTAAGATGCTAAAATATTCAAGGATTTCTACATCCTGGAGGTGTGAGAAATAGCAGTTTGCTCTTCTCTTACTTATTTACTGTCAAACACTCAAACATCATATTTGATAGTTCACATATTGCTTTGAAGTTGCTAGTTAATTGTGCAATGTCAGTGTATACTTCTCTAATTCTAATTTAGCTAGTTTATTGCGTGCATTCATGAAATGGTATCTATGAGTGGGATTTTGCATACACTATACAGATGATGTATATAGTAAGAACAGATATATCTTTATATTGAACTATCTTAGTGGATTATAGGTTTATAGCTTATTCTTTCGGTCTCATTTAATGCTTTCAGTGTTGGTTATGACAGGTATTGTTACTAGCACTTACTTTTTGGAGTTTTAACTTCACTAGTATCTGTGCATTTGGTCTACTAGCATATGTTGGCTATATTTTATATTCTTTTCCCTCTTTAGTCCCATTTCATCGGTTGAATGGGTCGCTTTTAGTGTTCATCCTCCTTTGGGCGGCCAGCACATATGTATTCAATGTGGCATTCACGTTCTTTAACAAAAAGTTCCAAAAGGTATGATGCTTTAACCTATGCTTTTTTTAAAAATTTTTCCCCGTCAATTTCCCAATCATATTGAGATACTTTGAATGCTTTTAACAGGATATGGTGATTTGGGAAACTATTGGGTTGTGGCACTATTCTGTTCCAGGATTGTTTTTACTTGCACAATTTTGCCTTGGAGTCTTTGTCGCATTGTGTAACCTTGTAAACAATTCTGTTTTTATATACTTGCCGGATAATAAGCATGGGCAATCATCATATGATGATCAGCCAGTTGAGGCCCTTGAGGGTAAGTGTATGCCCGCATTATCTGCATTTTTAGTTGGCTTAATTTCAGTATTAATCATTGTTGGCCTCATAAATTGGTACAGCTTAATTTTCGTTTTGCTCTATCATATTAAAATGACAGCATCCCATCATATTTTGATATATATATATATTTTTTTCCTCTGCAGATGAAGAAGACACAATAGTGTTGATTATAGCTACACTAGCATGGGGATTGCGCAAATGTTCTCGTGCAATTACTTTAGCAATGTTATTTCTTCTTGTCATTAAACCTGGCTTTATTCATGCTGTTTATAGTACGGTGACATGCTCCTTTCATTATTTACTTGCTCTTGTTCGATGTTCTAAATGGCGCGTTGCGGGCATGTAGCGGATAGGGGTCTTTACAGTGGATAGCGGATAGTGGGTGGCATGACGAGCGTTATGTGCCTATGGCGGACTTTTTTTTTTTTTTAATATTATATATTATCAACTTAATGCTTCTTTACTACTCAAGATTAAGTTGATAAAAATAGAAACAGTAAGCATATGATCTAAAATAGGAATAGTAAAAGGTTGCAGCTAAATGAAGATCACAAAAAGTTAAAAATTCGATGTAGCATTAAAATACAAATTAAAACGATAAAGATACAAGCATGTAATTAAACTTCAAGATTTCAATTGGCATTATCTTTAAACCAAAAATGAAGGAAAAGAAGTAAAACAATGAATAAGAGAAAAAGAGAAGAAAAAGAACAACAGCAGCAGTATCAACAGACAAGAACAAGAAAAAGGAGAAAATGAAAAAGAAGAAATTTAGATGAGGAGAAAAGGTGAGAAGAAGAAAAAGAAGCAAAAGAACAAGAAGAAAGAAGAAATAGAAGAGAAGAGGAAGAAAACTATGAATTGCAGCCTTACAACCAAGGATTTAAGTGCTCATCGGCACGGGCCGTATCTACCGTACCGTATCATGCCAACAAGATATCGGCACGATACAGACCCCGTGCCGATGATACAACTCAAAATTCTCTTTTCTTTAAATTAGTAAGTAATTTTCTAAGTATAGTTCAAAAGATTTGATAAATATACATAATAAGCAATTAGAATATTTTGTTTCTTAAGAAAATACATATTTCATGCCATTATATGTCGGCACATATATATTTTTTGTGACGGCACGTATTGGCATGGCGCGGCACACACCGTGCCGAATTGTAGCAACAAGTTTTCGGCACAACCTCGTGCCACGATACTTAAATCCTTGCTTACAACCCAATTAAAAACCAACATTTAACTTGTTGGCACATGGCGGCCGATTTTTTCTTGCTATACGGTGGTCGCCATGGCAGGCGATGCCTGCAATATCGGCTTGGTTTGTTCCAAAACGCTATGGAGACCTGCTATGCAAAAAGCATAACGCCGAGCATGCAAATTCGCCTTGGCGGCAAGGATTTAAGTATTCATCGGCACGGTCTGTATCCTTTGTGCCGTATCGTGCCAACAAAATACCTGCATGATACAGTTTTCGTGCTGATGGCACAATTCAAAACCCTCTTTTCTTTAATTTACTAGGTAATTTTCTTAATATAGTTCAAAAGATTTGATAAAGATACATAATAAATAATTAGAAAATTTTGTTGCTAAAGAAAATAAATATTTCATGCCATTATGTGTCGGCACATGTATTTTTTTGACCGGTATTCATCGGTACTGCTCGGCACGCACCGTGCCGTACCGCGTCGGCAAGTTTTCGGCACGACTCCGTGCCACGACACTTAAATCCTTGCTTAGGGGACACCCTTAATAGTGGCTCACTTTGTTCCGAACCGCCATGGAGACCCGCTATGCAAAAAGCATAGTGCCGAGCATGCAAATACGCCATGGCCGCTATTTAGAACAATGTTTCTGTTTCCTGAAGTGTTTGGCTATTTATGTCGGATGTTATAATGGTATTTTGTCTTGCTATGATCACTTGAACATTTACACTTATTGTGTGTTTGTTTCATAATTGATGTCTTAGATTCTTCATGAGGAATTTGAGAAACCATCTATTAGAGTATGGATATCATTTTAAATCATTTTGAAAAGTATATTGATACTAATGAGCTGGATTAGCCATCACTAGGTATCTGCCAGAGTCAGCATTACATAGGCAAACAATGAACAGCATACTCACATAAGATATCTCTGAATTGCTTACATGCAGAATATGATGGGCATTCCTCTTTCTCCTTTGTGATATCATCTGTTATACATAATTATAGGAAAATACATGTTATATGATGCATCACAAAATTAACATTTATTCATTCTTTGATTGCCATTTACAGGCATGTCGTATAGATATATATTTTTTTAATGCTTGTCGCAACTGAATTAACACTTTTACTATGTTTCATCCAAGGATTTAAGTGCCATGGCACGGGGTTGTGCTGAAAACTTGCCGGCACGGTACGGTACGGTGCGTGCCGAGCGGTCCTGATGAGTGCCGGTCACAAAAAATTCATGTGTGCCTACACTTAATGGCATGCAATATTTATTTTCTTTAGCAACAAAATTTTCTAATTACTTATTATGTATCTTTATCAAATTTTTTGAACTTTATTAAGAAAATTGCTTAGTAATTTAAAGAAAAGAGGGTTTTCAGCTGTATCATTGGCACGGGGGCTATATCATGCTAGTATCTTGTTGGCACGATACAACACTGTGAATACGGACCGTGCCGATGGATACTTAAATCCTTGGTTTCATCCCCTTTGTGGTGGTGCAACGTTATTTGATTTCCCTAGTTCAACAATATGAAATTAAAGTTTCTTATTGCTTCCATTTCTTGTCTATTACTCGCCAGTTCAGCATTGGTAAATAGCACCAATCATAATGAAACTTTTTGGGCTTTACTTTTCAGTATGATAAACCACCATATTATCAGTTATTAATCTGTTTTCTTCTTTAGCGATAGACATGACTCGTGTCCGTTTTTCAGTTTTTTGCTGTGATTCTTTTTAGTATTTCTGTTGATAGGCTTGCATTATCACTTAGAGAAGTTGCTTCTCCTAAGCATCCTGCTACTTAGATTAAGTGCCCTTCAACTTGTTTTTTTTTTTTCTTTTTCACCCGCCTAAGCATACTGCAACTTTTCTAATCTGATGGATTTCTAACTTGCTTTTGTTTCAGTGTGCTTCTTTTTGGTGTTTTTATTGAGCCATTCCATCGAACAAAAAGTGCGACAGATATTAATTCTCTTTTGTGAGGTTCATTTTTCAATATTATACATTCTTCAACTTGATCTTATCTCAAGTGCTTTAGAGCGCAGTGGTTCCTTAACTATGGAAGTTCTCTCACAGTTAGGTAACCTTCTTGCACGAATTATTCATTTGTTCTGTTATTAAAAATAACACAATTATCTTATTATTCGGATATTTTAGACATTAAAAGAATTTTCTGGGCTTGTCATGTTATTGTATTTGTAGCTAACCAGCCTTTTCTTTCTTTTTGTAATTTTCATGAATAAATGAACTTTTCAAACATTAGTCTTCGTCATCTAAAGGATCTGGATGCCTATAAGGGCTCGTTTGGTTCACGATTTATAATATTATGGTAATCCTCCATATTTTCTATTGAAAATATTCACATCATTAAGGCAACTCGGGTTGGATAGATGCAAAAAGGTGTTAGTGAAGTCCTGGAATCATTTCCCAACTAGTAGGAATTCTAGATTATTGTGGGTTGGAAGGTATTCTCATTCCCATACTTAATGAGAATCATTAGGACAATAATTAGAATATGCGAGTTCCTAATAACTTCTAAACCCAAGTGACATGCTAAGTTAGTAACAAACTTGCCATTCCAAATATAAAATATTCCCAGAGTATTATAAACCTTTGACGGCCCCTAAATGTTGTGCTGCCCATATTGTTGCACAGCACACACTTCTATCTAATCTAATAAAAAAGGCACACAAAGAATGGGGATATGAGCACATGTCAATCAGAGTATCTCCAGCTACTGCCTTCCAACTGTACTCATATGCCCTTCATACAGTACCAGTCAGCTGTACGCACTGTCCATGACACTCTGTGCTGACTGGCACCCCAGGATCTGAATCCTTGTCTGTAAGGTTCCTTAAGAAAGAGTACAGCATTATTGCAGGTTTCCTGTTCACTTGATAATGAGGCCGATAGTTGGGAACTTGGAATGAAAGTACTGTCACAAAATTTGGAATTAAAATACTAATGCCCTCTGATTTTGTGGCCTGCAGGGTTATCAATTCATGCTACTATCAGAGACTTTGTGGAGATAGGTTTATTAGTGTGCTTCTGTGCAGTGCACAATCATGGGTTTGATATGCTATATTCACTCTCGAAAGTCCTAAAACATGCTCCTTATCCTCCTCTTGGATTTAGCATCTTGAAAGCTGGTTTGAATAAATCAGTTCTTTTCTCAGTTTATGCCTCAGCAAGTTTCAGGGATGGTCAGTTTCTCAACTCTTCACATGGTACACCTCAACCCAAAACATTTTCCTGATGAAACAACCATGTTGCTTCTCTGCCCACACAAAGAGGAAAACAGGAAAAAAAGAGAGAGAGAGAGAGAGAGAGAGAGAGAGAGAGAGACATGAGGTTCTATGTATTTCCGTTACTTATTTGCTTTCAGCTAATATTCTTTCTTTTCTTGTCTTGTAGATAAAAGAATTGCAACATACCTTGGCAAAGTGAGCCAGATGTTTTTGTCTACATATCGCTCATATGGGACATACGTGGCATTTTTGACTATTCTCTTAACACTGTACCTTGTGGCTCCTAATTACATTTCATTTGGATACCTTTTCTTCCTTCTATTTTGGATAATTGGAAGGCAGCTTGTGGAGAAGGCCAGAAGACGGCTTTGGTTTCCCCTAAAACTCTATGCTACCATAGTTTTTATTTTTATATACACACTGAGCATTTCTCCAACCTTTGCTACATGGCTCTCTCATGTGATTAACCTATATCCTGAGTTGGGATTTAACCCTGAAGCTTCGTTGCTTGAAAATGTCTGGGAATCCTTGGCTGTTTTGATTGTAATGCAACTTTACAGCTACGAGAGGAGGCAGAGCAGGTTCAAGATTGTAAATGTATCTGATGCATCAGAAATTGGAGCTCTTGGGTTCATTAGAAGGTTGCTGATTTGGCACACTGACAAGATCTTGTCTGCTGCTGTATTTTATGCTTCCCTGTCTTCAATTAGTTTGTTTGGCTTTATTTATCTCTTGGGACTCATTGTATGTTCTCTCTTACCAAAAGCTTCTAGGGTTCCCTCAAAATTGTTTTTAGTTTATACGGGTTTACTTGCAGCATCTGAGTATCTGTTTCAACTGTGGTGCAAACCTGCTCAAATGTGTCCTGGTCAACGACTCTACAATTTGTCAGTGTTTCTTGGTTTTAAATATTATGATTCTGGATTTTGGGGTCTTGAGTCTGGATTAAGAGGAAAAATTCTGGTAATTGTTGCATGCACCCTCCAGTATAATATTTTCCATTGGTTGAAAATGATGCCAAATTCTCTCATACACAAGGGCAAGTGGGAAGAGGCTTGCCAGTTGTTTATCT
Organism: Tillandsia fasciculata; assembly: GCA_029168755.2. Lineage (NCBI taxonomy): Eukaryota > Viridiplantae > Streptophyta > Magnoliopsida > Poales > Bromeliaceae > Tillandsia > Tillandsia fasciculata. The sequence goes on from CM054938.1 coordinate 17,726,681, forward strand.
CGACAGAAAATTCTTCAACTGGCATAGTTGTTAATAATTGTGAAAGCAAGGTATCAATGGAATCTATACATTCTTCGGAGAAGGAGAGGCTTATTACAAGCAATACTTGTGCACCTTTCAGATTTGATGGCTATCAAACGTCAGAGTCTCTTCATAGTTTTACAAGAAGCTCAGATGATAACACCAAAACGTGGAAAAAGTCATTTGCTTACATATGGGGAAGTTCAAAAGAAAGTCACAAGTGGAACAAGGGGCGCATCCTTACTTTGAGAAAGGAGAGATTAGAAATGCAGAAGACTACACTCAAAATCTATATGAAATTTTGGATGGAAAATATATTTAAGCTGCGAGGTCTGGAGATTAACATGATTGTGCTACTTTTGGCGAGTTTTACCTTGTTGAATGTCATCTCAATGTTTTATATAATCTGTCTTATCGTGTGCATTCTTCTGAATAGAGACCTCATTCGGAAACTATGGCCCTTGTTTGTTTTTCTTTTTGCTTCTGTCCTTGTTCTCGAGTATTTGGCTCTTTGGAAATATCTGATTCCATGGATTAATGGTTCAAGAAAGACAGGAGTCCATTGTCGTGACTGTTGGAACAGCTCAAGTATTTTCTTTCGTTACTGCATGAAATGTTGGCTGGGTATGTATCTTACTTGGTGCTTGACGAGTAATATAAGGTAAAAATGTAAGAAGGTCCCCTCAGCTATAGGTCATTTGAAAGGGACCCTCAACTTATTTTAATTGACACTCCCTAAACTTCTGATTTTTTTGATTTGGGTTTTTACACTTAGTTAACTTATGGCTCTATTAGCTATTAGCTGTTAATTGGTCTAATTTTATTTGCAAAGAAGTGATTAGAATTATCAAATTTGATAATATTACCAATGAATTTGATAAAACCTCCAATTTAATTGAATAAAATCTCTCATTTCTGAAAACTTATAAGGGGGTCTCAATAAAAAAATTGAAAGCTTAGGGGGCCATTTCAAAATGGCATATAGTTGTGGGTTTCTCCATACATCTTTACGTTGATATGATTCATATATCTTCATTTATATCTATTTATATACACATTTAGTGATATAAAATTATGTACATATTACATGTATATGTAAATTTGTACATCATATCTGCATACATATATTGGTTGATCTAAGGAGGTTTTGTAAGCATGGAGGCCAACGATTGACATCATTAAATATGATCTTAGACTATATTAAAGTTTAAGGAATCAAATTTCATGATATTTTCAATACATCTGCCTTATGATCTATTGGTCTCAAAATGAATAATTAGATGATAGACTTCTTAAATTGTGGGAATTATTATTATTATTTCTCAAAAAAAGAACTAATGTGGATTGGTCTGCACGGTTAGACTAACAAACACATCACATTAGCCACTAAACTTGTTGATTTTAAATCTTTTGATCATATGGTAAGTGATGTTGAAAAAAATCACAAAATTTGGTTCCTAGATAATTCTTACTGTAGATCATGTTTAGCAGTATAATCGTTGATTAGGAGGTTCTATTGTAAAATAATGATTTAAGTATCCATCGGCACAGGCCGTATCCACCGTGCATTATCGTGCCAACATGATACCTGTTGGTTTTTATAAGGATCCATAAGGATCTAAATAGGTACTATCAAACAACTAGAGGGGGGGGGGGGGGGGGGGGGGGAGAATAGGTGTAATACTCAAAAACCAATCTCAGTGCAAAATAAAAACCAATGCGGAAAATAAAAACAGCACACCGAGATTTACGTGGAAACTCCAATCCAGGAGAAAAACAACGGGACCAACACGCAATAACAATCCACTAAGAAAAGAATAACAAGGTGATTACCGACTCTACGGACTCAAACCCCTCCTTCAAATTCTTTGGATCTTGCTCTCCACCGATTGCACGTCCACTGCATACGTTCGAATCCACGAACGCCACTCGAATCCACGAGCACACGTTTCGAATCCACGAAACGCTTTCAACACACCGAATCCACGGTGCTACGTCGAATCCACGACACAACTCAGCCGATACAGAATATAGGCTTCGATGGTGATCCTTTGCTTAGATTATCATTGAAGAACCATGGAAGGAATCTCTAAGCAAAGACTAGATCAATTCGACAAAAAGTATATCTTGGAAGAACCGTCGAATTGACCTAAAAGAGGCTAAAGAGAAGAACAATGAAAACCTAGACTCTAGGGTTGCTCTCGAGAATTTCTGAATTGATCCGTTGTTCTCAAGAAACCCTAAGTATCTATTTATAACCTTTGGAAACTAATTAAAGTCGGTTTAGCAATCTTATTACGACATGGCATTGTGTACTGGTACTAAATAATAGGTTTCGGTACTCAATGGTGCAAAACACAGATTTTTCTATTGTGTTCCGGTACTCCAAACTGTGTTCCGGTACTCAATGAGAATTACAGAAAATCCTGTGTCGGGTTTGAGGAACTCAAAGTGTGGTTCCGATACTCAATGTAAAAACTGATTTTTCCAAGATAAGTTTTATCTAAAACAGACCAAGTACCGGAATCCAAACTTAAAATAAGTTGTGAGTTAAAAACCAAGTTTCTAAAACCATGTCTTAACCGGGTTTCAATTAATTCCAGATTCCAATGATTATAAATATACTTAAATCACCATGATTAAATTAATCATACCTGAGTGTCAACTTGAGCTCTTGTTGAATCTTCTTCGAGTCTTCTAGTGCTGATTGACAATTTGATCACTTTTAGACTCTGACTCAACTCACGAAATATGCCAACACAAACAGCCGTAACAATCTCCTCTTTTGGCAATTTCGTGACAAAACCCAAAATTACATAAAATGCTCAAGTCACTCATCTTGAACCAAAAAATCGAAACTCAATGTTATCACCAAAACATTGATTTTCTTTGTGTGAAAGATTCAATAAATAAAAATTACATTTGAACCAAAAAAGTCCTAGAACATACTCTATGACTTAGGACTTGGAGTCTTAAAGTGATGTAATTCCTGCAAAACAAAAACTCCAAACAAAATCAAACGTTAGTCGTTAGAATTTAAATGTAAATCCCACATTTGATTCGTCCATTTGGTTCTTTTGTTTTTCCGGCTCTTTTGTTTTTCGGCTCTTGTCCTCAATCTTTTCCTTATTTCATCTCCCCCTATCTTGAGCATTCTCCCCCTATTTTTGATTCGTCCATCATCATTTCTGTTCTCCCCTTTTTTGTCACAAATTGTCAAACAGTGAATATAGACAAAAGGAAAATTACTAGGAGGATAAGTTCTTAGTTACATGAACATTAGATTTCTTGTTCATCAACAAGTGAAAAGAAACTGAAAACCAAAAAACAAGAAAGAGAAGAGTCACTCATCCTCATTTGAATCATCATCATCATCATGTGATGTTGGTCTATGTGATGTACTCGGTGCAGTTGCTCCAGTGACCACATCATCATGTTTGCACCCAAGGATTTCAAAGATCTTTAATCCATCCTCAAGTTTCGTAAAGCCTTGCTCCATCCTTTTCTTTAATGAGCGAACATCCCGATTCAATGTTTGAAGTGTTACTACCTCATCTGATTCAGGAGATTCTTGGCGAGGCGGTGCACTCGGAGTCGCTTCACTTGCATGGCCTTTTGCATGCCCAAAAGTCTTCAGAGTGCTAATCGACTTGGCTAAGGTAATTCCATCAATTGCACCCAAGCCGTAATCATATTTGGCACAAGAAATGTCAACTCCGTGATCTTCCAGAATACGAGTTATCAAAATTGGATATGGAAGAAGTTCTCGTCGACTTGATCCTTCAATGACATGTAACATTTGCTGCCAAATAAGAAATGGAATGTCGACATTAATTCCATTTACACTCTCTGGGTGACCAAGGAAAAAGAGAAGAAGCAGTCGATCCCATCGAATCCTTTTGGTCCCCAGTGTGGGCAATAGGTTGTAGCATATGATTAAAGACAGAATATGGTATTCTGGCTTTAGGTCCTTTGACTCAACATACAACCTGTTAGTATGAGTCCCTGACTTGCAAATAGAGTTCACAACAATGTCCCAATGGGTGTCATATTGGAAGTCACCGTCAGTGTAATATAGACCAGAAGTGTCGACAGCTAATCCAAGATTTGCACCAATTACTGTTGGAGTAATGTCAAACTTGACATCTCTAAATGTCGTTTCAATGACAAAAGTCCCTGTATCATGGTCTTTTTGAAGTATAGTAGCTCTCATGTAGAACTCCCTGAGTAATTCCACACAAAAACCCATTTTAGGTGGAACTCTACCAAGTGGCTGAATTTGACTTCGTTCCAATAGCCTTGCGAAGTCTGGAACTTCTCGACATAACTCGTTAAAGTTAACATGTCGCTCTCCAATGCATGTTCGGTTTGCAAATATAGCACGGCGTTTTGTACTAACATGTTGTTCACCTTCATCAACATTTGATCGCCTTTGAGACTGAGAGCGCTCGCGTATTACCAGTCCACCAGTACTTCTACGCGGAGGAGAATCCGCACCCTTCTTTTTCCTAGAAGACATAGGTGCTTTTCCCTTTCCTTTAACAGATTCTTCCACATAATCTGATGAATGTTCATATTCCGAGCTAGTCGATCCCTCATCGCGTGATTGTTTTGTAGACTTTTTCTTTCCATGACCGCGACCACGTTCACTTCCAGTGGCCATCAAGATCACAAGTGCAAGAAGTCACGAAAATGCCATTTCCTGCAAATAACACAATGCACTATGATTTGATCGTATAGGAAGGCTTAAACATGTTTAAGAAACATTCTAAACATGTGACATTTGATGATTCAACATTTAAAATCCATTCACATTGAAAGCCCTAATTTTCAATTTTCTTAATGTCAAAAACATGTGTAATTGATAGATTCAAGCATAATAATCATGGAAACATGAATCTAATTACATAGAAAGCAAACATTTATGTTCTAAACATGAAATAGGGTGATACATGCAAGAGATTTCATTTGGAGTAAAGATCAACTCAAAAATCCCTAAATAAAATATCAAAACCTAAAAACTAGGGTTTTGAAACAAAAAGAAGCAAGATAGATGAAAGATCTTACAAATCAACGCAAGAAATCTCTTGATCTTGATGAAAAACCCCTTAGAGATCTTTTAGAGAGAGAGAGGGAGTGTTTTGAAATGGGAGAAGTGAAATAAAACACTTGAGTTCCGGAATATAAGGAAACCCAGATCGAGTACCGGTACTAAAAGTCGAGTACCGTTACACAATACAAATTCTGAAAACCACTCATTCGGGTTCCGGATTGAAACACAGTTGATCCGGATCCGATAATTTAGTTCCGGTACTAAACATGGAGTACCGGTACTCAAGTGAAAACCTAAAAATTTTCAGTTCGGGATCCGGATTGGATTTTCTGAACCGGTTTCTTGGTTCCGGTACTAAACATAGAGTACAGGTACCCAGAGCCAAAAATTCAAAAATTTCTTGAAACAAATCCAAAATTTGAAATCTTTTCAAATACCGATTTGTATTCCATCAAGAAAACAATTTAAGCGCTTTGAAATAATGAAATTACATAGATGTCATTCAATCCAATTAATTTTACAAAAATTAAAAAGATTTACTCCGAAATCATGAAAAACAAAGATAGAACATTATAAACCGTTTTTCATGTTATATTCGTCAAACATAAGTCATCAAAAATAATCTAGAGATCCAAACTCTATCAAGATGTAACGGATTTACAAAGATGACTTACAGAGATTTTCAAATGACATCAATTTTGAATTCTACCATTTCAAATTGAGATAAGCACTAAAATACCTAAGGGTGGCTCTTCGAGCATCTTTTAACTATCCCACCTTATACCAACCAGGAGATTGTTCAAAATATAAGAATTTTGAATATGAATCTCCGAATGCTTCAACTAAAAATTTCAAAAATATTTTTCAAGTATCCAAAACATGTGGTAGCTTCACACACAAACTGGACGACCGGGGTGGCAGCTCTTTCCAACATGTGGTGGTAGTTTTCACACTCCTTTCGGATGTAACTCTTTCCACATCTTTTGTAACTCATTTATTATCCTTGAAAAAATACAACCTCTTATGTGAAAGAATTAAAATCCCAAATTTTAGTCTATCGGTTGTCTCATGTTTATCACAATGAACTCACACAACCGAGATAGGTTAAGCATCTCAAGATCACACATGATTACTAAAATTTGATGTATATAACTATCAAAAACTCCTATAATAAAATATCTTCATAGATTATGATTATGGAGTAAAATTGATAATTCTTATAAAATTAAATTGGAGTGAGTGAAAGTAAACCCTTTTTCAAATTCAATGCACTCGTTCGTTAAAACTCTTTTGTTCGAAAACAAAACATAAAAACGAAAAGCATTGAAATCATGTAATGCAAAGATTAAGAAAAATAAGAAAGGGAAAACCAATCAAAGCATTACATACAGTCATAAGCTATTTAGAACTTAAGACAAGGAAAGATATCACCTTTCCGAATCCAAAATCGTCGGATTTTGGGTTGTCTTGATTCATTGTGGCCGGGAGTTGATAGCTTTGACTGTTGGTCCACCTTAGGTCTTTGCCTCGCAATGATCCACTTGAATGATTGATGTTGTGGCTCGGACCTTTGGTGGATTGAGGGAACTCCATTGACTTGATGTGTCTTTTGATTCCGTTGAGTTCGCTCCGTAGATGAAGTTGCCGAAGAATTCTTCTTCCTCTTTTTCGGGCACGTTTTCATCAAGTGTCCTTCAAGTCCACATTGGTGACAAGTTATTCCTTTCAATTTAGTTGTGGAACTTGAAGCCTTCACAGTTTGGTTCTTTTTGAATCCCAAACCAGCTTTGCTTGTTTGACCTAATCCGGGCATATGATCAAGTTTCTTGGAACCGGTTGAAAGCCTTTGTATGTCGGATTTGAGTTGATGAACTTGCTTGGTCAAAGCTTGGTTGGTGACATGAATTTCCTCAAACTGCTTTTCAAGAAAATCAATCTTGTTAATATGAGAATTAATAATTGTTTCCGATTGATTTATCTTTTCTTGGAGGATTTTATTATTATCCAATAAAAGCTCTCGTTCCTCCTCAAGATCATGAAGTTTGATCTTTAAAGCATGGTTCTCGTCCTGAACCTCAAGTCGTTGCTTCCTCAACTTCTTAATATGCTTGGCCATCTTTTTTGATTCCGTAAGAAGTTGTTGATATGCCTCAACGAGTTCTTCTTCGTCCGACTCCCCCTCAATTGATGACTCTCCATCGGATGTTGATGTTTCATGCAAAATCAAAGGAATAGAGTCAGTGATTAAAGCTGACAAGCAAAAATTAGAAGAGGGAATTTGTGAAGCATGAAAGGCAACAACTTTTTCCTCTTTACTTGAGGTCGATTCATCGGAAGTAGAATCGTCCCAAGTTTTCGCTTGCAAAGCCTTCTTTTTATATGATTTCTTAGAAGGACAATCCGTTGAAATATGGCCGTAGCCTTTGCATCTATAACATTGGATTTACCCTTCGAATTCATCTTTTTCTTTAAAAGGTTTTGTAGAGCTTTTGAGATTAGAGGATTTAGAACCCGATGATCTTTTAGATGGTTTCGACGATGAAGATCCATCGGTTCGATTCTTCCAAAACTTCCGATGAAATTTCTTTGTGATCCGCGCCAATTGTTCTTCAAAATTCGCAAAAGAGATTTCATCGTCGGAACTTGATTCGCCATCTTCTTCCTTTGTTGATTTGAATGCAATACCTGTAAGCTTAGAAGAAGACTTGGAAGAAACTTGATTAGTAGGAAAAGTCATATCATAAGTTTGCAAAGCACCTACTAACGGTTTCAATGGCAGCAACCTTTGCCCTAAACTGTTCCGGAAGAGTCCGAAGTATCTTTCTTACAACTTTCGACTCCAGGATCTTTTCTCCTAAATTTGCACATGTATTGATTACATCTTGAAGTCTAGTGTAATAATCAGTAAACAATTCATGCTCATCCATATGAATAGAGTCAAATTGACTTGTAAGCATCTGAAGCTTTTGAATTTTTACTAGATTAGTACCCTCATGTGTAATTTTGAGAATATCCCAAATCTCCTTTGCAGTCTCACACGCGGAAATTCGTGTGAACTCGGTCGAGGAAAGAGAATTAAATAAAGTGTTCATACCTTTCCCATTGTAAGAAGATCTTTCGGTTTCCTCTTTGGACCATCTAGAGCGAGTTTTTGGGGTAGTAGAATTTCCTATTTCCTCAATTGGATGCACCCAACCGTATTCAACGGTTTGCCATACCCGCTCATCAATTGCGATGAGAAAGGCTCTCATTCGCAATTTCCAATACGCATAATTGGTCCCATCAAAAAGAGGAGGTCTAAAAATATTACCATTTTCACCCGACATGATAGATAAACCTAAAACCCTCTCTTATACGAATTGTTGGTTTTCATAAGGATCCACAAGGATCTAAATAGGTACTATCAAACAACTAGAGGGGGGGGGGGTGAATAGGTGTAATACTCAAAAACCAATCTCAGTGCAAAATAAAAACCAATGCGGAAAATAAAAACAGCGCACCGAGATTTACGTGAAAACTCCAATCCAGGAGAAAAACCACAGGACCAACACGCAATAACAATCCACTAAGAATAGAAGAATAACAAGGTGATTACGACTCCACGGACTCAAACCCCTCCTTCAAACTCTTCGGATCTTGCTCTCCACCGATTGCACGTCCACTGCACACGTTCGAATCCACGAACGCCACTCGAATCCACGAGCACACGTTTCGAATCCACGAAACGCTTTCAACACACCGAATCCACGGTGCTACGTTGAATCCACGACGCAACTCAGCCGATACAGAATATAGGCTTCGATGGTAATCCTTTGCATAGATTATCATTGAAGAACCATGGAAGGAATCTCTAAGCAAAGACTAGATCAATTCGACAAAAAGTATATCTTGGAAGAACCGTCGAATTGACCTAAAAGAGGCTAAAGAGAAGAACAATGAAAACCTAGACTCTCGGGTTGCTCTCGAGTGTTTCTGAATTGATCCGTTGTTCTCAAGAAACCCTAAGTATCTATTTATAACCGTTGGAAACTAATTAAAGTCGGTTTAGCAATCTTATCACGACATGGCATTGTGTACCGGTACTAAATAATGGGTTCCGGTACTCAATGGTGCAAAACACAGATTTTTCTATTGTGTTCCGGTTCTCCAAACTGTGTTCCGGTACTCAATGAGAATTACCGAAAATCCTGTGTCGGGTTTGAGGAACTCAAAGTGTGGTTCCGGTACTCAATGTAAAAACTGATTTTTTCAAGATAAGTTTTATCCAAAACAGACCAAGTACCGGAATCCAAACTTAAAATAAGTTGTGAGTTAAAAACCAAGTTCCTAAAACCATGTCTAAACCGGGTTTCAATTAATTCCAGATTCCAATGATTATAAATGTACTTAAATCACCATGATTAAATTAATCATACCTGAGTGTCAACTTGAGCTCTTGTTGAATCTTCTTCGAGTCTTCTAATGCTGATTGACAATTTGATCACTTTAAGACTCCGACTCAACTCACGAAATATGCCAACACAAACAGCCGTAACAATACCGACACGATACATCTCCCCTGCCGATGGCACAGTTCAAAATCTTGTTTTCTTTAAATTATTAAGTAATTTTTTCAATAAAATTCAAAATATTTGATAACGATATATAATAAGCAATTAGAAAATTTTGTTGCTAAAGAAAATAAATATTCGTGCCATTATGTGTCGGCACACATGTATTTTTTGTGACCGGTACTCATCGGCACGGCTCGGCACGCACCGTGCCGGCAAGTTTTCGGCACGACCCCGTGCCATGGCACTTAAATTCTTGTTGTAAAATTTGACTTATAAAAATGAAGGCCTCTGAGCATGTGTAAGCATCCCATCTCCACTCTCTCTAGTCGGTGTGCTTGTGTAAGCATCCCAGTTCTACTCTCTCTCTCTCTCTCTCTCTCTCTCTCTCTCTCTCGCCCTCCCTCCCTCCTTTCCTCCCTGAATTAATGATAGTAGAGAGAGAGTAGGGCTGCTGCTATGCTTTAATGTCTACAAAGGCCTTTGTACTGGTAATTTATTTCCAATAATAGGGCTCTGAATCAATAATCTACATTAACTATGTACATCAGGTATACCAATGTGGATTATCAATTTAAACATTCTAACCTCCAATTTAAGGTGGGAGATGCTTCTGAAAAGCGTATATGTGTATGTGCACGCATTTTTGTGTGGATAACTTAGCTTGAGAAAATCAGACATTTTCTAATGGAAGTTTTCTGATTTTATGTAGGGGTGATTGTTGATGATCCAAGAGTGCTTGTGAGCTATTATGTGGTTTTTATCTTCTCCTCATTTAAACTTCGTTCTGACCACTCTTCTGGTTTCTCGGACTCGCACACATATCGTCAGATGAGATCACAGAGGAAAAACACTTCAGTTTGGAGAGACCTCTCGTTCGAAACAAAAAGCTTCTGGACATTTCTTGATTATGTGAGACTCTACTCCTACTGTCATTTATTAGACATTGTCCTCTTCTTAATTCTAATAACCGGCACACTGGAATATGATGTTCTTCACCTTGGTTACCTTGGTTTTGCGCTGGTTTTCTTCAGGATGAGGCTTGAGATATTGAAAAAGAAGAATAAGATTTTCAAGTTCTTGCGCATGTATAACTTTGCGCTCATTGTCCTTTCTCTTGCATATCAATCTCCTTTTCTTGGGGATTTTAGCTCTGGCAAGTGCGAACAAATTGACTACTTATATGAGATTATTGGATTGTACAAGTATGACTATGGATTCAGGATAACGTCGCGATCTGCATTGGTAGAGATAGTGATATTTTTGTTAGTGTCAGTGCAGTCATACATCTTCAACTCGGAAGAATTTGACTATGTTGCAAGATATCTTGAGGCAGAACAGATTGGTTCTATGGTCCGAGAACAGGAGAAAAAAGCTGCTAGGAAAACTACAGAGCTGAAGAATACACGTAAAGCTGAAGAGGAAAAACGTCAGAGAAACTTGCAAGTAGAGAAAATGAAGTCTGAGATGCTCAATTTGCAAATTCAGCTTAACAGCATAAGTTCTGCTACCACAGTGAGCAACAGTTCTTCACAAACTGAAGGCCTTCGACGTAGAAGGAACTCTACTCAAAACATGGATAAAGTAGCTAATGTGCCAGATGGTGAGATTGCATTTCCCAGAAAGCAGGATAAGAATGTCAGTGCAGAAAAATACCATTCTTTTGACTTTGTTGCGCCTGATATGCAAAACAATATTGCATCATCTCAGATAACATCTGACTTGCTTCGAACCTCAAACGCTAGTGTGAAAGGCGAAAGCGCATTTCCTGCGGATTATGTGAGACATTCTTTGGATCCTGCTTGCGAGATAAGTGAAGTTGGAGAGAAGGATGATGCCGTGTACACTAATTTGGACAAAAAGGAGAAAGAGAGAGGCCAGCATAAGGAGAACCCTTTGAGATCTGCAGTGCAATTAATAGGCGATGGAGTTTCTCAAGTTCAGTCTTTAGGAAATCAGGCAGTTACAAACATTGTCAGTTTTTTGAACATTGAGCCTGAGGAATCAGATTCCAGTGGGCATTCCTTTGTGGGAGAGCGAGAATTTGACCGAATCGAAAATCAGATAACGACCGAACATGAGCACTTGGATCGTACATCTTCAGTTAATTCTAGCACAGGAGCTAATCCTCCAACCAGCCTGCAAATTGGAATGATCTTCCAGTTCATATGGTCCCAAATGAGATCTAATAATGATATCGTGTGTTACTGTTGCTTCATACTGGTGTTTCTGTGGAATTTCAGTTTGCTATCGATGGTCTACCTCGCAGCACTCTTCTTGTATGCTCTTTGTGTAAATTCTGGTCCCAGTTATTTGTTCTGGATTATCATGCTTATATATACAGAGCTCAATATTTTGCTTCAATATCTGTACCAGATTATCATCCAGCATTGCGGGCTGAGTATACATTTACCTATCCTGGAGAGGTTAGGTTTTCCTGAAAATAAAATAAAAGCCTCATTTGTGGTCAGCACATTACCTCTCTTTCTGGTGTATATATCGACTCTCCTTCAAAGTTCTATTACTGCTAAGGATGGTGAATGGGTACCAGTAACAGAATTTGGCCTTCTTGGTAGGAAGAGCTATTACGAAGAAACCTTCTATATGAATTATGGATGGAGAGACAAACTAGAGCAGCTGTTTTCACCTGTAATTAACCTCATTAGGTTAATATTCATAAGTTTTTCTAGGTATTGGAGGTCACTAACGCAAGGATCAGAGTCTCCTCCATATTTTGTGCAGCTAACTATGGAGGTTAATCAATGGCCAAAGGACGGTATCCAACCACAGAGGATAGAATCAAAAATAAATGAGTTACTTAGAATAGCTCATAAAGAAAGATGTGAAGCTAAAATTCCATATCAATGCCATTCTGCCAGTAGAGTTAGAATTCAAAGTTTCGAAAAATCTTCAGAAAATGAGAATTTGGCTCTTGCTGTTCTTGAAGTTGTTTATGCTTCTCCTTCCGCAGGATGCCCAGAAGTGGAGTGGCACAGATCACTTATTCCTGCTGCAGATGTAGCAGCAGAGATTCAAAAAGCTCACAGAGAAGGACTTTTTGAAGAAATGGACTTTCCCTATCCTGTTGTATCTATCATAGGAGGGGGAAAAAGGGAAGTTGACTTGTATGCCTACGTATTTGGTGCAGATTTGGCAGTTTTCTTTCTGGTTGCCATTTTCTACCAATCTGTCATAAAGAATAAAAGCGAGTTTCTGGATGTCTATCAGCTTGAGGACCAATTTCCCAAAGAGTTTGTATTTATTTTGATGGTAAAGACATGTGGCTTCCTATCAGGCTTAATAATATTTGATATTGCTGATACCTTTTAGAAATTAGCTTCTTGACCTTGTTCTTTTGGCACTTATTCTGGATGCTAGTAAGTCCTCATTTTTAATTGCTAAGAACTTTTTTCTTATTATTTTGCAGGTGCTGTTTTTTCTTATCGTGGTTGATCGTATCATATATTTGTGGTCTTTTGCAATAGGAAAGGTTGTCTTCTATCTTTTCAACCTTGTCCTGTTCACGTACTCGGTCACGGAGTACGCTTGGTGCATGGAACCATCTAACAAGAACATTGGAGGACTTGCTTTGCGTGCTATCTACCTTACTAAGTCAATTTCCTTAGCACTACAGGCGCTGCAGATTCGTTATGGACTCCCTAACAAGAGCACCTTGTATCGGCAGTTTTTGACAAGTAAAGTCACACAAGTGAACTATCTGGGCTTCCGCCTGTATCGTGCCTTGCCATTTTTATATGAATTGCGATGTGTACTTGATTGGTCCTGTACAACTACATCACTAACAATGTATGATTGGCTGAAGGTATGACTTTAGTACTTTTTGTTTTTGTTAATATATATTAAAGAATTTATTTCAGTTAATTAAATTTGACCTTAGTATCTAAAAGATACTATTATTATAAACTTCAGGAATTCATCTTGAAAGTAAATTAGATTTCTCCTCTTGACATGATTCAAGCTATAGCATGAATGTCAGTTTTGACATATAGATATTTTCTCTTTATACATCCTGTCCTTTTGGAAAATCCAAATATTTATTAATGAAATCTTATATAGTCATCATTCTTCTAACAGATGCTTTTATTTTCTGTATTTCTCAGAGTTTCTTGAATTCCGTACTATTGCTACGTTTTGTCCTGATATTTTTTCTTCTTTCTGTGATCATTCCATATAAACCTCCAATCTTTTGTGTATTTGTTTATTTCCATTATTTTATTATAAAAATGCGATATAGGTATTCAACTGTCTCCGTTGTTGTTAGCTATACGATGTTCTGTAACCTGGGTAATAGATAGGTCAATTTAAAATTGGCAGTTTGATCTTTTACTTTCCTGAAGTTCACAGAAATAATTCAATATAAAAAATATTTTCAAACATGTGAAATTAGCATATTGCCATCTTCAGTTTATTTAGAGTACTGTATTCTTAGTTATGTTCTTACGATCATCTGATAAGTTCTTATTTTCCTGCATAGTTGGAGGACATCTATGCAAGTTTGTTTCTTGTCAAATGCGATGCAGTTTTAAACAGGGCGGAACATCAACCAGGACAAAAGCAAACTAAAATGACCAAATTCTGTAGTGGAATTTGCTTATTCTTCATATTGATATGTGTTATCTGGGCACCTATGTTGGTAAGTGATTTGGTATATATCAGCTTTTTTATTGTTTTTTGTTTGCTATATACATAAATGTATTATTTCTTGTACTTTTAGGATGTGTTTAGTTATGGGATAGTGTTAGAAGGGATAAATATTTAAATTCTTGGAATAACTCAATATTCTAGGATGGAGAGGAATATAAGGAATTTTGTGTTTGGCTTGACATTTTGTTATTCCCTAGGATAACCAAAATCATGTTTGGCTATTTTTCTAAAGAATAATGGAGAAAAGTGGAAATTAGTGTGGTGTGGAGAATGAGGCGAAAGGGTAGGTAAGAGTGCAGCGCAGAGAATGAGGTGAAGGATAAGTCGGGGAATTGTGGGTGGGGAGGAATACTTTTAGGCCCTGTTTGGATGTTGGAGTAAGTTATCCAGTGTTATTTTATTTGTTATGGGAATTTTTTATTTTAATTGGAAGCTAGGAATGTTGTCTAGAATGGAATAGCATATTCGATTTTGAAGTCATTTTCGGAACAAAATAAATTACCTCATAGGTGAAATATGCTATGTTACCAAATCATGGATGCCGAAGGCTTTCAAGAAGCAAAAGTTAAACTCCTATCTTTCAAGTACACAAGAAAATCAATTAGTTATCGTCGGATAACTAATGCCGACATCCAAACAAGGCCTTAATGAGTTATTAAGAATAACCTGGAATAACCTTCTTTAAGCAAAATAAATTATCCTTGTCAAATTTTGTTGTGTTTGGTAGAATACATGGGATAAAATGGCTTATCCCTTAGTTATTATCTTTCCAAAAGCAGCCACGCAGTTCTGAACTTACTATACAATCAATACTCTTAAAGTGCCATATTTGTGACACAAATGATTAAAATGCTGAGGCACAGGTGTGTGATAAGGCTAGGTAGTATGATTGGCATGGGCATGTTACGGTGCCATGTGGTATTCTGGCATGCCTACAGGCACAAAGGGCTTCCAACTTGCACAGACGGAACGCTTTGGGACAGTCTTATTATGGTTTTCATAGTTTAAATAACTTCTTGTATTATTGCTTTGTGGGTTTTTTTTTGGGTAGTAAACATAGTTCTAGGTCCTTTTTTATTTTGCATTATTAGTGGTAGGCTATATTGTCATACATATAGCTCTTTTATCCCTTTATATAATTTCTTCTACTCAAAACCAACTTACTGTTGTTCCTGTTTAAAATCTCAAATAATGAACACAAATCCCTTGTTCACAGATAAGACACCTTGTTCACAGTTCTTAGGTCCTTTTTTTGTTTTTGCATTAGTAGTGGTAGGCTATATTGTCATACATACAGCTCTTTTATCCCTTTATATAAGTTCTTCTACTCAAAACCAACTTACTGTTGTTCCTGTTTAAAATCTCAAATAATGAACACAAATCCCTTGTTCACAGATAAGACACCTTATTCTTGCCTCTAACATTTTAACAGAGTTATTTACATTCCTTTCTTCCTACAAATATGTCAGACTAATTACATCTTATCATTTCTGACCAAGAAATCCCAAATTTTGTAATCATATCAGATGTCAAAGGATGACAGCTGCTATATTAATAATTTAAGAGGCAATTTGCAGATTATATTGTACATCTCTAACATATTATTTATACAGATTGACAAAATTAATTATGTTTGAATTCCTCAATATAATAAAACATTTTGAGAAGAATCTTTGATTCTTAAAAGTTATTTAAAAAACACGTCTCGGTATTACTTGAATAGAGAGTGGGAGACGCTTTGATATGCTCCTTGATTCCCTGTTTGAATCATCAAAAGCCCAGTAATAGGCTTAAATTTTCTGTTAGATGACCCTCTATAATTATTTATAACCTTTTCTATTCATGTGTGCAGAAGATTTTAGAAGTTTTGATATCCTAATCTCGTCAACTGTCTTTTAACAGATCTACAGCAGTGGTAACCCAACAAACATTGCGAACCCTGTTATAGATGTTAGTGTTCAGATTGATATTAAAGCAATCGGTGGGAGGCTCACACTTTTCCAAACTACTTTATGTGATATTTTCCCCTGGAAAAGTTTAGCATCCTCAGACATTCTGGACCCACAGAATTATCTAGATGCATACAATGTTGAGGACATTCAGTTGATCTGCTGCCAACCTGATGCTAGTACTTTTTGGCTTGTTCCTCCTGTTGCTCAAAACAGATATATAAGTTCCCTTGGGCAGATGGAATTAATGCTAACATGGATTTTTTTAAGAGCGAGACCAAAAGGAAAAGAATCCGTGAAATATGAATCTCCTGTTGATAATTGTCCCAGTATGGATGATGTTGCACAAGTGCTCAATGGGACAGCTAATAGCTTTAGGATAATTGATGCATATCCAAGGTACTTCAGGGTCACTGGCTCTGGTGAAGTGCGGCGTCTAGATACAACGGTATACAGCAGAATCCCTATGGCTGCCTTCAATTATTACCTATCAGTTTAAATGGTTTTCCTAGTTTACTTAACATTTTTAGCAATATGTGTAATTTTATTTATTAGGTGATCGTTCATTATGCAGGTAGATTCAGTTAGCGGCGACCTTGCTATGAACAATGGGACTCCTCCATGGTGGTCATTCCATGATCTCAATTCATTAGATTTGACAGGGTGCCAAGGGCTGTCTGGACCACTGGCTATTGTCGTATCTGAGGAGACACCACGTATGTAACTGTAACTGTAACTGTATTTCCTTGTATGCGTGTGGGATGTTTTAACATGTACTCAATTAGTACTCAATCAAATTGACCTAGTGTTGATTGCTAGAGTATAATCTATCTATACCTCTATATGATTTTTCCTATTTTTTGCCACGTGTCAAAATTTTCTTTCACTCTTCTCTTTTTCAATTCTCAATGAATTAATGATAGACTCTTCACATTTCTAACCCCCAACTCTTCTTATTCCTAACTCTCAATGAATTAATTATAAATTCTTCCTATTCCCAACCTCCAACTCTTCTCACTCTCTACTTTCAATGAATTAATTATATCTTCCCCTTTTTGAGTTCTTTTTATTATTATTCTTCTTCTCTCCCTCTTTCTCTAAGCCTCCTTCCCGTCGTGGAGAACCTCCAAATCTCCTTGCCCTCCTCTTCCTCCTCCTCCTCCAAGATCAAAATCTCCATCGTCCACTTCATGGTCACCTTCGTCCAATCCAACTCTCCGTTTTTGAAAATCTTCCACCCCCGACCTCACCGAAAATCTAGACCCGATCCTCGCCTTCTTTAGATCGCTCATGATCAACTCCTACCTATCGCCGCCACTGCCACCGCGACTGCCATCGCCGATAAGAATCCTCCACTTCTCCACCTACTCTTCCTTCTCCTCCTCCGCCACCATTGTCGCCGTCACCGTAGTTCGTTGAACGTGAGCTCTCTCTCATTCTCTCTCTAAACTTCATTACATTCTTATATATGTCTTAGATTTTAATCCTGAGTGAATAAATATTCTACTCTGATTGTTGCTGATAGATTCTTATGTTAGGGTTGAGAATAATTAATTTTTTTTTTTTTTTTTTTTTTTTTTTTTTTTTTTTTTTTTCTGATAGGTTGATACGGGAGTTTTAAAATAAAGTATTTAAAATTTTTCTATATAATTTTTATTTTTATTTATATTATGAGAAAAAAAATATAAAAAAAATATATTTTGATAATATTTACCTGCCGCATCGCGCAGGTAACTACACTAGTGTTTCATTATTTAAGGTATATTAGATGATTGCTCGATCTAAAGAGCATTTAGGTCAAAGTTGTAGGCATTTAGACTTGGCACGAGAGACCTACTGTCTAGCATGAACACAACCATGAAGCCCAATTTTCTCTCTTAATGAGGTACATGGAATCAAGGAACATTTAGATAGGTTGGGAATAAGGATTTAAGTGCCGTGGCACGGGATCGTGCCGAAAACTTGCCGGCACGACGCGTGCCGAGCCGTACCAATGAGTGCCGGTCACGAAAAATACATGTGTGCCGACATATAATGGCATGAAATATTTATTTTCCTTAGCAACAAAATTTTCTAATTGCTTATTATGTATTTTTATCAAATATTTTGAACTTTATTGAGAAAATTACTTAGTAATTTAAAGAAAAAAGGGTTTTGAGCTGTGCTATCTGCACAGGGGCTGTATCGTGTCGATATCTTGTTGGCTTGATACAGTATGGTGGATACGGCCTGTGCCGATGGATACTTAAATTCTCTGTTGGGAATATTGTGGTGTTAAATTCTCATTGGCACCAATATATCCAACTTTATCACGTTGACTTGTGATTGATCAGCGGGTTAGAGAGTTCCTTCTCACTATCTTCTCTTTCCTGATTAGGCTCTGGATTGCTTTGATTAAACATGAGAAAACCATTAGGATGCATGATTGAGCCTCCACTTGGAGACAAAATTGTGACTTAAAAAGAAGATAAAGTGACTACCCAACCCAATACTTAGTTGTGCCCTGTATTTCTAAATGTACATCTCAGGTTAATAATAAAGTAATGTGTAGGTTATGAATTAACCCTAGGATCTAAATAGGTAAAACTATACCTAGAGGGGGGTGAATAGGTGTAAACGATAAAACAAACAATCTTAGTGATAAATGCTGAAAATTAAAATCAGCACGCCAAAGTTTTACGTAGGAAAACTCCTCTTGGAGTAAAAAACCCATGAGACCGATCACACGAAAAATCTACTAAGAAAAATTCATGTACAAGGTGATTATGTAACACAACGACTCAACCTTTACCGTATGCTCGAAGTAGATTTCCTTCGTTTGTTCACAACATGTCACGAATCCATGCTCCGTGCCCGACTTCGAATCCACGAAGCCTCCACTGACTCCTCGGCTCACGCGAATCCACGGGCTGACGTTTTTACCGTAACTTGTAGGGAACTTGGTGGTCGTGATTTAAATGCTTAGACAAACATATATTCGGGAGAAACACCTTCTAAGCATCCAACGATTTGATTCCTAAAAGAAAAATTGAGTTAAAACCTCAAGAATCAAATAGACGAAAAAATCTTGATCGAGGAAGACGATCAAGAGATTAAAAGAAGAATTTTAGGATTAGAACGTGTTTCTCTATTCTTCCTTACGTTTATAGTCACCTTTGGTGCTTATTTATAGGTTTAGAAGCAATTAGAATCAAATTAGGAATCAAAAATTGTATATTTGGAAAGTTGTATCGGGGTTTGGGTCCGGACCTTCTTGAGAGGGTCCGACCTTGAAGTTACACAAAAACTTCAAGGATCAGTCTCACCTTTAGAGTCCGGACCTTCCCTGCGTAAATGCTGGGAAGCCCATTCGGGGTCCATACCTTGCCTCAAGGGTCTGAACCTTTTTTTGCGCCAAATAGAGAATTTAGGTTCGGGGTCCGGACCTTCTGCGTCAGAGAGGTTAGAAACCCTTCGGGGTCCGGATTTTGATACAGGGTCCGGACCCTGAACATATAAAATGTGCAATTTTTAACTCTGTCCATTCAAAACCTATTCTAATAGCTTCTATTCAATTGAATGAGGATTAAATCGCCACTAACATTGATTAAACGTACCTTGGGATCGTAAACTCTGTTTTCTTCATCTTCGAGTCTTCAAACTTTTACTCTTTATCTTCAAATCTTCATCTTTATTTCAAGACTTCAAAGACTTTACGAAATTTGCCAACATATGCCGTAACAATCTCTCCCTTTGGCGATTTCGTGACAAAATATAAAGAATTACACAGTTCACTGGATAGAAATAAAGATAAAGAAAATTTGTTGCAATCACCAAATAATAAATTTCACGCATGATCAATCCAAGAAAAACAAAATGCAAAACAGTAACTCTTAAGACAAACTTTATGACTTAGATGCTATTAGGAGTCTTGAAGTCTTGTACTCACTGTATAAGAACAAATTCTTGACAAAAGAAATCGTTAGTACCGCAAGAATTATAAGCCAAGAACACATATAGAGAGTAGCAACGAAAATATCAAACATTAAGTTTAGAGAGTTAGAGATATGTACAACAAAATATGACTCTCTCATCTCACAAATCATCTCCCCCTTTTTGTCACAAAATGCCAAACCAAAACCTAAAGAGGGAGAAGATGCTAAGATGCAAAGAAAAAAAAAAAAATAGAAAACTGAATGCATGATCAAGGAAAGCAAGAAGCTCGAGAGACAATCTAATCCGAATCAGCATCCAGAGGAGGAAGGCCAGTGCTGCAGCACCCGATCTTGTCGAAAATTGCCTTAATGATGCGGAACAGCTATCCAAGCTTCTTGGAGATCTTTTCTTGCTCAGCCCCGAGCCGCATCTGCTCTGAAGAAATCCGCTGAAGCTCTGTGGAAATGTGCTCCTGTTCTGAAGATCATCGCTGCTGCTCTCGATAAATAGCCGTCACCGAGACATCCTCTTCTGAAGTCTCAACAACAAGTTGTGATCCGCCAGGAGCTTCCTTACTAGGCTTCGAAGGCCCAGACTTGATGATAGTCGATTCATTAATCACACCCAAATTGTGCTCATAATGCGTTGATTGAGTATTGACGTTGTGTGCCCGCAGAATGCGCACTATGATCAGTGGATATGGTAGCCTTTCATTCTGGTTACTTGATTTCATGTCCTTCATCATTCTTGACCTGATAAGATATGGAATGTTGATGTTCAAACCTCGTGCCTTCGTAGGATGACCAACTAGATACATGTAAAGGAGTCGCTCCCACTGGACTATCTTCGCCTGCATCGTTGGAAGAATATTGTAACTGACGATGAAATTCAAAAAGCGATACTCTGGACGAAGCTCTTTTGAGTACATAGAATTCCCAGCGGACTTTGTTCTCGGCAAGCAAACTTCATGTACCACTTTGCGCCAGTTGCGCAGAGATTGCACAGCACCTTGGAGATAGGGCATATCCACAACATTTGCCTCGATGCCCAATGCTGCAGCAATAGTGGCCGGTGTGATCTTCATTTTGTCATTACGCACCGTTGTTGTGAGTTCCAAAGGTTCGCCCATATCATCCTTTAAGTTGCCAACACATAAATAAAACGTTCGAACCAAACGTGGACAATATTTAGATTGTTCACGAAACTCACAAATTTGTTCCAAATGACCGTTTTCATCAAGTTGTGTAAATTCTGGACATTCTTCAAAGAGAGTGTTGGCCACAACATGTCGCTCTCTAATGCAAAGACGATGATCAAATGCCTTCATTTGCTTTCTGTCTATGCAAACAATGTCATCATTGTCATCTAGACCTTGTGCGGCGCCAGAAGTTGGTTCTTCTATAACAATTCCTGTGGACTTCTTCTTTCCTCACGGGGGATTCTTCTTTTCTGTCCCACTTGGTACGGCAGGCTCCTTCCCCTTTTTAGAAACGTGAGCAGCTTCAACAGCCAGATACCATTCTTCCGACTCAGTTTCGGAATTCTCAGAGGCGATGTACTCACTCGCATCTTCCTCTGTACGAACATGTTTGGTGGCCTGAGTCTTCTTTAGTTCACAACTCGTTCGTGCTATTAAGTAAACAAACACCAACAGCCATGAAGAAAGCATTTTTGCAAAGCCCTGTTATAGTAATTTTTCAAGAAAAATATCTCAAATTTTAAAAATTTTAAAAATTACATCTAGATGTTCCTAGGCCCCCACGAATAAATTAGATTTAAAGAAATGTTGAAGAAATTTGATCAGAAAATGAAGAAAAATCGTGTTTTGCAAAAATGAGAAAAAATGCCCCTAATATGAAAATTATGCAAATCTGAGGAAAAAATCGGTTTTGATTCGAATAATAAAACCATGCAGAAAATATAAGAAGACTTCGATCTACAAAAATATAAAAGAAATAGCACGATTTGATCAAGAATAATGCATAAAATCCATGAAAAACTCAAAAAACCTAAAAACTAGGGTTCTGGGGTGAAAAGATAGAATCTCAATACTCACTTGTTGTGTGATGAATACTCGTCCAAAATTGCTAGAAAGCTCTTAGGAGTAGAGAGAGAAAGAGAGAAGCAAAGACAGAGAGGAACTCTTGTGATTTTGTAAGAAAGACGAACCGTTATTTGTAGGTCTGAACTGAGGGTCCGGACCTTCCAGGGACGGACCAGTTCGTCAGAGCGCAAGAAATTTCTTGCGTTTAGGGTCCAGACTCTGACAAGGTCCAGACCCTGTACAAAAAAATTTTGCAGAAAAATTTAAAACTAAATCCCAGTAGTTCTTAGATGAAGATGTAAGCATTTAAACACTTTAACTTCAAACAAAATGCTTCGAATTACATCAAAAGAATTATGATTATAATAAATTTGTCAAAATATTCCTAATTTGTGAAATAAAAATCTATAAAAATTTCAAAAACTTAAATTGATGAATATCAACACATCAAACATGATCTAATGAGTAATAATATTATCAAATTATCAAGTTTTCAGAAAGTTATAAAAATAAAAGATCCAAAATTGTTTGAAATCCTCAATAATACAATTAATAGAATTGTGCTTTAAAAAACTAAGTAGTGGCTCTTTGAGTATCTTTTATTTGTCCCACCTTTTTAATAAACAGGAGATTTTATTAAATTTCACACACACACACACACACACACATATATATATATATATATATATATATATATATATATATATATGAGTCCGGCTACTATACTCTTATGAGTAAAATCTTTTTGTACTCATAAGTTTTCATCCCTTGGATGAAGGAATGTGCGGTTAGGATTTATACCTTTGGTATAGGTTCAATTCCTATTGGACGCAATTTTTTTCCATCTATTTTGTTAAATGTCTATACTAAGAAACCCTTTTTGAATGATTCAAATCAGAAATTTTTCTCAATGATTACTCTCATGCTAAGAATAAGTATGATAAATTTATGGTTGTTCCTGAAGTAGAAATTGTTTGATCTGTTCCTGAATAGCTTCCTTCAAAATGGCTTATAGTTTCATTTGTACTGAAAATGTAAGTGGTAGTGAAAGTGGAAGTTTTAGTATAAGAACTCGTAATAATGGCAGTGATTTCAATATAAGAGGAAGATCTAATGATTTCGATATAAATAAAAAATACAGAGTTTAGGGTTTAGGGTTTAGGGTATATATATATATATATATATATATATATATATATATATATATATATATATATATATTTCCATAAGCATAAAGATTAAAATATTCAAAAATATTTTATACTTTCAGAATACGTGGTAGTCGCGCACACTACTCGGACGACCGAGGTGGTAGCTCTTTCCTCTATGTGGTGGTAATTTTCACACTCCTATTGGGATATAACTCTTTCTGCATCTTTTAAGCATAATAATTTGGGAGAAAGTAAAACTCCCCCTTAATTAGCTGTCATCAATTAAATAGATTATTAAGTATTTAATCAATTATGAGATCTCTAGTTCATACAACCATTAACCATCAAATAAGATTGTAGCATTATCAAGAGTTCAATGTAAGAGGTTTTGAAATTGAACAATTGAAGAGATTAAAATTAATATAGATCATAATTTCAACAACTGAACTATAATGATACATAAAGTATAATCAAATTGTTAGGATTTGATAAGATGCAATTAAAGTTAAACCAAGTGCTTAAAATACTACTTTAATGTACTACAGTATAGAAAAAGATATGCAATCGAAAACCAAAACATGCATTTCATTTTAATGGCCCATAAAAGTATCTAGATGGATGGAAGCATACTGATAGCCTTCCGTAGGTGTATAAAATGTTTTTGATCCAAAGGCTTGATTAAAATATATGCTAGTTGATCATCAGTTGAAATATAATTAAGTTGAAGAGTATTAGATTCAACTAGTTCTCGTAAGAAATGATATTTAAGTTCTATGTGTTTTGTACGAAAATGTAAAACTGGATTTTTAGAATTATTTATGGCACTAGTATTGGTACACAAAATGGTCACGAAGGTTGTGGGAATATGAAAATCGCTCCAAACACTTTATTCAGAGCAATTGAGTAGAACAACCAGTGTTTGAAAAGGCGCGAGGCGCAAGGCTCCTTTGGAGTCTAGGCGCGAGGCGCACCGCGAGGCGCGTGCCTCAAGAAGGCGAGGCGCATATTTACTAAGCCTAGTTTAATTTAATATTCTACATAAAAAAAATAAAAAATAACCATATAAAAACAAAATAACCTTCAAAAAGTAAAAAAAAAAAAACACATGCATATAGGTTCTCAAATTAAAAATATATATATTTCAACTTTCAACTTTCAACTTTCAACTTAGAACTTAAAAGTGATTGTGGTGCCAGTTTCCTCATTTGATCGTTCTTAAACCATCATCCTCATACACATCCTCATCCTCATCGCTTGCATCGCCATAATCTTCTTCTTCTTCAGATTTTTCATCCCAAATTTCTTCTTCTGTATTCTCAAAATCAACCCGATCTGGCTCTTCATCAATGAATAAAGACGATCTAGATGACGATAGTTTATCCTTTTCTTTTTTAATTCCCTTTCCCTTTTCAATTCCTTTTTCTTTTTCTTAGGGGTTTTTATGGTTTCTTTTAGGATTTCTTTAAGTATCTTAATGGGTTAAAGTTTAAGAATCAAATTAAGAACTCAACGACCCGTTAACTTGAACCCAAAATCCATCTAAGCATAAATATTGTGAGGCGCAGCTGAGGTGCGCGCCTCGCTTGAGGCGCGCGCCTCAAAGCCTAGGCGCGTGTCTTAGCAATAGCGTTGCGCCTCAGCACACTATTGCTGAGGCGCTGAGGCACGTGCCTCGCACCTAGGCGCCAAGGCATCCTTTTTCAAACAATGAGAACAGCTACCAACAGAAATATATTCAGCCTCAGCAGTAGATAAGGCGATGCAATTATATTTCTTATTATGCCAGGTTGCAAGACAATGTCCTAGATAAAAACATGCTCCACTTGTGTTTTTTCTGTCGTTCACTGAACTAGCCCAATCTGCATTTGAGTATCCAATTAGATCAAGAGATGTTCCCATTGGATACCAAATGCCATAATTCACGGTGCCTTTCACATATCGAATTATCCGTTTTATCGTCTTTAGATGAATTTCTTTTGGATTGGCTTGGTAGTGAGCGCATATACCAACACTGTATGAAATATTTGGACGACTCCCTGTCAAGTAAAGAAGACTTCCAATCATACTTCTATAAAATTTCTCATCCAAACCTTGTCCTTGCGAATCTACTCCTAATCCCTTGTTACTTGTACCGATAGGAGTAGGGAAGTTCTTGGTGTTCTCTAATCCAAACTTCTTCACTAATTCCTTTGCATACTTAGATTGACATAAATGGATTCCATCCTTACACTGTTTCACTTGCAATCCAAGAAAGTATGTGTGTCGCCCATTATAGACATTTCAAACTCACTAGTCATTACCTTTGCGAAGTTAGAAGCATCCTTTTCTTTTGTAGCACCGAAAACAATGTCGTCAACATAGATTTGCGCTACAATGAAATTTTCTGATTATGCTTCACAAATAGAATCCTATCGGCTCCCCCTTGGATATAGCCTTTATCTAACAAATGTTTCGTTAAGCGTTTATACCATGCTCGCGGTGCTTGTTTGAGTTTGCAAAGAGCCTTTTTCAAACGGTAGACATGATCAAGATGGTTAGGATCAACAAAATCTTTCGATTGAGCGACAATTCCTCATTTAAATAACCGTTTAGAAAAGCGCTTTTTACGTCCATTTAAAAGAGTTTTATTTTAAAATGACAAGCTATCACAAACAAGATACGAATAGAATTCAGGCGAGCAATCGTGGTGAAATTTTCATCAAAATCAATTCCCTCTATTTGTGAATAGCCCTATGCAACGAGTCTAGCTTTATTTCGAACGACTGTACCTTCATTTTTCTTATTCTTAAAGATCCATTTAGTACCGATAATATTTTGTTGCTTAGGACGTTCAACTAATTACTATGTTTCGTTCAAATTGACCAATCTTTTCTTGCATAACATCAATCCAATATTCATCTAGGAGAGCTTCGTCTATGTTCTTTGGTTCCATTAACGAAACATAGCAAGCAAACTCACACTCCAACTGTCGTCGAGTGCGTACACCCTCTTGAGGATCTCCAATAATGTTAGATGTAGGATGATCTTTACAGATTTGAGAGTTTTGAGGAACTGAGGATGTACTCGGAACTTCATGTGGTAAAGATGAATCATGCAATACAGTAGTACTATCATAAGATGTAGGTACAATATCAACAGTTTTATCAGGAAGAAGTATTGATGGAAGGCAAAATGGAATCATCATCATCATCATTATTCAGTGCAAAAGTAGAAGTATCATCAAAAGAAGTAACAAGAGATGCTTCATTTACTTCAACATTAATGGATTCTTTCATCGTTTTAGTGCGTAAATTGTACACCTGATAAGCTATGCTTATAGTAGAATAACCCAAGAAGATTCCCTCGTCACCTCGAGAGTCAAATTCACCAAAATTCTCACGATCTCTAAGAATATAACAACAATTTCCGAAGACGCGAAAATATTTGATGTTAGGTTTTCTACTATACCCAAGGATTTAAGAGCCGTGACACGGGGTCGTGCCGCAAACTTGTCGGCACGGTATAACACGGTGCATGTCGTGCCGTGCCGATAAGTGCCGGTCACAAAAAATACATATGTGCCAACACATAATAACATGAAATATTTATTTTCTTTAGCATCAAAATTTTTTAATTGCTTATTATGTATCTTTATCAAATATTTTAAACTTTATTGAGAAAATTATTTAGTAATTTAAAGAAAAAAGGGTTTTGAATTGTGTCATCGGCACGAGGGCTGTATCGTGTCGGTATCTTGTTGGAAGATACAACACGGTGGATACGACCCGTGCCGATGGATACTTAAATCCTTGACTATACCATAGTTCATATCGAGTGTTCAAAGTACTCGGGAGCAAGTAAATTCTGTTAATTACATAGATAGCCTTGTTAACCGCTTTAGCCCTAAAGTATAAAGCAAGTTGTTTACTGTGTAGCATAATACGTACCATCTCTGCCACGGCTTCAGAGATGCCTTCAGTTTTCTTTCGACGTCCACCGGTCGACGTACGGTTTGTTCGTTGGGTAGGATCGGATAGTGGGGAACGAGGCCTTTTGCCTGCAGAGCTGTGCCCAGACCCACTTGTATTTTTCTTTGTAGGTTGAGGGCTCGGGCTCGGTCTCGGTGATCTTGACGTGGGTGGACCTCGCATAGAATCATTCATAGGTAGCCCAGAGGACCCCGTTTCAAATTGAGTCGGTAAGAGAGATAATCCTGAGAATCTTGGAGCTATTATTGTTTCATCCTCACCAGGGGATGATGAGGAGGAGCTAACTATAGTTGTGGTGGGCGGCATGACTGAAGAAAAGCCATATCTACCGGTTGCGGTAGTCTTCTGCGTAAGGAACTCAAGATCCTTATACGGAAGAAATGGCTTATCCCTACATTTGCCATAAGCCGGATTTTCCTGGACATAGGTTAACTGTATTAGAAAACCATTTAAGAAATCTATTTGTAATAATTTGTTGAAAGCAAAATGAATTCACGTTACTGCGATCACAGCCTCCCAGTCAGCACTATCGCCAGCCGTGGGAATGTTATTGACATAGTCCCATCCCCAACCGCTCTTGTTGACCAAGCAATGGTACAATGTAAAAGTACGCTTCAAAACTTTCAACCGATTCTTGACCTGATCCTTGGTTAGGTTTAGGTTATTTCTACTATTGATTTCACTAACAATCCTAACCCACGCAAAGTTCGTGAACGATCCATTAACGTTGTTGCCTAAGGTATGTTCCTCAATCAGCAACGTTAACAGACATGCATCCAATGCCTCGGTCCAGTTCGGTGTACGCGTCCACGCTTGGGCGCGAGATCGGCTTCCACCTTCATTTGCAATTACATTGCCTTGGGGGTTGTCCAAGTCTGCTCGACTGGTTTCATCGGCCTTAAATAGTTTCTTAAATGGATGCATCTGTAGATAATGTACGTACTACTTTATATCTTTTTCATGTGAGCCTAATAAATATTCAGGTGTCCTCAACAAATATAAAAGGGCGTAGCATAATTGGCATAAAAAAATCAACACATATTTGGCAAATATAGTGTATGTTATGATATAGCATAGTCATTTATCATCAGAGGCAAGATGCAACACAGATTTAAGCATGACATAATTGATATAAAGGTGAACCCAAACAGATGTGAACTACAATCGAGGCAACAAGAGACAACCAGACCACACGAGAAGCCGACAACCAATTTATTTCTTGCTAGCGACATACGGAATATGCTTCAAGTTAATTTTTTTCTTACAATAACATAATTGGAATGGTGCTTTATTATGTACACGGGCTCAATTGGTTTCCAACAAGCATGGGGTTGCAATGGATTGTAAATCCATGCCATCCTTCAAACGCCTATGGCAACCGTCATCATCGCCAAATTTAACTTGAATGAGCCTACTTTACCGATCAAACTTACATATTCCGCAGCCACCAAATATAGTGTATGTTATGACATAGCATAGTCATTTATCATGAGAGGCAAACGGCAACAATATGATATAGAGGCAATCGAGGCAAAATGAGACATAATATAACAACTGTAAAATGTGGGGTAGCACCTTCGATGCCAGAAACAGGGGGACGGCCGGCACGATGAAAACCGGAGGGGAGCATATCGCAACAGGACACAAGCACGAAGGCCGGCGTCAACAACACCAACAGATGGGTCAACCTCGGGCAACGATGGGGGAAGGAGCAGGTCAGGCAACCACGACGGGCACACCAAACCCACAGATCGGGCACACCAAACCCACAGATCGGGCATACCAAACCCATAGATCGGGCAAGCTCGGGCGACAAGATGAAAAAGGAGCTGATCGGCCAACCTCGGGCGACTAGGAGGAGGTACAGGGGAGCAGATGGCAACCGGAGCAACCACGAAGACCGGGCGACGAGGAAGAGAGATCGAGCAAGCTCGGGCGAGGAGACGAGAAAAGGAGCAGATCGGCCAACCTCGGGCGACGAGGAGGAGGTACAGGGGATCAGATGGCAACCGGAGCAACCACGAAGGCCGGGCGACGAGGAAGAGAGATCGAGCAGGCTCGGGCGAGGAGATGAGAAAAGGAGCAGATCGGCCAACCTCGGGCGACGAGGAGGAGGTACAGGGGAGCAGATGGCAACCGGAGCAACCACGAAGGCCGGGCGACGAGGAAGAGAGATCGGGCAAGCTCGGGCGAGGAGATGAGAAAAGGAGTAGATCGGCCAACCTCGGGCGATGAGGAGGAGGTAAAGGGGAGCAGATGGCAACCGGAGCAACCACGAAGGCCGGGCGACGAGGAAGAGGTAGGCGGGGAGATGTGGTTGGGTGTTTGGGAGAAGAAGCAAAGAGAGCAAGAGGAGAAGGAGGACGATAGGGAGCTCGGGAGTCGTGCAGGGGTAATGGGGAAACACGAAGCAGCAATACTCGGTAGTTCGAAGGGGGGGGGGGGGGGGGAGGAATGGGAATTCCCCCCTCTTAACGGGTTGTCCCGGTTTTTACCGGGACAACCCGGTTTGGGGGGGAATAGGTATACCAACCTATTCCCCCCTCCCATTCCAATAACGTTTGGGTACAAAGGGGGGATATCCCCCCTTTGTACCCGAACCAAACGTAGTGTCAGAGTCCGGACCTTTCTTGTGTAAATGCTAGGAAGCCTGTTCAGGGTCCGAACCTTGCCTCAAAGGTTCGGACCTTTTCTGCCCAACATCGAGAATTTAGGTTTGGGGTCCGGATCTTGTCTCAAGGGTTCGGACCCTCTGCGTCAGAGAGGTTAGAAGCCCTTTGCGGTCCGGACTTTGACACGGTCGGAATAAAATGTGCAGTTTTTAACTTTGTCCATTCAAAACCTATTCTAATAGCTTCTAATCAATTCAATGAGGATTAAATCACCACTAACATTGATTATATGTATCTTGGGATCATAAACTCTGTTTTCTTCATCTTCGAGTCTTCAAACTTCTACTCTTCATCTTCAAATCTTCGTCTTCATTTTCAAGACCCCAAATACTTAACGAAATCCGCCAACATATGCCATAACATGATGCTTCGTCAGCCTGCTGCATAGCTGAATATTATACTATGTAACCAAAATTAAAAAGCCCTCTCAAATAATGAGCTGCTGGTTTACTGGGCATTTGTGTTCGTGTTGATCTTCCCCTTATTTGTTCCTGTTATGTAGAATTTTATCTGTAGTTTAGAAACAAACCCTATCATGTGAGAAAGAACCTTGCTGTTTATGTGATCTACAACAGTTGAATTATGTGCATGCATATGATTGTATGCCCATTTCAACAGTAACAACGTAAATCTTCTACAAATTGATGTTTCATGCATGTGTAGTTGGAGAGTACTTCATGTAATGGAAGTCATGACCCTAAAACAAGTGCATTTTTATTCTTTTACTACTGCTGCTTTTACTTTTCATGCTTATCATTCATGCTTTTGTTAAATTACAGAGGGTATTCTTGGTGAAACTCTCAGCAAGTTCAGCATTTGGAGTTTGTACATCACTTTTGTACTAGCTGTTGCCCGATTTATTAGACTACAATGCTCAGATTTGAGAATGCGAATACCATATGAGAATCTTCCTTCTTGTGACAGGTATGCAAAAATATTCTGCTACTTTGGGCTTACTTTTGATGATATTGCAGACAATAGTTTTCGAGTTAAATATATAATTTTCATATTGAATATATATTCCTTTGTAATAAACTGCAGATGAACTCCTTATTTATTTTTCATATTGAATATATATTCCTTTGTAATAAACTGCAGATGAACTCCTTATTTATTTTTGCTATGTATTTTTTCATGCTACCACTGGTTGCTATTTTGGATATATCATAGAAATAAAATAATGTTACTAATTGTTGGTTGCATAATACAAGTAATGAATGTAAACCAATAAACCATATATAACAATTATAGTGCGTGAAAATAAATTGATAATCTACAAAATAAATTCCTTGCATTTCTACCCGATCTTGCATCTTTCTCATTTATTTCTACAATATCCTAGAACTATTGCATGGAATCAATTATAGATTGTCTTCTCTGCATCAACCTAAGTGAGAACATGGATCATCACTAAGGGATCTAAGCTGCGAAATAATCCTTATTATTGATATACTAAAACGTTTGATACTAATTTCAGAAAAAAATGTTACACCTTTTTTCTTTTTTACATCTCTTTTATTCTAACAATCATTTCTTTTGTCAAAATTGTACAATATTGTTTAACACTAACAAGTAAGAAAGGATTGCAAAAGTTTTTTTTTTTTTTTTCCATTTTTTGTGGTGTTAGTTCTTTGCTTTTTTGAAATTACTCTATTTTCTACATATTATTTAATTTCCATACAAACCTTCTACATTAGAGATCTCTTTAATTGGTAAAAATTATACAATTTATTTTGATAAATAATGTACAAAGCTACTAATAAAGTGCCACCCCGTGCCGCTCGGCACCAGGCCGCACGTACCCTGCCCCTAATATAGGGGCACGGTACAAGGGGGGTGCCAAGGCACCCCCTGTGCCGCGATACCCTCGCGGGTATCACGCGTCCAATCCACGAAATAATTTGATCGGTATTGTTGTGGTAAAGGTCGTAATGCCAGAGGAATCATTACCGCAAGGCATATAGGGGGAGGTCATAAGCGTCTATACCGTAAAATCGATTTTCGACGGAATCTAAAAGACATATCCGGTAGAATCGTAACCATAGAATACGACCCTAATCGAAATGCATACATTTGTCTCATACACTATGGGGATGGTGTGAAGAGATATATTTTACATCCCATATCGCGCGAGACGCGCGATACCCCGCGAGGGTATCGCAGCACCTACTTTTTTTTTTTTTTCTGTTTTTTTTTTTGTGTGCATATCCTTCTCTCTCTCTCTCTCTCTCACACACACACACACACACACACACACACACACACACACAATTAGTTTTGATTTTTTTGTTACGGTTGTTTTTTTTCTCTCTCACAGTTAGTTTTGATTTTTTTTGTTGTGATTGTTTTTTTTTTTGGGTGAGCTTTTGTACCTCTCATCCGTTGTTATTTTTTTTTTTTTAATGAATTTTTTTTTTGGTAGGTGCTTATATCTTCCATCCATTTTTTTTTTGAGATTCGTCTTTATATTTCCTACGTGATTTTTTTTTTCTTTTAAATATTTTTAATGTGTAAAGTTTTTTCTTAAAAAAAAAATAAAATTAGGTAATTTTTTTATTTGTATTTTATAAAAAGTTGAAAATAAATATAATTGATTTAATTATTATATAGTCAAAATTTTAATTATTTTAGATAGATCTAATATTTTAGATGAGATTTGCGATAAAAATATTTTTAACTTTGAAAATTTTATTTTTGAATTTAAAAGATTGAAAATACTGATAAAATTAAAAGAAAAATTAAATTAATTAATATTTAAATTTGTTTAATTTATTTGTCATATAATTTATTGCTAAGTTTTTATGAATAAATCTAATATTTTTTAAAAAATATTTAAATAAAAAATATTTTCCTTCAAATATTTAATAAATATTTTTAAAAAATTTAAATGAAAAAAAGTTATCTAATCTAAATATCTAGCCGTCTCTCGTCAAATCAGTATGCATCAATCCTGCAAATATACATTAAAATTTTGAAAAAAAAATATTTCTCTAATTTTGTATATTATATTTTTTTTAAAATTTCAAGAAAAAAAAAGATAAGATCAAACTAATTTTAAAAGTTAAGCAATTCTCACAATTTTTCTAAAAATTTTGAAATTTTTTTTTTTTTTAAAATTTAAAAATAGCTATATATATATAGTCAATATTTATAATTATTTACTAAACCTTTCAAAATAGCATAATAAAAGTTTATTAGGAACAAAAATAAATTAAAAAAAACGTGCCAGATCGTGCCATTGGAAGGTTATGTGTATCCATCGGCACGCAAGCGTGCCACGTGTCGGCACGCAAGCGTGCCCGTGTCGTACTGTGCCAGGAGGACAACGGCACGCCCCCGTGCCACGGCACTTTATTCCTTGGTACAAAGGCTCGCTCATCCCCTAAATTTCTTTTTTATTAACATACACTAATGTAGCCAAATAAACTAAAAATTTAACCAAAAATTTTAATCCTTAAACACTAAATACTAAATTTTAAAATTTTCAAAAAAAAAATAAAATAATTGAAGGGTATTTTTTGTAGAAATAATGAAAGATGCTTTGTATTTTAATCGTTGGATTAGATTTGATTGTATTGATTGATTTTAAATTTATAGATTTATGAAACGGACTTAAATCGTATGGTTGTAAGTAATGTATTTCAAAAGAGATAGATTAGATTAATTGAAGTGAAGTGGAATTAACCTATATGTGATCAATGGCATTTTTCGCCAAAAAAAAAAAAGAAACTTGCTCTTTTATTAGTATAGATAGATATAGTTATATATATTATTTCTTTTCAAATATCTCACATTCATTATATGTACATTTTGCTATTTTAGTTAAATTAGTAGTTAAGTGTATGTTAATAAAAAAAAATTAGGGGATAAATCTTGATCTCTCATCTCATACTTATATCTATTTTGTAACAAAATTTCTAAATTTAAATTTGAGTAATTAAAAAAATGTGCCATTTTTTTAATTCTTCCTTTAATATATATTCCATTCCATAATATTCGTCTGATTTCTTCTTTTTTGATTTTTTTGATTTTCTTTTAATTTTTCTCACACGTCACACTCTTCTCTTCCGTACTTCTCCTCATTCCAAAATAATTTTCTTTTACATAGGTCGAAATAAATTGTCGTCTCAAGTAAGAAAATAAAAATAGAAGTAATTAAGTGTTATTATTTTTTCTTTCTAATGCATTATAATAGTGTATATTAAAGATGAGGGGGGTATTCGTACATTTTTTATCAAAATAAATTGTATATTTTTACCAATTAAAGAGATCTCTATTGTGGAAGGTTTGATTCATTGAATTGGGAAATTATTAATAGTACCCTATGTTGAGACCTGTGGCGTATATCTTCGGCTAAAAGACATCAGCTGATAGAAGAATGAGTCAACGAAGAGGGACCTGCGTCTTGACTAAGACCGGACTCAGTGACTCAGTCATGTGAGAAAGCGGTACGCAACATACGCCATCTGCTAAAGACATCAACCGATAGGAGAAGCGGTCAACAAGAGGATTATCGGCTCATCCAGGACCGTCCTCGGCCGAAGACAAACATCAGATCGTCTCAGTCGAGCATTGAAAGAGGCGAAACCAAGGTCAACTCTCGGCTTCTCGAAGCCACAGAAGGAAAGACACTGAAAGGAAGGAATGCGAGATTCGGCAAGCGGCGCAGCAATTGAACGCACCGAAGATCACGCTTCGGCGCGTTGAGTAGGGGA
Source organism: Tillandsia fasciculata (assembly GCA_029168755.2). Taxonomy (NCBI): domain Eukaryota; kingdom Viridiplantae; phylum Streptophyta; class Magnoliopsida; order Poales; family Bromeliaceae; genus Tillandsia; species Tillandsia fasciculata. The sequence goes on from CM054938.1 coordinate 17,761,384, forward strand.
TGAACCTAGACGGAAAATGACTACTATCCTATTGAGGAGAATCGACTAAAAAAGTAGTTGCGGAATTTACAATAATTTTCCTTAGATCACGTCGATTTTTAGAATCGGCGGTTATACACCTGGTTCGTAAATGTATAAATAAGCGAATTATCAAAAAAGAAGGGGTTCTGCAACCTCGTAAGCCAGTGACCACCCTAGTTTTTTCATATCTTTCATACCGATATTTACTGTTTTCCTAAATAAGTTTTATACCTGCATCTACCGCACTTCCTAGGAGTAGATTAACTTGTAATCGATTCCTAGTTACTCTTGTAACCCCACTCCAATCAATACAATTTCTTAATCGGCTCTGTCACGCCCCAGGCCCCAGCGGAAGCCTACCCGGCACGTGCACAGACCCGCCGTGTGCACAAGGTACCCCCCGGTACACACAAGGCGTCTACAACAACAAGCGGAAGGAAGGCAATAAACACATCCTACTAGTAATCAGAGCACAACACAACTAAACTATACATAAAGAGGAAAGTAGATAACAACTATCATACAAGAAGTTAAAATCCAAATTACACATGTAGTTCCCTTAAATACAACTTATCAAAATACATGGGTGGTTTCTATGCCAAAATACACCAACACCTCTCTAACAAAAACAAAAGAAAAGGTGTCCTGTAACCACCTCGAGGGGTGCGACGGGGATTAGCTAGCTATGCGATAACCCCTTGCCACGGTCCCGAGCCCCTCCCGCTGCGGAGGCTCTGAAAACAACATCCCAAATGGGGTGAGAACTATTAAACAATAGTTCCCAGTGGGTAAGCCGCCGAGAGAAGCGAAATACACCACTAGGTCAACTGAGGCATAAGATAGTAAACTGCTGAAATGAAATGCAGAAAATAAACAACTGAAGTAAAGTAAAGTACTCTACTACTATCATGCCTCTATGCTCATGTACAAGGTGATGATGATATGAATCTATCATGCTATCATAATGTCCAACTACAATGAGTAGTATTACTTATGTGGTGTCCAATGTCAAGTTTGCTATCATGTATGTCCAACTACCATTAATGTATCATCTATGTGATATTCAATGTTAAGTTTGGTTAACTTAATCCTTTTCTCTTGAAGACTTTCTTTGAGTCTAAGCTTGAGCCACGCCTCATGGTCCCGTGGTGGCACCCCCCAAGGAGCTATGCCAATCCAACGGCGTCCCAATCGGCACCCAATCCCGCACGGCGATCATAATGTCGCAAATGGCCAACTCCGGAGTGCCGGCTTGGAGGGAGCGACCCTACCAAGCATGTGCGAATGAGCACAAACGGCAAGCAAGCAAGTCTCGATCATCGTGTCTGAAACACGGAATAGCAAGTCATCGTGTCTAAAACACGGAAAAGCATCATCGACCTTTAGGTCGGGGTATAGTATCTCAAGTGTCAATGTTTCATGTACAATATTAACATTATTTTGCATAATGAAAGAGTAAAACATTTACAAGTTATCCTCATGTCTCAAACATGGAATCTAACTATTTCATCTTGATTGTACAAGTTTAGAAGTTTTCTACTTGTATCTCACTACACTAGATGGCACTAATGTCATAATGTCCATTTTCTTCATGATCATATGCATAACATATCTCAATAATTCTATAACATGTATAGTTATTCTCTATTCATATCCAAAAGCTTAAGTTCACGAAAATTCCTATTCAATCCCCCCTCAAAGTGCCCATGCACCTACAATGTTTACCTCTACTAAATAGAGTATAAATTTTCTACACATGAAGGGGTTCAAATGCATGATCATAAATCATGATAAATCAAACAATGCATGTTTAATATAACAATGATGCCCTAAAAGTCTATAGAAGACATAGGGGGAGTTCACCCATTTCGGTGAGGTCAGACCCACCGGATAGTTGCCAAATCCTTGTGAAGGATTCCAACCAAGAAGCCCACACTTCCTCTTATGCCCTAAGAGAAGTTTCCAAAGGGTTAAAACATCACAAAACCCTAATCACAAAATCCCTTAAAATCATAGGGAAAATAGGTGGAAAATACCTTAGGTTGAGAAATCTTGCTAAATCTTGAAATCCAAACAAGAAAAGCTTCAAAACCAACCTACAAGAGTGTTCTACACCCATCAATTCCACCCCAAAAGCTATAAATCAAAAAGCCCCAAAATAAACCCTAGTTTTCCAAAACCTAGGTTTTTTCTTCAAAAATCCCAAAAGAAAGGAAAAAGAAGTGTTCCAAACCTCTTTTAGCTCAAATCCCACCTTGGAAAAGCAAAGGATAGGCACAAGAGCTCCAAACTTCCTTCTCCTTCAAGTTCAAGCCTTCCTCCAAGCTCTTGTAGCAAGCTTCAATGGTGAAGAAGAGGAGGTTGAAGAAGAATCCAAGTAGAGGGATGGGTTGGAGAAGAAAATCCAAGATTTCTCTCTCCCTCTCTCTCTCTCTAACACTTTCTCTTACTCTCTCCAAATGAGAGGAAACGAAGAGATGAAGAGGGTTAAAAGCCCTAATGTAACAAAATCCCAAAAGCCCCTCGCAAGAAACGTTATTTCGTTTCTTACTGGGCTGTTCAGACCCGCACGATCCGGATCGCCCCTATCCGATCCGGATCCCGAGCGTGGAATCTCCAGTTTCGCGCGGACGATCCGGATCGCCCCTATCCGATCCGGATCCCGAAGCCAGAAACCCCAAAAATTCAAAATTTTCGAAAGTTTCCGATTTGCGCCCAAACTCTCCGGAAAACTTCTAGGACCTTCCGGAAGCTTACAAAAACATTCTAAGGGTATCATTCAACCCTCCACACACTCGAACTTCGCAATTTGCTAAAGTTCAGTGTACTACATTCACCCCTCCTAAAAAGGAGTTTCGTCCGCGAAACTAGAAGTGAAGTACCTCAAGTCTCCAGCTGAAAAAGATGAGGGAAACGCTCCTGCAGCGCGCTCTCTAGCTCCCATGTGGCCTCGCGATCCTCGTGATTGCTCCAAAGTACCTTCACATAAGGTATCTCGCGATTCCGAAGTTTCTTCACCTCACGAGCCAAAATCTTCACCGGTTGCTCCTCAAAGCTCAAGTCCTCGTGTAGTTCCAACGGGGCGAAGTCCACCACATGAGATGGATCAAAAACATACTTCCGGAGCGTCGAAACATGGAACACATTGTGCACTCCCGATAGGTTAGGCGGTAGAGCAAGCCGATAAGCCACCGGGCCGATACGCTCCAAAATCTCAAAAGGTCCAATAAATCGGGGACTTAGCTTCCCTCGGATGCCAAATCTCTTGACTCCTCTAGTCGGCGATACTTTTAGGAAGACATGGTCTCCAACTTGAAATTCCAAATCGCGCCGACGCTTATCCGCGTAACTCTTTTGTCGACTTTGAGCTGAAATCAAACGTTCCCGAGCTAGTCGGACCTTGTCTTCGGCCTCTTGAAGTACATCGGGGCCTAAAATCAATCGTTCTCCCACCTCGCTCCAATGAAGAGGTGATCGGCACTTTCTCCCATAAAGAGCCTCGAATGGCGCCATCTTGATACTTGCTTGATAACTATTGTTATAGGCAAACTCGGCCATCGGTAGATATTGATGCCAACCACTTTGATAATCCAAAACACATGCTCTGAGCATGTCCTCCAAGATTTGTATGGTTCGCTCAGACTGCCCATCACTCTGGGGGTGGAAAGCTGTACTGAAATCCAGCTGCGTGCCTAGGGCCTCGTGAAGGCTCCTCCAAAAATGAGATGCAAATCTTGGATCTCGATCGGAAACTATAGAAACAGGCACTCCATGCAATCGCACAATCTCATCAAGGTACTTTTGTGCAAGCTTCTCTCTAGACCAAGTAGTATGGATAGGGATAAAATGAGCAGATTTGGTTAACCTATCCACGATCACCCAAATAGCATCATGCCCAGCCTGAGAGCGAGGCAATCCAACAACAAAATCCATGGTGATCCTCTCCCACTTCCACACGGGAATGGGTAAACTCTGCAACTTGCCTGCGGGAAGTCGGTGCTCGGCTTTCACTTGTTGACATGTCAAGCATTGAGCCACAAATTTCCCAACATCTTTCTTCATGCCGGGCCACCAATAAAGTAACCTTAAGTCCTTGTACATTTTGGTGCCACCTGGGTGAAGAGAATAAGGTGCTCGGTGCGCTTCCTTCAGGATCTCTTCTTTGATCTCCAAATCCGCCGGTACACAAAGTCGACTTCGAAAACGAAGTATGCCATGATCATCCACATGAAACTCACCGGCTCGGCCATCCACAAGTGTAGCCCGAATCTTTTCCAAACTAGGATCTTGGACTTGTTTCATCTTGATCCTTTCCATAAGAGTCGGTCGTAACACCAATGCCATCAATCTCATGGGTGTCTCGGGTGCCACAACTTCCAATTCCAACCGTCTCATATCTTGAAGTAATGGTTGTTGGTAAGTGATCATCATCGCTAAATTTTCCATCGATTTGCGACTTAGAGCATCTGCCACTACATTTGCTTTCCCAGGATGGTAGAGAATAGTCAAATCATAATCCTTAAGCAGCTCCAACCATCTGCGCTGCCTAAGATTCAACTCCTTCTGAGTAAAGAGGTACTTTAGGCTCTTATGATCAGTGTATACCTCACAATGTTCACCATATAAATAGTGTCGCCACAGCTTCAATGCAAATACCACGGCGGCTAACTCCAAATCATGAGTGGGATAGTTTTTCTCGTAGTCCTTTAATTGACGAGAGGCATAAGCAATAACCTTCTCGTTTTGCATCAAAACACACCCTAACCCACTCAAGGAAGCATCACTGTAGATCACGTATCCCGCTCCTACAGTAGGCAAAGCCAAGATCGGGGCGGTTGTCAACCGTTCCTTCAATTCCCTGAAGCTTCTCTCACACGCATCATTCCAGATAAACTTGGTGCCTTTATGCGTTAGTCGCGTTAGGGGAGTAGATAACCTTGCAAATCCCTCAACAAAACGCCGATAGTAGCCGGCTAGACCGATGAAGCTCCGGATCTCGGTGATGTTCGTCGGTCTGGGCCAATCCTTGATTGCCTCAATTTTCTTGGGGTCCACAGCTATTCCTTTATCTGATATTACATGACCCAAGAACGCTACCTCTCGTAGCCAAAACTCACACTTCTTCAGCTTGGCGTAGAGCTCTTTCTCTCGAAGTAAATGCAACACTTGCCGCAAGTGATCCTCATGTTCTTCATCACTTCGAGAGTACACCAAAATGTCGTCGATGAACACCACGACGAATCTATCCAAAAAGGGCTTGAAGACACGGTTCATCAAATCCATAAAAGCTGCCGGGGCATTAGTGAGCCCAAACGGCATAACAGTAAACTCATAGTGTCCATACCGTGTCCTAAAAGCCGTTCTAGGAACATCCTCGGGCTTGATCTTGAGTTGGTGATATCCAGACTGAAGGTCAATCTTCGAATACACTCTTGATCCTTGGAGTTGATCAAACAAATCATCAATCCTCGGCAATGGATACTTATTCTTAATTGTGACCTTGTTAAGCTCGCGATAGTCCACGCAAAGGCGAAGCGATCCATCCTTTTTCTTGACGAACAAAACTGGTGCTCCCCAAGGTGAAACGCTCGGTCGGATGAAGCCTTTTTCCAACAAGTCTTGAAGCTGTGCCTTAAGCTCTTTTAACTCTGCCGGTGCCATCCTATATGGTGCTTTCGAGATTGGGGTAGTTCCAGGGATCAGATCCACCACAAACTCGATCTCTCTATCCGGAGGCATCCCCGGTAGCTCTGCCGGGAACACATCAGTAAACTCTCGCACAACTGGGATATCCTCCACTCTCGGAGTCTCACTGCTACTATCCACAACAGTAGCCAAGTAGGCGACACATCCACTCCTAATCAGCTGTTTTGCTCTGGTGGAAGAGATAGTCATCGCAAACAGTGAACTTTTGCAGCCTCTGAACACAATTTCCTCTTGTCCCGGTTCTCGAAACTTCACGAGTCGATTCTCACAATCAATGGTAGCATGATATCTTGTGAGCCAATCCATGCCCAAAACCACATCAAATTCTCCAAGTCGATGGAGGGCCAACAAATCTGCCGGCAAAATCCAATCCCCAATCCTAATAGGGCAACTAGGGGAAAACTCCCGAATCTCCAAAGTATGATCGGGGACTAAGACTCGTCCCGGATGCAAGGTAGGAACTAACTCAATGCCATGCAACTCGGCAAACAGCCGGTCAATGAATGAATGAGATGCACCAGTGTCAAATAAAGCTCGAACTCGAATGCTATGAATCAAGATAATACCTGCAACGACGTCCTCTGCCGTTGAAGCCTCCTCAGTTTGGGCCGCATACATGCGCCCACTCGGAGCCTGCCGTGGCCCCTCGTACTATCGCGACGCCGGTGGTCGCCCAGACTGAGAGTAGGTGGGCGGGGTCACCTGTCCTTGAATAACTGGTGCCGATGCTGATGAAGGTGTCGGTGTCGAGCCTCGCGGGCACTCTGATCGAAAGTGGCCCTCCTGACCACAAAGGTAGCACTTGCCTCCACGCTGCGGGCATTGCGGCGGCACATGGGGTCCACCACAAATCACGCAACGCGGGGGCCGCCGACGGTCAGGTCCTCCCCGGTGTGAAGATGAGCCGCGTCCTCCAGATTGGCTCCTCGGGTGCTTCGGCGGTTTCTTCGAATAGGGCTTATGACTTGCGCCCTCGGTCGCCGACCTCTTGCCTCGCGTTCTATCAAGAGCTTCTCTCTCTTCCTTAGCAATCTCCGCGCCTTTCTCCACTATCAAGGCACGGTCCACAACCTCCCGGTAGGTTTGGAGGTTTAGGGTCTGAACCAATCTGAAAATGGACGGTCTAAGGCCGTTCTCGAACATACGGGCCTTGTCCTCGTCGTCCCTCACAACGTGCGGAATACAGTTAAGTAGTCGAGTAAATTCCCTCTCGTACTCCGCCACGGTTTTGTCTCCTTGCCTCAAGTTGCGGAGATCTCTTTCCATTTGCCTTTTTGCGCTCGCCGGAAAATACTTCATTGCAAGCATCTTCTTGAACCGCGGCCATGTGATTGCTGCCAAATCGGTCGTGGGGTCATCCCGAATGTCCGTCCACCACTGGTAAGCATCGCCCTCAAGATGGTGTGTTGCCAACCACACCCGGTCTCCCTCCGCTACGAAGGTATCGTGGAAAAGTTTTTCCATGTGTAGAATCCACTTCTCAAAAACCCAATAGTCGGGTTTCTCTCCATCATATGTCCGAGGCTTGGATTCCCGGAATTCCTTCAAACGAGCCATGAGTCGGTCCCGCTCTTCTCCTGCTACCATCATCGGTAAAACCGTCCTCGCCGGTGGAGTCTGAACTGGCGGTGACATCACAACCTCTTCCCGGCGCCCAGCACTCGGAGTGTGATGTGAAGACTCGGGCACCTCAGGTCGAAGTGCATCGGTCACTCCACCCATGTGCTCCTGTGGTTGCACTGGTGGGTGCGAAGGGTCTTGAGCTCCCCTTGCCGCCAACTGCTGGGTCAAAAGAGCCTCCAATCTCTGCATCCTTGCATCCTGCCGACGCGAAGCCTCAGCCTGCTCTCGCGCCGCAGCCGACTGCCGCTCCACTACATCAGCTAGCATAGCCAACTGCTCTCTCAAATCTCGGACCTCACTGGATCCGGAAGTAGCGGATGTCTCCGCATCGGCCTCCTCGGCCGTCATGGAGCGAGTCGTAGGCATCACAAACTGTAACAGGCATAAAATGCGTAGGTTAGGATAACCAACGCGAAACGCATCCCCACTCAAAACAAATCCCAATCATGCGAAAGCAAATGAAGCATGCCACAATTATTTCCCGATGTCAGGTTGTCGGCCGCCAACCAGACCTTCCAAGGAAATAGAAGGTGCAATCACTTCGATCAACTCCAACTCTTATGAAGTTATAGTATTGACCCAATCAGGTTACTTTCGCCAAGTAATCATATAAGACCCCGTCTCTCACGTTCTAATCCTTATAGTCCAACCAGCCTAAGGTTTGCTAGGTCCACTAAGACTTAACCCTAGGCTCTGATACCAAAATAATCTGTCACGCCCCAGGCCCCAGCGGAAGCCTACCCGGCACGTGCACAGACCCGCCGTGTGCACAAGGTACCCCCCGGTACACACAAGGCGTCTACAACAACAAGCGGAAGGAAGGCAATAAACACATCCTACTAGTAATCAGAGCACAACACAACTAAACTATACATAAAGAGGAAAGTAGATAACAACTATCATACAAGAAGTTAAAATCCAAATTACACATGTAGTTCCCTTAAATACAACTTATCAAAATACATGGGTGGTTTCTATGCCAAAATACACCAACACCTCTCTAACAAAAACAAAAGAAAAGGTGTCCTGTAACCACCTCGAGTGGTGCGACGGGGATTAGCTAGCTATGCGATAACCCCTTGCCACGGTCCCGAGCCCCTCCCGCTGCGGACGGCTCTGAAAACAACATCCCAAATGGGGTGAGAACTATTAAACAATAGTTCCCAGTGGGTAAGCCGCCGAGAGAAGCGAAATACACCACTAGGTCAACTGAGGCATAAGATAGTAAACTGCTGAAATGAAATGCAGAAAATAAACAACTGAAGTAAAGTAAAGTACTCTACTACTATCATGCCTCTATGCTCATGTACAAGGTGATGATGATATGAATCTATCATGCTATCATAATGTCCAACTACAATGAGTAGTATTACTTATGTGGTGTCCAATGTCAAGTTTGCTATCATGTATGTCCAACTACCATTAATGTATCATCTATGTGATATTCAATGTTAAGTTTGGTTAACTTAATCCTTTTCTCTTGAAGACTTTCTTTGAGTCTAAGCTTGAGCCACGCCTCATGGTCCCGTGGTGGCACCCCCCAAGGAGCTATGCCAATCCAACGGCGTCCCAATCGGCACCCAATCCCGCACGGCGATCATAATGTCGCAAATGGCCAACTCCGGAGTGCCGGCTTGGAGGGAGCGACCCTACCAAGCATGTGCGAATGAGCACAAACGGCAAGCAAGCAAGTCTCGATCATCGTGTCTGAAACACGGAAATAGCAAGTCATCGTGTCTAAAACACGGAAAAGCATCATCGACCTTTAGGTCGGGGTATAGTATCTCAAGTGTCAATGTTTCATGTACAATATTAACATTATTTTGCATAATGAAAGAGTAAAACATTTACAAGTTATCCTCATGTCTCAAACATGGAATCTAACTATTTCATCTTGATTGTACAAGTTTAGAAGTTTTCTACTTGTATCTCACTACACTAGATGGCACTAATGTCATAATGTCCATTTTCTTCATGATCATATGCATAACATATCTCAATAATTCTATAACATGTATAGTTTTTCTCTATTCATATCCAAAAGCTTAAGTTCACGAAAATTCCTATTCAATCCCCCCTCAAAGTGCCCATGCACCTACAATGTTTACCTCTACTAAATAGAGTATAAATTTTCTACACATGAAGGGGTTCAAATGCATGATCATAAATCATGATAAATTAAACAATGCATGTTTAATATAACAATGCTGCCCTAAAAGTCTATAGAAGACATAGGGGGAGTTCACCCATTTCGGTGAGGTCAGACCCACCGGAAAGTTGCCAAATCCTTGTGAAGGATCCCAACCAAGAAGCCCACACTTCCTCTTATGCCCTAAGAGAAGTTTCCAAAGGGTTAAAACATCACAAAACCCTAATCACAAAATCCCTTAAAATCATAGGGAAAAATAGGTGGAAAATACCTTAGGTTGAGAAATCTTGCTAAATCTTGAAATCCAAACAAGAAAAGCTTCAAAACCAACCTACAAGAGTGTTCTACACCCATCAATTCCACCCCAAAAGCTATAAATCAAAAAGCCCCAAAATAAACCCTAGTTTTCCAAAACCTAGGTTTTTTCTTCAAAAATCCCAAAAGAAAGGAAAAAGAAGTGTTCCAAACCTCTTTTAGCTCAAATCCCACCTTGGAAAAGCAAAGGATAGGCACAAGAGCTCCAAACTTCCTTCTCCTTCAAGTTCAAGCCTTCCTCCAAGCTCTTGTAGCAAGCTTCAATGGTGAAGAAGAGGAGGTTGAAGAAGAATCCAAGTAGAGGGATGGGTTGGAGAAGAAAATCCAAGATTTCTCTCTCCCTCTCTCTCTCTCTAACACTTTCTCTTACTCTCTCCAAATGAGAGGAAACGAAGAGATGAAGAGGGTTAAAAGCCCTAATGTAACAAAATCCCAAAAGCCCCTCGCAAGAAACGTTATTTCGTTTCTTACTGGGCTGTTCAGACCCGCACGATCCGGATCGCCCCTATCCGATCCGGATCCCGAGCGTGGAATCTCCAGTTTCGCGCGGACGATCCGGATCGCCCCTATCCGATCCGGATCCCGAAGCCAGAAACCCCAAAAATTCAAAATTTTCGAAAGTTTCCGATTTGCGCCCAAACTCTCCGGAAAACTTCTAGGACCTTCCGGAAGCTTACAAAAACATTCTAAGGGTATCATTCAACCCTCCACACACTCGAACTTCGCAATTTGCTAAAGTTCAGTGTACTACAGGCTCCTTAGCCGTGTCAAATTCTTGTCTCCTTATCTCAGTTCGGCTATTCTAGGCCGAACTCTGCTTACCTTTAAACCCCTGGTTGGCTGATCTAGGCCAAACCCTGCGAGAGTTTGATTGAGAAGAATCCGGCCGAGCAGATCCCTCCTCGGCCTGATCGCTTGATCCCTTGGCACGCGGGGCCGATTGCGGACCGCGACTTTTTGGCCCAACACCCTATATATCCAAACATCTTAGAAATCTAATGGATATTTGCTCTTAATTATAGAAGTTGAAATTATACCCTATATTGCGAAAAAAAACCCATCTTAATGAGCACCCGAAGCATGCTATAAGACAAATAATGATGGAGAAGGAAAAAGTCGAAATACGTGAAGTGGGTTGTAAGGAGAGAAGGCGCAATGAGATATCTTCGGTGAGACTGCTGCGGGGCGTGGCAAAGATAGGGTGTGCAACGGAAAAGTATAGTGAATTGGCAGAGAGGGAGAGAAGGCGAGATGCGTTGAGAGAGAGAAAATAGAGGTTTTAAGAAAAATTGTGGAGATTTTTAAAAAACCAAAAATCTTGGATTTTTTTAAAAAATTTAAAACTGGATAGTATTAGAGCGTGCAGAAAACGTGCTAGTAGATATGCCAAAAATTCTGGAGTTTTTTAAAAATTTAAAATCGGGCGGTATTAGAATGTGCGACACATGAAATCGTGCCAGTAGATATGGGAAGGGTAATTTCATTAATAATATGATAGATATTTTATTTATTATTCGTCGGATGAGATCTGATGGCCTAAATTTATCATATAATACTAAATTATTTTTGAAATTGAAACATATGATGGTTATAAAGTTTATGCTGACAACCAATGGTCCGATGTTGTTAGGAGGTAATAGTCATTACATTATATGATAGTGGCAATATTGGAAAAAAAAAGTAAAAATAGAATTCTCTCTTTTATTAGTATAGATAAGACAGACATAAAGGGGGAACTGTTTTCTCTATTGTACATGGCATTCCCTCCCTGCTTGATGATTTGCTTATGAGATAAATTTAAATTGAAGTGCATTATGATTTTATTTGTTTTGCATGATATAATGACCGAAGTTTGCATTTGATTGATTTGCATACTTGTTTTAATAGTTAAAATAGGTGTATTTGTTCATACTAAAATATAGATAAAACTTACAAATAAAAGTAAAATTTCTAACAAAACTATGCACATGCATTTATATATTTTTTTTGTAAATTAATTTATCATGTAAAAATCAACCATCCTACTTTAGCTCAGGTTGCTAGCACCTGTAAGCTTGCCCTTGCGTGCCAAAGCGTAGTCTCCTCATTATCCATAGGAATTTCTAGGCACAAATAAAATCCCTCGAAGTGACTTGGACATCTTATTTAGCAAAATATCCAGTTAGCACTTGCAACATGACAATGTTGATCTATATGGCCCAGAAATGCTTAAACCCAAGTTGCTAATACTACCATCCTAATTCTTTAAACCCAAATTCATACTTGTAGTATGCTATTTTAGGGCCTATTTTAGTGCATAACATCTTGTTTGGCACATCTTTCATTTACTCAAGGTGCATGGAGAAATTGATAGATGAGAAATATATACATAGAGTATACTATTATGTCTACAAAGGCATAATATTTTTGAGCTTCAAACTTTCTTTTTTCTCAAAATAAGATAAATCGTCATGTAGGTGTAATAAATTATCCTGAAAATTTATGACTGCTAGCACCTTTTAAGTGGGGACTAATGCAAGCTTCTAGAATCCAATCACACACAGGATATAACTTGTTCCAACATGTTAAAACAAAGCTGTTGAATAATAAATTATGTGCTTGTGGGAGATTTTCTTTCGTGGTTGCAACCTAGGTCACTTAGTTCTTGCTTTGCAACCGACTGAAAGCAAGCAAACTTCTAGATTGCAATCACAAATGAAAATTCTTACAGCTTTCCAGTTATCAATGGATGACTTATGTGTTTACAGGAAAATTTTATTTTTTGTTTTTTGTTTTTTTGTTTTTTAAATTCTTTTGTGACTAGGTGTGTGTTTTTAGCAGTTGCACCTTGCAAGGGACTAAAAGCAAGCTTCTAGATTCCAATCACCAAAGAAAATCCTTATAGCATACAAGTTATCTACGGATAATTCGTCCAACATTGTGTTAGAATTAAGTTATCCAGTGATAACTAATGAGTTTTTGTGAGATTTTCTTTTGTGATTGGAACCTAGGACGGTCCTAGCATTCGTGATTTTTCGGGATTTCATTGCACGTTCATGGTGATTCATTCTAAGAAACTGACTTGGGAGTTGTACAAGCTATGTAGTAGTAGACATCTAAAGTATACTCATCTATCAATTATTCCTTGAGTAAACAAAAGTGTGTACTAAAGAAGATTCTCAGGCAAACAAAGGAGGCAAACAAAGCAGACCCTTGGGTATTGTTTGGTTTAGATATAAATTGTTCTTGTTTCTTATTGGTAATGGTATAACTCCTAGGATAAGTAGGAACTAGACCAATGCTGTGTTTAGATAAGAATTGAGTTACTCCTAGGAATAAGAAAAATGGCATTTGGATAATAAAATGGAATAGTGGAAAATAGGGATAATTATAATTTTAAAGTAAAACCATTTTACCTAATTAATAAATATTTTTAGTATTAATAAAATAATAATTTAATAAATTGATCATGAATATTGTATAAGATAATGGGGAAGCACATTAGCTAGCTAATAAAATATGAAAAATGAGTTAATATGTTAATTAATTATTATTCAATTAGTTTGACAATTAGCTAGTAAATAAATTAGAATAGTCAAATATTAGTTAATTTATATGAATAATAGTTAGTAGGTAATATCATAATATAATTTATTATTTAATTTGCTAGTTAATTATGAATAAAAAATTAATTGCTCAAGTACTTAAATTGATATTTATTAATTAAATAAATTAATTGCTAATTAATTATGATTAAAAAAGTAATTGCTCCAATACTTAAATAAATAATTATTAATTAATAAGTTAAGTGGCTAATTAGTCAGTTAATTAGTAAATGAGTTATTATATATGAATTAACAATATTTTATAATTATTTATTACTTAATTATTAATTTTAATTGGAGAATAAGAGAGGAGAATAGTAGTTCCATCCGAAAGGGTGGAACTAATTCCACCTGTCTAACGGGTTATATAGGATTAACCCTTTAAGAGGGGAATAAGAGTTCCCTATGGTTTTTGTATGAATCAGGGGAATTGACTCCCTTATTTTTCTCCCTTGTATGAATAAGTACTTGAGACAATTGCAATTTCTAGTTACCTCTCACATCTTACTGCTATCCTCCATGGCAGAAAGAGTTTAACCGTGCAGTGTAGCTTGGATTACCGATTTGTAAGAAAGTGGAATGAAAATCGCTGGAAACAAGTCAACATTTCTGTACTAAAATTGGGAAACAAGTTAATCGTGCTTTGTTATAATTTGATCCTTTTCCTCCATTTCTTTTCCTGATATCTCTTGAAACATTCACGAGGATTTTAATTTGATTTGCTGTAGGCTGATAGCTATTTGTGAAGGCATATATGCTGCTCGAGCGGAAGGTGAGCTGAAAGTGGAAGACGTCCTCTACCGGACATTAGTGAGTATCTACAGGTCGCCACACATGCTTCTAGAGTATACCAAGCCTGACTGAAAATTTTCCACCTTGTCCGAACAGAACCATAGAATGAGTGCAAGTGATGCTCTGCATTTCACTCGGAAACCGAGGGAAAATGTACATGAAAAATAAACAGTTGATACATGGGTGATTTTCCTGCAATGCCTATTAGTTCTTCACAACCTAGACGTGTAGATGGGGCTTGTTATTATTTTGGGGCTCGTTCTTTTAACTAACGGGTCCATTGTACATAATCAAGAATTAAGATATTTTCCGAAACAAATACTACAGAGGCCTTCAGTGATCCTTATATGTGCCGGCAGCTCGTAATTCAACTTTCCAGAGAAAGTAAATATCCCTTTTCCAAGCTGATAGCTGTTCAGCTAGTGGCAATTAAAACTCAATTCATTGATGTTTCACCTGTAGACCCAAGCAGTTAGTATATATAGGATGGTTTTCTACTTAATTCTCAGCCAGTGCATTCGGGCCAACCGTTTGGTTTATATGTTGTCGTCAACTTAGAAAGAGTATCAATACTGCTCCCCAAGATTTTTTTTCTTCTTTTTTTAAAAAAACTCTGGATGCATTGTGTGCGAGTCCGTACATCATGACGAAGCGTTGAGGGGGCAGAAATGCGCATATAGTCCTCTAACAATTTTTTGTTTTTAACAAATAATGTCCTAAAATTTATATTTACAAAAGTAGCTTTATATCTGCTACGCTAGAATTAGGAAGGATATGTGGTTAAGTTGAATACGGCGAATCATTCATCGTGTTTAAATACGGTGAATGATTTATCGTGTCAAAATATGATAAATTTTATAGCATTCAAATACGGTGAACAATCTCGACCTCTCAATTCCTCTCTCTCTTCCCGCCCTTTGTCTAGAGATCTATCACCGTCACCGGCGCTCGCCGCCCCCCAACTCGCATTGTCCTCTCTCTCTCTCTCTGGCCCCTCCTCGACCTTTGCCCTCACCTTTGCCGCCTCCAATCCCCATTCACATTCTCTCTCACACATGCAAACACACGCACACACTAAGAGAGCAGACTGTTCTCGCTCTCTCTCTCTCTCTCTCTCTCTCTCTCTCTCTCTCTCTCTCTCTCTCTCTTATTGAGAAATAGAGCTCGCTTTCTCTGTCATCACCACCTCCAGAGCCCTCTCTCTCTCTCTCTCTCATCACCATCTTCGCGCTGAGGTACTTCGCAAATCAGTAATTTTATTTTTCACATAACTAGTTTATGCATGTGCGATGCTGATAAATAAAAATTATTTATAATTTTTTAAATATATTTATTTTTACAAATCAAATTATTTGTAAAATATAATTTAAAAAATTGGCTAATTATTTTAATGAAATAATGTAATTTTGAAAACTATACGATAATTTTATAATAAACTTGTATTTATATAGTAAATTAATAAAAATATTTTATTAATTGGTCAATTTTTTTATGGCGTTTACCCTATCTATTTATTTATATAAATAAATTGAGTTTAAGAAAGAAAAATGAATATACTTATTAAATTAATTATTCTTATTGAGAGAGCATACTTAAGATTATAAAAATTCATTTTTACATTATTTTACTTTAATATTAAAATTTTATTTTTAATCCATAAAAAGGTACATGAAAGATTAAAAAAATTTATTTATACCTAAAAATAATTTACTTGCATTTTGATTCATAAGAGAAAGAATTAGAAAAACTATATAAAATCATTATTTATGAAGATTTTAAATCTAAATTATAAGTTTAGATCATGAATTAAAAATTCAATTTGTATTCTAAATTTAAATTCTACTGCAAAATTATAAATTTAAAATTCAACTTTATTTTTACATTTGAATTTTATTTATATTGGATTGAATTATTGTAGGACTTTTGAATTTCAAAATAGAAGGAAAGTCCAAATGTACAATTTGAATAGAAAATTTCAATTAAAATATTAAAAATTTAAACTTAGTAATGCATTTATTTAATATTTGAATTCATATTTTCATTAAAAAATTTGGCCAGAGTCTAATTAACAACTTTATATTAGATTATCCTTTTAATATATCTTATATCTACAAAGTTTTTATTAAACTCAAATTGAGTAGGGCTTATAATAACTTTAATTTTATGGGTATTTAAATTAATATTAAAAATTATATTTATGAACAGGGTATGTGATGAGTTTTAGAGACATTTATTAATGGATAAATATAATTTACTAAAAAAATTATTAATAGTAAATAATTTTTTAATATTTTTATAACAAAATATATTTATAATTAATTAAAAATTTTAAAATTTAATTTCAAACTTAAATTCAACTTTGAATTCGAATTAAATACAAATTCAAAATCAAATTAAAATATTAACTTATCTAATTAATTAAAATAATTAAATATATTTATTAAGAGAGTATACGAAAGGTCATAAAAATTTAATTTTTATACATTTAAATTAATATTAGAAATTATATTAATGAAGAAGATAGGGATAGAGGAAGAGGAAAAAATCGAAATGAAATAAAGAATAAAGCAAAAAAAAATAAGTCAATATCAAAAATAAGTAGAAGATAGAAGAGCCCAGATTCAAAATGAACAAATTGAAACTCGAAAAGGATCCTTCTGATTCTCGAAGAATGAGGGGCAAAGGGATTGATATCGAGAAAGATTTCTTGTTCTTATTAGAATTATAAGATCGTGATTTGATCCGCATATGTTAATAGTTTATGTAGTGGTCCAGGTCCCCATGCAGTTTTTTCCGTGAATCCATAGTGTGAAACACCTATTATTAGTGTGTCTGGCCTACAGTGCATCAAAGGGATGCCACAGATGGACCCAGTGAGGTATTTAGAGCTGGATTGGCCTTCGGCTGCTTTTGTCGAATTTTAGAGAGGGTTTTGGGGAGGTTGGATTTGGATTCAGCGCGGAAAAACGCTTGAAAACGGCTATTTGCTTGTTCATTTATGAGTCCGGATGCCTAAAAAGGACTCCCGAAAGTTTTCTGCGAATTCTGGTGCATGGGGGAGACCGTAGACCGCCGGAGGGACACCTGGTGACCCCCTGTCATTGGCCGTGACGCCCCAGCCCGCGGGTCACCCATCCTAGAGAGGCGCGGGGTGGCGCATGGACCCGGCGCAGACACGTGGCACCTTCGGATTGGGCGGGCGTTGGCGCGCGGTCCACGGAGGCGCGGCTAGGTGCATGGACCGGAGCGGGACACGTGGCAGCCCTGGAGTGGCGGGTTCTGGGGCGCGCGGTGCACGCAACACCGGGAGCGGGTGGGGGCAGGTACGGTTGACACGAGGAGGGGCAGGCGGGCAGGTGGTACGGCGCCACGTGGCGCCCGCTGATTCGAGGGCGCCACCCACCGGGTTGACCGGTGGCGGGGCCACGTGGCGGCTATCAGCTGGGCTTGCACAGCTGTCCCGTGTTTTGGGACACGTGTCAAGCCCAGAATTGGATTGGACGGTGGCAGGATCGGGTGTGCGGGGCGGGCCGACCTGTGGGCCGCACTATGCGCGCCTGAAAACGGGTGGGCCGGGCCGTTGGGCCGCACTGTGCGCGCCCGAAAGCCCAAACCAGGCGCCCGAAACCGGGGACAAATCCGGTATTTCCGAATTTGTCTGGTTGGGCCTATAAATAGGGCCCGAAACCTGTTCTTTGGGCTTTTTCTCCCTCTTCGAGCCCTCATCTCACAGAGCTCATTTTAGGGAAGTTGCTCCATGTTCGGTGCTGCATCTACTGGAGGAGTTTTTGGAGTTTTGGTGACATTCCTTCACCGTTGACTCCCTTCGTCGCGTTTCGGTGTGTAGACTCCCCTGGCCTACTCTGACCATCGTTTTTGACGATTCTTTGCCGGTTTGTTTTTGAGAGGTAGGGCTTCGTTTTTCGTGTTCGTCGTTTCCTCGTATTCCGGACTTTTGGCATGGTTCCCGAGGCACTTTTGACCCCCCTTTTCGCTGTGTGGTTTTTGGACAGCATCGGAGTATTTCGTGGATATCTTCGCACTCGAACATCGGATTAAGGCGAGCCAATACTTGTTTTGCATCTACACATCGCAAGGAAGGTTCTCGTATTTTTTCTGGATTTTTCTGAGATTTTTCACGAAGGTAAAAACCCTATTTTTCTGGGTATTACTGTACAGATTTTTGGTCCCTGGAATTTCGAGAGTGCCACCTTGACTATTTTGTAACTTGGCCTACGGGACTCGGTTTGGGACGTGCAGGTACTCGTTTCGATCAGCTCGACGCGAGGATCGCAGCGGTGATATTTTGGAAATTTTTGGTCTCCATCTCGCAGGTGAAAACAGAGCATCTTTGGGACTGTTTTTGGGACAGCGGTTAACTTGGAATATTATTTGTAATTTGGGCACATTGTGATCATTTTTGCAGTTATCGTGACTTGTGATCTTCTTATTGGGCGAGAGTGCTTTTAGACTTGGATTTAGCGATCGGGTGGGTTCTTATTCGGCACATCTTTGGTGGAATGGTATGAAGAGGGATATTGGGAGATTTGTAGCACAGTGTTTAACTTGCCAGCAGATAAAAGCTGAGCACCGGGTGCCGGCTGGTAAGTTACAGAGTCTCCCAATTCCTGAGTGGAAATAGGACCACATCACGATGGATTTTGTGGTCGAATTACCGAGGGCCCAGGAAGGTGCAGATGCCATTTGGGTGATTGTTGATCGACTCACTAAGTTCGCTCACTTCTTGCCGATACAGACTACTTGGTCACTTGAGTGGCTGGCGCAGCTATACTTAGATGAGGTGGTGAGGCTACATGGAGTACCCGCCTCTATTGTATCTGATCGAGATCCGAGATTTGCTTCACGCTTTTGGAGGAGCTTACAGGCCACCTTGGGGACAGAGCTTAGGTTCAGCATAGCGTTTCACCCACAGACAGATGGGCAGTCGGAGCGCACTATACAGATTCTTGAGGACATGCTCAGATCTTGCACTTTGGACTTTGGTGGAGGTTGGGTTCGACACTTGTCACTGGCAGAGTTTGCGTACAACAATAGTGTAGGACCCCGGAACCCCATGCAGCTTTTTCCCGTGAATCCACTGTGCAAACACCTGTTGATGGTGTATTCGGCCCATAGTGCATCAAAGGGATGCCATAGATGGACCCTGTGAGCTTTTGTTAGCTGTGTTGGCCTTCGGCTGCTTTTGCCGAATTTTAGAAAAGGTTTTAGGCCAAACGGAGGTTGGATTTGGATTCAGCGTGGAAAAACGCTTGAAAATGGCTTTTTGTTTGCTAAATTCTGAGTCCGGATGCCCAAAAACGGACTCCCGGAAGTTTTACTGGAATTCTGGTGCATGGGAGAGCCGTGGACCGGTGGGGGTGCCACGTTGCGCCGCCTGATTGGTCGGCGCACGCGGCTGGGTCCACGGAACGGTTGGAGCGTGACCGGGGTGCACCGCTGGGGGCGTGGACCGGCGGGTGTACACGTGGCAGCGCGAGATTGGGCGGTCCACGCGCGCTCGGTTCACGCAACGCGCGGGGAGTCATGGACCGGGGGCGCGCCACGTGGCAGTTCCTCATTGGCGGGTCCACGGGCGCGCGGTTCACGCAGCGCGCGGGAGCAGGAACGGGGCAGGTGGCCGTACCGCGGGCAGGTACGGGCGACGTGGGCAGCGCCACGTGGCGCCCGCTGATTCGCGGGCGCCACCTACCGCGTTGACGGCGGGTAGGACACGTGGCGCTCTCCGCGGCGGCTTGCACGGCTGCCGCGTGTTCGGGGGACACGTGGCGGGCCCCGAGGCGGGTCGGACGAAGTCGGGATCCCGTCCGACTGCGCGGATTGGGCCGGGCCGCACTGTGCGCGCCCAAATTCGTGCGGGCCGGGCCGCACTGTGTGCGCCCGAATCTTTCGGGCGCCCGAAAGTTAGGACACAATGGGAATTTTCCCAATTGTTTCCCTCAGCCTATAAATAGGCAGCCCGAGCCCACTTCTTTGGGTTTTTCCTCTCAGCCCAAGCTTGATCTCCCCAAGCTCCCTTTAGATGAATTGTTCTTCTCTAAGTTCTTGATCATCCTGCAGTGTTTTGAGATTAATTTTTGGGTGCACTCATCCCGAGGTTCTGGATTTTACGGCGCGGCGCGACGTTGCATTTCTGGAGTTCCTCTTCGTCGCTGTTCGGTGTAAAATTCCTCCTGGGCTACCCCGACCTTCTTTTTTTGTGATTCTTGCGCCGGCAGACTCCTAAGAGGTAGAGCTTCATCTTTCATTTTTATCACGCTTTCCCATTTCTAGCTTTTGGCACGGATCCCGAGGCAACATTGTGACCCATTTTCTGTGTGGATGTTGGAGACAGCAGCAGAGTGTTTCGGCCATATCTTCACGCACGAGCGTCATACTGAAACGTGCTTAGACAACTTTTTCATCTACAGATCGCAAGGAACGCGCTTGTATTTTTCTTGGATTTTTCAGAGATTTATTTCGAGGTGAAAATCCCTGTTTCCCTGTGTACAGTGCTACAGTATTTTGATACAGATTTTGTTGAGTCTACCACCTTGCCGAATTTATATCTTGACTTACCGAACTCAGATTGTTACGGAATTTGAGTTGGCGTATTTCGTGAAATTTGTCTAAGTTTTGAAGATTGAAGATTAGAAGTTTGGATCATATATCTCAATCTCAAGAAAGAAGAATTCAAAAGGATCAGGTACGTTTAACTAAAGATTTTTGATGATCCGAATACTTGTTATAGTGTAGAAACACTTGGATGAATTTTTAATTTCATAGAAATCAAAAACTGGACATTTTACCTGTTTAGAGTTCGGACCGGGCATTACAGACCGGACCCCGAACAGAGGCTGGTTCAACAGCAGCTTCAAGTCCGGACATTGGAATTTAAGTCCGGACCCCGAACGTTGGTTTGTTCATGCGCAGTCTCAAGTCTGGACCTTGGAATTTAAGTCCGGACCCCGAAAGTGGAAATTGTTGAAACTGCATGAACAGTTCGGACCGTGGATCTCAGTCCGGACCCCGAATGTCCTCTTTTCTGGAAATTGTCTGTTTCGCTGAGACAGTCCGGACCGCCAAATCCAGTCCGGACCGTCGTCCTGTAAAATTCCAGAAATGGTTAGTTTTTGATGTTTATCTTCTTCCAATGGTTTCTAACCTATAAATAGACCCTATGATTCTTTTTCTAGGGTAGATCGGTAGAAGCCGAAAAAGAGAAAAATCCACATATAGAGAAGAAAGGAAATACTAGATTTAATTCTATGTTTCTTCATCTATATTATTAATTTGATTCTAGGTTTTCCAAACTCAGATTTTGAGTAGAATCAAATTAATGAATACTTAGATGGTATTTCCGATCTATTTCTAATCTAAGTATTCGGAGGATCATCACCACCCAAAACAACGATTTTCCCAAAATCGGCGCGTGGACTCGCGTGGCCTTGTGGATTCAAGGTGCAACCGCTCTCGTGGATTCGGAGCGAGGTACGTTCGTGGATTCGAAGCGTGCTACTGGGTGAAGACCGTGGACTCGGTTGGACGTCGTGGACTCGACGTTGGACGTCGTGGATTCGGCGTTGGGCGCTGATCGTGGATTCGAGAAGCGTTGCGGAGCGAGCGGAAAAGATCTACTAGGAGCGTATGGTAAAGGTTGAGTCGTCTGTGAGTACGGTATATCACCTTGTACGTATTTAATTCTAGTGGATTTCACCGTGTGATCGGTCCCGTGGTTTTTTACTCCGGTTTGGAGTTTTTCCACGTAAAAATCTTGCGTGTTATTTTTATTTTCCGCATAGGGTTTTATTGCGCAATGATTTTTTGAGTGTTTAACGTTTACACCTATTCACCCCCATCTAGGTGTTTTTTCCCCTATTTAGATCCAATTATATTTAACCCAACACAGATTTGGGCGTGCAAGCAGCCGTTTCGAAGGTATCGACGCGAGGATCGCCGTGATATTTTTCTGGGAATTTTCTGGGCATTTTTAGCAGGTGAAAATTAAGCATCTCTGGGACTGATGTTGTATGTGATTGTAAGAGCAGTTTTTGGAATTTATGTGTAATAGTGGACTTTGCATTGTGCCAGGAGAGTTACGAGTGTGCTGAACTTATTGGAGAAAGTGATTAGATTTATCTGGTATTTTCAGCAGTTGGGATTTGGACTGTTAGCACTTCAGGTGGGTGGTTGTTGTACTCCTCTCCTTTGGTATGCCCACTAGGAACATCAGAGTGTCCCCATATTAATGATGCTAAACTTATTGTTGGTAGCCTTGTATGCTCTAGGAAGCTAATTAATGGTTAATTGATCCCGGTTGATATTGTCGATAGCATGATTACTTATTTAGTCGCATAATTATGCTGGACTGCATGTTTAGGGGCAGGATAGTATTTGAGGACTGTAAATTGATGATCATCCATATGAGACTGTCACCTTAGCTTTTGTTGCTCTAAACTGATTACTCTTGTAAAATAGACTAAAATATTGGGACAAATGCATGATTAAACTGGTCACTTATTTAAGTAATCTTTTTACTGCTACACTATCATTTGGGACTTGACTTAGGAGAAACCATGCTTTTATTCTTTTTCTTTCTCCTATTATGTAGACTTGAGACATAGTTGCTCGGGTTCGAGCGGGGATTAGATAGTGTAGTCAGGTGCTGGAGATCTGGGACAGGTTGGACCCGATGGTAGGGTATTGCGGTGAACACGAATCTTGGGTGGTTGACCGGGCTATTGCTATTGCATCAGATTGGGGGCTAGGATACCTCTAGTGGATGGAGTTTCCCACTTACTGATCTTTTATCGCATTGCTTGGGGGTACGGGTTTCTTTTAGTGGAGGGTGTTTCCCACTTTGATCAGAGTCATGATCTAGTCCTGCTACACAGTGTTACTAGTTACAGATGTTACTTTACTCGTGAGGGTCGCTCCCCTCGAGTGCCACTCCGGAGGTGGATCCTTGACTGAGCCATGTGTGCCAGTCAGATACTTATTTTGGGATGAGAGCCATGTGTGCCGATCCCATGGAGTCGAGCCATGTGTGCAGACTCCGCTGCTGCGAGCTTGAGTTCGACAGCAGAGCAGGCAGTGCCAGTTTTTATTGGTGGTTAGATTGGGTCATTCCGTCAGGCATATGTACAGATGCATTCATATAGTTGATATCCTGACTCTGCATATTGAGGCATATTAGTGGTAGCACTTTTATCAGTTGTCATACTTAGCTTTCCCCCTTTTTGCCTCTGATTACCTGGTGGGCATGTCTGAGCTGAGGCTTTACCCACTAGGGGAGGCTACTGTTTATAGTAGTACTTACCCCCATTGTCTTTCTTTGTTTCCTTTTTCCCCCCTGTTTTTGCAGAGTCCTCTGCGGGAGTTGCTGGGCCGTCAGCAGCTGATTGAGGTAAGAGGATTGCGGACTAGATAGCGAGCCACCCGAGGGATATAGCTGGAGTTTTGGTGTACCCATTTTTCTCAGACAGCTTTTACTATTTCTTTTTCGGTCTGGCTTTTGCCAGCTGTTTGTATAATTTTGGTGAGCTGGGAGAGATGTTGTATTTACTTTTACAGTTGTATTTTATTTACTTCCAGTTTCTGTCTGAGATACAGTAGTTTTAGTTCAGCTCTTATTTTTATGCTCTTTTATTATTATCTCTTATATCTGAGCAGGTTACCGATGCTTCGTGTATGCAGGAAATACCGCATGCACGGCGGATCTGTAGACGGGCCCGGGTTCTGGTTTACACCCGGGGCGTGACAAATAGCTTTCAAACGAGCATTCAGATGGCTCCGTTTGAAGCATTGTATGAACGCAAGTGTCGATCTCCGCTTTATTGGAGCGATGTGGGTGAAAGGCGGACTTTGGGGCCAGAGTTACTGCGAGAGGCAGAAGAAAAGGTCAGGGTAATCAGGCAGCATCTACAGACGGCCAGAGCAGGCAGAGGAGTTACGCCGACGTGCGGAGACGAGACCTAGAGTTCTTGGTTGGAGATCATGTTTTTTTGAAGGTCTCGCCGTCCAAGGGGATCAAGAGATTTGGCGTTCGAGGGAAACTTAGCCCTCGTTATATTGGGCCTTTCGAGGTATTGGAGCGTATAGGGCCAGTTGCCTACAGGCTTGCACTTCCTCCCAGACTTGATGGTGTTCACGACGTGTTTCATGTATCCACCCTGAGGAGGTATGTTTATGATCCGTCGCACGTCATCGACTTCACCCCACTGGAGATCAGTAAGGATTTGAGCTATGTTGAGCGACCGCTGCGGATTCTAGATCGTGAGGTGAGGGAATTGCGCAGTCGGGCCATTCCTTACATGAAGATCTTGTGGAGCAACCACGGCGAGCGCGAGGCGACCTGGGAGCTGGAGTCGACGATGATGGACGCCTACCCCTACTTGTTCGAGGCCCCGGCTTGAGGTATGACTTTTGTTTTGAGGATAAAACTTTTTCTTATAGGGGAGGATGTAGTGGTCCAGGTCCTCATGCAGTTTTTTCCGTGAATCCACAGTGTGAAACACCTATTATTAGTGTGTCTGGCCCACAGTGCATCAAAGGGATGCCACAGATGGACCCAGTGAGGTTTTTAGAGCTGGATTGGCCTTCGGCTGCTTTTGCCGAATTTTAGAGAGGGTTTTGGACCAAACGGAGGTTGGATTTGGATTTAGCGCGGAAAAATGCTTGAAAACGGCTTACTACACCAAAATGTGCTTGTAGAGGCGGTTCTTAGTTATTGTAGTAGCGGTTTAAACCGCCTCTACAAGATCTAGAGGCGGTTCTAATGACCGCCTCTGGACCGCCAGCGTAGACGCCGCCTCTACGTTGTAGAGACGGTTTGGGGGACCGCCGGGGAATACTAGAGACGGTTCTCTAGTGGCGGTTTGGACTACCGCATCAAATTTTTTATTTAAATATATATATAATTTCGTAATAACATAAAGGCGGTTTAAACCGCCGCTACGAATGTTGTATTGTAGAGGTGGTTCAAACCGTCTTTACTGATATTATTTTATAGTGGTGGTTTAAACCGCCTCTATAAAGATTTGCTATTTAGAGACGGTTTAAACCGCCTCTACAGATTGACAAATCTCATTATAAAGAGGCGGTTTGAACCGCCTCTACGTAAAAAATAAAATAAATAATTATATTTAATAATTATTTTAAATCGCATTTATACACATAACATTCCAGATTCGATGACAATCATAAAAAATTTATCATTTAATTTCAAACATATACTAACAATACAAGAAACAAAACAATTCTCAACAAATAGTAAAAAATATCATCAAGACTTCATAATTTAAGAAAACATACCAACTAAAACACATATCATATCGTTCAATAAGTATCATAGAGAGTAGTAATGTCGTAATCAAAAAAGTATCATAGTTTGTCAACATTTGAGTTGTCAATCATTCACAAAAATTTAAATTGCATTTCAATATCCTTCATTTGTGGCCTCGGGCTCGTGACTTGCATTCGATAAAAAATTATTTCGAGAAAATGCCCCAACCATATTTGTTTTGTCCCCAGCAACCTAAAAAAAAAATCAAACATTATAAAAATTATTAGTTATATAACAACCCAATTATATATATATATATATATATATATATATATATATATATATATATATATATATATATATATATATATATATATAAATAACTTACGATTAATTTAACATACCTATAATAAATTTGTTTTTAGCTGAGCCATTTCCTCTCGCATCTCGCGCATTTCTTCTTTGAGCTTTTTTACTTCCTCTGATTGACTTTCTCTTGATTCATCTATTGTAGGTAAATTTATAGCAACTGTTGATGAATACTTCTTCAGTATTGTGTCTACATATTAACATTCTTACCGTAGGTCACAATTCCAGGAGAACAATATAATTTCTTTGAATAAATCAAGACATTTAACTCCCAAACTGTACTAACTAGTCTACCTGCATACTTGAAGAAAAATGAGGAGAGAATGCCTTGTGCTGCATTGTTGCATATAAGAAACATTGTAGCCTTTTAGTGGCCTTCAAGGATGTCAAAGCTGCCAGGCCCTGAAGCATCAAGATGCAAAACCAAAAAATTACCAAGAGATGCAT
Source organism: Tillandsia fasciculata (assembly GCA_029168755.2). NCBI lineage: Eukaryota > Viridiplantae > Streptophyta > Magnoliopsida > Poales > Bromeliaceae > Tillandsia > Tillandsia fasciculata. The sequence continues at coordinate 17,787,671 of CM054938.1, forward strand.
TTCAATTTTTAGCAAATTTGCATAAAAGCATCTAAATTCAAATGACTTAATGAAAGGTTAGCCAAGTATGATGAGAAAAGGGCATAAAAAAAAATAATGGGACTATTTTTGTTTTATCTGTTGAGTATCATTGACATGATCGACTAGACACCTATGAATACATTTACTCAAATCGTATCAAAATTTAGGTTGAGACAACCAGGTCGGAAGTTCTCAAATTGATTGACAACCTGGATCAACCGATCAACCTTTCACCCTAAGACAAAATTTTAACTCAACCTTGAAAACTAGGGCTATGAAAATGTCTAACAACCAAGAACAACAACTTGCTCCTTGGTCCTTGAGCACACTCATGAGCTATACTCTAAGTAGGCCCAATTCCATGCCTCTTCATTATCTAATTAATGAAACTGCCTGAAAATCTCTAAGCAATTAATAGCATATATTGATAGTCCCAGTAATGATAATCAGTAGCATGCAAAGGCCAAGTCTTTTATCTTTTAAACAGACACATTTATAACCAGAAGTCGTTCAAACTACAATTCAAGGATAAGGATGTTTGACACAGATATTGCTTTAAATTGAACGAAAAAATCAAAACTACCCTGTATAAGATTAAGTGATACATTGAAAATCTATATGATTAAACTTTAGAGGCTGCAGAAGTATGACGGAGGGTTTAGTGACAATTAAGTTTCCTTGATTATTACCTTTGAAGACAGCAGTTCAAGAATAGCAAGAAAATTGAATATAGCACCATAGCCACACAAAAATAAGTTTTGCAGATGGAAAAGCAAACAATAATGAGTTAAAATGCATCTAAAACGAAGTATACATCATATACGACTACAAAATACAAAATATCACAAATCACACCAAGAAAAATGAGCTTAATGCACATACGAGATTGTAAAGTATCGATAAACATGCAGTCAGCTGAATTCTGGAGCTAGAAAAGTTACCTGAAGATATATGCTTGTCTCAAATTGGCTTTTCAGAGCATACTCTATAAAAACTGAAGCCATTGAGGGAACTGTTACCTGAAAAAAAATTTGGCCAACAAGTGAAAATGTAATTAATACAAGATCAGGATTAGAAGGACTTCTATTTTTCCTTAACATGAGCTATTTTACTCGCTCAATAACTAATAGAATATCTCGTTACAAATCCATTTTCATTTATAAGACTAACGGAGAGTATAGTACAGCACAGGTTTCGAAAAGAAGTCTAGCTTGCATTTGATCAAACTTTCAGTTAATCTATTTCTTGAGAAGAAATATTTAGAATAAGAAAAATGACATATTAGAATAAGAAAAACAAGACTTACAAAAAGTTGTTCCCCTTCGTGTTCTACATCCTCTGGAGGATTTCCAAGATTTTTGGTGGCACGCACATCGAGGTTTCGGATTTTACGGCGCGGCGCGACGCTCTTTCATTTGTGTTTCCCTTCGTCGCATTTTAGTGCGCGGACTCTCCCGAGCTACCCAGGCAGTATTTTTCAGCGATTCTTGTGCCATCGTCTTCACGACAGGTAGGGCTACAATTCCAGTTTTTACTGGTTTTTCCCATTCTGAGCTTTTCATGGGTTTTTCGGATCATCTTTTGACCTCATTTTCTGGGGTGGAGTTCTGGACAGCACGTCGGTATTTTGGCGATATCTTCGCGCACAGGCATCGGATTGGGGTGATTTAAAGGCGATTTGCATCTACACATCACGAGGAATATCCCCAAATTTTCTTGGAATTTTATGAATTTTCTCCGAAGGTGAGAAATCCCTGTTAGCAGAACCTTGCGATTCAGATTTTGTGGTTGGTTTATTTCGGGGTAGTTTCCTTGTCTAATTTGGATCTCAGCATCGGAAACTCGTGTGGGATCGTGCAGGTACTCATTTTGACCAGTTCGTCGCGAGGATCGTGACAGTATTTTTCCTAGAATTTTTCGAGCAAATCTCGCAGGTGAAAAGGGCAAAACTGTGGACTGTTGTGTTTGGGACAGATTTTGGTGTGCGCATAGTTTATTAATTGTGCATGTTCTTTTGGGGTGCTTTGTGCAGTGTTGTGGTGATTGCTGAGACCGGGCGTGGACTTCACTGTTGGGACCAGGATTTAGCGCTCGAGGTGGGTGGTTGTTTCTTGCCTCTATTTTGACATGCTCACTAGGAATATTGGAGTGATCCCCTTTATTGGACATCTTGATTAACATGATTGGGATTGGGTTTATGCATGCCTGTGTGGGGATAGGGTTGCCATGATAGAGTTTAACCTTGCATGTGGAATGAATTATTTATTTTGGACTATATGATTATTCTGTTAGTGGTACTACTTGTGGGTAGGTGACATGCATAGGTGGATACTGTTAATGATCATGACTTAAAGTATATTTCCTTGAGAGCACTTGCATGCTTGTATGGACATCTAGATAGGCCATCTTTTATCGCTACACTTTCATGCTGGAACTTGACTTAGGAGAAAACCTTGTTTGCTTCTACTCTCCTTATTCTTTAGTCAGGTGGTTATGGTTGCTCGGGTTTGAGCAGGGGTTTGGGTTAGTGTAGCCGGGGCCTGGATTGTGGATCATGGGTTTTGGCGGCGACCGCGGATATTGGGTGGTTGACCGGATGTCGGTTATAGGACATCAGTGGTAGGACATGGTTGTGGATTATGGGGTATTGCGGCGATCGCGGATTTTGGGCGATCGACCGGATGTTCATTTGTGCATCAGATTGGGGGATCTGTGTTTCTTTTAGTGGAGGGGTGTGTTCCATTGGGGCTTTACAGTTGTGATCTATTCCTGCTTTTGATGTTGATTATACCGGCGCGGTTATTGCCCGATGGTGTTTTCCTCGAGTGGGTCGCTCCCCTCGAGTTCCCCTCCGGAGGCCGGGGCAGGCAGTTATGGACAGGGTTGATTTCACATCGGCGCGGTTATTGCCCGATGGTGACGACGGCAGCAGGAGGTTTGCTATCACATCGGCGCGGCTTATTTGCCCGATGATGAGGGCGGTACAGATTGGGTCCATCTGGGACGGTTGGGTGCTGTTGCATACGGTTATTCCAGTCTAGGACTGTATTTTTGAGGCATAGTAGTGGTAGTTTCCTGTTTTCAGCAGTCATCATTGCTTACCACACTTCTTTCCTTTTTGCCTCTGGTAGACCTAGTGGGTGTGTCAGGGTTTGAGGTTTTACCCACTAGGGGAGGCTACTGGTTTACTGGTAGTTCTCACCCCCATTCTTCTTTCTCTTTTCTTCTCCTTTGTTTTGCAGAGCCTTCTACGGGTGCTGCTGGGCATACAGCGGCGGGTCGAGGAGAGAGGACGACTGAGTAGCTAGATAGTGGACCCGACAGTGAGTTAGCTAGACTTGCACCTCTTATGTATAGTATCTCAGACGGTTATACTTTTGGGTCTGTTTTTAGCCAGCTGGTTGTATTTTGTGGTGAGCTGGGAGAGAGACTTGTACCTTATTTTTTACAGATATTTGTACTTTTACTTCCAGTTCAGTCTGAGATGTAGTATTTTCTATTCAGCTCCGTTTTATTGCTCTATTTTGGTATCTGATTTATCTGAGCAGGTTACCGGCGCTTCGTGTATGCGAAAAATTTCGTGTGCACGGCGGATCTGTAGACGAGCCCGAGTTCTGGTTTACACTTGGGGCGTGACACGCGCGGTCCACGCGACGCGCGGGGCAGGTACCGGGGCAGGTGGCCGTACGCGGGCAGGAGCGGGCGACGTGGGCAGCGCCACGTAGCGCCCGCTGGTTCGCGGGCGTTGACTGCGGGCAGGACACGTGGCGCCCTCCGCGGGCACTTGCACGGCTGCCGCTTGTTCGGGCGACACGTGGCGGGCCCCGAGGCGGGTCGGACGAAGCCGGGATCCCGTCCGACGGCGCGGTTTGGGCTGGGCCGCACTGTGCGCGCCCGAAAGTTGTGGGCTGGGCCGCACTGTGCGCGCCCGAAAATTTCCGGGTGCCCGAAAGTTGGGACTCATCCAGAATTTTCTCAAAAGATTTCTTCAGCCTATAAATACCTGCCCGAGCTGCCTTCTTGAGGGCTTTTCTCCCATTTTCGAGCCTCCTCTGCCCGAGCACCCTAAGAAGATTTGTTCACCTACGAATGCTTGTTCATCCTGCAAAGTTTTGGAATTTTTAGGAGCACGCATCCCGAGGTTCTGGATTTTACGGCGCGACGCGACGTTGCATTTTCGGAGTTCTTCTTCGTCGCAGTTCGGTGTAAAATTCCCCATGGGCTACCCTGACCTTCTTTTTCTGTGATTCTTGCGCCGACAGACTCCTAAGAGGTAGGGCTTTATCTTTCATTTTGATCGCGCTTTCCCATTTTGAGTATTTGGCACGGATCCTGAGGCAACACTGTGACCCTTTTTCTGTGTGGATTCTTGAGACAGCAGCGGAGTGTTTTGGCCATATCTTCGCGCACGAGCGTCAGACGGAAACGTGCTTGTACAACTTTTTTATCTACAGATCGCAAGGAACGCGCTCGTATTTTTCTTGGATTTTTCAGAGATTTATTTCGAGGTGAAAATCCCTGTTTCTCTGTGTACAGTGCTACAGTTTTTAACATAGATTTTGTTTGAGTGTACCACCTTGCCGAATTTATATCTTGATTTACCGAACTCAGATTTGGGTGTGCAAGCAGCCGTTTCGAAGGTATCGACGCGAGAATCACTGTGATATTTTTCTGGGAATTTTCTGGGCATTTTCAGCAGGTGAAAAATTAAGCATCTTTGGGACTGTTGTTGTATGTGATTGTAAGAGCAGTTTTGGGAATTTATGTGTAATTGTGGACTTTGTATTGTGCCCAGGAGAGTTGCGGGTCCTACTGGACTTATTGGAGCAAGAGATTGGATTTATCTGGTATTTTCAGCTGTTGGGATTTGGACTGTTAGCACTTCAGGTGGGTGGTTGTTGTACTCCTCTCCTTTGGTATGCCCACTAGGAACATCAGAGTGTCCCCTTGTTATTGATGCTAAACTTATTGTTGGTAGCCTTGCATGCTCTAGGGAACTAATTAATGGTTAATTGATCCATGTTGAAATTGCTGATAGCATGATTACTTATTTAGTCGCTTATTTATTCTGGACTGCATGTTTAGGGGCAAGATAGTAATTGAGGACTGTAAAATTGATGATCATTCATTTGAGTTTGTCACCTTAGCTCTTGTTGCTCTAAATTGATTACTCTTGTAAATTAGACTAAAATACTGGGACAAATGCATGATTAAACTGGTCACTTAGCTAAGTCATCTTTTTACTGCTACACTATCTTTTGGGACTTGACTTAGGAGAAACCATGCTTTTATTCTTTTTCTTTCTCCTATTATTTAGACTTGAGGCATAGATGCTCGGGTTCGAGCGGGGGTTGATAGTGTAGTCAGGTGCTGGGGATTTTGGGACAGGCTGGGCTTTATGATAGGGTATTGCGGCAACCACGGATTTTGGGTGGTTGACCGGGTTGTACTATTGCATCAGATTGGGTGATGGGGATCGGACTATCTTTTGTGGAGGGTTTTTCCCACTTGATTGAGTCATGATCCAGTCCTGCTATATCAGGTTACTTGTGGTTACTTACTTTCCTCGTGTGTGTCGCTCCCCACGAGTGCCACTCCGGAGTGCGCGGCAGACAGATTTTGAGTCCTGGGGACTCCTTTGCTTCGGTGTTACGCGTAGGCTGGCATACCCGTCGCGGCAGAGCAGGCAGTGCCAGTGTCCACTGGCGGTCAGATTGGGTCATTTTGACAGGCTTCCAGATACTGATGCATACTTTTCCCATCCTTGTTGGTTGGTCATGTGGAGGCATATTAGGGGTAGCATTTACCAGTTGTTACACTTGGCTTCACCCCCTTTCTTTTCCTTTCCCCTTTTTGCCTCTGTGTACCTGGTGGGCATGTCTGAGCTGAGGCTTTACCCACTAGGGGAGGCTACTGTTTATAGTAGTACTTACCCCCATTGTCTTTCTTTGTTTCTTTCTCCCCCCTGTTTTGCAGAGTCCTCTGCGGGAGTTGCTGGGCCGTCAGCAGCTGATCGAGGTAAGAGGATTGCGGACTAGATAGCGAGCCACCCGAGGGATGTAGCTGGAGTTTTTGGTGTACCCGGTTTTCTCAGACAGCTTTTTACTATTTCTTTTTGTGTCTGGCTTTTGCCAGCTTTTTGTATATTTTTGGTGAGCTGGGAGAGATGTTGTATTTATTTTTACAGTTGTACCTTATTTTACTTCCAGCTTCTGTCTGAGATACAGTAGATTTAGTTCAGCTCTGATTTTTATGCTCTTTTATTATCATCTCTTATATTGAGCAGGTTACCGACGCTTCGTGTATGCGGGAAATACCGCATGCACGGCGGATCTGTGGACGGGCTCGGGTTCTGGTTTTCACCCGGGGCGTGACAGATTAAGTTGGTATCAGAGCTTAGGGATAGGTCAGTTGGGACTTAGGAAACCCTAGGCTTTTGGTCAGACCCTAGGATGATAGGGCGTGAGTGACATGACCTTTTGCGGAAGTCGGTGATTTTTTATAGTTGACTCTTCCTGTGAGTGAAGAGGGATCGACATAGTCTATTTCTGTAACCATTATGTTGGCTGCAGACAACATAAGGTTACAGAAATAGGGGGATGTCTTTTGACTTTCGCCAGATTGGGTCGTGTGGGGTTTTGTTGCTGATGTTTGGTTTCTTGTGGCAGGATGCCTCCTCGACGTCGGATTCCTACTCGGGGTACTCCTTCACCCCCTGTCGAGCCAGAGCAGTCTGGACCCTCTGAGCTTGCTGAGTTGAGGGCCTTGGTGGCTCAGTTGGCGGAGGGTCAGCGCCGCCAGGAGCAGAGGATCGACCAGTTTCTTGCCCAGAGAGAGGCACCACCTCCGGCTGTTCCTGCGGCCCCTGTTGCACCTTCTGTGCCTTCGGCGCCATCTTCTAGTAGCGGGGCTCCAGGAGTTATTCAGCCTTTGACTGCGGAGGAGGAGCAGGACATTGCTGACAAACTCTCCAAGTTTGTTCAGCGGGGACCGCCTAGATTTTCACGGCGGGATACACAGCCCTGGGATGTTGGGAGATGGCTTTCAGCGATGGAGAAGCTTTTCCGGGACTTTTTCATCGACCCAAGGTACCGAGTGCACATGGCAGTGCACTGTTTGGACGGAGATGCAGATTCTTGGTGGCAGCGGGTAGAGCCATTGGAGTTCCGGGTCACTCGACAGCTGCCTTGGGAGGAGTTCCGACGGATGGTTTTGGACACCTACTTCTCGACTAGTGTGAAGAGAAAGTTGGAGGACGACTTGAAGAACCTTCAGCAGGGTGATCGATTTGTCCAGGCTTATTTTCAGGAGTTCATGGAGTTGCTTAACTGTGTGCCTTTCGTCGCTCGTGACGGTCCGCACCAGGTGGAGTTGTTCGAGGCAGGCCTCCGTCCAGAGATTTATACATTAGTGCATGCCCAGAGGTGTCAGACCCTTGAGGCGGCCGCAGAGCATGCACAGTGGGTGGAGAGAGGAGATCAGGTGGTAGCCAGACAGAGGGCCGCGGTCGCGCAGAGTTCCGACAGGAAGCGACCAGCCCCAGATGACGGGGGACAGGCCAGTTCATGGAGACCGCCACGGCCGTCGCAGCCCCAGTCTTACGATCGTGGGCGTTCTGAGAGGATAGGGCCTGGTGGACCCCAGAGACCGCCGCAGCAGCAGCACCAGCAGCAGAGATCGCAGCCGAGGCAGCAGAGATCTCAGCAGCAGTCCTCGAGGCAGCAGCAGCAGCAGCCGAGACAGCCCCGATCTTCCGACCGATGTATCTTCTGTGGGGGTCAGCATGCCGCCGTCACTTGTGATCAGAGATGGGGTCGATGCTTCCGTTGTGGACAGCCGGGGCATGTGCGAGCTACCTGCCCCCTTACTACTTCCTCGGCACCTTCTTCGGCATCGGCTCCATATCCCCCTCAGCAGCAGCGGCCACCAGCTCAGCGGCCTTATGCTCCAGCGAGCAGGCCGTCCACCTCTTATCCTACTGATTTCCGACCTCCAGCACCGAGCGGGCGGGTGTATGCCGCCCAGTTAGCAGATTCTTCAGCGTCAGATCAAGTGGTGGCAGGTATTATTCTACTCTTTGGTATTAGGACTCGCACTTTATTCGACACTGGAGCATCTCATTCTTTCATTAGTCGAGCATTTGCATCCCTTCATGGTTTAGAGATAGAGTCCTTGTCACATGCATTAGAGGTGCGGATTCCTGATCATGTTTTGCATGTCGAGGAGCGTTGTGTGGCATGCCCGGTACAGTTGGGGCCTTGGATATTGCCGGCAGACTTGCTTGTCTTGCAGCAGCTCCAGGATTTTGACTTGGTGCTAGGGATGGATTGGCTGTCACGGTATTCCGCCACTATCGACTACAGAGAGAGGACGGTGACTCTTCGCGAGCCAGGACAGGAGGAGTTCATCTTCAGAGGCTGCCAGAGCACGCTGTTTGCAGCGACCATTTCCTCGGCGAGAGCTAGGAGGATGATGAGCAGAGGTTGCACTGCCTTTCTGGCCACTGTTGTGGAGGTGCCTACGGCGGCATTGGGACTCGAGGATATCCCTATTGTCCGAGAGTTCCCAGATGTGTTCCCCCTAGAGTTGACACGATGCCGCCGGAGAGGGAGATTGAGTTTGTGATTGATGTGGTCCCTGGGACTGCACCAATCTCAAAGGCACCCTATAGGATGGCGCCAGCCGAGTTGAGGGAGTTGAAAGCCCAGCTTCAGGATCTTTTGGACAGGGGCTTTATCAGACCCAGTGTTTCTCCGTGGGGAGCGCCTGTATTGTTTGTGAAGAAGAAGGATGGGTCACTTCGATTGTGTGTGGATTATAGGGAATTGAATAAAGTGACCATCCGGAACAAGTATCCCCTCCCCCGGATAGATGATTTGTTTGATCAGTTGCAGGGAGCGTCTGTGTTCTCGAAGATTGATCTGCAGTCCGGTTACCACCAGCTGAGGGTGAGGGCCGAGGACATCTCCAAAACGGCTTTCAGATCGCGGTACGGGCATTATGAGTTTACGGTGATGCCTTTCGGGTTGACTAATGCCCCTGCCGCATTCATGGACTTGATGAACAGGATATTTCAGCCGTTTTTGGACCGGTTTGTGGTGGTGTTTATAGATGATATACTGATCTACTCCCGGAGTGATCTGGAGCACGAGGAGCACTTGAGGACTGTGCTACAGCTTCTGCGAGAGAAGAAGCTGTATGCCAAGTTCAAAAAGTGCGAGTTTTGGCTCCGGGAGGTCGCCTTTCTGGGCCATGTTGTTTCAGCTGCTGGAGTGGCGGTGGATCCGGCCAAGGTGGATGCTATTCGAGATTGGCCGAGGCCGACGACTATCACCGAGGTACGGAGCTTTCTTGGATTGGCGGGCTACTATCGGCGTTTTGTGGAAGGCTTTGCGAAGCTTTCCTCTCCCCTCACACGTCTGACCAGGAAAGGGGTTAAGTTTATTTGGAGCGAGACTTGCCAGAGCTGTTTCGAGGAGCTGAAGCAGAGGTTGATGACCGCTCCGATCCTTGCCCTCCCGGTTATGGGGGAAGGATTTGTGATTTACAGCGATGCCTCTCATAGTGGTCTGGGGTGTGTGTTGATGCAGCATGGTAGGGTGATTGCCTATGCTTCACGGCAATTAAAGGACTATGAGAAAAATTACCCTACTCATGATCTTGAGCTGGCAGCGGTGGTGTTTGCTCTGAAGCTGTGGCGGCATTACTTGTATGGAGAGCATTGCGAGATATACACTGATCATAAAAGCTTGAAGTATCTGTTCACTCAGAAGGAGCTGAATTTGAGGCAACGCCGGTGGTTGGAGCTGTTAAAGGATTATGATCTGAGTATTCTTTATCATCCCGGCAAGGCCAATGTTGTGGCAGATGCTTTGAGTAGGAGGACGAGTCTGAGTCTGATGATCTCGCAGCAGGCGCCGTTGGTCGAGCAGATGAGGCGGTTACAGTTGGAGGTGGTATCCCCTGGGGTCTCTGCTAGACTTATGTCTATGGTCTTGCAGCCCACTCTGTTGGACAGGATTAGGGACACTCAGAGTGAGGACCCCCACTTGACGAGGATCAGGACGCAGCTTCAGGCGGATCAGACAGGGGATTTTTCTGTGGATAGCTCGGGAGTACTGCGGTACAGGGACCGAGTGTGTGTGCCTATGGATCATGAGATTAGAGATCAGATTTTGAGGGAGGCCCATTATACACCTTATACCATTCATCCTGGTGGTACAAAGATGTATAAGGACCTCAAGGCACATTTTTGGTGGCCCGGAATGAAGCGGGACATTGGGAGATTTGTAGCTCATTGTTTAACTTGCCAGCAAGTGAAGGCAGAGCATCGGTTTCCTGCTGGCAAGTTGCAGAGTCTTCCAATTCCCGAGTGGAAATGGGACCACGTCACTATGGATTTCGTCACTGGATTGCCGAGGGCGCAGAGCGGGGTAGATGTGATTTGGGTTATCATGGATAGATTCACCAAGTCGGCACACTTCTTGTCGGTTCAGATGACTTGGCCGCTGGAGCGTCTGGCGCAGTTATATATAGATGAGGTAGTGAGGCTTCACGGTGTGCCTGCTTCGATTGTTTCAGACAGGGACCCGAGATTCGTGTCGCACTTTTGGGGGAGTTTGCAGTCAGCATTGGGGACTCAGCTCAGGTTTAGCACCGCTTTCCACCCACAGACCGATGGACAGTCTGAGCGCACCATACAGACCCTTGAGGATATGTTGAGAGCGTGCGTTATGGATTTTGGAGGAGGGTGGTACCGACACTTATCATTGGTTGAGTTCGCGTACAACAACAGCTATCAGGCGAGCATCCAGATGGCTCCGTTTGAGGCGTTGTATGGACGCAAGTGTCGGTCTCCCCTGTATTGGAGTGACGTGGGTGAGAGGAGGACTTTGGGACCGGATTTACTTTTGGAGGCTGAGGAGAAGGTCAGAGTTATTCGCCGACATCTTGAGACAGCCCAGAGTCGTCAGAGGAGCTACGCCGACACTCGACGGCGAGACCTGGAGTTTCAGGTTGGTGATCATGTCTTCTTGAAGGTCTCGCCCTCGAAAGGGGTCCGGAGATTTGGAGTGCGGGGGAAGCTCAGTCCCCGCTATATTGGACCCTTTGAGGTACTTGGCAGAGTTGGTCCTGTGGCTTACAGAGTTGCCTTACCCCCACGCCTGGCCGGAGTTCATGATGTCTTCCACGTCTCAGCTCTGAGGAGATATGTTTTTGACCCGTCGCACGTGATTGACTTCACTTCATTGGAGATCGGCGAGGACTTGGTCTACGAGGAGCGCCCGTTGCGGATTCTTGCTCGTGAGGTGAGGGAATTGCGCAATCGGGCCATTCCGTATGTGAAGATCTTGTGGAGCAATCACGAGGAGCGAGAGGCTACTTGGGAGCTGGAGACAGAGATGAGAGATACCTACCCCTTCTTGTTCGAGGCTTCTGGTTGAGGTACGTCTGCTTTGTTTTTCCTTGTTTCGGGGGCGAAACTTTTTTTTAGTGGGGGAGGATGTAGGACCCCTGAACCCCATGCAGCTTTTTCCCGTGAATCCACTGTGCAAACACCTGTTGATGGTGTATTTGGCCCATAGTGCATCAAAGGGATGCCACAGATGGACCCTGTGAGCTTTTGATAGCTGTGTTGGCCTTCGGCTGATTTTGCCGAATTTTAGAAAAAGTTTTAGGCCAAACGGAGGTTGGATTCGGATTCAGCGCGGAAAAACGCTTGAAAATGGCTTTTTGTTTGCTAAATTCTGAGTCCGGATGCCCAAAAACGGACTCCCGGAAGTTTTACTGGATTTCTGGTGCATGGGGGAGCCGTGGACCGGCGGGGGTGCCACGTGGCGCCGCCTGATTGGTCGGCGCACGCGGCTGGATCCACGGAACGGTTGTAGTGTGACCGGGGTGCACCGCTGGGGGCGTGGACCGGCGGGTGTACACGTGGCAGCGCGAGATTGGGCGGCCCACGCGCGCTCGGTCCACGGGCGCGCGCGGGGAGTCGTGGACCGGGGGCGCGCCACGTGGCAGTTCCTTATCGGCGGGCTCACGAGCGCGCGGTCCACGCGACGCGCGGGGCAGGTACCGGGGCAGGTGGCCGTACGCGGGCAAGAGCGGGCGACGTGGGCAGCACCACGTGGCGCCCGCTGGTTCGCGGGCGCCACCTACCGCGTTGACTGCGGGCAGGACACGTGGCGCCCTCCGCGGGCACTTGCACGGCTGCCGCTTGTTCGGGCGACACGTGGCGGGCCCCGAGGCGGGTCGGACGAAGCCGGGATCCCGTCCGACGGCGCGGTTTGGGCTGGGCCGCACTGTGCGCGCCCGAAAGTTGTGGGCTGGGCCGCACTGTGCGCTCCCGAAAATTTCCGGGCGCCCGAAAGTTGGGACTCATCCGGAATTTTCTCAAATGATTTCTTCAGCCTATAAATACCTGCCCGAGCTGCCTTCTTGAGGGCTTTTCTCCCATTTTCGAGCCTCCTCTGCCGAGCACCCTTAAGAAGATTTGTTCACCTTCGAATGCTTGTTCATCCTGCAAAGTTTTGGAATTTTTAGGAGCACGCATCCCGAGGTTCTGGATTTTACGGCGCGGCGCGACGCTGCATTTCCGGAGTTCTTCTTCGTCGCAGTTCGGTGTAAAATTCTCCCTGGGCTACCCCGACCTTCTTTTTCTGTGATTCTTGCGCCGACAGACTTCTAAGAGGTAGGGCTTCATCTTTCATTTTGATCGCGCTTTCCCATTTCGAGTATTTGGCATGGATCCCGAGGCAACACTGTGACCCATTTTCTGTGTGGATTCTTGAGATAGCAGCGGAGTGTTTTGGCCATATCTTCGCGCGCGAGCGTCAGACGGAAACGTGCTTATACAACTTTTTCATCTACAGATCGCAAGGAACGCGCTCGTATTTTTCTTGGATTTTTCAGAGATTTATTTCGAGGTGAAAATCCCTGTTTCTCTGTGTACAGTGCTACAATTTTTAACACAGATTTTGTTTGAGTGTACCACCTTGCCGAATTTATATCTTGATTTACCGAAGTCAGATTTGGGCGTACAAGCAGCCGTTTCGAAAGTATCGACGCGAGGATCGCTGTGATATTTTTCTGGGAATTTTCTGGGCATTTTCAGCAGGTGAAAAATTAAGCATCTTTGGGACTGTTGTTGTATGTGATTGTAAGAGCAGTTTTGGGAATTTATGTGTAATTGTGGACTTTGTATTGTGCCCAGGAGAGTTGCGGGTGTTGCTGGACTTATTGGAGCAAGAGATTGGATTTATCTGGTATTTTCAGCTGTTGGGATTTGGACAGTTAGCACTTCAGGTGGGTGGTTGTTGTACTCCTCTCCTTTGGTATGCCCACTAGGAACATCAGAGTGTCCCCTTGTTATTGATGCTAAACTTATTGTTGGTAGCCTTGCATGCTCTAGGGAACTAATTAATGGTTAATTGATCCATGTTGAAATTGTTGATAGCATGATTACTTATTTAGTCGCTTATTTATTCTGGACTGCATGTTTAGGGGCAGGATAGTAATTGAGGACTGTAAAATTGATGATCATTCATTTGAGACTGTCACCTTAGCTCTTGTTGCTCTAAATTGATTACTCTTGTAAATTAGACTAAAATACTGGGACAAATGCATGATTAAACTGGTCACTTAGCTAAGTCATCTTTTTACTGCTACACTATCTTTTGGGACTTGACTTAGGAGAAACCATGCTTTTATTCTTTTTCTTTCTCCTATTATTTAGACTTGAGGCATAGATGCTCGGGTTCGAGCGGGGGTTGATAGTGTAGTCAGGTGCTGGGGATTTGGGACAGGTTGGGCTTTATGACAGGGTATTGCGGCAACCACGGATTTTGGGTGGTTGACCGGGTTGTACTATTGCATCAGATTGGGTGATGGGGATCGGGCTATCTTTTGTGGAGGGTTTTTCCCACTTGATTGAGTCATGATCCAGTCCTGCTATATCAGGTTACTTGTGGTTACTTACTTTCCTCGTGTGGGTCGCTCCCCACGAGTGCCACTCCGGAGTGCGCGGCAGACAGATTTTGAGTCCTGGGGACTCCTTTGCTTCGGTGTTATGCGTAGGCTGGCATACCCGTCGCGGCAGAGCAGGCAGTGCCAGTGTCTACTGGCGGTCAGATTGCGTCGTTTTGACAGGCTTCCAGATACTGATGCATACTTTTTCCATCCTTGTTGGTTGGTCATGTAGAGGCATATTAGGGGTAGCATTTACCAGTTGTTACACTTGGCTTCACCCCCTTTCTTTTTCTTTCCCCTTTTTGCCTCTGTGTACCTGGTGGGCATGTCTGAGCTGAGGCTTTACCCACTAGGGGAGGCTACTGTTTATAGTAGTACTTACCCCCATTGTCTTTCTTTGTTTTTTTTTCCTCCCTATTTTGCAGAGTCCTCTGCGGGAGTTGCTGGGCCGTCAGCAGCTGATCGAGGTAAGAGGATTGCGGACTAGATAGCGAGCCACCCGAGGGATGTAGCTGGAGTTTTTGGTGTACCCGGTTTTCTCAGACAGCTTTTTACTATTTCTTTTTGGGTCTGGCTTTTGCCAGCTTTTTGTATATTTTTGGTGAGCTGGGAGAGATGTTGTATTTATTTTTACAGTTGTACCTTATTTTACTTCCAGCTTCTGTCTGAGATACAGTAGATTTAGTTCAGCTCTGATTTTTATGCTCTTTTATTATCATCTCTTATATTGAGCAGGTTACCGACGCTTCGTGTACGCGGGAAATACCGCATGCACGGCGGATCTGTGGACGGGCCCGGGTTCTGGTTTTCACCCGGGGCGTGACATCCAAACTTTTTCTTCAGAAAAATTCAGAAAAATTCCAGAAAATCCAGAAAAAGATTATAAGAACTTTTGTGTATCAACTTTAAATGAAAATCATCGTTTCATACAACAAGAAATAGATTATGCCAAATCTATCAAAAATATCCAAATAACGAAACGAAAATTTATAAAAATTAAATCCCTTAAAGTTGAACAACTTCAATCACATCTGACATGATCTTATGAGTAATGCCTTTATCAAATCATCAATTTGGTAAAGAAAATGAAATACCAAGATCAATAGATATTTGAAAATCCCAAATATGTTAGATAATGTATCTAGTCAATCTGTTGAAGAGAGTGGCTCTTTGAGCATCTTTCATTAAAATTCCCACCTTATACCAACCTTGAAATTTGACAGAGTCAAGTATTTCAACATGCATTTTATTTAATTAAACTTGAAAAACCTTGCTTGGTATACATGTGGTAGCTGCACACAGTACTCGGACGACCGAGGTGGTAGCTCTTTCCTCCATGTGGTGGTAGTTTTCACACTCCTTATTGGGATGTAACACTTTTCACATCTTTGAGCATATCACTTTTCTTTGACTCCCCCTCAATTGGCTATCAATTATTTAAGATATAAGGTATTCAACCAAAAATTGATCTCGAATTCATACTCGACTAAATAGTCAAATAAGATAATAACTATACCAAGAGATCATTGAGAGAGAAATTGACTTTGATCACTTAAAAGATGACTTAATTAACATAAATGATCATTGCATCAACTGAATTATTATGATATCAAAAACATAATAAATTTCTAAATGTATGAAAGGATGCAGTCAAAGTCAATATGACTAATGCTCAATTAATGTTCTATGTACAAACATAGATAAAGAACAGAAACACAAAAACAAAACCTAACCTAAGGATTGGTTTCAAAAAAAATTTATTTCAAGGAAAGCATTCCAATTGCCTTACGCAAATGAATAAATCGTTTTTGATCCAAAGGTTTTGTTAAAATGTCAGCTAACTGATCCTCAGTTGAAATATAGGAAAGTTGAAGAATATTTGATTCAACTAGCTCTCTTAGAAAATGATATCTAAGTTCAATGTGTTTTGTTCTTGAGTGCAACACAGGGTTTTTGGAAATGTTTATAGCACTGGTGTTGTCATAGAGAATCGTTACCGAAGTTGTTGAAATTCGGAAGTCGCTCAATACACTTTTCATCCAAATGAGTTGGGTTGAACAACTACCTGCTGAAATATATTCCGCTTCGGCAGTCGAGAGTGTAATGCAGTTTTGCTTTTTACTATGCCATGCAACAAGGCAATGGCCAAGATAAAAACATGCACCACTCGTACTTTTCCGATCATCCACAGATCCTGCTCAATCGGCATCTGAGTATCCAACAATGTCAAGACTTGTTCCCATAGGATACCAAATTCCGAAATTTATTGTTCCTTTGATGTACCGGATGATCCGTTTCACCGCTTTCAGGTGAACCTCCTTTGGTGCTGATTGATATCTCGCGCAAATCCCAACACTAAAGGATATATCCGGGCGACTAGCCGTGAGGTAAAGTAGACTTCCAATCATACTGCGATAAAGTTTCTCGTCTACATTCTCACTAAGTGATTCACTTCCAAGTCCCTTATGGCTAGTTCCCATTGGAGTCGGAAAATCTTTAGAATTTTCTAAATCAAACTTTTTGACCAACTCCATTGCATACTTGGATTGACACAGATGGATTCCTTCATCACTTTGTTTAACTTGTAATCCAAGAAAATATGTCAATTCGCCCATCATGGACATCTCAAATTCGCTTTCCATGGTTTCAGCGAATTTAGAAGCATCATTATCTCTTGTTGCACCAAATACAATGTCATCGACATAGATTTGTGCTACAATGAAGTTATTTTGATAATGCTTCACAAAGAGAGTCCTGTCAGCTCCCCCTCGAGTATAGCCCTTCTCCAAAAGGTGCTTTGTCAACCTTTCGTACCATGCTCGCGGTGCTTGTTTCAGACCGTAAAGAGCCTTTTTCAAACGAAAAACATGGTTAGGTAGTTTATGGTCCACAAAACCTTTCGGTTGAGCCACATAAACTTCCTCATTTAAAAACCCATTTAAAAACGCGCTCTTAACGTCCATTTGAAATAATTTATTTTAAAATGACAAGCAATCGCAAATAGGATACGAATGGACTCGAGTCTAGCTACAGGGGCGAAAGTTTCATCAAAGTCTATACCTTCTACTTGAGAGTAGCCTTGAGCAACTAACCGTGCTTTGTTCCTGATGATAGTACCATCCTCATTTTTCTTGTTCTTGAAAATCCATTTGGTACCTATCACATTGTGTTGCTTCGGAGGCTTCGTTAATTCCCAGACTTTGTTTCGCTCAAATTGATGGAGCTCTTCCTGCATTGCTTCAATCCAGTAGTCATCCTGAAGAGCTTCATCAACATTCTTTGGTTCGATCATGGATACGTAGCAAGCGAATCCGCAAACCAATTGTCTCCGAGTTCTGACTCCTTCTTGTGGGTCTCCAATAATGTTCGATTCAGGATGATCCTTGGAGATGCGTAACGTTTGAGGTAACGGAGTACTCGGAGGTACACGAGATGATTCCTGCACATCAGATAAACTTGAAGAACCGTTAGATGCATCATCATTATCGGAAGAATTGTTAGAGAAGATGCATTAGCAGGTGTATCATCATCAAGAGAGATATCGAGGGTAGATTTTTCAGATGCAAAGTGAAAAGCTTCATCTACTTTAACATTTATCGATTCTACGATCGTCTTAGATTCCAAGTTAAATACTCGATATGCTCTACTGTTTGTAGAATAACCCAAGAAAATCCCTTCGTCACTTCGAGAGTCAAATTTTCCAAGATTTTCGCGATCACGTAAAATAAAACACCGACTCCCAAAGATACGAAAATATTTATTTGGTTTTCTACAAAACCATAGTTCATATGGTGTATTTAAAGTTCCCGGGCGCAAATACACTCGATTAATTACATAGACAGCAGTGTTCACAGCTTCAGCCCAAAAATATAACGGTAAATTCCGGCTATGAAGCATAACACGTGCCATCTCCTGTACGACCCTGTTTTTGCGCTCGACTACACCATTCTGTTGAGGTGTATAAGGTGCTGAGAATTCATGTTTAATGCCGTTGGAAGTGCAAAAATCAATGAATTTAGAATTTATGAATTCTCCACCTCTATCACTTCTAACACGAGTAATCTTTTCATTCTTTTCAATCATAATACGATGGCAAATCTCGTGAAAAGAATCAAAAGTATCAGCTTTCTTTTTTAAAAATGCTACCCAAGAATATCTAGAGAAATTATCAACCAATAAGAAAATGTACCATTTACCTCCCAAAGATGGTTGACGAGTTGGCCCCATTAAATTCATGTGCAAAAGTTCCAAAGGCCGTTTTGTACCAATGTGGTTCAAGTTCTTGTGTGCAGTCATAGACTGTTTTCCCTTTTGGCAACCGCCACACACAATGTTTTGTTCAAAAGAAAGTTTAGGAACCCCCTTGACCACATCTTTGTTTGAAATTCTAGCAAGTTCCTTAAAATTTATGTGACCTAGCCTTTCATGCCAAAGTGTTTCATTTTTCAAAGATGCTAGGTTACATTTTTCAGAAATTTTATTAGGAACTACATAACATTGTTTTCAGATCTAACCCCTTTTAAAAAGAAAACATGGTCCTTATCAGTTACAGTACATTCAACAGATGAAAAATTAACTGAAAAACCATTATCACAAAGTTGACTTATGCTTATGAGGTTAGTCTTAAGGCCATCAACAAATAACACATTATTCAGAACCGGGCCATCTGGAATAGCTACCGTTCCCTTTCCAACAATTTTGGAAGACCGACCGTCTCCGAAAACAACAAGTCCTCCGGAGATTTTCTCAAAATTTGAAAACAGTTTTTGTCACCGGTCATGTGACGGGAACACCCGCTATCCAGATACCAAGACGAATTATCATATGCATGCAAGGAAATATTAGTAACAAGACAAGGGAAAATTTCACCTTTGCGCACCCAAACCTTTTTGGACTGCGTCGGTAATGGTCGTGAAGTTATTCTCCTAGGTGAAAGCGTCTTGTTAGATTGATTGCTGCTCCTTGATGATGTCGTCTTGCGCGGTGAACTACCAAGGCTCTTTTCCTTTGAATGATTTGCATTTGATTTCTGAGGAATCACCTTTTTGGTAGTCATTGCAAGAGGTGCTTGAGTTGAGCGTTTGGCTCCCATCTTGCAATTTCTCCTTATGTGCCCTGAAATGCCACAACGAAAACATACCTTAGTCTTGACGATCCCGAAGAGGATGAAGTAGGCTTGTTGTCGTTGCTTGTCGTGAATTCCGGTGTCGGAGGAGGAGATACCGACTGAGGCACAAAAACTGTCCCACTCGAACTTGGACTGTCTCCAGTTTGAGTGTATCCGAGGCCGAACTTATTTGTTTGACCAAGACCAAGAAGCTTATCCAACTTACTCCTTCCAGAAGAAAATCTCTTTAAGTCATCCTTGAGTTGGAAAATGGTCTTTGTCATTTCCAATTTTTCCTGTCGAGCCTCGCCGTAGAGCTTCAAGAAGTAATTCGCTTTATCCACCATTTTACATGTTCTTCTCGAAATGCTCATTTTTCTCTTGAAGGGAAACATTTGTCTTAATCAGATTATCCCTTTCCACTTCAAGAGCGTTTGAGAGAGAAGTTGCCCTTTTTGCTTCTTCTTCGAGATCCTGCAATCTCCCTCTCAAACTCCTGTTTTGCTTTGCCAGTTTCTTTGAATCCCTCAAAAGCTTATGGTAGGCAAGAGCAAAATCTTCACCTTCAGAATTGCTCGATTCGTCGTCCGTTGCATTCTTTTCAACATGGGAGGAGTTGGACAGTGAATCGGATGTACTTGCCATTAAGCACATGAAGGGTGAAGATGTGGACGCGTGGAACGCTGTTGCGTTGTCTTCTTCATCACTTGAGGATGACTCATTTGACGTTGAGTTGTCATCCCAAGTGACGCTTGCATCGCCTTCTTCTTTGCCGGATTCTTGTTGGGACACTCCGTTGCAATGTGGCCGTAGCCTCGACATTTGAAGCACTGTACTTGTCCCTCTGAACTTTTCTTATCCTTTGAGAAGTTCTCTTGCTTTCTTGACTTGTAGCTTGAAGAACCCTTGCCTTTCTTCGACTTTCCGAAGGATGGAGTTTTGCTTGAATTACCCCTTCGAAAGTTGCGGCGAAACTTCCTTGTCAAGAGAGCGAGCTGCTTCTCAAAGTCCTCCATAGAAAGGTTCTCGTCATCGTCTGAGGAGGATGAATCCGCGTCTTCTTCTTTAGTTGATTTCAATGCATAACCTGAAGACTTAGAAGAGGATGCTTTTCCAGAAGAATAGTTAGTAGGAAATGTCATTTCATAAGTTTGTAATGCACCAACTAATTCTTCTACACGCATTTCGTCCGGGTGTTTAATTGTTTCAATGGCTGCGACCTTGGGCGAAATCGTTCAGGAAGAGTTCTTAGAATCTTTCTTACAACTTTAAATTCTGGAATCTTCTCTCCCAAGTTAGCACATGAGTTCACGATGTCTTGCAATCGTGTGTAATAGTCTGTGAAAGATTCATTTTCTGCCATAGAAATAGAGTCAAACTTGCTCGTAAGCATTTGCAGTTTCTGAATCTTCACAAGGTTAGTTCCCTCATGCGTAACTTGAAGAACATCCCAGATTTCTTTCGCAGTCTCACATGCCGAGACGCGAGAGAACTCAGTTTGTGACAAAGCATTAAATAAAGCATTAATTCCTTTGCCATTGTAAGAAGATAAATCAATCTCTTCCTTGGTCCATTTCGACCTAGGTTTTAAGGTGCGAACATCAGCAATAATTTCAGTTGGATTAGACCATCCTAATTCAATTGATTGCCACACCCTTTCGTCGATGGAAATTAAAAAGGCTTTCATCCGTACTTTCCAGTACGCATAATTTGTTCCATCGAAGAAAGGGGGTCGTTGATGTTTCCACCTTCAACCATTGTTTACAACCCTATTCCCGCTCTGATACCACTTGTTGGGTTATATATGTATAATTGGATCTAAATAGGGGAAAAAACACCTAGAGGGGGGTGAATAGGTGTAAACAATAAACACTCAAAAATCATTGCGCAATAAAACCCAATGCGGAAAAAAAAAATAACACGCAAGATTTTTACGTGGAAAAACTCCAAACCGGAGTAAAAAACCACGGGACCGATAACACGGCGAAATCCACTAGAATTAAACACGTACAAGGTGATATAACGTACTCACAGACGACTCAACCTTTTACCATACGCTCCTAGTAGATCTTCTCCGCTCGCTCCACAACGCTTCTCGAATCCACGATCCGCGCCCAACGCTGAATCCACAGCGTCCAACGTCGAGTCCACGACGTCCGACCGAATCCACGGTCTTCACCCAGTAGCACGCTTCGAATCCACGAACGTACCTCGCTCCGAATCCACGAGAGCGGTAGCACCTTGAATCCACAAGGCCACGTGAGTCCACGCGCCGATTTTTGGAAAAATCGTTGTTTTGGGTGGTGATGATCCGCCGAATACTTAGATTAGAAATAGATCGGAAATACCATCTAAGTATTCATTAATTTGATTCTACTCAAAATCTGAGTTTGGAAAACCTAGAATCAAATTAATCAATATAGATGAAGAAACATAGAATTAAATCTATTGATTTCCTTTCTTCTCTATATGTGGATTTTTCTATTTTGCAGATTTTTTCGTGTACCCTAAAAATGAATCGTATGGTCTATTTATAGGCTAGAAACCATTGGAAGAAGATAAGCATAAAAAACTAACAATTTCTGGAATTTTACAGGACGACGGTCCGGACTGGAAATCCTGCGATCCGGACTGTCATGACGAAACAGACTTTTTCCAGAAAAGAGGACATTCGGGATCCGGACTGAAATCTCTCGATCCGGATCGTTCATGCAATTCCTGCAAATTCCACGTTCGGGATCCGGACTGAAATTCCCATGGTCCGGACTGGAATTGCGCATGAACTAACCACCCTTCGGGATCCGGACTGTGATGTCCGATCCGGATCCTGAACATGTCCCATGTCCAGTTTTTGATTTTTATGCAATAAAACATTCTTCCAAGTGTTTCTACACTATAAGAAATATTCGGATCACCAAAAATATTTAGTTAAACGTACCTGATCCTTTTGAATTCTTCTTTCTTGAGATTGAGGTATATGATCCAAACTTCTTTATCTTCAATCTTCAAGACTTAACCAATTTCACGAAATACGCCAACACAAAATCCGTAACAAGGGGAAGGAGAGAGAGAGAAAGAGAGAGAGAGAGAGAGAGAGAGAGAGATGGGAACAGCTAGCGTGCACTGTGGGCATCCTAAAAATAATAATAATAATAAGTTTTGGTTGGTGAAAAAAAAAGGAGGGAAGTTATGGCGGGAACTAAAAAATTTCGTGGCAATAATAGTCGCCACTATATCTTTCATCTTTTTCGCGGCGACAAATATTGCCACTAAAGCTTTCACTTTACGCCACTACTTATGAAGTATTGGTGGCGACATCTTGATGTCGCCACTATTGCTTCATTATTGGTGGCCTATATCTTTACATTAGTGGCGACAATCATTGTCGCCACTGAAACATCTTTCTCTTGTAGTGATACAACAAATCTTTTTAGATGAGCACATTTCCAGAAGAAAATTTTAACTCGACTTCACCACTCCCTAAAACTTCAGAAGTATGTGTATCACCAAGCATGATACTTCTTGATTGTTCATAGGGAGTATAAACTTTAAACCAAATCTTATCATGACAGACATGCTTATTGGCACCAGAGCCTGCCCACCATCCTTCAGCATTTTTAATCAAGTATATGTCTGTTATCATTGCCACAAGTAGTTCCTCGGTAATGTTAGCTTGAGGTAAAACTTTACGTTTTCGAAATTTGCAAATTCGAGCAATATGCCCACTTTTGCCACAGGCATAACAAACTATAGAATTTTTCTCTTGAGAAGGAAGTCCTTGGTTATTTGAAGTTTTCTTAAATTGAGGTCTACCACTATTCTTTCCAATTTTCTTCCTCGGCTTCAAGTATGTATTTCTAGAATGATTGTTATTAGGTAAAGAATGAGATGATACTAAGTTTACCTTAGTGGCGCTAGCATCATTCTCTTTTGTTTCAAGTGCATCTTGATCTCTTGCCTCCTCTTCCACGCGAATGCGTGCAATTAATGTCTCGAGAGACATCTCTTTTTGGTTATGTCGAATGGTCTTTTGGAATTCCCTCCACGATGGTGGTTATTTATCGATGATCCCTAGCACGATCAAGTTGTCTACGAACTTAACTCCTTCGGATTGAACTTCATTGGCGATCATCTAAAAATCTTGAACTTATTCCACCACGGATTTTCCTTCGACCATTTGGTAGCGAAAGAAGCGACTAGCAGCGTACTTCTTTGCACCAGCATGTTCTGTATCATACTTAAGCTGCAATGCCTTCCAAATCTTTTTTCAAAGAAGTAAGTATTTTCATAATAATCATAAAACTGGTCTGAAAGGCAGTTAAGAAGATAATACCGACAGTTATACTCATCCTTCACGTATTTTTTAGTTTTCTCATAGTGTTCGAAAAGATCATCCTTCGTCATATTGTCGGTGTTAATCTTCTTTGGATTTTTCTCTGTAAGGACATATATATGCCACTTTAAGTAGATTGAGGTAAAATAGTACTTTTCCTTTCCACCTCTTCAAGTGGGCTCCTATGAAGCGGAAGGGCTTGTTAAGATCCCCGGTAGTATCATTGGACTTTTCATGTATAGCCTCCATCTTTCGAATCTCCTTAAAATTGTTGGTGTAAATACACAAAATAGAGGTTAGACTACAAAAAATATTGAGAAGTGTCAACGAGTCGATCAAGCTGAGGCAAGAATATCTCGCTCTCTTTAAGGAGATTTAAGCCCTCTGCGGTAGGCAAAGCCTTCGAACCGATGCATCAGAACACTGATTTGTCCCCTCCAGGATACAACGGCTCGACCCTCGTCATGTGGCTTCACCAACTCTGCATAAGTAGATGAGCCCAAAGCTCCACAAAAAAGAATACCTTTTCTTTGACCACTTTCTCTCTCAAGTAGTATATTTTTTTAATCTTTTTGATCTTTGCGTTGGTGTGTTTTTAGAGAGTAGAGAAGCTCTCTTTATATAGGCTTTGCATGCCTATAGGTTACTAGTTAAATTTATTAACATTATTAAGTATGAAAGTTATAAGAATAAAATTTTCTTTCAGAACCATAATAGGTTACATTTAAAGCAAACGTTGTTAGCTTCTTCAACAGTTCAAAAAACATGCTAAAGAGTAAATTCACCATGAATGTAAAACAAACTCCATAATAAATGTATTAAATATTAAAATATTACAACAAGAACAAAAAGAAAAAAAAAAAATAATATAAACACAAAAACCACAATATGTCTATATCAATAAAGAGTACATAGACCTGACCCAATATAATTAGACTTTAAAGCCATATTTAGAATTATTTTATAACAATTCTTTATGAAGTTTGCAATGCTCTGGATTCATGCGTGAAGTGTAATTTGAACATTGGACCAACAGCCCGAGGTGGAATGCTCCAACGTCGTATCAAAGAATGCTTAATGCTACTATTACTGTGAATAAGATCGAGAAAACCAGAAGCTCAGATAAGTCGACCTAATAAGATAAAAGCTTTTCTAAAAATTGATACTCGGAAATAATAATGACCCCTTGAGTTGATCTCATCGTCGGGTCATTATGTGCCTTGGAGCCTATAAACTCCAAGAAAAGGCATAACAACAGATCCAATCCACAGCTTCCCATCTCTCTCTTTCACTTCACTAACAAACCTCAGATTCCTCCCTTCGTATTGCAACGCTCCCACAATCTCACCCTCCTCGCTCAGCCTCAATGCAATCACTTGAGGGCCGAACTTGCTTAACAGCACAGTCACTTTCTGTAGATTGAAGGGGACTCTAAGAAGCACTTGTCTAAGCCAAGGAAGAGAGAGAGCCCATTGGAGAAGCCTCCCTCTCTTGGAGTAGAGGGCCAACCAAAAGCCGCCGTGTGGAATTCTCTTTATGTTATCTGGGAACCCTGGGAGTTGGGTGACCACTTCTAGTGTTGGAGTTGTTACCAGGGGTTTATGAAGCCAGTATCTTAAGATCCTGCAAGTGGTGGTCTCTGCTATGAGGAGGAAAGAGCCATTTTTACTGAGTGCCAAACCATTGGGAAAAGATAAAGCATCTGCTAGGACTTGGATTTCTTCTTTCTTCTTGGGATCATACTTCATCAACCTGCCAGTTTTATCTCTTGATATTACTGCTAACATGAATTCCCTGCAAAAACAAAGAGAATACATCCATATAGATAGATATCATCACACTCAATGCAGAAAAACTTGGAATTTGTTCCATTACAAAAAGCTAAAAAAAAAGGTTTTCTTTCAACGTGACTGTTAGGTTTAGTGATATCAAATTCACCTGACAATTTTATTCATTTTTTATTTGATTTAGTAACTCATATAGTATGCTAGTTGATAATAGATTTTAGGGTTTAGTTCATCCGTTAGCATATTGGGCCAGGTGGGATTATGAGAGAGATTCTATTGAATATAGTTTAGAGAGAATACTATTTTGCTTTCTAGGATTTGTTTTCTTGTAATTAATAGAGAAAAGACATAGAGAGTTGGTAAATGAGTCCTCTTATTCTTCTTGTTTGATTCAAGCTTTTGATTGGAAAAATTCTAAGAATCATTTCAAAATGGAATTCGTGGAATCGAAAAGTACTTCAAAGGTGTAAAGAAGGGTTTTTTCAATTGAAATGTTTCATGCCTATTGTAATAAATTGATAATTTCTAACTAAATCTTGTAATCTTCTCAATTTGATAGTATATTTAATTTTTCTGTATCCTTGAATGTAGTCTGGTTTTGGACGAATCACGTAAATATTCTTGCATTATTGTGTGGTTGTGTTTGAATTTTCTTTTTCTACTTCATTTACTCTAAATTTTGTACTCCTTCGTTGTGGGTGATTAAAATACAAAGCATTTATTTATTAGTATTGTTAATATCTTGTTACTGTGGTTCCGTCATTATCGCACTACAGTAAAATTGCCTAGAATTATGAAGCAATTAGTTGAAAATTTCATTTAAAGTGAGTCCTCTTGAATATTAAATACTAGAATAATTTTCTATAGCAGTTTAAACTTGCAGAGTGAGCTACCATCTTTTATCAAAAAAGTTTTTGAGTCCTCAAACTTTAATTCGACATAATTTTTGGCTCAATTTATGACACACGCGATACTTTAGTCCTCAAACTTTTAATTAATTATAATTTTATGAGGTATGTGATATTTTAGTTCTCAAACTTTCTAAGTTATAGCAATATTTAATGATGTAACAATAATTAAGATTAGTATCACTTCGACATTAATAATTCATCAATATTTATTAAAAAATAATTTGGTTGAGCGATGATTGTAATAATTTAAAATGTTCGACACACATCTTATAGTTACGAGTCAAAAGTTTATAATTAATTAAAGTTTAAGGACTAAAGTATCATTCGCCTTATAATTCTATAAAAGAAATTACAGCAAACTAGAGTTTGAGGCACAAAAGTGTAATTTACCCAAATTACCCTATTTTTTTTACCTTCTTTGAAAGCGAGTGCTGCTATCTGTGAAGTAGATGACCCCACTATCCTGATCAATATCAAGGCTGTTGGTGAAGTGAAATGGAAGGCCCTGGGCTTGTGTTGCAATTGGCCTGGTTGCATTGCTCTTATCCTTCCCCTCCTCCGTAATGGGTTGCATCACCCGTAACCCTAGATATGCATCAGCCACATAGAGTTCCCCTGTTCTCTCATTGAACTGCAACCCTAATGGGCGCCCACACTCGTGCTCTTGTTTTGTATCCTTAGAGCCTCTGCACCTATCCAACCTGGAAAATCAATCGCATCATAGTCGGACTAAAGTTCAATAGTTTTTTGGTAATAGAAGTTTAATTCTTGGAAAATCAAAGGGATGTTGACATAAGCCATTTTTATTTTTTGGGTTACATTGTGTGAAAGTAATGTGCTCACAACAATTAAAGAACTTGATAGAAATTACGATACTAATTTGATTGTTTCGTTCACTTCGGTGAAGAGACCCATAATTCATCGTTTAATGGGAAGAGGATTCTCGCACTTTCCAATTAATTAACTATCCACCGTCCAATTTGCTAATAATAATGCTCAACAGCACTCTCTAGAAGTGTTGGTAGGTATTCCGTGATCTTGAGATCCGGGTTCAAATATCATTTTGAGCATAAAGTGTGAGTGTATTCTGACCTACCATCATACTCAATAAAAAAAAATAAATAAAAAATCAAAAAAAAAAAAAAAAAAAAATTCAACTTGAAAGACCACGAAATTTGCACAAGGGTGACGACCCAAAAAGATCTCATCCTATATATCCATTTGTTATTGTGAAAATAAGTGGTGTACCTATTAGATTTCAAGGTGTTTTTCTTTTTTTTTTTTTTTTTCAATTTATGAGATTTTCAAAATCATAATTTTAATCACATCATATCATTTTTAAAATTACTTAAAATTTGTAGGGAGTGGATGTTTTACATTTAGCGCCAATTTTCTATGGAGTTAAAATGAGAGGATTAAATATCATCCTTCTAATATTTATAGAGTAAATATTATTCTTGTGAAAAAAATTTTCTTTACTAGTATTTAGTTGCGTGCTATGAATGTAAGTGAAAGCAAAGAAAGTGAGGATAGTGAAAGAAGGAAAGAGAAATGAAGGAGAAAGAGACGAGAAAGAGAGGAGAGAACATGAAAGAGAGAGGGATGAGAGATAGTAAGAAGATAGAAAGCGAAGGTGTTATAATTTGGTTTAGATTTATATTTATCTAAATTGAAGTTAAATCCTAATTTAATTAGGATAATATGAGATTTAGATTGTTTGGTATAACTAGAATTTAATTAGGAGTTCAATTGGACTACAAATCCTAATTAGATTCTAGTTTGGAGATATATATTATATATAGCATACTCGGCCATTTTAATGAAGTCGCAACTTTAATTAGTCGAAGCCCTAATTAATTTAGGTCAACCAAGAAAAATGCGTGTTGTTGGTGTTGGAGGATATACGACCATATTAATGAAGCCGGGATTTTAATTAGAGCTCATGCTCTAATTAATTTAGCAACCCAAGAGGAGAGAGGCCGTATTGGAGGAGTCATATGTTGCTAATGAAGCCGGCAACTAATTAAGAAATTAAAGCTCTAAGGTGAGGGCGTCTATACGATTGGATTCTTCAAAATCGTTAGGGTGGACGTAAATTTTGATATTTCGACTTTATTTGGAGCTTCGGTTTTCTTGAGAGATATAATCTTTGTATTCTACTTTTAATATCAATAAAAGTCTTTGCTCCGTCTTCGCCCATAGATGTAGGTCGGTGGCCGAGCCACGTAAATCTTGGTGTGCTCTTTCCTTTTCTTTTCTTACATTATTTTTTTCTTGGATATATTTTTCGCCGTTTCGATTTAACAGAAGGTCCAGATAAAAGAAGAAAAGAAGGATAAGAGTGAAAGCAAGGAGAGAGAAATGTGAGACAAGAGAGTGAGAAAGATAGGCAAAGAGATAAAGGAAAGGGAGAACGTGAGAGATTCAAATTGTGAGGAAAGAGAAATTTATTGTACCGAACTTCTGTAAATTGCGGGATTCCCATGAGAGAAATAGTATTTTATACTATCAAGTTGGTGTTGGCTAAGTTTGAGGATTATGCAAGTGTTTCGATGCGAAAATGGTGTGGAAACGAACTCGGGAGACCAAAATTTACAAATTGTGGTTTTGGCCAGGTGTACCATTACTTAGGATGGGATATATGTACTCAGTTACGAGTTGGTTGGGAATAGCTCTCGGATTTTGCGAAACTTCAGAGTGTACCAATACTGACGTTTGTGTGTATCGATACTAATGTTGTGAATACTGGTATGCAGTAGAGATGACCTAAGTATAGGGTTTTAGTTTTGCGAAACTGGCCCCGAGTACCGGAACATTGGAGTGGTGTACCGATACTGAGGTTTGAGTATCGGTACTCAATGCTACGAAACCTGAAATTGCACAAGTTGGAAATTCTAATATTTGGAGGGCTTTAGAGCATTTTGTTACCTTCTATAAATATCCTGTCTCCCTTCTCTTTCACTGTGAACACAACAAAGGGAGAATAGAAGTGCGTTCTCTTGTTCTTCTCCTTCAACATTGGAGTGGTGTACCGATACCGAGGTTCGAGTACTGGTACTCAATGCTACGAAACCTGAAATTGCACAGGTTGAAATTTCTAATGTTTGGAAGGTTTTACAATATTTTGTTACCTTCTATAAATACCTTGCCTCCCTTCTCTTTCACAGTGAACACAACAAAAAGGAGAATAGAGGCGGGTTCTCTTGTTCTTCTCCTTCTTTTTCCTTATTTATTCCCTGCTTTACTTCATGCTCATCCTTTTCTTCTTTCTCTTTCTTTCTTCTTAGGATTTATTTTGAAAATTTTTAAATGAAGGCTTTTGAGATAGAATTGAGGTGTTTAGAATTCTCATGTTGGTTGGAATTGAAGCCCCAATATCTTGATTTGGAAAAAATTTAAGAATTTCTTGATTTGAGATATTTTTCACATATTTTTCATGTAATTTTTGATGAATTTTAGGATGAGGTTTCTAGATGGTTGTAATCCCATCTTTTAGGACTAGAAGAAAAGAAGGGACAACTTAATTGATTTGAGGAAACGAAAGGCTTATGTTGACTATCCGGTTGGTTTAAGTCTCCAAAATAGGTGATCTCTGTCTATATCTTATCCATTTTGTTTCTAGTTGTTTTTCTATTCTATAATGCATGAGATGAATCTACTCAAAATAAATATTTCTTGTTACACAATGAGACTTGAATATAGATAGAAAATCTAGCTATTAGAGTTCAATTTTTTATATACATGCATGCCATGCAAAATGTTGTTATTTAGGCTTTTTTATTAAAACATATTAATTGGACAAGGCAAATGACATGTAGGGCTTGATTCGTGTTAGCACACACAAGGTGTTCGACAAAATGCCAATGTAATGAGAAAACTTTTATTAGTGTTCATATGCGACTTAATGAGTATGTATTTGCACTTATAGCTTGCAAGAGCCAAAATGAGCTCAATGAGCAATTTAACTTGTGAGGGTCATTCCCTACAAGTCGTAACCCTTCGGAGGCAGATGCCATTGTTCGCCTCATCCTAGCTGTTGAGTGCCAATGTGGGTTTGTGTGTGATTGTTTGACATCCCACTCAGCAAGGCGCAAGCTTCAAGGGACTTTGTTTGGTCAGGTCATGTGCAAATTGTGTAGTCAACATATATTCATGTATATAGATACAAATAGAGCTGATAGTTGACATAGTTGACACAGTAGAGGCATGATAGTAGACTTTACTTGTTGTTAGCATTTACTTCCTATCCACATCTACAATCTATTATCTTAATATTGTACCTCTAATAGACCTAGTGGGTAGAACGCTCCTTACAGCGATTGTATACAATGGGAAGTATTTTATATAGTTCTCACACCCTCTTGTTAGCTTTTTTTTCAAAGTTTCCCTCATTCTCCGCAGGTGATCAAGGCAAGAGGGTTGCGCAGTAGCTAGCTCTCCACCCTTCCTTTCGGTGTATCTAGAGGTGGACCCTTTTGTAGAATATGGATATTTTGGAAAGATGTACTATTTGACTAAACTTGTAATAGTTCATTAGGATTAGTAGTCGCTATATAATAATTGTTCCATGCTTTGATACTCCAACTCGTTGGAAACACTTATTGTTTATATGAGTTGATTTGTTGTTGTTGTCGCTTCGTGTGTGCAGGTGGTCCTAATGCACATGGCGAATCTGGGGCGCCCTGCCGATAGTGCTTCTGTACAAGCCCGGGGTGTGATAGATTAAAGTGGTATCAGAGCCTCGGTTGAGTCTTAGATTGACATAACAAATGTTAGGTGGAAATTGGACTATAAGAACTAAGATCGTGAGTGACGGGATTTAATATGACTAATAGTGTAAGTTGAGCGATTGGGTCTTGTTGATGTCTCTAATAAGATATTGTAGTTCGATCGAAGTGGTTGCATCGTCAATTTCCTTGGATGATCAGGTTAGCAGCCAACAACATAATATCAGAAAATGGTTGAAGCACGCTTCACCTACTTTTGCATATTGTAGTTTGTTTTATATTGAGCGGGGTTGCGCTTGAATTAGGTCGTAATAGTCTAATATTATTATTGCGGATTGTGATGTATTTCCGCGGTAGACCGACGATGCGCTCCACGGCGATTGAGGCGGTTGAGTCAGAGACATTTGCATCCTCTAGATCTAGTGAGATCTAGGAGATTATAGGAGTCGTTGACCTTGTTGGCCAGCATAGTGGAGAGACAGGAAATGGAGGCCCAGTTGCAAGCTGAGGCTTTCCATCGTTAGGATGAGAGGATGAAGAAGTTGGAGGAATTTTTGATTTAGCAGGTGATGGTGGCATGGGCAAATTAGGAGCCCCCACTAGTGCTGCAACAGAAGATTATGGGAGGAGCGACAGTAACAAATCAGTCGTTATCGCCGAGTTATTGCACAATACTCTTAGCGCTGAGCATAGGAAAGAGATTAGAGGCTGTTAAGACCAAAATTTTTGCCTCTTAAGGAAAGGACACGTAGCACCCGCTATCGGCTAAAGAACGTCAGCCGATAGGAAGATGAGCCAAAAAGAGGGAAGACCCACGACTTGTTCTTACCGTTGGCCAAAGGCGCCAGCCGACGAAAGATAAAGTCAACCAAGGAAAGATTCGCGTCTTGGTCAACACCGATCTCACTCACAACAGTACATATCACGCGACTAACGACAAGAAGATCATTATTTCAGTCCAGGATCGGTTTCGGTTGAAGACGACCGCTAGACCACCCCAGTCAAGGACGAGGAAGGCGAGAGTCCAAGATGGCTTTTCGGCTGCTAGAGCCGAGAAGGGAAAGATCTTGAAAGGGAAGAGTGCGAGATTTCGGGCATGGATCTTGTAACTAACCCGAAACGGCAGGTCGTGCCCAATACTAGAAAACGCCAAGGATCATGCTCTAGCGCAACAATTAGGGGATAAACATGGACGGAGAAACGACTACTATACTGTTTGAGGGCGTTTGGCTCAATAAAAGATAGTTGTTGGATATCCAATAACTTTCCCTAATTTGTGCCGATAATTCAAACCGGTGCCTAATAATTTGGTTCGGGGAGTGTATAAATATCCGAACCATCGAAGGAAAAGGGATCCGGCAACCTCGTAAGCCCGGTACCACCCCAACATTTCCTCTTATCTAGGAGTAGGGTAACTTAACTTTTACCTTTTTTTTTTACTGCTTTTCTAGGAGTAGGCTTAATTGTAATCCTTCTATCCCTATCTTCTTTCTTGTATCCCCTTCGTCAATTATATTCGGCTCGTTAGCCGTATCATTACCTCTTTACCCGATTCGACTAATCTAAGTCGAAACCAGCGATCCCTCTCTATCTTCGTAAACCTGATTCGACTGTCACCGATCACTTGATTGTTGGCACGCGGCGCACTTCGACACATTTGGAATGTCACCTAGGGGCCGATCGTGCGCAAGCCACTTTTTGGCCCCAATAACCTTCTTGGCATGCCGTGTGGGACACTCAGGTAAATTTTGCCTAGTCCTACCACAAGCATGTCACAACTCCTAGAGCTGTATGAGGAGTTGGCACTACCCGAGCCGTCCCTATCAGAGCTATATGGGCAGTTAGCCCAAATGATGAGGTCTCTAGAGAGAAGAATCCGAGCATGGGATGCTGACGCCCCGGCCTCAGATGAGTGTCTCACTCGTTTCGGGCAATTTTTAGCCCTAAACGAACCATACCAGGAAAGTCCACCATGACCTCCACCAACTCTACCACCACCGGTACCGACACAACTAGTTTTGTTGGCATCGGTAATGATGTAGGCGCAGTAGGTTACGCCCCCTACTACGGCACCTCTGATGGGGGCAGTGCAGCCTCAAGCGGCTCCTATCCTGGCGCATGATAGGCCGATGAGTTTTAGCATCGGCCACCAGCGGGAGACCAACCAGGGGTTACCCTCGGTACCTTTTCTGTCGGAGCATCAACCCCACACTAGGGGAAGGGTGACGGAGGGGCAGGTCTTCGAGATAGGACTTGCCTAAACACAGGCAGGCCCGGACACACCGCCGCTTGTTTCGCTTTTCCCATCGTGTCAACAGACCCCCGCGGTGGGTAAGTCGGCATAGGGACAGGTCCCAAAGAAAAGACCGGCTCAGGCAGGTCAGGTGGCCCCGCCTCCTGAAACAGTAAGGCTGGTATAGCCGGCTGTCCTGATGGCCCCGGCAGCGAACATTTAGCCTCACGCCCGGAAACGGGACGTGTCCAGCACGAAGGTCAGGACGACTGTATGGCCGATTATCGCATCCTCGTATCCCAGGGATGCGGATAGGGGACACCCATATATGGCCAATTGGATAGGGTCGTTGTTCGATAAACACTCGGGGGTGGTAACTAAGAGCGTGGTTGAACATGTAGATCGAGAGTAATCAAGTCATTAGCATTGACTTCGGCTGATAATTAGATAGCCGAAGAAAGTATCGACTCATAAAGCCGAGATCAGAATAAAGAAAATCGACGGGGTCAGCTTATATTTGCCGACCCCGAAAATAAATCAGAAACTAATCCTTTCCTCCCGCAGGTGAACATGATCGGCCTCAAAGGGGAGGAGCCGACCAAGGAACCCAAGCCTACCGCGGAGGAAAAATCGGCTCAGAATATGCTTTGGCTTTGCACTTGTTGTAAGGTCGAAATGACGGAAAAAGATTGGGATGATCTCCTCGTTCACATACCCGAGGAGGTGGAGGATTGGTACGCCTTCATCTTCGGCGTTGAAAGCACGAATTGAACCGCCTTGACCACCGGTTGAGACTAGAGTTGGCTGAAGGGCCCAACAGACGGCCCTCCAAAGAAGATGATGATAAAGAAGAATGCGAGCCTCTTATCCAGAGACCTCCACGAGCCCCGCAGCGACAACGAAGCCCCCGCCATGGACACGGGAGAAGCTGGGTCCAAGGGGTACCCTGAAGACCTTTTGGCCAAAAGGCCGAAAGGGGATTGGCATTTGGGGTCTCGCGGCGCTCATCATGGCTCGGGTCGCGCCAGAAGCACGAATCGCCGGGGGCAGGAGAGGCCCTTGGGAATCCCGATACCGAATTCCCTTGGCTCACCAAGGGAGAAGTAGAGACCCTAGGCACTCGGCTAACCCGAGAACTCAGGATACAACCATGGCCCAAGCCATGGCAGAGAAGAGAGATCCTCAGGGAGCACCTGAGGAAGATGGACCCACCTACAGATGTGCCGGTGGAACAGTGGTTCACGTCGACCGGAACGGCCAGATGGCAAGGGCTAGTCATGACGAAGATGCAGAAATGTCGGCTGTAGAGACTGGAGGCCAATGCCCGTAACAATGGTGTCATGACCCGTTGGTCACAGCCAAACCTGCGGTGGGAACGACCCACGCATCGGCTCTTCTCTGCACCAATGCATCACAACCAAAAAGCGGAAGTCTCCACTGCGACACCTCAGAAGAAAGCATCGATGCTTCAGTCGATGGTCGTGAGACCGGCGGATAGAGCCATCCAACTAGAGCTAGAAGCTCGATTGGAGGCCCTAGATGCTGTTGTGAAGCGCAGCCAGGAGGTGCCAGAGGGGCAATCGGAGCCCGAGGGGCCCGACAAGCGGAAACTCGGCAGGGTGGCCCGACGTGGGAGGTGGCCATCTAAAGACTACGAAGAGGTCCCAACGACGTCTTCGGCCGAAACAGAGGCCGAAAGAACGAAGATGCAGACCGACACATTGTCGGTTGACTCGAACCAGGGCAAAATTCCCCCTACTCTGGCGGTCGAGGAAGAACCACAAATAAAGCCAGCCGAATAGTGGCAAGCATTGGTTCCCCGGCCTAGGTTAAGTGGTACCGAAGGGGGGAGCCGACAAGCGGGGCCACGTTAAGGCCTCGAAAAGACAAGCCGGCATAAGAAGACGGCAGTTCCGACCATGACAACAAAGGCCGAAGATGTAGTGCACCGGCTCCGCAAAATAGCGAAGTGCGGTGAAAACACTCGTAACGCGTTTAAAATATAATTACAAATGAGTTCGGAGTGTTTCGGTTCGAAACAAAAGTCTTCGGATTGAAAAGTGAGTTGGCGAGGAAAGAATTGGAGTCATAAATCTGAAAAGCTCCATGTTTAAATTGTGTTTCGGAACTTTCTCATTGTGTTCGGGTACTCCCCCTTGAGTACCGGAACCAAAAGAGAAAAAAACCAAGTGTTGAAAAGCTACAGTTTGTGCTGTGTTCGGGTACACTTATTGTGTACCGGAACCCTGTGTTCGGGTATACCCATTGTGTACCGGAATTGAGTGAGAACCCAAGTGTTGAAAAGATGCAGTTGTGCTGTGTTCGGGTACACTTTTTGTGTACCGGAACCCTATGTTCGGGTACACCCATTGTGTACCGGAACTAAGTGAGGAACCCAAGTGTGAAGCTTTCGGGTTTAGAGGAACTTGGCTGTGTACCGGAACTCGAACCCTTGTGTATCGGTACTCAAGGTAAGTACTGATACTCAATATTAAAAGAGGAAATTCTGAGTCCCTGTGTTCCGGCACTTAAGGTGAGTACCAGTACTCAATGTCTAGAATTCTGGGACAGTGCAGGAAATTTATTTTTGAGTAAGGGCATTTTCGTAAATTCATAGTGGCCTGCAAACTTACCTACCCCTGACACAAAAGACCCCTCCCCCTCTCTCTCTTCCCATTTGAAACCCCTCCAACTCTCTCTCTTCCCATTTTTGAGTCTCTGTGTTCCTATTTGAAACCCCTGACACAAAAGACCCCTCTCCGTAAATTCACAGTTCGACGCCGGGGCGTGACAGGCATTGTTGCCTTCAAGGTTTGGCCTCAAGCTTGCGTCGGCCAAACCATTGCAAACCCTCGCCTGTGCTGGTGCTAGTTGCACTCCTAGCTCTTCCTTAGACCCCTAGTTGCTGATGCTTGACCTAGAGTCCCCAAAACCCGAGCTCTGCCAAGTTACTCCAAACCGAGCTCTTGAAACCTTGTGTTTAAGTCAACATGCTCCAAGCATTGTTCCAGCAGCTTGCTGGCCACCCAATGGTGAGCCCCTGACTCTCCTCAGTCCCCTGAATTTAGTGCTCACCTATGAGCCAAGTTTAATTAGGTGTTTAGTTGGGCTCTAGCAAACCAAGCCTCAAGAGACCAAGCTTGCCCCATGCATTGCTCCAAGAGCTTAACAGCACCTTTTAGGTGAGCCTCTGAGTCCCCTCGACCTCCTGAGCATGGTGCTCACCTTGCTTTTGCAAGTGGTTGAGTGGTTAGGTTAATATGGCTATGTAGGCCTTATGTCAATGAGTTTTGTTGACCCGAAGTTTTTCTCGAGCTCCGTGCTGCTCCCAAACAGCGAGCACAGTATTCAGCATCTCGAGAACCATCTGTTGGAACCTTCGGATTTATTCAAAAGCCTTGTAGAAGTATATCAAGACAAAACTTAGATTTTTGAGGGTTTTTATGCAATTTTTAGAAACCCTAGGGGCCTATTTGCAATTGTGACCACACGGGCTGCTTCGGGCAATGTGCACATTATCTCTGAACTTTTCGTTCGAGATCTGATGCTTTCTGTTGAGCGGAAATCGATTATCGAGTTGTAAATCGGCAAAATAGTCAGTTTATCGGCGATTCGGCATTAATCACGCAATTCAAGGAATTGCGGTGATTAATTATAGATACCAGATGTCCTCGGCTGTTCCCAATGCTGTCTTGACTGGTTCAGTGATTTCAGTTTAGCGTTGGCGACTTCCGGAGCCGACATCGACTTTTTCAGAGGTGTTTTCAATACATATGGCACCGTCTGAGTATAAAGTCACACCCAATGGATTTTGAGTGCCCGAACGTCTTCAGTGAAGCGTTCTGGGGCAGCACGTCAAGTTTCGTTTAATTCGGAGACTTGTAGGCATAGATCGGATTATAGTTGATTGATCATCGGATTTTTAAAAATTCCGGCAAACCCCAGGACTTCAGCGAAGTTTCCTATTTAAGCTTTGTGCACACAGTGCGTCGGTGGGTTGGGTATGTGAGAGTCTATTTTCTGACCTGTGTATATGATTCAGGTCCCAGCAGTCAGTCGCCAGCTCGTGAGCTATCCAGCGGATCCCGCGATAGTCTACCCTGAGGTGGGTTTAGCTTCGGTCCGGGCTTTATCATTTCGGCTCTATAGGGTACTGTGGTAGGTCGGCCCCCTGTGTTTGTTGTTAACCTTAATCCTCCAGTTGAACTTTCTACTTGCT
This sequence comes from Tillandsia fasciculata, assembly GCA_029168755.2. Taxonomy (NCBI): domain Eukaryota; kingdom Viridiplantae; phylum Streptophyta; class Magnoliopsida; order Poales; family Bromeliaceae; genus Tillandsia; species Tillandsia fasciculata. Next base: position 17,824,977 of record CM054938.1, read on the forward strand.
TTCATTCCAGCATTCATTATGTATAGCAATGTATCATCGATCTTGCAGTTTAGCTTCTCGTTATGATTTCATATTCAACATTTGGTATATCTATATATACAGTTGGACATTGTCATGCTTGCTTGGTCACTAGCCTAGTAGTATCAGCATTTCCTATTCTTCTACTGCATGTTAGAATAGGAGTTCAGCTTCAGTATATAGTGCAGTTATACAGTTATGTTGTCTAGCTTCAGTTGTTCTATTTATGTTATACAATTCAGTTGAGATTACAACTTTTATCATCCTGATTGGGATTTTTTGGCTCTTTGCCGATTGTTCGGTCTTTAGACCGCGAGCTTGAGCATCAGCATTATGATCGCCCTAGAGCCAGCCTTCAGTCACGTACACCGACGGTTTGGCCACCGTTAGGGTGTTCTTTATCGGTAGAGAGGTCGTCACATCGACCCGTTAGCCTAGAGTTCACTTTGAGTACGCTGGGTTATGATAGCGTATTGGTGCATCGGCGGGGCATTGGTCTAAGTCCTTGTGACCTATGACGGCTTCGATTGGGTATTTCAGTTCTAGATTGATGCATGATTTACAGATATTGGTACTCCAGAATTTATTCGCATGACTGGCACATGATTGTTATTACTCCTCGTTACAGCTTTGATACTTATGATTTACCATACTTGCTCTATTTTTTAGCGTGATTAGTATATATGTTGTTTATGGAGATTGAGCAGCATTATCTATTTGCCAGTTATTGCATTATTAGCTTCATCTATGAGTACCTACTTTTATTTCAGCATGATTATATCTATCTATCAGTTTTCAGATTATATTTAGGTTTGTTATCCGCTTATTATGGTATCCAGTAGGTACGACTTACTATTTCTTGGCCCGTTGTGCCCACTGAGATACATTTATGTTGTATCTCACACCCTTTGGGTAACCACCATTTCAGGTCAGTCAGGTGCTGAGATGTTGGGACGATCCAGTGAGCTTTCGCGATAGAGTTGTCCCCTGCTATTGGCCGCAGTGTCCCAGTGCATTATAATTCCAGTTTAGTTGATGATTCTGATCTATTAGTTGTTATTATTTGAGTATTTGTGGATTGTGTCTTGTGCAGTTGTGGATATATTTGGTTGTAGAACTGTATGTTATGCTTTAGTTATTATTGATGTCGCTCTCTGATTGTGTTGTTGTACTTGCCTAGCCGAGCATTATAGGGGAGACTCTGTCCGTGTGGACAGAGAATTTTCTATGCATGTGGTAGTCTGTCCACGTCCTAAATTTCAGGTTTTTAACTATGATTAAAAAAAAAAAAAAAAAAAAAAAAAAAAAAAAAAAAAAAAAAAAAAAAAAAAAAAAAAAAATTAGACAGCTTTTTGAAACTCGGGACATGACAATCATTCTTGGCTCTCCATGAGATATAGTGTAGAACATGACGGATCAAATAGATGGTTAGAGGCATGGGATAGTTGGGTAAACTCTTAACAAGTGGTAAGGTAGCATCTGAGGTAAAAGAGACATTATAGATATAAATTTATACACTGCACTTCTAATATAGAAATGATTGTTATTATCCTTATCATCTCCCTCCTAATGCCACAAGTGGACCAAACGAGTACAGAGCATTCATTTTCGATTGTTGCACCCACTAAGAATTTTCAATAGTACTCACTTCCTATGGTTTATTCTTTTTTTAGATCTAGTTATCGTCGGCTAGGCACGTGACCGCAGTAAGGGCGTCATAGAGTAAAAGATCTAGCAAGGTCTAACTATAACCCTTTTTGTAATAAGAAAAATATTTGAAATATTTTGGGATTAAAATGATGTAAACTTAGTGAATTTTTATTTCAGTTGTTTGTTAAATTTAATAGAGCACTCCGATATTACTTGCATATATGTCATGTACGAATGTACATGTGGATGTTTATTACTGCTTCGTTCGGGTGAGGGAAGCCTTGCCCGTTTAGCGGGTCTATACGTATGCCCGAGATGATCCAATCGGCGGTCTTAGGACGTGATAGAAAGGGCCTCCTTTAAATCACTCTCACAATGGTGGTAGAACGTACTAGAACATAGAAATAATTTTAAGCAAGGATATATATATATATATATAATCGACTTATGGACAGAATTAGGTGTGGTGAAATCCCATTACATACCAACTTTATGGAAATCTTCGACAGTGTTGTGAACAAGAGGATCTTAATTAAGGATTGCCTCTCAAACGATCGACGAATGGAAATGGAATCTTATTCTCTAAGGATTCGATGGTTCAACACGGCAGAAGAAGAGATGCCCATAGGAGTTCAAGGACCAACTTAGTGGTATAAGGGAATAAGGGACTTCTTCACTATTAAGATTGGAATTTGAAAATGTGGGTAAAAGTGCGAATTTTCATGTGGCTCATGTTAAGAAAAAGAGTTCTAATAGCAAACAACATGCAAAAGAGGGATTGTATCGGCGACCAGATGTGTGTACGATGCAGATGTGAGTAGGAGAGAGTAGACCATCTATTTTCTCATCTTGTCTTTTATTTTATTTTTTTTTTAACTCTTTTTCTGATCCTTTGTTATCTCATTTTTTTAGCTAAGTTTATTTTTTTCTATGAATAAAGCAGTTACATAGCTAGCTTCCTTTTCTCAAATAAAAAAAAAAATAATATTGTTGGAAATTAATAGGAGGTGAAATTTTTGTCCTTTTAAAGTTCATCTGGTATATTAAGTAAAATTAATAAGAGAAGAAAGTTTATAGAAGTGATATTTCGCATGTTTAGTCATAATATACCAAATGAGCTCATAATTTCAACTTTGCACGGGAATGATGTTTTACAATCGATTTCGACAATAAACCTTTTATTCACCAAGGACCTCGTTAATACTCAGAATTGTATTAATTGGTGATCATAATAGAAGAGGGCAATTTTGAAGAAGAAAGAGAATTTGAGAATAGCCAAATAGACAAACCTCAAATTGTTAGGATTTAATTAGATTTGTAGTTGAATACTAGTTAGATTAAAATTAATATTTAAATTATTTAGAGATAAATTTATTAAGATATAAACTATAAATATATCATATGTGATATTATTTGGTTGTAATAGTAGAGTTTATTCACACCCATATGACATGATGGTGGTGGGGTCTAAAGTTTAGCCATACCCATATGCCATGGCTAAGGTGTTCATAATTTTAGATGAACGCACTCCTGCTAAAGGGAGCAGTTTTCTAAATTTTTAGAAAATAAAAAAATGGTGGAAGAGATTCAAGAGGTGAACTCGGATTGAAACTAATTTATTCTAGAAGAGGAGTTTGTGTATTTCTTTTCTTGGTTAATAAATTTTATTTCACCCGTATTTTTTTATTTTTTATTTTTTATTTTCTTTGTGGTTATGTCAGTTTCAGTTTCTGTTGAGAGAATAGGTTTACGATAAAAATTTGATTTAACGTTTCGTTACGGAATCCCAACAACCGATATCGGAGTTGCGAATTCACAAAATCTGATACCGGAACGAATACCAAATTTCCAACACAAATAAATCTCTTTCACAAAAGAAATTGGGTTTAAACAGGTTTAAATTTGAAACTTCCTCCAGCTAATTTGAAAAAAAAATTCTGATCTCGTCAGAACCGATCCCTCATCGTGGGTGCCAGATATAATTCGAACCAGTAAACGCTCTCTGGATCCCTATGCTTGTTCTCTCATTGCATTTTACCTAATCCAATCTCACCTAGCAAATGTGTACCGAATGTATTATTTCCTGACAAGACATGATTCCTAGGAAGACGTAAATTCAACCCATCTATCAACCTAGCTATGTTCAAAAGGTTGTAAATGTATCCATTTGTTTCCTTTCCAATAGAGGAATGAATTAATATTCCACCTCCTTTTCATATTAAATGTATATTTTGCTTTGTTGTCGATATGTCCATTCTGATTTATTAATAACTTACATTCAAATTCTGCTCATACCATTACATAATTGTCTGTACTGTATCTCAAGCTCGAAGCTATAGAAATATAATATGCTCTGACTGAGTTGTTGCACATGCGATGTAATTTTTTTTTTTTAGAAAAATATAATATTATATTCATTTTGTTTATTTTAAAATAAATTTAGTTAAAAATATAGAACAACTAAATTTCGAACTTGCGACCTTAAATACCAACCATCAGACCTTTTGTTATTTGCGCTAGGGACGCGAACATTAATGTACTTGACGCGAACATTGGAGTCACAAAATGGTTATAATAGCATTAGATAGAATATTTTAATTGTTTAATATTAGAAGATATATTATTTTTATATTTATTATTGTACATATATATATATATATATATATATATATATATATATATATATATATATATATATATATATATATAAAATATATATAAGAACAATTTTGATATTTTTAAAAATTTTAATCAACCTTTTGTACTTTACTATTTTTAATAAAATTATCAAATAAAATTTTGCTTATTCTACATATCATAGAATAGTATGTTATTCTAAACTAAAAATATTTATTTCTTCAAGGCTAAATTACAGAAAACCCCCCTCTAATATCCCGCTTTTCCACTTTACCTCCTGTCTTTTAAAAGTCGACAACCTGCCCCCTCGTAATTACCGAAATATGCATTCACCCCCCTGCCAGATATGAAAGTCCATCCATGAGCCTCTAATGGATGCATTTACCCTTTCCCCCCTGCCAGATATGAATTGGTTTCTTACCAATTTGTTACAAGCAATTGGCTCATTAGAGGCTCATGGATAGACTTTCATATCTGGCAGGAGGGTAAATGCATATTTCGGTAATTACGAGGGGGCAGGTTGTCGACTTTTAAAAGACAGGGGGGTAAAGTGGAAAAGCGGGATATTAGAGGGGGGTTTTCTGTAATTTAGCCTTTCTTCAAATATTATTTCGCTACCAAGCGCAGCTTTAAAGTCTAATATTTAAATTTTATTCAAATTTTATTCAAATTTATTCGCCAAATAAAACTCTATGATCTTAATTTATTCTAAGCTTAAAAGTGCAAATGTTCTCTATGATTTAAGTTTATCTGAAGTTTTTTGTCCCGATTTATTTTATTAAAACTCTATGCTCCTGGTACATGCTAAGCTTAAAGTCTAACGTCTAGATTACAAGAACTATTTTATGCTGAAGGCATAATTTGAATTATGGAATTAGGTTTCAAATTCAAAATTATATTTTGGAATTAAATTTTAGATTTAAATTTAGAAATTAAATTTTAAATTTAAATTCAAAACCAAAATTTTAATTTCAATTTCAATTTCAAAATTTCATTTCAATAAATTAAATTGATTTGATCTATTTTGACAAATGAATATGAAATTATTAGAGCAAAAAAAATGTAAAAAAAACGAGAAAAGAAAATACTAGCTATACATTCTGAAGGGTTTACAAATTTTTTTTTTTGAGAACTAGCATGCTAGCTTCATTTGAACTTGACAGCCAGGTTTAACAAACATTTGTAAACCCCTCATCTAAGAGTTTAGATATATTAAAAAATTGTTGACAAAATAAGGATGCCGTATTGTTTGAGAAAATATAAAATTTATATATATATTTTAATATAGTATTGTGTATAAAATTTATATATATTTTTTAATATAATATGTGCAATAAAAAAGATACTTGAGTACGACCGACGAAGAATAAAATATAAAGTCTAATTTGCATAAATTATTTATCAATTTTATGTTTTTGTAATAATAGATTTTTTTTTTTATTTTTATATATTTCATCTGAATTTTTAAAAAATTAATAAAAATATTTTTTTTTCTCTTTCTTAATTTTCTTTTCGTTCTTTTTTATCCAGTCGAGGTTCACCTTCTTTCTCGTTGTTTATGTCTCTCCTTCTCCTTTCCGAACTCGCTGTCTCATTCTCATGCCCTATCATCCTCGCCCCGCGCGACGTCCAAGTCGTCGCCGCCATATACCCCGTTGTAACACCGCGCCCGCTCCCGTCGTGCCTGCGCTCGCATGTATCTGTTGGGGCCGAAATGCGTCGCTGATCGTTGACCTGGTCCGGTCCACGATCGGCCTCCGAATTGACCCTTTTAGTGTGATGCGTCGTGTGACAAACGATTAGGTCGAGAAGGGATTCGCTCGGTCGGATTCTTCTCAGTCAAACTTTCAACAGAGTTCGGCTTAGAGAAGTCGAGCCGGAATTTGGGAAAAAGGATTAACACGGCCTAAAACCAATTGAAAGTTATATTGCTCAAAGGATGGTTACAGGAGAACATACAATTACAATTAGAACTATTTCTAGAAAAGTACGTTGTATGGAAAATTGTAAAGAAGTTGTACATGCGGGTATGAAAAACTAGTTAGAAAAGCGATAGATACAATATATTGAAAAGCAGGGGTGGCTTACGAGGTTGCAAGACCCTTTTTTTCTAAGAAAATTCATTTATTTATATATTTACGATCTTTCTTAGGAATAATCGCCGTTTAATACAATGAAAATTTATTGGAAATAACGGAGTATTTTTTGGAAAATTGTTATGTATTCATCGGCCTGAAAATTGCCTACGTTCTTCGGTTACGGGATTTGCGCTTGATTTTTTTCGTTTAATCTTAGGCGTTATTTATTTTTTTTTTATCAATCCTCAATCGGCTTATAAAGCCGATGACTGATTATTTATCTTATCCCCAATCGGCTTATAAAGCCGATGACTGATTATTTATCTTATCCTCAATCGGCTTATAAGACTTATGAAGGCTTATGAAGCCGATGACCGATTATTTTTCTTGATCCTTTTCTTCAATCTCAATCAATTATTTATCTCGGTCCTTATACTCAATTGGCTTATGAAGCGCCGATGACCGATTATTTATCATATCCTCTATTTATCTCATCCTCAATCGACATATAAACCCGGTGATCGATTATTTATCTCATCCTCAATCAGCTTATTATCCTCAATCGGCTTATGAAGCCGATGACCGATCCTCAATTGGCTTATAAATACAATGACCGATTATTTATTTCGGTACTTATCCTCAATCTTAACCAATTATTTTAAATTAATTAACTTGTTGACAGCTTTTTTACGTCATTTGTCACCTTTGATTCGGTTCAACCGGCTCAGTCATATTGACCATACCGCTTGCCACGTGGAGATTTTTTTTTGTTTCAACCGTATCTAATGGGCACAATATCACTGGCGCAGGCACAGGCACAATGGGAGCGGATTGTTAGAGACTTAGAAAATTTTAGTCTAAGTCCCTAGCCCAAACCGACTTGGGCTTGTCAAGCTAGCCCAACCACATTTGTGGGAGGCAAAGAGACATTTGGGAGGTGAAGAGTCTTGCAACTACCACCATTAATGTCATGAGAATGCCAAGAGTCCACCATTAATGCCAATGGAATGCCAAGGGTCATAGGAATGCCAAGGGTCATGGCTTGTAAATATAGGCTAGTGTGTGAGTTGTACATAAAGCCTATAAATAGGGGAGTTGGCTAAGGCCAAGAACAACAAGTGAGAGTTGTTCAAGAGAACAAGTGAGAGTTGTTCAAGAGAACAAGTGTAAGTTGTTCAACAAGAGCAAGAGAGAGTTGTATCTTGTAGGATTATTTTTCTAAGTAAAGAGTGTACTTAGTTTTTTCTGCGGAACCACTACTCTTTTCTCTTTTCTCTACTTTTGTATTTAGTCGTAGGGCGCGAAGGTCCGGGCTAGCAAATAGAGAGTAAGGCTTGCCCTCTTCGAGCAGGAAGGCGGGCGGCGCACGGGCTTTTGCTAGGCGAAAAGCTTAAGTCCGTGACAGTTGGTATCAGAGCCGGTTCGAGCGAGGAACTATGTCAACATCAGATGCTGGAAACCCCGATATTGCGGCTGAACCTCCAAGGCAGACTAGGCGAGGCAAGAGCAAAGAGCGGCGGGCCATCACGAGGGATGACGCTCCTTTGGAGGACCGTCTCGCGCTATTGGAGGATACCGTGGCAAGAATAGGTGAACAATATTCTGAGTTGGCTGAAACTCTAATATTGTTTGTTGGTGACTTTCGTAGCATGGAAGAAAGTGTTACGATTGCCATGACAACCTTTCGCATCGAGTTTCAAAGGCTTCAGGAGACCATGGCTCGTCGAGACGAGGAGCGAACCACCCTGATCAATGATCTTGTTGCCTGCGTCGATGAGGTCGAGGACCTCAAATCACGGGTCACAATCCTTGAGAAGGCGGTAGGGCGGGATCCTAAACCACACAAGGGCTATGCTTCAAAGGTACGTGTTCCCGAGCCTCAATCTTTTAGGGGAACGCGCGACGAGAAGGAAATCGACAATTTCCTATGGCACATGGAACGCTACATCAAGGCGCTGCGGCTAGACGAAGAGGAGGAAAAAGTCCAAGCTGCATCCATATACCTTGCTGACGACGCAATGCTGTGGTGGCGTCGGCGATTTGCAGAGGCCGAGAAGGGCCAATGCGAATTGAAGACTTGGGAGGACTTTGTGCGCGAGCTTAAGGCGCAGTTCTACCCCGAGCACGTCGAATATCTTGCGAAGAGGCAACTTCGACGACTCAAACATGTTGGGACTCTCAAGGAGTATGTCAAGGAGTACTCCAAGTTGATGCTGTCCATCTCCAACATGGCGGAGGAAGATCGTCTATTCTTCTTCCTTGACGGACTCCAACCATGGGCGAACAAAGAACTTGTGGGGCGCAACGTGCAAGACGTCGGCTCCGCAATCGCCTTAGCGGAATAGCTGCCTGAGTATGAGAAGGCGGATCCGTCTCGCGGCAGAACACCCAAAGCGAGCAAGGCCAAGGGTGGGGGAGAACGCCGCGACCCGAAGGAGCGCAGAGGTCGCGACAAAGGACCTACGGCGCTATCCAAGAAGCTGATGTGCTACGTTTGTGGCGGAAATCATTGAGCAAGAGATTGTCCAAACAAAAAACAGGTAAATGTTGTCCAAACCGAGCAGGGTGAAGGCAGCAGCGAACCGCAAAGATGGGCGCGCTTAGGCTCGTCAATGCGGTTCAATGAGTGGCAAGCAACGCCAAATCCCTCAACAAAGGACTCCTGTACGTCGATGTAGTCCTTAACGGCAAGGCCACACGAGCGCTGGTCGACACGGGAGCCACTCATAACTTTGTCGCGGAGGCGGAGGCCAAGCGATTAGGCCTTTCCCTCATGAAGGACACAAGCAAGATGAAGGCTGTCAACTCTCAAGCTCAACCCATGTTAGGGGTGGCCAAAGGCGTGGCAATTGCAGTTGGACCTTGGAAGGGCACTGCAAACTTCACCACCGCACCTATCGACGACTTCCAAGTCATACTGGGTATGGACTTCTTGGCTTCGTCGAAGGCGGTTCCGATGCCACACCTTGGAGCATTGAGCATCATGGAGGAGACAACCCCGTGCATGGTCCTAGCGAGCCAGGAGAAAACGGTAAACATCCAGACCCTCTCTTCTTTACAGTTGTGAAGGAGTGTGAACCGTGGTGAGATGACTTACCTTGCGGCAATCCGCGAGGTGAGCGACGAGGGCCTCGAGGAGGAGAACCTTTCAACGGACCTTGCGGCAATCCGTGAGGTGAGCGACGAGGGCCTCGAGGAGGAGGACCTTTCAACGGACCTTGCGGCAATCCGCGAGATGAGCCACGAGGACCTCGAGGAAGAGGACCTTTCGACGGATCTCTTGAAGAAGAACCACTCGTGGGATTGGATCTCTCAATGCGTGGAGGTATTCGAGGACCTAAAGCGGGCGGTGACGGAGGATCCGGTGCTGCGACTACCTGACTGCAGTCGCACCTTTGAGGTACATACCGATGCCTCAGATTTTGCCATTGGCGGTGTTCTCGTGCAGGATGGACACCCCATTGCCTACGAGAGTCGCAAACTCAACGACACCGAGCGGCGGTACACTGTCCAAGAGAAGGAGATGACCGCCGTCGTGCATTGTTTGCGGACCTGGCGGCATTATTTGCTTGGGAGCAAGTTTGTGGTGCGCACCGACAACATCGCCACAAGCTACTTCCAATCGCAGAAGAAGCTATCGCCTAAACAGGCAAGGTGGCAGGATTTCTTGGCGGAGTTCGACATGGAGATGCAGTACAAGCCCGGGAAGGAGAATCACGTGGCCAATGCACTCAGCCGCAAGGTTGAACTAGCGGCTGTGTGGCAACTTCGCGGGACACTCCGCGATTGACTTCGCTCAGGAACCAACGAGGACCCTATCGCTCAGAACCTTGTGCAACTTATCAAGGAGGGCAAAACGTGAAGGTTTTGGCTCAGCGATGGGTTACTCCTCACAAAAGGGTGACGAGTGTTTATGCCCAAGTGGGGCAACCTTCGCCGCGAGCTCATAAGGGAGTGTCATGACTCCAAGTGGGCAGGTCATCCAGGTCAGAAGCGGACTTTGGCACTGCTCGAGGCCGCTTACTACTGGCCACGAATGCACGAAGACGTCGAGGCCCGTGCGAACTTGCTTAGTGTGTCAACAAGACAAGGTTGAACACCAGCGACCTGGCGGTCTCCTCGAGCCATTGCCTGTTCCAAGCCGTCCGTGGGAGAGCATCTCCATGGACTTCATCTCCGCCTTGCCAAAGGTGGGGGAGCGAGGGTCCATACTGGTGGTGGTGGATGCTTTTTTAAGTTCGGGACCTTCATTGCAGCACCAACCGATTGCACGGCTGAAGAAGCAGCACGACTCTTCGTCAGCCATGTCGTCAAACTTTGGGGGATCCCCGAAAGTATTGTGAGCGACCGCGACCCTAGATTTACCGGCAAGTTTTGGACCGAGGTGTTCAAAATCTTGGGCTCTGAGTTGCTCTTTTCCACCAGTTTTCATCCACAGACGGACGGGCAAACGGAGCGGGTGAATGCTCTGTTGGAGGAGTACCTGCGGCACTATGTGAGTGCCAGCCAGAAGGATTGGGTACATCACCTTGATGTTGCCCAATTTTCCTACAACTTGCGGCGCAGCGATTCTACGGGCTATAGTCCCTTCGAGCTGGCGATTGGGCGACAACCGCTCGACCCACACACAGCCGCTGCGGAAGAGCAGTTCCGCAGCCCTGTTGCTCTCCAATTTACCTCTAACTTGCAGGAAAGAGGTGAAATTGTGAGGGCAAGCTTGGAGAAAGCGGCCCGGCGAATGAAGAAGTGGGCGGACGAAAAGCGGCAACCTCGGGAGTTTGCCGTGGGCGATCAAGTGATGGTCAAATTACTACCGTAGCAGTTCAAGGTCTTGTGCAAGGTGCACAAGGGGCTGCTGCGCACGTATGAAGGCCCATACCCCATCGTCAAACATGTGGGTAAGTCTGCCTACAAGCTGCAGTTGCCTGCGAACCTCAAGATCCATCCAGTCTTTCATGTGAGCAAGCTGAAGCAATACCATGGAGACGCCGAGGATCTAAACCGTGGCGTGTCGCAGTGCGCCCCGGTGACCATGACTACATCCCATGACAAAAAGGCGAAGTCCATTCTGGACACTCATCTGATTCGGCGACGCGGAGTGCCGCCAAGCCCAGAGTACTTGGTGAAGTGGAAAAATCTCCCTTATGGCGAGGTTACTTTGGAGAAAGGCGACACACTTTGGCAATATCAAGCACTTATCGACGAGTTCCAGAAGCAGCGTGCGACGAGGACGCCTGCGCATTAGGTGGGGGAGAGTGTTAGGGACTTAGAAAATTTTAGTCTAAGTCCCTAGCCCAAACCGACTTGGGCTTGTCAAGCTAGCCCAACCACATTTGTGGGGGGCAAAGAGACATTTGGGAGGTGAAGAGTCTTGCAACCACCACCATTAATGTCATGAGAATGCCAAGAGTCCACCATTAATGCCAATGGAATGCCAAGGGTCATGGGAATGCCAAGGGTCATGGCTTGTAAATATAGGCTAGTGTGTGAGTTATACATAAAGCCTATAAATAGGGGAGTTGGCTAAGGCCAAGAACAACAAGTGAGAGTTGTTCAAGAGAACAAGTGTGAGTTGTTCAACAAGAGCAAGAGAGAGTTGTATCTTGTAGGATTATTTTTCTAAGTAAAGAGTGTACTTAGTTTTTTCTGCAGAACCACTACTCTTTTCTCTTTTCTCTACTTTTGTATTTAGTCATAGGGCGCGAAGGTCCGGGCTAGCAAATAGAGAGCAAGGCTTGCCCTCTTCGAGTAGGAAGGCGGGCGCCGCACGGGCTTTTGCTAGGCGAAAAGCTTAAGTTCGTGGCAGGGTGCTGCTTCCAGGGTCGATGCTCCGACGTGGTCATGACGGTGGCGATGAAAATAAATATAGAGGGTAGAAAAAAAGGATTAAAAAGAAAAAAAAAAAATTCTCCTAGAAAATTATCAAATACCATCGTTATTATAAGAGAGATCAAGAACTAGAGAAGAAAGAAGAAGATAATGCAGGTACACTGTTTCGAAAAAATGTTATATTATTTTAGACGAAAGTTGCACTTTTTGAACGAAGTTGCATTGCTTGAGCGAAAATTACACTTTTTAAAAATTATACTATTTGATGGCTCAACTTTTCTGAGTTTGCCGCCTTACTCGTGCGTGGCACCACTCTCGCCCCACGCGACGCCCAAGCCGCCGACATAGATTCCGTTGGAGTGCCGCCCCTCGAACCTAACTTTCTCAAACAATACAACTTCGCTCAAAAAGTGCAACTTTCATTTTAAAGAGTGCAATTTTCATATCAAATAATATAATTTTTACTCAAATAGCATAACTTTTGTGTTTAAAAAGTGTAATTTTTAACTCAAAAAGTGTAATATTTTTTCAAACAGTGCAATGCGCTTATGAAGGAGTGTGAATTCATTTTAACAGTGCAACTTCATTTTTTTTCTTCTTCTTTACTTCTTAGCCTTTTTATAGCAATAACGATATATAATAATATTCTCAGAATTTATTATTATTATTATTATTATTATTATTATTATTATTTCCTACCTCTAGATCTTTTTCTCCTACCATTAATTTTGTTGCCGCCATGGACCTCATTGAAGCTTTGCCCCTCGAAGTCGCACCACTCCGGCGTCTGTGCCTACGACGTTGTGCCTATCAGATACGTATGGGCGTGGACGTGGACGTGGCAGGAGCGAGCGCGATACTCTGGCGGGGTCCATGACGACGTCGGCTTGGACGTCGTAAAGGGCGAGGGTGGTGGGGCGCGGGAGCTAGGCGACGAGCTCGAAAAAAAGAAAAAGAGAAAGAAATGATGAGAAAGGAGAAGACGAACATCGAGCAGAGAAAAAAAAAAAATTTAATAAAATAATATTTTGATTTTTTTTGAAAATTTAAATCGAATATGTAAAAAAAAAAAAAAAAAGAAAATTAATGTACTTTGTAAAAATGCAAAAAAACATAATTTTTTTTATATAAATAAACTAAATATATAATATAATATAATATAAAAATATAATGTTTTGGCAAGTTGGCCAAATTTAGGCCTCACAATTGCACCGAAAAGTGTGGTTGGCTGAGCAAATGATGTTTTAAAGGTCCAATCAAATTAATGAGGGTTCATCAACGAGGACTCCATCAGTTGCCGGAATTAAAGAACACTAGTGGTAAAAAATTTTATGAACAATTTTATTTGTAAATCCAAAAATCATACGTTTTTGCCATCTAGCTTGGGTTCTCAAAAACACTTAGCACAAAAAAAAAATAAAAATAAAAAACATGATTAGATTAAATAAGGATATATACATGGGGCATTGGATGGACGGGACATAGATTTTACATCTAGTTTGCAGGTTTACAAATAGCATTAATTGTTTAAATTATATATATCATAATCTAACATAATTAGGTTAAAAAAGTTTGAACAAAAACATGTAGATTAAATATACTTTTTTATTTTCGGATGAAATTAATCATTATAATTAAATTATTATAATTTATATTTTTTATGAAAATAAACTGCATATTTACCTTTTAGCACTTTCTTGTCGTACTAGAAACATTTTCGTCGCAATCCTAAATGAAAGCCAAAGTATGAAAAGTCATACTTTTTTAAAACCTATTAATTATATCTAAGCATCAAGCAGTTGTAAAAGTTGACGATATTAAAATAGTCATTGTCCGTTAAATGAAAAAAATTGTCAGAAATTATTATTTTTAACAATTTACATTTAAAAATTTTAAATTATGTAAGTTTTATTTATTTATTTATATTTTTTTTGACAGGATCGTAGCTTCCATTCTTAGAACCTTCATTAAGCAGTCACTTAGGAGGTGTTTGATTTAGGTACAAAGAGATATCCTCTTTCTACCCAAACAAAATGAGAATGATGGGGAGAATAGGGGGGAACACCTATTCCCTCCTTACCGGGTTGTTCCGGTAAAAACCGGGACAACCCGGTATCTACGGGGATTTGGGTTCCCCTTCCTCACGAACAACCCATAATAAGCCCTCTGTCTTGGGAAGGGGCACTTTTTTTTTTTTTTTTTTTTTTTAATTAGAATTTTTAAATTTTAAAAAATATTTAAATTTTAAAATTTTAATTTTATAAATTTTAATTTTTTTAATTTTATAATTTAATAAATCTAAAAATTTTATTTTTTTAAAAAAAAATATTAATTTTAAAATTTTAAAATTTATACAATTTTTTTATAATTTTTTTTAAAATTTATATAAATTTAAAAATTAAAATTTTTACTCCTATTTAAAATTTTAAAATTAATTTTTTTTTTCCTTTTTTTTTGCTACCACTTAAAATTTTTATAAAAATTAAAATTAATAAATATTAAAAATTGAATAAATTTTGAAATTTTAATTTTGAAAAACAAACTAAAAAGAAAAGAATATTTTAGTCTTTTTAACACAAAAGTCAACTGTCTATTCCTCTTATTCTTCAATCACTACCAAGCATTATTTTTCTTATACCTGGTACTAATCTAATACCCAACCAAACACAAATTCACATTATACCTAATTTGTTTCTAAATTTATACTTATTTCTGGTACTACTAATTCTCTCTAATACACGAACCAAACGAAGCCTTATTGAATCATCTTATTTTTGAACATGCATATGGCAGATCAAACATCTGACTATTTGATCTGTAATCTATCTACAGTATGATTCCAACCAGCTCTAATAAATAATATTTGGGCTTAAGTTTCTGCAGACTACCCTATAATATATATAGAGCGGATTCCATGAAATAATTTTTTCATGAAATAATTAATTTTACCCAGTAGATATTAGAAAGTTGTGTTATAATGGCGTGTATAATTTCTGTTGTCCTGTTAGGTCAGGAAGATCACCAATTATTTTTCTGCAACATAAATATATGAAACAGATAATTAATTTTCGTCCGACAAAGTCACTATTTCCACAAGTGCATGTGTCCAAGACCTATCCTCGTATCTTAATGACCAGCGCGTAACACCGTATAAATAGTAATAGTAATCTAAAACCACAGCAGTATTGTTCTTCAATTATTAATTTTGAAAATTTATGAATAATTTATAAATTTTTATTTGTACGAAATATTTTGCCAGTGGAAATCATTTATTACTAGTGAAATAATTTATTACTAGTGAACAGTAGAGATACCTCCAATTCACAACACACATCCGCTAGAAACTATAAAAATAATTAATTATAATAAAATATCAAATATTTTTTACTTGTCATACTCCACACCCAACAAAGTGACCAAAGATTTTTCTTGGGGGCGGGAATAGACCGACGACGCCTTCTCCGGAAAGTGACGAAAGGTCTCACTTCGGGGAGGGAATAGGCCGACGACGTCTTCTACGGCGACCTTAATAGTGACGACGATGATAATTCTTTCGGCCTTGGCTAAAAGAAAAAAGATGAGGAAAAGATAATTGATGAATTAATTAGAGATGGAGATGAGAGGAGAAATGAGAGAAAAAGAATCGATGAATATTAATTAGAGGTGATGATTGTAGATGGCAACAGACCGTTGAAGTGGATGGAAATGAAAAGGATAATGATGAATCACCGATGCTAAGATTGTACATGAATTTGGATACATTAATTAGAGTTAGTGGATGGAAAGGAAAGAGTCACACGCTCCGTGTGGGTGAAAGAAAAGTTTGACCCGTAACAAAAATAAAAATTATTAGGAATTCATATAAGTGGAGAAAATGGAAAAGAAAATGATGCTGATAGATTAATTGGAAATAAAGAAGTGGGGATTGTAGATAACAGTGGTACCGTTTAGATGTAATAATTAAAAATTTAATGGACAAAAAATATTAAAAATTTATATAAATAGAGAAAAAGATTTGAAAATTATAGATAACAGTGTTACCGTTTAGATTTAGATGAATATATTATAGGCGGTTGAGAATTTGACGACCGAGGAAAGAAAAAAAATCACATGCTAACGAAGACGAAGAGAACTTAATTACCAAGTAAAAAAAATATTAACTCTTTATATAAATTAATAGATTAAAAAATTATGTAGATATTTTGTTAGGATTTGGTTAGTTTTGTAATTAAATCTTAATTGGATTAGGATTAATATTTAAATCTATTAGAGATAAATTAATTTAGATTTAAATATTAATTAGAGTATAATCCTAATTTAAGTAGATTTGGATTTATTTTGAGCGTAGTTTATATATATCTCTAATATAGAAAGCATATATATATATATATATATATATATATATATATATATATATATATATATATATATATAAAATACGTATGATCTTGAGTTATGGTACGATACAAAAAAAAAAGAAAAGAAAGAAGTCTTCTAGATTTATAAAAGACGAGAGAAGAGTGAGAGAAATTCAGGAGTAGGGCTAGGGTTGAAGCTGCTCTATTGCAAAAGAGAAGTCTATGTAATCGGTGTAATTTTTTTTTTTGGTTAATAAATTTTATTTCACCTGCATATTTTTCTGTATTAGTTTTTCCTTTCTTTGTGGTGGTATTGGTTCCAGTTTTATTGAGAGTACGGGTTTATGGTAAAAATTCGATTTGACGTTTTCGCTGCGGAATTCCAGACAGTACTAGAGCGGATTGCGATATCGAAGCAGATTGCGGATTCAGAAAATCTGGTATCGGGACGAATACCGAATTTTTCTATCGCATTCAAATAAACATACAAAAGTATGAATAACTTAATTTACTAATCGCCTTCGAAAGTATCTTATGACTTTATGTTTATTTTCGTTTTAAAATCAAAAATCAATAAATTTTAATTAATATGCTGATTGTATTTTGCGTTCACCAATCCATAATTAACTAGGAACAACTTGAGAGAGAGAGATTGAGATACTCACAGATGAGGCGACGACGAAGTGTATTCGACCCATCCGTCTTCCTTCCCTCGCCATTTCAAGATGCGGCCGTCGGAGACCCCCGTGTAGGGGCCTCCACCGTTGGCGTCGAACGCGATGCTCTCGGGTCCGCTTGCACCGGGCAGCGGTAGTAGTTCCAAATCATCATCCTTCAATCTAATGATCTCGATATCCTGTCTCTGAGGAGAATCCAATGAGAGGAGCAGCGAAACCGTCGCAACTAACACGGTCACGGCTAAAATCAACTTTTGGGTGTTCATGGTGAACCAGAGAAGAGTACAATGAAAATACGTATCTTTGCTAGTGAAATAAATTAAGATGATGCCATATCTCACGAAGAGAGAGAGAGAGAGAGAGAGAGAGAGAGAGAGAGGGGCACCGAGCAACCTTTGTGCATAGATTATATATATATATATATATATATATATATATATATATAGTTGGGCTATTATGCTTATATATATATATAGTTGGGCTATTATGCTAACGATAACACCAATACTTGGTGCTATCAAAATTTTCACCGTTAGATCAATTATTTTTATTATTTTCATCAAATTATACTATTTCTTCAACTATCTATTAAACCCTATGGGTCCACTATCATTCCAACCACACATCTCTTAATCAAAGAGTCAAAAACTTAATAACACAAATAATTTGGTGCTATTAATAACATTCCAGCCTAACTATATATATATATATATATATATATATATATATATATATATATATATATATAGAGAGAGAGAGAGAGAGAGAGAGAGAGAGAGAGAGAGAGAGAGAGAGAGAGAGAGAGAGAGTCCGACCGGAATACTATGGATAGATTGCAATTGGTGCTATCAATTTTTTTATCGTTAGATATATATTTTAATCATTTTAATTTCTTGATTTATACTATTCAACCAACCACCCACTAAACTCTAGGATACCACTATCATCCTAACCACACATCTCTTAATCTAAAGACTATAAATTTAATAGCACAAATAACTTGGTGCTATCGATAGTATTCCAGTATAGTTATATATATATACACTAGTTGAGTGTACGTATAAATACGTACGTTATAATTATTTTTATTATAATCTTGAATCAATATAAATTTCTACATCATATTTCTTTAAAATATTACAGTAAAATTTTTAAAAAAGGTAAATTCATCTTCTATATTTTATTAGGAAATATATGTTATATTTTAATTCAAATTTAAATAGTTGCTAATGACAATAATGATATAGTTTTAAATTATTTTTATATACATCGAATAATTCTGTTCATTTTTCAAATTCTGATGAACTAAAAAATTTCAGTATATGTTTTAAATTAAAAGTATCAATATTTAAATTTATTTTTAATTCAAAATTTAAAATTTACTTCAGATCTAGTTTAATCGCTAATTTAAATATGATATTCAAAATTAAATTTAATTCACACTTTAAATCATATAACTAAGGCTAAATTACAGAAAACCCCCCTGTCATATCCCGCTTTTTCACTTTACCCCCCTGTCATTAAAAAGTCGACAATCTGCCCCCTCGTAATTACCGAATTGTGCAATAACCCCCCGCCGTCAGTTGACCGTCAGTTTTTTTTGAAAATATAATTTCATATACCCAAAATACCCTTAGAAAATATCCTTGAAAAAAAAAAAAAATTCGGAATAAAAAAAAAGGAGGGTATTTTCGTCATTTTACCATTCCCGTTAACGTCGTTGCCCCCTAAATACAATTCGGTAATTACGAGGGGGCAGATTGTCGACTTTTTAATGACAGAGGGGTAAAGTGGAAAAGCGGGATAAGACGGGGGTTTTCTGTAATTTAGCCTATAACTAAATAGTTATTAGTGGTATGAATCTATTTTTTAATTAATTTATTTTCTAAATTTGATTTGTTTCGATTTGTTTTTAATTCTAAATTTGATTTGCTTCGATTTTTTTATTTGTAATTAATTTTTTTAAAATTTGATTTGTTTTGATTTGTTTATAGTTTGAGATAATTTGAAAATATAAAAAAATAAAATAAAAAAATATATAAATATTTAATAAATAAAAAAATAAAAAAAAGAAAGAAAAATTTAGTTTCACTACATAATTATTAGTAGTAGATTCTTTTATTCCTTCTTAGTTTTTCGTTTGTCATTTTCTATCCGCGCGCTTGCCGTGCTGCGTGCCTGCCCGCGCTACGCACCTGTAATGTACCAGGTTCTGGTATATAAATAAGTATAAATAAAAAATAGTATGAAATACTATTTTATTGAATTTAGAGACGTAAAGGATGATCTGGAAGCGAATTTGGCCGAAATCGGATTAAAAATGAGGCTTCTAGAGTCATGTGAGAAAGTGGGCCCAAATGTTTAGCAGAAAACTCACAGTGTCAGAAAATTCTGAGAAAATTCTGGGAGCTCCGTAATTATGTTTCAGGGCCATAGTAAATGTTTCGTGTTGATCGGATACCCGGATAGTGAGAACGGGGTCCGTTAGCGATTTCAATTACAACAAGGCTTTTGGGCGACCCAGAAGTTGTCCAAACTGAAAATTTAAAGTACCTTGAGGTGAATCAAGTTAAACTGTGGATGCCCGTCAAATTTGAGCGTAAACAGACGAGAAACGGGCGAAAACGGAAGGAAACGAGCGAAACCGGACTTGGGTCCAACTTTCGGGCGCCCGAAAGTTGGTCTCGGGCGCCCGAAAAGTACTGTAGTTGGCCCGATTTTTGGGTTGCAGCGAACCGGGCTGCACTGTAGCGAACCCGGTTCACTGTAGCAGCCCGGTTCGGACTCGGGCGAGCGCCCGAAAGTTACTGTAGCGCGCTCGAATCCCGAGGTGGCACGGATCCCGAGGCAGTTGCACGGATCCCGAGGCAGTTGGCGCGAATTCCGAGGCGCGACACGCCCGGGTGCGCGCGGCTCGAGGCGCATGGGGTAGGTGGGGACGCCACGTGGCGTCTCCCCATTGGATGCAGCGGCCGAGGGCGCAGGTGCGCGTCGGGAAGGCGCGCGGGCCTTGGCGCGGTGTCAGCGGGCAGGCCACGTGTCGGCCTCCCGTTCGCGAGTCAGCGCGACACTGTTGCCGCATTGTCGCGCGGGTACGAGTGCGGTCCACGTGGCAGTCGCTGATTGGCTGCCGCTGGTCCGTCGGCGCAGTGCACGGTGTAATACCTCGACCTTTCCGCCTTCTATCTTGGTTCTAATTTAATTCAGTCGATAGGGGGGGATCGAAAGTTCGAGAATTTCTGGGTTGACCGCCGGGGTTTGCGGGTATTTTTAGGTGCTAGAGCTCGCAAAACGGTGAACGTTGGCGCGATTGGATTCGAATTCCGACCCCGGGATCTCCCAGAAATGATTTTTGAAGTTTACTATCAGCTGGGGCGCATCGGAATGGGTGCCGACGATCGGCATGCTTTCCGAGGTGATCTGGATCCCTCGTTTAAAATTTCGAATGGCTATGTTTGTTACTGGGGTTAAATTTTAATCTCTCTTCATTAACGCTTAAGTCGGATCGGGGGTGCGGGAAAAACCCCAAAACCTTTTTCCCTATTTTCAAGAAAACGGCGGAGGGAACCGAGACTGAGAAACGGGGAGAGAGAAGGAAAATCGCTCCCTTTCTGCAGGATTGATCGGGCGTGGAGCGGACGATCCCCTTCTTCCTCCTTCTCCAGCGAATCGAAGGTGAGCTTTTCGTTTTTAGGGTTTTTCGCAATCCAGGGTTTTTTTTTTTGGGTGTTCTTCGTTTCGGGGGGAAACCGTCGCGCCGCCGCCGCCACCGCAGAGTCCGGCTGCCGGCAGCGCGGGGCCACCCGCAGGCAGGGCGCCCGCGCGGGCTGGTGCCACGCGGGGCCGCCCGCACCTACCAGCAGCGCGCCCGCGCGGACCGGTGCCGCGCGGGGCCGCCCGCAGGTGCGGTGCCCGCGCGGGCTGGTGCCGCTCGAGGCCGCCCGCGCCTGCGGGCAGCGCGCCCGCGCAGACTGGTGTCGCACGGTGCCGCCCGCAGGTGGGGCGCCCGCGCGGGCTGGTGCCGCGCGGGGTCGCCCGCGCCTGCAGGCAGCATGCCGCACCTGCAGGCAGCATGCCACACCTGCAGGCAGCATGCCCGCGCGGGCTGGTGCCGCGCGGGGCTGCCGCAGTCAGCACGTTCCCGTGCGGGCTGGTGCCGCGCGGGACGACCGCACATGGCGCGGAGTTACTTCGCCGTCGGGCCCTGGAGCCGCTCTTCGCGACTGGCTCGGTGCGTTTTCTTTTTATTTTGAGGTAGTCTGTTTAGTGTCACTGATGTTCTTCGGGGGACTTTTTTTAGGTTCGGGAGGCACACAGAGACGCGGACGAGCCGAGTGCCCGGTCGTTACACGAAAGGGTGGGTACTTTTCTGATGTTTTAGGTTTCGGAATATTTGGGAAATATTTAGACATAAAATATTTGCATGATACTTATGTTAACCCGGTTAATCCTTATGGTACTACATTATTGATCTTATGGCGACCAAGTGTCGCGGTGCTTGGTTACGATGCTCAAAGCTGCTACACGCACACCCGCAGTGTGGCCACCGCGAGGGTGTGCTTTTTCGGAAAAGTGATACGTTGACCCGTGTACCCCACAAGGTGATGTAGTGGGGGCCCCCGTAGGTTGGGGGTTAGAGGCGCCAAGGTGCGAGCGGTGTGGTTCGCCGAGGTAGGTGCTTGGCGTGGGTTACCGAGGTAGGTGCTCGGTCTGGTTTGCCGAGGTAGGTGCTCGGTTTGGTTTGCCGAGGCAGGTGCTCGGTCTGGTTGCCGGGGCAGGTGCCCGGGTTAGGTTATGTAGGGGGGGTGGTTATCGTCGATTGCACGTTGGGGAGGACGGTTGCTCTGGTTTTTCTTACGGCTTGCTTTAGTTACAGCCATTCCTGCATTTCATACTTTATACCTTGTGTCGCTGACTTCCCACTCTGTGACAGGTTTGTCCAGGGGTGAGAGCTAGGGCGACGGTGAGGCCGCAAGAGAGATCTTTTGGCCCTTCGAGGCCACGGACATTGTTTACTTCTCTTTATGCTCATTTTATTACCTGTTAGTAGCTGTGTGGGTATGTTACTTTTGTGGGGGTTGATGTCGATGTTGGAATTATTACAGTACTCTGTGGATGAATGTTTAGTTTACTATTTGATAGTTGGCCGTTTTCAAACTATAAAGAAAAGCGAAGAAAACATTGCGAAAATGATTTGAAAAATATAGGTGTCGAGTGGGCACCGTTTTTAAAACTCTGTGGATTTATGGATTTTGAAATAGTTTTGAAAAATATAGGTGTCGAGTGGGCACCGTTTTTAAAACTCTGTGTATTTATGGATTTCGAAACGGCTTTGCAAAACCTGGGTGTTGTGTGGGCACCGTTTTTAAAACCCTGTGGATTTATCCTTTCAAAGTTAGTCGGCCTCTTCATTACTTATGGAAAATGGTTGTAGGTACTCGACTGTTGAACTAGTGTCGTTAAAGTGATGATTGTATGGTAATTGTAGTCAGGACGCCGTGCATATACAAAGAAGACTCTGCCCGTTTGCAGAGTGAATTTGTATATGCGGCGGGTCTGGGCACGCACCGGGGGAGATCGGTTTCAAAAAAGAATATATATGCAAATTTGAGAGCTTTCAGTGGCTGTTCTTGTCACGCCCCGGCGTCGAAACTGCGACCCGGCTCGCCAACAGATCCGCCGCCTATACGGGAAGCCCCGTATAGGCGAAGCGACTAACCTGCAAAAGATCAGACTATACTATACAGATATCAGAGCTGAAAGCAAAACTGCTAGAAATAAAAACTAAGTGAACAACTACAACTCTCAAATAGTACAATCCAACCTCACCAAAATACAGAAATCTCTCGAGCAGTAAAATAAATACAACTCTAAACCTCACTACAAAGTTCTCTCAACATGAACTCTCAAAAGTAATAAGGGTACATCTACTCTCAGGACGACGACTGGTAGGGATCTAGCTCGCGACTCCCTTACCTCGATCAGAAGAAGCAGCAACAGGAGCAACTGGAACAGGAGTAGAGGTCCCTGTGGGAAAAACACCACGACGGGTGTGAGAACTACGTCCCAAGTAGTTCTGTCACGCCCCGGGTGCAAATCAGGACCCGGGCCCGTCTACAGATCCGCCGTGCACATGGGATTTCCCGCGTACACGAAGCGCTGGTCACCTGCTCTGGTATAAAATGTACAACAAGAGCATAATACAGAGCTGAAATAGAAGAACCACATAGTATCTCAGACTGAAAATAGGGTACAAGCTGTAATATATACAATAATCTCCCAGCTCACTAAAATAGTACAACCAGCTGGCGGAAGCCAGACCCAAAATAAAAGGAGAATATCACAGTCTGAGTGAAGGGTACAATATCTGTCTAATAGCTCTCGGCCTCACAGGAGATCTATCTATTCAGCGATCCCCTTACCTCGATCAGCTGCCGATGGCCTAGCAGCTCCTGCAGATGACTCTGCAAAATAAAGGAGAAGAAAGAAACAGAAAACAACAATGGGGGTGAGAACTACCAGATAAACCAGCAGCCTCCCCTAGTGGATAAAAACCTCAACTCTGACGCACCCACTAGGACTACTAGAGGCAAAAGGGAAAAGGGGAAGTGGTAAGATACATAAGATGCTGAAACAGGAAAACTACCACTATTATGCTGTCAAAACTGTATGCATGCATCAGAAATAGTATCTGTCCAAATAAACCCAATCTAGTCACCAGAAACAACTGGTACTGCCTGCTCAGCGGAATCTGCACACACGGCTCGAAACCGCGGGATCGGCTCACACGACTCGCATCCCAACATAAGTATCAGACCGGCACACACGGCTGGGTCCGAAAAAGTACACCTCCGGAGTGGCACTCGAGGGGAGCGACCCACACGAGTAAAATATCTCTGTCATCGGTATCACAAGTATCTCTGTAGCACATGTCTCAATACAGCAGGACTGGATCATAACTATGATCAAAGTGGGAAACTCCATCCACTACAGAAACCCAATCCCCAGCTGATGCAATGAACCAGACACAACCCCAATCTGGTGCAAGGACAAACATCTGGTCAACCGCCTACTGTCCGCGGTCACCGCAATACCCCACAATTCATGATCTGGCTACACTATCCCAAATCCCTGCTCATACTTGAGCGACAACATCTAAATGCAAAGGAAAGTGATAAAACATGCTAAGTCCCAATATGATAGTGTAGCACTAAATAGTGGCTAGCTGGATGTCCAAGAAAGCATGCAGTTATTTAAAAGCTGTAGAAAAGTGTCAATATTTATTTTAAAAGAATATTGATTTACTGGAAAAAGTTATTGTAGCCTTTGTCCCAATCACAGTGTCCCAACATAAGTCATTATATAATCCGTGGGGTTATATCAAATTTTAGGGGAGTTCATCCCAGCGGTTCTTGTCATTTGTCATATTAATTTGTCCCAATGGTTCTCATTAATTGTCCTGTTAGTTGTCCTGTTAGTAGTCCTGTTAGTAGTCCTGTTAGTTGTCCCAATGATTCTCATCAATTGTCATATTTTAGGGGATTTCTAGTAATCCCAGTGAGCTTGTCAAAAATGAGGTAAGCAACAACCGCCCACCTCGAGCAGCTCAAACAACACCCCAGGTAGTCTCCTGGTTGTCCACAGTCCTCAAATCCTGCAAATCAACGCTCCCGGTATAAATACAAATCTCAAAAAGCACAATATTTGCTGTTTTTCAAACAGCACGGGAAAAGAGGAATTTTTCACCTCTAAAATGAGCTCCTAAAATCCCAGAAAAATCACGGTTACGTTCCTCGCGAAGAGTAGATCAAAATCGACTCTTAAAACGCCTCGATCTGACGCTCCTACGTCAAGATAAAAATCGGAGAAGTCGGTGCTATCCAAAAATTACCACAGTAAAAAGGGGGGTCAAAGAGGACTCGGGAATCATGCCAAAAGTACGAAACAGAGCAAAATGATCAACACGGAAATCGAAGCCTTACCTCTTACGGTCACGCTGCCACAAAAATCGTCCAAAAATTCCACCCGGTTAGCCCGCAGTGAATTTTTGACGGAACTGCGACGGGAAATGGGCCTAAAAAGAAAATCATCGCAGTGCGCCGCGTCGCAGATATCTTGCTATCTGTAACTCCTAAAATCCTGAGATTGTAGAGAGAGAGAGGAGAGAGAGAGGAAAAACTTTGGTATAGAACACTTTCTCTGATTCTCTCTCTTCGGCGCGCAACCCGAGGTGCAAAGAGAGGGGGTGGGGGACCCCTTATATAGTGGGCCAAAAGGGAATATTCCCACACGGGATCCGATCCGAACAGGAAACACCGAAATGGGCCAACCGGAAGGCGCCACGTGTCCACAAAACAGCAAACAGCCTGTGCAGGCCCAATGAGAAATTGCCACGTGTCCCACGTGGTGTACGTCCGGTCCGCGCTCCGGGTCTTCCGGAAGTTTGTCGGCCTATAGGAGTGTGCCACGTGTCACAGTCCCCGTGGGCTTCTAGAAGCCGGCCCACCAATGGGGAAGCGCCACGTGGCAAGGGGGGTACTCGGTGCTCCCGGTGCACGCTTGGCCCATGGACCGCGCACCCGAGCCCCCTGCCCGCGCCTGCCCGCGCCGCGCTCCCCCGCGCTCCGCCGCTGCGCCGCCGCTGTGCCGCTGCCCGCCGCCGTGCGCCGCCGCCCGCCGCCGCCTTCCGGTCGCCGGAACAGTAATTCCGGCGGCCGGAGTTACTGTTCCGGCGTGAACAGTAACCTAGTGCCCAAAATAAAGTGAATATACCATTTTGACCGTTTTCGCGTGCTGAGTCCGATTTCGCCGTCCGTTTCGCCAAATTCTCGTCCGAAATTTTGCCGAAAGCTCCCGGAAATTCCCGTTTGCCCCGATTTTCGCGCCAAGTCTATTTTAAATGTCCAATTTTGATTCTACAGGCTCCGTTGCACTGTACAAACTCCCCTTTGTCACTGTTTAGTTTCTGCGGAAGTCCGGATCATCACAAGTTCTCAGTGGGTGCCGCCAACGGGCCCGACGGTCTGCCCACTAAGTCTACTTGAGGCATAAAGTAACAATAATAATACTGAAATGAAAGGGCTGGAAAAGTAACTCTACAGTTACTATGCCTCTATCTAGATGCTCAAGAAAATGAAACAGATGGAAACATGATGCATCTACTAACCCACACAGTACAGTCACCCAATCTACACTGACTGCCGCATAGGGTCCAGTCAAACCTGCGCCTACCTACTGCCGTGACATCCCGGAGGATCGGACTTACGTAGGGCATCCGTGGCTGCCACTAACTGGCCCAGCCAGAGGGACTGCGTCCGTAACTGCCACTAACTGGCCCAGTCAGAGGGACGGCGTCGACAAGTCGCGATACAGAAGTAACAAATCCACCCCGGGCGTGGCTCTCGAGGGGAGCGACCCCACCGAGGAAGAGGGTATCCGCGCACTCTGTCGAGCTCAAAGTGGCACTGCAGGCTATAGTCGAAATCCACGCTCACGCACTGAACGGACAGACTCAATCCTCAAACATCTCGCACAACAGTCGGAGCACTCTCGACGACTTAGCTGATCAGCTCACGCGAAACACGAGACACAAGCCTCACCAACAACTCACAGCACAAAACACACTGGCTGGAGATACTCCACAGCCAGGATCGACCCACAGCAGAACACTAAACTCACAGGAAAGACCGACACCATAAGGGTTCGAAAACCCGGTAGGCCGGTGCTTAGAACCCTATCAAACAAGAACAGACTCTAGGCTCCGCCTATCGAAGTTCCCGCCCCTTATAGTTCGGGGACACAACAACCTCGGTACAACACGCAGAAGACACTAACTAGGGCCCGAAAGTCCTGGGAGACCTACACCTACAACCCTATCAAACAAGAACAGGTTCCAGGCTCGGCCTCCGAGGCTTCCGTCCCGAACAAAGGAACGGCCCCTAGAACCCAGACCACTCGAATCCTTTCGAGTGGGGAGATAACAGGAAATAGGTGACATTTGTTATTGAAAACCATTTTGATCTGGAAGAAATCCATATTTAATGATTTTAGTTCTTTTTAGAAAAACAGTTAGAAAACAAATGTTTTACCCAAACCCCGAAGGGCTGATGCCTTTGTCCAATCAAACAAGAACATACTCCAGCGGCCCTTCGATGCTTGGAAGAAAGCATTGGTAGACTAAAATCATGTGTATGTCGAAAAAGGTTCTAGGTTCTAGGTCCGGCTAACACTAGTAACCACTGCCACTGACACAGTGGCGACAACCCAAACAGGGGGAAAAACAAGACCTCCCGGGACCACCGTTTACCCCAAACGGTTCCCGGTACAGACAAGCGATCCACTACATATACCAGACTCCACTCTGCTCCCAAGCACGAGTGCAAAATGCATCCCACACTAAAAAGAAGTCCCGACCGCTCGGCCCACTACCCGGGCGAGGATAACACTAAGTCCAGGAATGAAAAAATAATGTGTGGATGTCTAAACATAAAGAACCCTAGCCCAAGTGAGGGTTTTCTACTGGTCTGGTTACACATGCAACATATGGCGGGGGTGCTAGATCAGGTTCCAAGATAATAAATATTTAACAGGTAGAATGAAGCAAAAGAGATCATCAGATAATCACCAAGAATATTAACATTCACATTCTAGCATGCTACCCAGTCCAAACACTATCATGCATGATTCTATACCAATAGAATTAGAGCACAGTCCATAGGTCCTGAAAGCAAAGCCACCCACCTGAAGGTGCTAACTGTCCGGGGTCACACAGCTGAGAGAACCATAAAAACAGCAACACTTATGTCCAACAGGTCTAGTACAGTCCACAATCCCTCCTGGGTACAACAAAAGGCTACAGTTACACTTAAATCCCAAAAATCTGCCCAAAAACACACGCTGAATTTTCAGCTGCAAAGAAGTCAATATTTCACCTGCTGAAAGTGCTCAATAAATTCCAAATAAAATATCCCTGCGTTCTACGCGTCGATAGCTTCGAAACGAGTACCTGCACGCCCAAATCGGAGTCCCGTAGGCCAAGATATAAATTCCACAATACGGGCGCGCGAAAACATACAACCACATAACTGTAAAATCTTGCACAGATAAGGAGGAAGATGTATACCTTCGGGAAGGCCTCAAGAAATTCCAAAAAAAATACCACGATGATCCTCGCGTCGAGTAGATGAAAAAAGTCTACAAGAGCGTCTCAATCCGATGTCCGGTTGCGGAGATACAAATCCATCAATCTGCTACCCTCAAGAATCCACACAGCAAACAAGGTTCTCAGAGAGCAAGGTATAACTCCTCGAAAAACGCGAAACCAGAAAATGTGCGAGAAACCAAAATCGTAGCCTCACCTGTTGCGAATCCAACAGCGAAGAAATCGCTCAAAAAGATGGTCGGAGTAGGCCGGGGACGCTCGCGCACCGAAACGTGACGAAGGGAAACCCAAATGGACGAGCGTCGCGCCGCGCCGTAAAAATGGAAACCTCGATAAGCGTGCCACCAAAAATCTCAAAACTTTGCAGATGGATGTAGCATAGCTCGGGGATCAACTTTACTGAAGGTGCCATGGCGAGAGGAGGCTCGGAAATGCCAGAAAAAGGGGAAAGAAGGAAGCTCGGATCGCTTTTATAGGCTCCAGGAAACAATTCGGAAAATACCGAACGTTTCCCTGGTTCCGGGCGCCCGGAAGATTCGGGCTGCTACAGTGTTGGGCCCGGCCCAACACTGTGCAGGCCCGAATCTTCCCTGGGCCTCCACGTCGCCCGCCAAACAGCGCACAGTGGCGCCGACCACCACGCGAGCGACACGTGGCCAACCCAGACACCGACACATGGCCCGACAGCCAGTCAACGCGCGCCTGGCGCGCGCACGTGCGCGCACCAGCGCCGCCTGCGCACCCTGCCAGGCACGCGCCCCGAGGCGGCCGCACCTGCTCCGTGGACCGAGTGCACGCGGACCGGCCAACCGGTGTACGCCACGTGTCCCCCCCCCCCCCGGTCCACCGTACACCCGCATTTCCCCGTGGACCGCGCCCGCTGCGCCGGCCAACCGGGAGCCGCCACGTGTCCACCGCCCGGGTGCACGCCTCTGCGGTGGACCACGCTCCTGCCCGTGCGCCTGCGCGCCTGCCCGCGGGCCCGCCGCCGCGCTGCGCCGCTGCCCGCTGCGCTCCGCCGCTGCCCGCCGCCGCCGCCGCCGGCCGCCGGTTGCCGGAACAGTGCCAAGCTGCCTCGAAAAACGTGCGCGTCATCCGGGCTCCGAAAAATACAAATGAATAGTCTATTTTCATCGTTTTCGCGCGCTGAATCCAAATCCGATGTCCGTTTCTCCAAATTCTCATCCGAAATTTTGTCGAAGGCCCCCTGAACGTCCACTTGATCCGATTTTCGCGCCGGGTCCATTTCTAAAATCCGTTTTGCCAAATTCCATCACTAAAAATTCCCGAAGGCATCCGGAAAGGTGATCTTTTATCCAAACTTCGCCCTGAGTCCAAATTTGACATCCTCGTCGCGCGAAATCACTTCTAAACACTCGACGGGTCCTCCAAATACACCCGTGGTCCATAATTAAGCCCGAAGTCCACCACTTGTGTCCAAATTGCGCACAAACACCACCAACACACCACACAAGCCTTCGAAGGCAGCCAAACAACCAGAAAACTCCCCCGCGGGGAACCAGGTCCTCACAGTTCTTCCACGTGTTTAAACCCCCGGGGCGTGACACACGGGTCCAGGGACACGCGTCGTTCCCTGATTGGCCGAACGTGGATGACGTGGAGCCTTGTTGGCGCGGCGTGGGCGCGTGGACCGTGGGGCGAAGGCTACTGTAGCCACTCGAATCGATTTCGGGCACCCGAATGTGGGGAATATCGGCTATAAAGCCCGGATGGGCCACCAGGGTCATGAGTCGTGCGACCGTCCCTGCTGGTACTATCTCCAGTCTTAATTGCGAAAACTCTATAATCAAACGGTCCTTCTGGGTAAGGGCGTTCGCCATCGATTCCGCTGTCTGTCCTTTGCGGCTCAAGGCATCCGCCACCACGTTCGCCTTTCCAGGATGGTAGTGGATGGTTAAATCATAGTCTTTCAGTAGTTCGAGCCACCGCCTTTGCCGCAAATTCAGCTCCTTCTGGGTGAAGAGGTACTTGAGGCTCTGATGGTCTGAGTACACATTGCAGTGTGTTCCATACAAATAGTGCCTCCACATCTTGAGGACGAATACGACTGCTGCAAGCTCCAGGTCGTGCACGGGGTAGTTTCTCTCGTACTCCTTGAGTTGCCTTGACGCATAGGCTATGACTTTACCCCGTTGCATAAGCACGCCTCCGAGACCGTTCCGTGACGCATCGCAGTACACCTCATAGTCCTCGCCGGGCTCCGGTAGAGCAAGCACCGGGGCTCGTGTCAACTTGTTCTTGAGTTCTTCAAAACTCTTCTGGCATTGATCTGTCCAGATGTACTTTTCTCCTTTACGGGTCAGGCAAGTCAGGGGCATGGCTATCTTGGAGAAGCCTTCCACAAAGCGTCTGTAATACCCTGCCAGACCCAGGAAACTTCAAATCTCAGTTACCGTCGTCGGCCTGGGCCAGTCGGTTACCGAACCTATCTTCTTCGGGTCGACCGCAATCCCAGCAGCCGACACGATATGCCCCAGAAAGCCCACCTCGCGGAGCCAAAACTCACACTTTTTGAGTTTGGCGTAGAGTTTCTGTTCCCGTAAGGTTTGGAGGACTGTGCGCAGATGCTCTTCATGTTCCTCATCCGTGCGGGAGTAGATGAGAATGTCGTCAATGAAGACCACTACGAAAATATCTAAGAAGGGTTTGAACACCCTATTCATCATATCCATGAATACCGTTGGGGCGTTTGTGAGCCCGAACGGTATTACCGTGAACTCGTAGTGACCATAGCGAGTCCGGAACGCTGTCTTGGGGATGTCCTCGCCCCTAACTCGGAGCTGGTGATAGCCCGACTGCAGATCGATCTTAGAGAACACCGTTGCTCCTTGTAACTGGTCAAACAGGTCGTCAGTCCGTGGCAACGGATACTTGTTCTTGGTGGTGACCTTGTTCAATTCTCGGTAGTCAATGCACAGGCGAAGGCTTCCGTCCTTCTTCCTTACGAACAAAACGGGCGCGCCCCATGGCGACACGCTCGGTTGGATGAAGCCTTTATCCAAAAGATCCTCCAGTTGTGCCTTGAGTTCCTTCAACTCGGCGAAGGCCATCCTGTACGGCGCCTTCGTGATGGGTTTAGTGCCTGGAAGTAACTCGATGGGAAAGTCGACCTCTCGTTCGGGTGGCATCCCAGGGAGTTCCGCCGGAAATACCTCCGAGAATTCCCTTACACTGGGATATCGGGTCTAACTTGAGTTGCGGACCCACGCGATCTAACGATTTTCCTGGGTCCTTAATCACTAGGTAAGGGGGGGTGGGTCCTATTTAACCCTTACATAACCCCAAACAGATCTCACTAAGTAGAATAGGGTCTCCTATACTCCGAAACCCGCCCGCGCACATAGGCCGGGGAGGTTTCGCCTAGTACTTAAGGATTTCTCCCCCCCCCCCCCCCCCCCCCAAACCGCACTAGGCATTTTCGGGAATAGGGGAGGGAAACGACAGGAGGGAGAGAGAGAGAGAGAGTGTGTCGGACGAGGGTAGTAGGCTAAGGTGTAACCGGTGCTCCTAAACAAGAGGAAACAGAAATTACCTGCTGTCACTGGTTCTGAGACATCACGTCTTCCACCATGGCAAATCCGAGAGTCCGTCCACAACCCTTGGGCCAGCGTCGTACGGCGTGTTGGGGTAGGGACTTAGTGTCGAGTGAGTCTGCTGATTGCCGGTCGCCGGGTAGGCCCTCTTGCGGAGCGGGGGCTGCAGTGCCCTCTCGTCCTCCCGGCTGCGGTGCCGCATTAGTAGGGGCTAGCTTCCGTTGGCATGAGTCATCCGTGTGGTTCGGCTTGCCGCATTTATTGCAATGGGAGTACTTCCAGAGGCATCTCATCACTGGATGCGCCCTCCCGCAGACCACGCAGGATTCCTTTAGCAATTCCGGCCCTTGGTTCCCCCGGCTCTTTGGGTTGGGGCCCCCTTGTGGGGCGGGGGTGGCAGCTTTCCCTGGTTCGTCGGGTTGCGGCGCCGGGGTAGTGGTAACTGGCCTCAGGGGGCACGTGGCACGTGAGTGTCCCGGCTTGCCGCACCGAAAGCAGTGTTCATTCTGCCACGGGCAATCCAACACTCGATGCGCACCATCGCATATGACGCATGGCCTACGCGATGGTTCAGGTCCCTTCACCTTGGTCTGCCCAAATTTTGGTTCTATCCTTGGGCGTTTGGGCGCCCGTTCGTCCCTGAAGGGGTCCCTCGTCAGACCGGGGTAAGGGTATGTCTGGTCCTGGTGTACTCCGGGGTATCCCTGCCGAGCGCGTGCCTCGGCGAGTTCTCGTTCCGCCCGCATGGCCATGTTGACTGCCTCATGAAAAGTGGGAAAACCCGCGGGTGGCATCCTGCGGAAGGAGTCGTCCCTGGCGCCGTACTGGAAACGATCGGTACCCTCAAATTCTCGTGTCATGAGGTATAAGCGTTCAGTGAGGGTCAGCAACTGATCCGCCACGTCGTGCAGCTGGTTGCGAAGCAGGCGTTCGCTGCGACTACGAGGTCCCTCCTGCCCATTTTCAAGTTAGCGCTGGGTGACCGATTCCCGGTCGTTATCTGTGCACACAAAAGTCGCGTCAATCCTAGCATTATTGACCTACAAAAACACTGAGGCTATACCCCTTTTTCCCGCACACTCGCGATCTAAAGCACCTACGACTTGGTTATCTCATATTCAATTTGGTTGTGGGATCATGCACTGCGGATATTGGTCACCGACTACTGTGGTTAAAGCCGTTTTCTCTCTAATACCATAAAATCTGTCACGCCCCGGAGGTCTCAAGATAAGCGGAAAACGTGTTTTTTTTTTTTTTTTTTGAAATGCAAGTGAGAACGACCTCGCCTACCGGTGCGTGTCAGACCCGCCACATATACAAATTCACCCTGCAAACGGACAGAGTCTCCTTTGTATATGCACGGCGTCACGATTACAACGACGACAATAACATCATACAGCATTAACCACACAGTCACAGTGAACAAGTACGAACGTGTAACAAAATTCAACAACATTAGGATGAACCTATGAGTTTGCAAACGGTGTCCACTCGACACCCATTCCTTTAGAAACGTCTAAACATTCACATTAAGGCGGCTATATTGTTTGAAAGGATAAATCCACAGGGTTTTCAAAGTGGTGCCCACACGACACCCTATTTTTGAAAATTATTTTCGAAATTCTTTTGACATCGTAAAACGGCCGCAAAGTTTAAGGATCAAAACAATATCCAAACAACTAATTACTTGACCACCTATCCAGCATGATCCACGTCCACACAAATTAAACTAGTGAGAGAGAATAGAGATAACCAAACTAAGAGTTTTAACAAAGGGCCTCATACGGCCAATAGCTAAGTCTGCGTTGCCTCACCACCGTCCCGATGTACATACCTATTTGGACCTGTCACGGAGTGGGTAAAGTCAGTGACAAATAAAGTAGATGTTATAACATTAATGAATAGTAAATTTGAATGAATTACTCTGCACCGGAACCTTTCGCTATCCTTCGCCCTGAATTCACTTTATTTAATTTAGTGACACCGTCACGTCAGGGTAGTCGACGATCTCCCCACGCGACACTTACGATGCTTTTACCCCTTCACGATGCGTGAGCGACATGTTTAGCTATCGTGAAGAGGTCCCCACCCTACACGCGTGGGGCACACGGGTCGTTTAGACCACTCCTCCGGAAAAGTACACCCATGCGGAGGCCAATCCGCCTGTGTACGTGCAGCATCCAACACCGGTTTGCTGAAGTCGGCGTAAATTAAATATCGCGACACTTGGTCGCCACAAACATTAACAAAAGAACGGTACATAAAATGCGAAGGGTTAATTTATTGGAAACACTTCATCTACTTTATTAAATAGGTTAGTACGAACTTTTTAAATGATATACTGCACCTAATGCACTTACAGCACTTGTTGCATAGGAACCCACCTGGTTGCGGGAAGATCGGGGTACTAGGGGTCTTTGATACTCTCCCGCTGCGCACCTGGACCTACAGAAGTCCCCAGAAACAACAGTTAATAACGCATACAATTACCGAAAACGAAAACCCAATTAACTCTGCGCCGAAACCCCAAAACGGCGCCAAGAACCATACTTGATGACTCCCCGCGCGCACGCACATCCTCTCCCCGCAGGCGTCATCGCCCGCGGAGGTTGCTCGCCGTCCGCGGATGTCCCGCGCGGTGCCCGCGCGTCGGCCGCCGGCCCGCGGGTGCCCCACGCGGCTCAAGACCGCGCGTCGAGCGCCCGCGGGTGCGGGTACAGGCGCGGTGCGGGTACAGGCGCGGGTGCGGGCCACGCGGCGCCCGCGCGGCCCGCGCGGGTCCGGGCCTGTGCGGCGGCATCCGCGCCGCGCCCGCCCTTGCAGTGTCCGTCCGCGCGGTGCCCTAGCGGCACCGCGCGTCTTCTCCGCCCGCGCGGCGCCCTAGCAGCACCGCGCGTCGTCCGCCCGCCCGCGTCGTGCCCTAAGTCGCACGGCAACGGCGACGGGCGGCAGGGACGAAGGAAACGGAGACGGGGAAGACATCTTATGTGGTGACCCGGATCTCGGCAGGGCTTCTACAGTATGACCGGCAGCTTCTGGAGGCCTATGTGGCATATCGGCAGTGGTTGTGCGCCAATTTGGACACAAGTGATGGACTCCGGGCTTAAAATGGATCACGTGGGTGATCGGGGGACCCCGTCGGATGTTTAGAGGTGGTTTCGCGCAAAACAGATATCAAATTTAGACTCAGCGCAAAATTCGAATTAAAAACACTTTTCCGGATGCCTTCGGTAATTTTTAGGAATGGAATTTGGCAAATCAGACACCGGATTTAGACTCAGCGCGCGAAAACGATCAAAATGGACTATTTATTTGTATTTTTTGGAGCCTGGATGACTTGGCACGATTTTCGAGGCATGGGGTACTGTTCCGGCGTACGGCCAGCACCGGCACGGCGGTGGGCAGCGGCGGCGCGGGCTCAGGCAGGCCGCGCGCGGCCGCGGGCAGGCGCAGATGGGCGCGGGCAGGCGCGCGGTCCACGCGGCCGGCGTGCACCAGAGGGAGGCCACGTGGCGGTTGGTGGTTGGACGGCTCACGAGGTGCGGTTCACGAAGCGTCGAGGGGGTGCACGGTGGACCGAGGTTGCCATGTGGCGCGTCGTGAGTGGCAGGCTCACAGCGTCGGGCGCACCGAGGCGCACGGGAGCGCCTTGGGCCGCGTGCGCGAGCGGGCGCCATGCTGCGCTGATGCCGCGGCACTGTGCACGCCACGTGGCGCGCGCCGATTGGCGCACGCCGAATTCGGTGTTGACTTCGGTGGGACTCTTGGTGGCTCCTGGGTGGCCTTCTACGCGTGTTTCCTGTTCTGGGGACACAGAGGTAATTTCCCGAAATGTTTTCCTTTGGTTTTGCCTTAAGTTGCATCCGAGGGAGCTTCCTTATGCATTTCGACCCTCTTCGAGCCCCTTTCTCTCTGAGGGATGAGAAGGAGATTTGATCTCCATGAAGAGAGGAATACACCTGCTAAGTTTCGGATTTTTCGGCGGCACGAATTTCGAGATTTCCATTTTACCGGCGCGGCGCGACGTTTCTTCTTCGGTGTTCTTTTCCTTCGCTTTTCGGTGCACGAGCTCCCCCGGCCTACCTCGAGCTCATTTTTCTGTGATTTTTGCGCCGTTGGCTTCATGACAAGTAGGGCTTCAACTATCGTGTTTTGAGCTCCCCCTATTTCCGAGATTTTCTTGGAGTTTTTCGAGCTTCTCTTTGACCCATTTTCTTCTGCGGAGTATTTGGACAGCACCGTGGTATTTCGGCGATATCTCCGCCTACAGACTTCGGATTGAGGCGTGCCAGTAGTCGTTTTGTATCTACACATCGCAAGGAGCATGCTGGTATTTTTCTTGGATTTTTGTGAGCTTCCCCCAAAGATGAAAATCCCACTTTCTGGACAAAGTGTTACAGATTTGTGGTACTTGGGATTTTTAGAGGTGGTCACCTTGCCGATTTTGTATCTTGGCCTACAGGTATCGGATTTGGACGTGCGAGTACTCGTTTCGACCGGCTTGACGCGACGAACACAGCGGTTATTTTCTCGGATTTTTCTGAGTTCATCTTGCAGGTGAAAACAGTGCATTTTTGGGACTGATTTTGGGACATCGGGTAACTTGGATTATTGTGTGTAATTTGGACACCCCTGTGTACAATTTTGCAGTTATCGCGGCAGGTGATCTTTTATTGGGCGAGGGCACTTTTGAGACTTGGATTGCGCTTTTTCAGGTGGGTGGTTGTTATATCCCTCTTTTCTGATGTACCCACTAGGAATATTAGAGAGATCCTCTCTATTGGACATATTGAACGGTCACCTAATGGACATGCATGCTTAACTAAAATAATTGTGAGCCTATCATATGGAAAACACTGTAGTGGAAACTTGTTAGTGGTTGGAACTTATACATGCTTACATGGACATCATATTGGCATTTAACTGTGCATGGGGGAGGTACTTTCATGTTGGGATATTGTGAAACGTCTTGTGGGAGGGTACCACTTGAGGATCTTTTGGACAGGCATAGGTGGATGATTTATGTGAGGGCGATTAGCAGGTTATAGACATGTGTGGTTGGATTATGATTTTAGCATGATCATCGTACCTAGGCGGAGCTATTAATTGATACACATGTGGAACTACTATTTGTCCCACTTTCTTCGATCTTTTATGAGGAGATAGGCTTGCTTATATGAATATCTAGTTAGGCCATTTCTTATCACTACACTATATGTTGGGGCTTGATTTAGGAGAAACCCTATTTGTTTCTTCTCTCCTTATTCCTTAGGCAGGTGGCTATTTGTTGCTCGGGTTCGAGCAGGAGTTGGCTTAGTGTAGCCGGGGCCTGGGTTTTAGTTTCTGGGGTATTGTGGCTGCCGCGGATAGTAGGCGGTTGACCAGATGTTGGATATGGGACATGATTGTGATTATGGGTGTTGTGGTGAACCCCTTACTTTTGATTACCCGCTAGGCATTGGAGTTGCTTCTATGATTAAAAGGCTAAATGCACTTTATAGGTGACAATGGCAGGCTTAATTGAGATTAAAACGGATACTGTTAGAACTTTCTTTAATAGGGGTATAATTGTAGAGCGGTAACATCATGTTAAAAGATAAGACTAATTAATAAATTGTGGGCTTTGGGCATGCAGTATAGACAGGCACAGGCTATCTCTTATTTACTACCCTTATGCATTTATCAGCATGCTTTAGCAAGGTAAAAATATATCGACATCTCTTTTATTTTGGGACATTTGCATGCTTGTATGGTCACCTAGATAGGCCACCTTTTTCTGCTACACTATCATGCTGGAATTGACATAGGAGAAACCTTTTTATTATTCTTTTCTCCTTTCATTTGAGGCTCAGGGTATTTGCAGCTCGTACAAGAGCAGGGGGATTGGGATAGTGTAGTCAGGTTCTTGGGTTTTGGGACAGGCAGGGCTTGATGGCAGGGTATTGCGGCAACCGCGGACATTGGGCGGTTGACCGGAGGTTACTTATGCATCAGATTGGGTATCAGGTCTCTAGTGGATGGAGTTTCCCACTATTTGTCTATCTTGCACCAGGTTGAGATCGGGTCTTTCTTTAGTGGATGGGTTTTCCCACTTTGATCAGAGTCATGATCCAGTCCTGCTGATTTATGATACTTATGTTACTGGATACTGAGATACTTTTCCTCGTGTGGGTCGCTCCCCACGAGTGCCACTCCGGAGTGCGCGGCAGACAGACTTCGAGTCCTTGAGACTCCTTTGCTTCGGTGTTATGCGTAGGCTGGCATACCCGTCGCGGCAGACAGAGTAGGCAGTACCAGTGTTCACTGGTGGTCAGATTGGGTTTATTCAGGCAGGCATTTATATTCTGATGCATACATTTAGCTATTCTATTAGCTCGGCATTTTAGAGGCATTCTAGTGGTAGCTTTTCATCAGGAGTTATATTTTTGGCATACCACCTTTATTTTCTTTTGCCTCTGGTAGACCTAGTGGGCGTGTCAGAGTTTGAGGTTTTACCCACTAGGGGAGGCTACTGGTTTACTAGTAGTTCTCACCCCCATTCTTCTTTCCTCTTTTTCTTCTCCCTTGTTTTGCAGTGTCTTCTGCGGGTGCTACTGGGCTTTCAGTGGCGGGTCGAGGAGAGAGGACGGCTGAGTAGATAGATCTCGATGGCAGGATGAGCGTGTTAGCTGGACTGTTGGTGTACCCATGTTTTCTCAGACGGTTGTACTTTTACCTTGGGACTGGCTTTTGCCAGTAGGCTGTATTTATTATTGTGAGCTGGGAGAGACTGATGTATCATTTATACAGATATATTGTATTTTATTTTCGGCTTCAGTCTGAGATGTATTAGTTTTATTTCAGCTCTATTTTTATTGCTCTTTTATTATATCTTTCATATCTGAGCAGGTTGTTGGCGCTTCGTGTACACGGGAAATACCGTGTGCATGGCGGATCTGTAGACGGGCCCGGGTTCTGGTTTACACCCGGGCGTGACATCTTAAACTTCGAAAAGGAACCCGAAAATACTACGAACGTAAAAACACTCACCGGGTTATCCGGCGGGGAACGACCGATCGCGTTCTAGCTTCCGGTACGTGGTTCGGGGTGGTCGGATCCCGCCGTCTTCTTCCTCTTCCTTTCCTCCGGTTAGGGTTCCGCCTTTCCCCCCCCCCCCCCCCCCCTTTTTTTTTTTTTTTTTCTTTTCGCTCTCTCGGTTAGGGTTTCACCTCTCTCTTTTTATTTCTTTTTAACGAAAGGTGGGATTTTTCCTGTCTCGTACGTAGTTTAAATTTTGTTTTCTATTTTCCGTCACCGAATAATTAATTATTTAATTAATTATTCCCTACGAGATAACCCCCATTATCCCAAACGGGTGCAAGATATTTTGCACGGATTTCGATGCACGTTTAGTCACCGCATCACTAAAAATTCCATTCCGGGAGATCACGACATCGGATTTCAAATCCGATCGCACCGTCGGTCCTCGTTTTTCGTGCTCTTTCACAGAAAAATACATGCACCACACACCGACCGAGTCACAAAATACGATAATCCCGGAGTACTAAAAGAACACTAAATTAGAAGGAGGGTTAATTATTACAGAAAAACCGTGTCATTACACTCCCTCTGTAGCAGCAGCAGCAACACCCACCATTGTTGCACTTAGGAGCTTCACAGTAGCTTTTCCACTGTGCGATTGGAGGATATTCTTCGGCGCGAAGCTTCGGATTTTGATCGTGAGCTTGGAGGAGAGCTTGTCCTATTGAGGAAAGCTCAGATTGGAGCTTGCGCGCGGGGTTCGGCATCGGAGGTGAGTACGGTGCTTTTCCGAGTTTCAGATTTTTCTCGGATTTTTTATTTCATCTGAGATTTTGGATTTTGAGATTGGAATTGGTTTTCCTTCTTCCTTTCTTCTTCTCTGTGCTGTGAGGAGCAGCTGGGTGCTGCGTGAGCCGAGGAGCAAGGCGTTGCCCTGTTCACTGTGTGGAGCGACAGGGAGCACATGCCGGGCATGCTGTGGGTGGAGTTATTGGGCTGTGGTGTTGACCTGCGCCTAGAGGGACTTGACTTGAGGCCTATGGAGTGTGCTGAGAGCTCCTGGAGTTTTTCCCTGGACGTTGGCAGAGGTGGCGCGTGCCTGGGTGCCGAGGTGCTGTTCCGGCTGATTCTTGGCAGAGCGCGACTCCGCGCTTCACTGACTTCTTTTTTGCCTGTGGATAGCGATCTAGGTGGGTTGGAATTCTTCCGAACTTTGTGGAATGCCCTCTAATGCTATTGTATGCATGTTTAGCATGTCTAGTCTATATGTTGTTATAGTTGGTAAATCTGATAGTTGCCTAAAAAATTACAGAATGACAACCTGAACCCCATAATATTTTTAGTACACTCTTGACACCATATGACACTAGATTGCATGGTTAGTTGACATCAGAACTGCATCTGAACCATTTTAAAAATCGCTGAACTCGTTTTAAATGAAAAACCGATTTTAAAAATAGTTTTTATACATTGAGATCGCCCAGAGGGGTTGGATAGATTCGGGATGCATGTACCTTCGTGTCTGGGGGGCGAGTGGTTTTTTATTGCCTCAGTGGATGGGTTTTCTAGCATCTTGGGGGGTTTGTGGGCTTTATCAGATTGAGTCGTGGAGGGTTCTACGACCTAGACATGATTATGGGATAGTTTGGCATTCGAGTTTCTAATTTGTTTGATCGTGGATTATAGCCTAGGAGCCGCTTATTGAGCCCGACTTGACACGCTTGTTCCTCGGTGGGGTCGCTCCCCTCGAGTTGCCGCTCCGGATGCGATGATGATGAGCCTGATGAGGCTGCTTTGCGTTGTATTATGATAGTCCGATTAGACACCCTACGTTGATATACTAGGGGGCGCAGGCTTGACTGGACCAGATTTGGCAGTCAGTGAGATTGAGTTGATGTGAGCACCTCGTGAGCGAGTGGATGCATAGCATGTTCTTAGTTGAGTACTTTCGTTTGAGCATGATACTTGAGGCATAGTAGTTGTAGTTTTATTTCAGCTTTTCATATCTACCTGTTTACCTGTTATATTGCCTCCAGTAGACTTAGTGGGCATACCGTGGATATTGGTGACGGTACCCACTGAGAACTACGTGTTGGTGTAGTTCTCACACCCCTTGTGGTGATTGATTTTTAGAGGTAGCTGTTCCAGCTTCGGTTCGAGCGGAAGCAGCTGATCGAGGTAAGGGTGTGGCCGAGTAATTCCTTACCAGCTTATTTTGAGAGTCAGAGGTAGGTAGATGTACCTTGTATGTGAGATTTCATTTTGTACCGGACAGTCTGAGAATTATGATGTATCTTGTATCATAGTGGGTGATGACTATGTATTTTGAATTTTGTATATTCAAATGTTCAGTTTATGATTATGTAGATACTTATTCTTATTTCAGCTCTGATATATATATAGCTATAGATTTGGCTTTGCAGGTTAGATGCTTCGTCTGTGCGGGAATTCTCGTACAGATGACAGATCTGTTGGCGAGCCCGGGTCGCAGTTTCGACCGCGGGGCATGATAGGTGCGTTTTGAAGGATGACAACCCGAGGAACGATATTTTCACCGAGGCACACAGATCCTTGTACACAGTGCATCCTGGCGGAACAAAGATGTACAAGGATCTCAAGTAACAGTTCTAGTGGTCTAGAATGAAAGCCGATGTGGCGAAGCATGTAGCTCAGTACCTGCTGTGCCAACAGGTGAAAGCCGAGCATCAACGACGTCCGGGAAAGCTGCAACCACTTACAGTGCCAGTGTGGAAGTGGGAGCATATTACGATGGACTTCGTTACAGGATTGCCTCGATCCCAGCAAGGTCATGATGCCATATGGGTCATTGTGGACCGACTCACTAAGTCAGCCCACTTTCTGCCGATACACATGACTTGGTCCAGAGATCAACTCGCGCAGCTCTACATCGATGAGATTGTCCGGCTTCATGGAGTGCTGGTGTTGATCGTCTCGGACCCGGACATCTTATTTGTGTTCCAGTTCAAGAGGAACCTGCAGCAGTTTGTGGGCACCAAGCTGAACTTCAGCACTGCTTTTCACCCGCAGAGTGATGGGTAGTCTGAGAGAATCATTCAGACTTTGAAGGATATGTTGCTTGCTTGCGTCCTGAACTATTGAGATGGCTGGTATAGATACCTGCCACTGGTGGAGTTCACCTATAACAACAGTTATCAAGTGAGTAGAAAGTGTCTCCGTCAACATTTTCTACGATTGTGCTCGTAGAAAGAAAAATTTCGATCGTATCTTGGGACGGTGTTTCAAATTAATTCGCACGAATGACAAAAATACGCCTTTGGGCAGTATCTCGTACGTTTTCGGATTAATTTTGTTTCGACTTCTTCAACAAATTATGAAATTTCTATAGGATTAACGATAAGTTCTGTTATTTTATTTAATCATAAAATTATTAGATAGTTAATCATAATCGAATTTCTTAGTGCGATTATTATTTTTTTCAACACATCGATGACCTATCATTTAGCGTGTTGCATCTCCAAAAAGGAGCAGGTTTGGCCATTACCTAGTACCCATGAGGTGGACACCAAATGGTTTAACACTTTTGAGGATGCTCCGTCAGAACGGTGAGAGATGTCTAGATGTATTCAAGCCATGCGTTTTTATGAACCAAACCTTGGAAAAATAAAGAAGTCTGAGTTTGGTTGGTTAACGATGTTAAGCGACAGATACGAACCTAATTATTTACTAATCCACAATGCCTGATCTATAATAATACACTGAAGTGCTTCTGTGCATTTCTTTCGAAGATCCCTTATCAGCCTCCTATGATACATGAAAATTTACTTTACGATATTATGGTTTAATACATTGCAGTTCGATTGAGCTAAACCATTATCAGCTTGATATTTGCAGCAACTAAGCATAATTTCAGAACGGCATAGAAAAGGATTAAAATGCAAAGTTAGCATTAACTTGCTTGATGGCATCCACTAAAGAAGAGCTCAAACAATGTAAAATGCTTAATCATAACTGTTCTATACATATTGCTGGCATCAATTCCAAAACCCCACTCCTCATTAACTTCTTACAAGAAAAAGGTTACAAAAGCAGTGATCCGGACTGATGGTCATTGTCTCATAGGATCATTTACTGATGGTCATTGTCTCATAGGATCATTTACAGTTCTCGTTGAACTTGACACCAAATTATCCTTATTATGCACTATAAATAATTATGTCAAAACAAGTGAAAAATTTTGAAAACAAAAATGTACAAACCTATTGACAAGTATCTGCGAGTAAAGCACATTGAATTATGGCCGAAGCAGCTGCTTCAAGAGTGGTTGCCTACGGTAGATGAGAAGCTGAGGGACAAAAAACGAACCACCATTTCATCGCGATGTTCTTAATTTCTTTTCTTTCGAAGATCTGTTGGTGGAATGTGATAAGAGAGTAAAAAAAGCTACGCATCTTCTGTAAAAACTTTGAAAATGAAGTCGCGAAACCGCTTTGAGTACTGCTTTGGATCAACAGCAGATATTGAGGTAGGATCATATTGGATAGACTTATATGCATGCTCAAGCTTCTTGCTTATATCATAATCTTGCAGAATATCAATGATTCCGAAGAATAACACCACATCGTAAAACTCCCCTGTTGGTTCCCCAATCAGTAGGGATTCAGCATCGGTCCGTACAATCTGCTCGACTCTAGCTGGCATGTTCACACCTAATTTGATTGCAGCCCACCTGCATGAATTCGCAAATTACACTTTGGAAAGAGGAGAAAAGATGCCCCTTAAAATAAATTGTTATGCACAGAGAAGAAAAGGGACCCCTTAAAAGTAGAATGTTATGCCAAGGAACTTATTAGCAGTGCTGAACATTTAAATTTGAAGTAGCTCTATTCAGATAGATATAAGGCAACAACTTAGCCTATTAGAAACAGAATAGACAAGGACTAAACTAACTTATCTCCAAGTTGGTTTATTTATGAACTACGATTGTATACACTAGCAATCAATTAGTTTTTAAGCCATCAAATTCTGATGATGCGAGGTTTGAAGCATTGTTGTAGATCCCTATACATCCTAAATAGATAGGCATTTTTTTTTCCGTACCGTTTTGGATCACAAAGAAATTGGTCCATGTCTACCCTAGAAAGGCGAGGAGTTCCATCTATTTTGTTATCAGTATCACCACTACCTGTACCTGGAAAAGTAAAGGAAAAAGAAAAGAAAAAAATCAGGATCATGCTAAAACAAATAAAAAAAATATAACAATAGTTCTCAAGTATTAAATCTAACCATCGGCAGGGAGTGTATCTTGGGATACATCTCTAAAATGAACACCCACCAAGAGGCTATAATCCATGATTCTTTCTTGTTCTAGGAATTCACTATCTCTATCCACTTGCCTGAAAAA
Organism: Tillandsia fasciculata; assembly: GCA_029168755.2. Lineage (NCBI taxonomy): Eukaryota > Viridiplantae > Streptophyta > Magnoliopsida > Poales > Bromeliaceae > Tillandsia > Tillandsia fasciculata. The sequence continues at coordinate 17,869,342 of CM054938.1, forward strand.
TAATATGCTTAATAAGATCCCACTTCACTTCAAATTGTCTTACTTTTAACAAAAGTGAGAAGGAAAGAACATCTGTGAAGACAGAATCTTATCAATTTGGGATTGCATTCTCCAACGAAAATTGCTTTGATGCTTTACATCCAAAAAAGCGAAAGTGCTTTGAAGCTCAAAAGTACTTCGATGCTCGGTAGCAGGAGCATCAACCGGAGAAGCATATCACCAACTGCTTCTCTGGTTCCAACCACCATTCTGTAGCATCATGAAAGCGGAGGTCACGCTTTCGGACATTTTGAGGGCTCTAAAGCATCAAACTGGTTGCGCTTGGAGAACATATCCCAAACTAGGCCTAAGATTGGTACTTACAGGAACAAGATAGTCAAGCAATTACCTGCAAAACTCCTGGAACCAAGACCGTTGTAACCGAAAGATAAAATTGAGATCGAGATCTTTCAAAGTAGTGGTCTCATCAATTTCCTCCTCAGGTTTATCAGTCATACGGCCATGAGAAGACCCCTTCAGGTCAAACCGCCTGTGTATAACATACTCCGTGCAAAAAAGGTTCCCCATTATGACAAAGCGAACCTGTACTAGTTTTCAAAAGTGATGGTAAACACCTTATATTTTTTAAAATTATTAATAAGGGCTTGTCATCTTTAAAGTTAGTTGCTCATCTGCTCTAACCTTTCTCTGAGTAGCCCCAGTTAATTTGACACAGTGAAGACCGAAGAACTTCGTTACTAAAGTGTTCTCGAAAGCGCGGACATGGTTATAATAGGCTGGAAGCATCCTCAGAAGCACCTACGAACATGGTATAAATTGGCAAATCAACACAATTGTTGGTCCTTTTGTTAATTTGAAAATTATAGGTGGATGGAAAGAAGAGAACTGACTTTCACTTCTGATTTCTTCACGGTCTTTATCATGTACCGATCATCATTTGTCAAGTAAAAGAAGCTACCGCTTTTCCCTGGTGATGAGAGCTCCCGAAGAGCATCATTCCCACAAATAGAGATCATATAATCTCCAGGATCAACCTTGAAGAGTTTGCGCAATGTCCTGAACACCCATTGCATAAGTTGATTTTAGTCTTGGATACCATGAAGATATGCACTTGGAAAGAACAAATTATAGAGGATAAACTTGTAACAGGTTCGAGTTATATAGCACATGGTCACATTGGTGCCCTGTGGTTTGTCTGTATCTTTTAGGTGGCTTAGAGGTTGGGCGTTTGGAACGAGTATTGATCTGCAATAACGAATGAGGATTGTTGAACTGAATCCTGTTAAAATTTCAATTTGAATTGGGTCTCTGTTGTCGTGTTTAGACTGGAAACCCAACCCAAACAGTAAACACAATCAAAACCCAGTCGTAACCAAATCACTGTTAGTGCTAGAAGAAATGTCCATCCAGAAACTGAAATAGGTAACCTAAAACCACCTAAATGAGATAAATGATGCCACACTACCAATATCAAATGTGCTATGGGACAGAATGTTTTATTAAGTTTATCCAAAGAATATATGATAAGCTGACCTGAAAACCAGAGGGCAGTAGTCTTTCCATCTAAAATCGCAAGACTGGTGCGGAGGAGTTTGTTTTGTTCCTTCTGGAGGAAATTTTGTCCATACCTTCTCTTTAGGGTCAAATGCAGATGCTTTAAGGTCCAGTGATGTAGGTGCAGATTGCTTTCCTACTGCATGTCTGATAAGCAGAAATAAGTAGCAAAGCAAAAAATGTAGCAATTAGATTTCCATAAAAAGAAAGGTACGTAACATGCGAAATATCATAAGATGTTTGCGATATGCACTGAAACACAAATGGCACCTATACAACCAAATATTTAAATCAATAATATGCAATAAAACAAAAAATCTTCTTTTATAGAGTGCTATAAAACAGCTCATGAAACTCGTTGATGGAAAAGTGGAACTTTGCTATAAAGTTAAATGAGAAACCATATAAATAGAAAGGGAATACAGCCACAGTAATTTACTGAATATTCAAGCACAATGCTATTGATGAAATTATTATCAGATTT
>CM054938.1:17872508-17902508 GCA_029168755.2 Tillandsia fasciculata
GTAGGGATCTAGCTCGCGACTCCCTTACCTCGATCAGAAGAAGCAGCAACAGGAGCAACTGGAACAGGAGTAGAGGTCCCTGTGGGAAAAACACCACGACGGGTGTGAGAACTACGTCCCAAGTAGTTCTGTCACGCCCCGGGTGCAAATCAGGACCCGGGCCCGTCTACAGATCCGCCGTGCACATGGATTTCCCGCGTACACGAAGCGCTGGTCACCTGCTCTGGTATAAAATGTACAACAAGAGCATAATACAGAGCTGAAATAGAAGAACCACATAGTATCTCAGACTGAAAATAGGGTACAAGCTGTAATATATACAATAATCTCCCAGCTCACTAAAATAGTACAACCAGCTGGCGGAAGCCAGACCCAAAATAAAAGGAGAATATCACAGTCTGAGTGAAGGGTACAATATCTGTCTAATAGCTCTCGGCCTCACAGGAGATCTATCTATTCAGCGATCCCCTTACCTCGATCAGCTGCCGATGGCCTAGCAGCTCCTGCAGATGACTCTGCAAAATAAAGGAGAAGAAAGAAACAGAAAACAACAATGGGGGTGAGAACTACCAGATAAACCAGCAGCCTCCCCTAGTGGATAAAAACCTCAACTCTGACGCACCCACTAGGACTACTAGAGGCAAAAGGGAAAAGGGGAAGTGGTAAGATACATAAGATGCTGAAACAGGAAAACTACCACTATTATGCTGTCAAAACTGTATGCATGCATCAGAAATAGTATCTGTCCAAATAAACCCAATCTAGTCACCAGAAACAACTGGTACTGCCTGCTCAGCGGAATCTGCACACACGGCTCGAAACCGCGGGATCGGCTCACACGACTCGCATCCCAACATAAGTATCAGACCGGCACACACGGCTGGGTCCGAAAAAGTACACCTCCGGAGTGGCACTCGAGGGGAGCGACCCACACGAGTAAAATATCTCTGTCATCGGTATCACAAGTATCTCTGTAGCACATGTCTCAATACAGCAGGACTGGATCATAACTATGATCAAAGTGGGAAACTCCATCCACTACAGAAACCCAATCCCCAGCTGATGCAATGAACCAGACACAACCCCAATCTGGTGCAAGGACAAACATCTGGTCAACCGCCTACTGTCCGCGGTCACCGCAATACCCCACAATCATGATCTGGCTACACTATCCCAAATCCCTGCTCATACTTGAGCGACAACATCTAAATGCAAAGGAAAGTGATAAAACATGCTAAGTCCCAATATGATAGTGTAGCACTAAATAGTGGCTAGCTGGATGTCCAAGAAAGCATGCAGTTATTTAAAAGCTGTAGAAAAGTGTCAATATTTATTTTAAAAGAATATTGATTTACTGGAAAAAGTTATTGTAGCCTTTGTCCCAATCACAGTGTCCCAACATAAGTCATTATATAATCCGTGGGGTTATATCAAATTTTAGGGGAGTTCATCCCAGCGGTTCTTGTCATTTGTCATATTAATTTGTCCCAATGGTTCTCATTAATTGTCCTGTTAGTTGTCCTGTTAGTAGTCCTGTTAGTAGTCCTGTTAGTTGTCCCAATGATTCTCATCAATTGTCATATTTTAGGGGATTTCTAGTAATCCCAGTGAGCTTGTCAAAAATGAGGTAAGCAACAACCGCCCACCTCGAGCAGCTCAAACAACACCCCAGGTAGTCTCCTGGTTGTCCACAGTCCTCAAATCCTGCAAATCAACGCTCCCGGTATAAATACAAATCTCAAAAAGCACAATATTTGCTGTTTTTCAAACAGCACGGGAAAAGAGGAATTTTTCACCTCTAAAATGAGCTCCTAAAATCCCAGAAAAATCACGGTTACGTTCCTCGCGAAGAGTAGATCAAAATCGACTCTTAAAACGCCTCGATCTGACGCTCCTACGTCAAGATAAAAATCGGAGAAGTCGGTGCTATCCAAAAATTACCACAGTAAAAAGGGGGGTCAAAGAGGACTCGGGAATCATGCCAAAAGTACGAAACAGAGCAAAATGATCAACACGGAAATCGAAGCCTTACCTCTTACGGTCACGCTGCCACAAAAATCGTCCAAAAATTCCACCCGGTTAGCCCGCAGTGAATTTTTGACGGAACTGCGACGGGAAATGGGCCTAAAAAGAAAATCATCGCAGTGCGCCGCGTCGCAGATATCTTGCTATCTGTAACTCCTAAAATCCTGAGATTGTAGAGAGAGAGAGAGAGAGAGAGAGGAAAAACTTTGGTATAGAACACTTTCTCTGATTCTCTCTCTTCGGCGCGCAACCCGAGGTGCAAAGAGAGGGGGTGGGGGACCCCTTATATAGTGGGCCAAAAGGGAATATTCCCACACGGGATCCGATCCGAACAGGAAACACCGAAATGGGCCAACCGGAAGGCGCCACGTGTCCACAAAACAGCAAACAGCCTGTGCAGGCCCAATGAGAAATTGCCACGTGTCCCACGTGGTGTACGTCCGGTCCGCGCTCCGGGTCTTCCGGAAGTTTGTCGGCCTATAGGAGTGTGCCACGTGTCACAGTCCCCGTGGGCTTCTAGAAGCCGGCCCACCAATGGGGAAGCGCCACGTGGCAAGGGGGGTACTCGGTGCTCCCGGTGCACGCTTGGCCCATGGACCGCGCACCCGAGCCCCCTGCCCGCGCCTGCCCGCGCCTGCCCGCGCCGCGCTCCCCCGCGCTCCGCCGCTGCGCCGCCGCTGTGCCGCTGCCCGCCGCCGTGCGCCGCCGCCCGCCGCCGCCTTCCGGTCGCCGGAACAGTAATTCCGGCGGCCGGAGTTACTGTTCCGGCGTGAACAGTAACCTAGTGCCCAAAATAAAGTGAATATACCATTTTGACCGTTTTCGCGTGCTGAGTCCGATTTCGCCGTCCGTTTCGCCAAATTCTCGTCCGAAATTTTGCCGAAAGCTCCCGAAAATTCCCGTTTGCCCCGATTTTCGCGCCAAGTCTATTTTAAATGTCCAATTTCGATTCTACAGGCTCCGTTGCACTGTACAAACTCCCCTTTGTCACTGTTTAGTTTCTGCGGAAGTCCGGATCATCACAAGTTCTCAGTGGGTGCCGCCAACGGGCCCGACGGTCTGCCCACTAAGTCTACTTGAGGCATAAAGTAACAATAATAATACTGAAATGAAAGGGCTGGAAAAGTAACTCTACAGCTACTATGCCTCTATCTAGATGCTCAAGAAAATGAAACAGATGGAAACATGATGCATCTACTAACCCACACAGTACAGTCACCCAATCTACACTGACTGCCGCATAGGGTCCAGTCAAACCTGCGCCTACCTACTGCCGTGACATCCCGGAGGATCGGACTTACGTAGGGCATCCGTGGCTGCCACTAACTGGCCCAGCCAGAGGGACTGCGTCCGTAACTGCCACTAACTGGCCCAGTCAGAGGGACGGCGTCGACAAGTCGCGATACAGAAGTAACAAATCCACCCCGGGCGTGGCTCTCGAGGGGAGCGACCCCACCGAGGAAGAGGGTATCCGCGCACTCTGTCGAGCTCAAAGTGGCACTGCAGGCTATAGTCGAAATCCACGCTCACGCACTGAACGGACAGACTCAATCCTCAAACATCTCGCACAACAGTCGGAGCACTCTCGACGACTTAGCTGATCAGCTCACGCGAAACACGAGACACAAGCCTCACCAACAACTCACAGCACAAAACACACTGGCTGGAGATACTCCACAGCCAGGATCGACCCACAGCAGAACACTAAACTCACAGGAAAGACCGACACCATAAGGGTTCGAAAACCCGGTAGGCCGGTGCTTAGAACCCTATCAAACAAGAACAGACTCTAGGCTCCGCCTATCGAAGTTCCCGCCCCTTATAGTTCGGGGACACAACAACCTCGGTACAACACGCAGAAGACACTAACTAGGGCCCGAAAGTCCTGGGAGACCTACACCTACAACCCTATCAAACAAGAACAGGTTCCAGGCTCGGCCTCCGAGGCTTCCGTCCCGAACAAAGGAACGGCCCCTAGAACCCAGACCACTCGAATCCTTTCGAGTGGGGAGATAACAGGAAATAGGTGACATTTGTTATTGAAAACCATTTTGATCTGGAAGAAATCCATATTTAATGATTTTAGTTCTTTTTAGAAAAACAGTTAGAAAACAAATGTTTTACCCAAACCCCGAAGGGCTGATGCCTTTGTCCAATCAAACAAGAACATACTCCAGCGGCCCTTCGATGCTTGGAAGAAAGCATTGGTAGACTAAAATCATGTGTATGTCGAAAAAGGTTCTAGGTTCTAGGTCCGGCTAACACTAGTAACCACTGCCACTGACACAGTGGCGACAACCCAAACAGGGGGAAAACAAGACCTCCCGGGACCACCGTTTACCCCAAACGGTTCCCGGTACAGACAAGCGATCCACTACATATACCAGACTCCACTCTGCTCCCAAGCACGAGTGCAAAATGCATCCCACACTAAAAAGAAGTCCCGACCGCTCGGCCCACTACCCGGGCGAGGATAACACTAAGTCCAGGAATGAAAAAATAATGTGTGGATGTCTAAACATAAAGAACCCTAGCCCAAGTGAGGGTTTTCTACTGGTCTGGTTACACATGCAACATATGGCGGGGGTGCTAGATCAGGTTCCAAGATAATAAATATTTAACAGGTAGAATGAAGCAAAAGAGATCATCAGATAATCACCAAGAATATTAACATTCACATTCTAGCATGCTACCCAGTCCAAACACTATCATGCATGATTCTATACCAATAGAATTAGAGCACAGTCCATAGGTCCTGAAAGCAAAGCCACCCACCTGAAGGTGCTAACTGTCCGGGGTCACACAGCTGAGAGAACCATAAAAACAGCAACACTTATGTCCAACAGGTCTAGTACAGTCCACAATCCCTCCTGGGTACAACAAAAGGCTACAGTTACACTTAAATCCCAAAAATCTGCCCAAAAACACACGCTGAATTTTCAGCTGCAAAGAAGTCAATATTTCACCTGCTGAAAGTGCTCAATAAATTCCAAATAAAATATCCCTGCGTTCTACGCGTCGATAGCTTCGAAACGAGTACCTGCACGCCCAAATCGGAGTCCCGTAGGCCAAGATATAAATTCCACAATACGGGCGCGCGAAAACATACAACCACATAACTGTAAAATCTTGCACAGATAAGGAGGAAGATGTATACCTTCGGGAAGGCCTCAAGAAATTCCAAAAAAAATACCACGATGATCCTCGCGTCGAGTAGATGAAAAAAGTCTACAAGAGCGTCTCAATCCGATGTCCGGTTGCGGAGATACAAATCCATCAATCTGCTACCCTCAAGAATCCACACAGCAAACAAGGTTCTCAGAGAGCAAGGTATAACTCCTCGAAAAACGCGAAACCAGAAAATGTGCGAGAAACCAAAATCGTAGCCTCACCTGTTGCGAATCCAACAGCGAAGAAATCGCTCAAAAAGATGGTCGGAGTAGGCCGGGGACGCTCGCGCACCGAAACGTGACGAAGGGAAACCCAAATGGACGAGCGTCGCGCCGCGCCGTAAAAATGGAAACCTCGATAAGCGTGCCACCAAAAATCTCAAAACTTTGCAGATGGATGTAGCATAGCTCGGGGATCAACTTTACTGAAGGTGCCATGGCGAGAGGAGGCTCGGAAATGCCAGAAAAAGGGGAAAGAAGGAAGCTCGGATCGCTTTTATAGGCTCCAGGAAACAATTCGGAAAATACCGAACGTTTCCCTGGTTCCGGGCGCCCGGAAGATTCGGGCTGCTACAGTGTTGGGCCCGGCCCAACACTGTGCAGGCCCGAATCTTCCCTGGGCCTCCACGTCGCCCGCCAAACAGCGCACAGCGGCGCCGACCACCACGCGAGCGACACGTGGCCAACCCAGACACCGACACATGGCCCGACAGCCAGTCAACGCGCGCCTGGCGCGCGCACGTGCGCGCACCAGCGCCGCCTGCGCACCCTGCCAGGCACGCGCCCCGAGGCGGCCGCACCTGCTCCGTGGACCGAGTGCACGCGGACCGGCCAACCGGTGTACGCCACGTGTCCCCCCCCCCCCCGGTCCACCGTACACCCGCATTTCCCCGTGGACCGCGCCCGCTGCGCCGGCCAACCGGGAGCCGCCACGTGTCCACCGCCCGGTGCACGCCTCTGCGGTGGACCACGCTCCTGCCCGTGCGCCTGCGCGCCTGCCCGCGGGCCCGCCGCCGCGCTGCGCCGCTGCCCGCTGCGCTCCGCCGCTGCCCGCCGCCGCCGCCGCCGGCCGCCGGTTGCCGGAACAGTGCCAAGCTGCCTCGAAAAACGTGCGCGTCATCCGGGCTCCGAAAAATACAAATGAATAGTCTATTTTCATCGTTTTCGCGCGCTGAATCCAAATCCGATGTCCGTTTCTCCAAATTCTCATCCGAAATTTTGTCGAAGGCCCCCTGAACGTCCACTTGATCCGATTTTCGCGCCGGTCCATTTCTAAAATCCGTTTTGCCAAATTCCATCACTAAAAATTCCCGAAGGCATCCGGAAAGGTGATCTTTTATCCAAACTTCGCCCTGAGTCCAAATTTGACATCCTCGTCGCGCGAAATCACTTCTAAACACTCGACGGGTCCTCCAAATACACCCGTGGTCCATAATTAAGCCCGAAGTCCACCACTTGTGTCCAAATTGCGCACAAACACCACCAACACACCACACAAGCCTTCGAAGGCAGCCAAACAACCAGAAAACTCCCCCGCGGGGAACCAGGTCCTCACAGTTCTTCCACGTGTTTAAACCCCCGGGGCGTGACACACGGGTCCAGGGACACGCGTCGTTCCCTGATTGGCCGAACGTGGATGACGTGGAGCCTTGTTGGCGCGGCGTGGGCGCGTGGACCGTGGGGCGAAGGCTACTGTAGCCACTCGAATCGATTTCGGGCACCCGAATGTGGGGAATATCGGCTATAAAGCCCGGATGGGCCACCAGGGTCATGAGTCGTGCGACCGTCCCTGCTGGTACTATCTCCAGTCTTAATTGCGAAAACTCTATAATCAAACGGTCCTTCTGGGTAAGGGCGTTCGCCATCGATTCCGCTGTCTGTCCTTTGCGGCTCAAGGCATCCGCCACCACGTTCGCCTTTCCAGGATGGTAGTGGATGGTTAAATCATAGTCTTTCAGTAGTTCGAGCCACCGCCTTTGCCGCAAATTCAGCTCCTTCTGGGTGAAGAGGTACTTGAGGCTCTGATGGTCTGAGTACACATTGCAGTGTGTTCCATACAAATAGTGCCTCCACATCTTGAGGACGAATACGACTGCTGCAAGCTCCAGGTCGTGCACGGGGTAGTTTCTCTCGTACTCCTTGAGTTGCCTTGACGCATAGGCTATGACTTTACCCCGTTGCATAAGCACGCCTCCGAGACCGTTCCGTGACGCATCGCAGTACACCTCATAGTCCTCGCCGGGCTCCGGTAGAGCAAGCACCGGGGCTCGTGTCAACTTGTTCTTGAGTTCTTCAAAACTCTTCTGGCATTGATCTGTCCAGATGTACTTTTCTCCTTTACGGGTCAGGCAAGTCAGGGGCATGGCTATCTTGGAGAAGCCTTCCACAAAGCGTCTGTAATACCCTGCCAGACCCAGGAAACTTCAAATCTCAGTTACCGTCGTCGGCCTGGGCCAGTCGGTTACCGAACCTATCTTCTTCGGGTCGACCGCAATCCCAGCAGCCGACACGATATGCCCCAGAAAGCCCACCTCGCGGAGCCAAAACTCACACTTTTTGAGTTTGGCGTAGAGTTTCTGTTCCCGTAAGGTTTGGAGGACTGTGCGCAGATGCTCTTCATGTTCCTCATCCGTGCGGGAGTAGATGAGAATGTCGTCAATGAAGACCACTACGAAAATATCTAAGAAGGGTTTGAACACCCTATTCATCATATCCATGAATACCGTTGGGGCGTTTGTGAGCCCGAACGGTATTACCGTGAACTCGTAGTGACCATAGCGAGTCCGGAACGCTGTCTTGGGGATGTCCTCGCCCCTAACTCGGAGCTGGTGATAGCCCGACTGCAGATCGATCTTAGAGAACACCGTTGCTCCTTGTAACTGGTCAAACAGGTCGTCAGTCCGTGGCAACGGATACTTGTTCTTGGTGGTGACCTTGTTCAATTCTCGGTAGTCAATGCACAGGCGAAGGCTTCCGTCCTTCTTCCTTACGAACAAAACGGGCGCGCCCCATGGCGACACGCTCGGTTGGATGAAGCCTTTATCCAAAAGATCCTCCAGTTGTGCCTTGAGTTCCTTCAACTCGGCGAAGGCCATCCTGTACGGCGCCTTCGTGATGGGTTTAGTGCCTGGAAGTAACTCGATGGGAAAGTCGACCTCTCGTTCGGGTGGCATCCCAGGGAGTTCCGCCGGAAATACCTCCGAGAATTCCCTTACACTGGGATATCGGGTCTAACTTGAGTTGCGGACCCACGCGATCTAACGATTTTCCTGGGTCCTTAATCACTAGGTAAGGGGGGGTGGGTCCTATTTAACCCTTACATAACCCCAAACAGATCTCACTAAGTAGAATAGGGTCTCCTATACTCCGAAACCCGCCCGCGCACATAGGCCGGGGAGGTTTCGCCTAGTACTTAAGGATTTCTCCCCCCCCCCCCCCCCCCCCCAAACCGCACTAGGCATTTTCGGGAATAGGGGAGGGAAACGACAGGAGGGAGAGAGAGAGAGAGAGTGTGTCGGACGAGGGTAGTAGGCTAAGGTGTAACCGGTGCTCCTAAACAAGAGGAAACAGAAATTACCTGCTGTCACTGGTTCTGAGACATCACGTCTTCCACCATGGCAAATCCGAGAGTCCGTCCACAACCCTTGGGCCAGCGTCGTACGGCGTGTTGGGGTAGGGACTTAGTGTCGAGTGAGTCTGCTGATTGCCGGTCGCCGGGTAGGCCCTCTTGCGGAGCGGGGGCTGCAGTGCCCTCTCGTCCTCCCGGCTGCGGTGCCGCATTAGTAGGGGCTAGCTTCCGTTGGCATGAGTCATCCGTGTGGTTCGGCTTGCCGCATTTATTGCAATGGGAGTACTTCCAGAGGCATCTCATCACTGGATGCGCCCTCCCGCAGACCACGCAGGATTCCTTTAGCAATTCCGGCCCTTGGTTCCCCCGGCTCTTTGGGTTGGGGCCCCCTTGTGGGGCGGGGGTGGCAGCTTTCCCTGGTTCGTCGGGTTGCGGCGCCGGGGTAGTGGTAACTGGCCTCAGGGGGCACGTGGCACGTGAGTGTCCCGGCTTGCCGCACCGAAAGCAGTGTTCATTCTGCCACGGGCAATCCAACACTCGATGCGCACCATCGCATATGACGCATGGCCTACGCGATGGTTCAGGTCCCTTCACCTTGGTCTGCCCAAATTTTGGTTCTATCCTTGGGCGTTTGGGCGCCCGTTCGTCCCTGAAGGGGTCCCTCGTCAGACCGGGGTAAGGGTATGTCTGGTCCTGGTGTACTCCGGGGTATCCCTGCCGAGCGCGTGCCTCGGCGAGTTCTCGTTCCGCCCGCATGGCCATGTTGACTGCCTCATGAAAAGTGGGAAAACCCGCGGGTGGCATCCTGCGGAAGGAGTCGTCCCTGGCGCCGTACTGGAAACGATCGGTACCCTCAAATTCTCGTGTCATGAGGTATAAGCGTTCAGTGAGGGTCAGCAACTGATCCGCCACGTCGTGCAGCTGGTTGCGAAGCAGGCGTTCGCTGCGACTACGAGGTCCCTCCTGCCCATTTTCAAGTTAGCGCTGGGTGACCGATTCCCGGTCGTTATCTGTGCACACAAAAGTCGCGTCAATCCTAGCATTATTGACCTACAAAAACACTGAGGCTATACCCCTTTTTCCCGCACACTCGCGATCTAAAGCACCTACGACTTGGTTATCTCATATTCAATTTGGTTGTGGGATCATGCACTGCGGATATTGGTCACCGACTACTGTGGTTAAAGCCGTTTTCTCTCTAATACCATAAAATCTGTCACGCCCCGGAGGTCTCAAGATAAGCGGAAAACGTGTTTTTTTTTTTTTTTTTTTGAAATGCAAGTGAGAACGACCTCGCCTACCGGTGCGTGTCAGACCCGCCACATATACAAATTCACCCTGCAAACGGACAGAGTCTCCTTTGTATATGCACGGCGTCACGATTACAACGACGACAATAACATCATACAGCATTAACCACACAGTCACAGTGAACAAGTACGAACGTGTAACAAAATTCAACAACATTAGGATGAACCTATGAGTTTGCAAACGGTGTCCACTCGACACCCATTCCTTTAGAAACGTCTAAACATTCACATTAAGGCGGCTATATTGTTTGAAAGGATAAATCCACAGGGTTTTCAAAGTGGTGCCCACACGACACCCTATTTTTGAAAATTATTTTCGAAATTCTTTTGACATCGTAAAACGGCCGCAAAGTTTAAGGATCAAAACAATATCCAAACAACTAATTACTTGACCACCTATCCAGCATGATCCACGTCCACACAAATTAAACTAGTGAGAGAGAATAGAGATAACCAAACTAAGAGTTTTAACAAAGGGCCTCATACGGCCAATAGCTAAGTCTGCGTTGCCTCACCACCGTCCCGATGTACATACCTATTTGGACCTGTCACGGAGTGGGTAAAGTCAGTGACAAATAAAGTAGATGTTATAACATTAATGAATAGTAAATTTGAATGAATTACTCTGCACCGGAACCTTTCGCTATCCTTCGCCCTGAATTCACTTTATTTAATTTAGTGACACCGTCACGTCAGGGTAGTCGACGATCTCCCCACGCGACACTTACGATGCTTTTACCCCTTCACGATGCGTGAGCGACATGTTTAGCTATCGTGAAGAGGTCCCCACCCTACACGCGTGGGGCACACGGGTCGTTTAGACCACTCCTCCGGAAAAGTACACCCATGCGGAGGCCAATCCGCCTGTGTACGTGCAGCATCCAACACCGGTTTGCTGAAGTCGGCGTAAATTAAATATCGCGACACTTGGTCGCCACAAACATTAACAAAAGAACGGTACATAAAATGCGAAGGGTTAATTTATTGGAAACACTTCATCTACTTTATTAAATAGGTTAGTACGAACTTTTTAAATGATATACTGCACCTAATGCACTTACAGCACTTGTTGCATAGGAACCCACCTGGTTGCGGGAAGATCGGGGTACTAGGGGTCTTTGATACTCTCCCGCTGCGCACCTGGACCTACAGAAGTCCCCAGAAACAACAGTTAATAACGCATACAATTACCGAAAACGAAAACCCAATTAACTCTGCGCCGAAACCCCAAAACGGCGCCAAGAACCATACTTGATGACTCCCCGCGCGCACGCACATCCTCTCCCCGCAGGCGTCATCGCCCGCGGAGGTTGCTCGCCGTCCGCGGATGTCCCGCGCGGTGCCCGCGCGTCGGCCGCCGGCCCGCGGGTGCCCCACGCGGCTCAAGACCGCGCGTCGAGCGCCCGCGGGTGCGGGTACAGGCGCGGTGCGGGTACAGGCGCGGGTGCGGGCCACGCGGCGCCCGCGCGGCCCGCGCGGGTCCGGGCCTGTGCGGCGGCATCCGCGCCGCGCCCGCCCTTGCAGTGTCCGTCCGCGCGGTGCCCTAGCGGCACCGCGCGTCTTCTCCGCCCGCGCGGCGCCCTAGCAGCACCGCGCGTCGTCCGCCCGCCCGCGTCGTGCCCTAAGTCGCACGGCAACGGCGACGGGCGGCAGGGACGAAGGAAACGGAGACGGGGAAGACATCTTATGTGGTGACCCGGATCTCGGCAGGGCTTCTACAGTATGACCGGCAGCTTCTGGAGGCCTATGTGGCATATCGGCAGTGGTTGTGCGCCAATTTGGACACAAGTGATGGACTCCGGGCTTAAAATGGATCACGTGGGTGATCGGGGGACCCCGTCGGATGTTTAGAGGTGGTTTCGCGCAAAACAGATATCAAATTTAGACTCAGCGCAAAATTCGAATTAAAAACACTTTTCCGGATGCCTTCGGTAATTTTTAGGAATGGAATTTGGCAAATCAGACACCGGATTTAGACTCAGCGCGCGAAAACGATCAAAATGGACTATTTATTTGTATTTTTTGGAGCCTGGATGACTTGGCACGATTTTCGAGGCATGGGGTACTGTTCCGGCGTACGGCCAGCACCGGCACGGCGGTGGGCAGCGGCGGCGCGGGCTCAGGCAGGCCGCGCGCGGCCGCGGGCAGGCGCAGATGGGCGCGGGCAGGCGCGCGGTCCACGCGGCCGGCGTGCACCAGAGGGAGGCCACGTGGCGGTTGGTGGTTGGACGGCTCACGAGGTGCGGTTCACGAAGCGTCGAGGGGGTGCACGGTGGACCGAGGTTGCCATGTGGCGCGTCGTGAGTGGCAGGCTCACAGCGTCGGGCGCACCGAGGCGCACGGGAGCGCCTTGGGCCGCGTGCGCGAGCGGGCGCCATGCTGCGCTGATGCCGCGGCACTGTGCACGCCACGTGGCGCGCGCCGATTGGCGCACGCCGAATTCGGTGTTGACTTCGGTGGGACTCTTGGTGGCTCCTGGGTGGCCTTCTACGCGTGTTTCCTGTTCTGGGGACACAGAGGTAATTTCCCGAAATGTTTTCCTTTGGTTTTGCCTTAAGTTGCATCCGAGGGAGCTTCCTTATGCATTTCGACCCTCTTCGAGCCCCTTTCTCTCTGAGGGATGAGAAGGAGATTTGATCTCCATGAAGAGAGGAATACACCTGCTAAGTTTCGGATTTTTCGGCGGCACGAATTTCGAGATTTCCATTTTACCGGCGCGGCGCGACGTTTCTTCTTCGGTGTTCTTTTCCTTCGCTTTTCGGTGCACGAGCTCCCCCGGCCTACCTCGAGCTCATTTTTCTGTGATTTTTGCGCCGTTGGCTTCATGACAAGTAGGGCTTCAACTATCGTGTTTTGAGCTCCCCCTATTTCCGAGATTTTCTTGGAGTTTTTCGAGCTTCTCTTTGACCCATTTTCTTCTGCGGAGTATTTGGACAGCACCGTGGTATTTCGGCGATATCTCCGCCTACAGACTTCGGATTGAGGCGTGCCAGTAGTCGTTTTGTATCTACACATCGCAAGGAGCATGCTGGTATTTTTCTTGGATTTTTGTGAGCTTCCCCCAAAGATGAAAATCCCACTTTCTGGACAAAGTGTTACAGATTTGTGGTACTTGGGATTTTTAGAGGTGGTCACCTTGCCGATTTTGTATCTTGGCCTACAGGTATCGGATTTGGACGTGCGAGTACTCGTTTCGACCGGCTTGACGCGACGAACACAGCGGTTATTTTCTCGGATTTTTCTGAGTTCATCTTGCAGGTGAAAACAGTGCATTTTTGGGACTGATTTTGGGACATCGGGTAACTTGGATTATTGTGTGTAATTTGGACACCCCTGTGTACAATTTTGCAGTTATCGCGGCAGGTGATCTTTTATTGGGCGAGGGCACTTTTGAGACTTGGATTGCGCTTTTTCAGGTGGGTGGTTGTTATATCCCTCTTTTCTGATGTACCCACTAGGAATATTAGAGAGATCCTCTCTATTGGACATATTGAACGGTCACCTAATGGACATGCATGCTTAACTAAAATAATTGTGAGCCTATCATATGGAAAACACTGTAGTGGAAACTTGTTAGTGGTTGGAACTTATACATGCTTACATGGACATCATATTGGCATTTAACTGTGCATGGGGGAGGTACTTTCATGTTGGGATATTGTGAAACGTCTTGTGGGAGGGTACCACTTGAGGATCTTTTGGACAGGCATAGGTGGATGATTTATGTGAGGGCGATTAGCAGGTTATAGACATGTGTGGTTGGATTATGATTTTAGCATGATCATCGTACCTAGGCGGAGCTATTAATTGATACACATGTGGAACTACTATTTGTCCCACTTTCTTCGATCTTTTATGAGGAGATAGGCTTGCTTATATGAATATCTAGTTAGGCCATTTCTTATCACTACACTATATGTTGGGGCTTGATTTAGGAGAAACCCTATTTGTTTCTTCTCTCCTTATTCCTTAGGCAGGTGGCTATTTGTTGCTCGGGTTCGAGCAGGAGTTGGCTTAGTGTAGCCGGGGCCTGGGTTTTAGTTTCTGGGGTATTGTGGCTGCCGCGGATAGTAGGCGGTTGACCAGATGTTGGATATGGGACATGATTGTGATTATGGGTGTTGTGGTGAACCCCTTACTTTTGATTACCCGCTAGGCATTGGAGTTGCTTCTATGATTAAAAGGCTAAATGCACTTTATAGGTGACAATGGCAGGCTTAATTGAGATTAAAACGGATACTGTTAGAACTTTCTTTAATAGGGGTATAATTGTAGAGCGGTAACATCATGTTAAAAGATAAGACTAATTAATAAATTGTGGGCTTTGGGCATGCAGTATAGACAGGCACAGGCTATCTCTTATTTACTACCCTTATGCATTTATCAGCATGCTTTAGCAAGGTAAAAATATATCGACATCTCTTTTATTTTGGGACATTTGCATGCTTGTATGGTCACCTAGATAGGCCACCTTTTTCTGCTACACTATCATGCTGGAATTGACATAGGAGAAACCTTTTTATTATTCTTTTCTCCTTTCATTTGAGGCTCAGGGTATTTGCAGCTCGTACAAGAGCAGGGGGATTGGGATAGTGTAGTCAGGTTCTTGGGTTTTGGGACAGGCAGGGCTTGATGGCAGGGTATTGCGGCAACCACGGACATTGGGCGGTTGACCGGAGGTTACTTATGCATCAGATTGGGTATCAGGTCTCTAGTGGATGGAGTTTCCCACTATTTGTCTATCTTGCACCAGGTTGAAATCGGGTCTTTCTTTAGTGGATGGGTTTTCCCACTTTGATCAGAGTCATGATCCAGTCCTGCTGATTTATGATACTTATGTTACTGGATACTGAGATACTTTTCCTCGTGTGGGTCGCTCCCCACGAGTGCCACTCCGGAGTGCGCGGCAGACAGACTTCGAGTCCTTGAGACTCCTTTGCTTCGGTGTTATGCGTAGGCTGGCATACCCGCCGCGGCAGACAGAGCAGGCAGTACCAGTGTTCACTGGTGGTCAGATTGGGTTTATTCAGGCAGGCATTTATATTCTGATGCATACATTTAGCTATTCTATTATCTCGGCATTTTTAGAGGCATTCTAGTGGTAGCTTTTCATCAGGAGTCATATTTTTGGCATACCACCTTTATTTTCTTTTGCCTCTGGTAGACCTAGTGGGCGTGTCAGAGTTTGAGGTTTTACCCACTAGGAGAGGCTACTGGTTTACTAGTAGTTCTCACCCCCATTCTTCTTTTCTCATTTTCTTCTCCCTTGTTTTGCAGTGTCTTCTGCGGGTGCTACTGGGATTTCAGTGGCGGGTCGAGGAGAGAGGACGGCTGAGTAGATAGATCTCGATGACAAGATGAGCGTGTTAGCTGGACTATTGGTGTACCCATGTTTCCTCAGACGGTTGTACTTTTACCTTGGGACTGGCTTTTGCCAGCAGGCTGTATTTATTATTGTGAGCTGGGAGAGACTGATGTATCATTTATATAGATATATTGTATTTTATTTCCAGCTTCAGTCTGAGATGTATTAGTTTTAGTTCAACTCTATTTTTATTGCTCTTTTATTATATCTTTCATATCTGAGCAGGTTGTTGGCGCTTCGTGTACACGGGAAATACCGTGTGCATGGCGGATCTGTAGACGGGCCCGGGTTCTGGTTTACACCCGGGGCGTGACATCTTAAACTTCGAAAAGGAACCCGAAAATACTACGAACGTAAAAACACTCACCGGGTTATCCGGCGGGGAACGACCGATCGCGTTCTAGCTTCCGGTACGTGGTTCGGGGTGGTCGGATCCCGCCGTCTTCTTCCTCTTCCTTTCCTCCGGTTAGGGTTCCGCCTTTCCCCCCCCCCCCCCCCCCCCTTTTTTTTTTTTTTTTTTCTTTTCGCTCTCTCGGTTAGGGTTTCACCTCTCTCTTTTTATTTCTTTTTAACGAAAGGTGGGATTTTTCCTGTCTCGTACGTAGTTTAAATTTTGTTTTCTATTTTCCGTCACCGAATAATTAATTATTTAATTAATTATTCCCTACGAGATAACCCCCATTATCCCAAACGGGTGCAAGATATTTTGCACGGATTTCGATGCACGTTTAGTCACCGCATCACTAAAAATTCCATTCCGGGAGATCACGACATCGGATTTCAAATCCGATCGCACCGTCGGTCCTCGTTTTTCGTGCTCTTTCACAGAAAAATACATGCACCACACACCGACCGAGTCACAAAATACGATAATCCCGGAGTACTAAAAGAACACTAAATTAGAAGGAGGGTTAATTATTACAGAAAAACCGTGTCATTACACTCCCTCTGTAGCAGCAGCAGCAACACCCACCATTGTTGCACTTAGGAGCTTCACAGTAGCTTTTCCACTGTGCGATTGGAGGATATTCTTCGGCGCGAAGCTTCGGATTTTGATCGTGAGCTTGGAGGAGAGCTTGTCCTATTGAGGAAAGCTCAGATTGGAGCTTGCGCGCGGGGTTCGGCATCGGAGGTGAGTACGGTGCTTTTCCGAGTTTCAGATTTTTCTCGGATTTTTTATTTCATCTGAGATTTTGGATTTTGAGATTGGAATTGGTTTTCCTTCTTCCTTTCTTCTTCTCTGTGCTGTGAGGAGCAGCTGGGTGCTGCGTGAGCCGAGGAGCAAGGCGTTGCCCTGTTCACTGTGTGGAGCGACAGGGAGCACATGCCGGGCATGCTGTGGGTGGAGTTATTGGGCTGTGGTGTTGACCTGCGCCTAGAGGGACTTGACTTGAGGCCTATGGAGTGTGCTGAGAGCTCCTGGAGTTTTTCCCTGGACGTTGGCAGAGGTGGCGCGTGCCTGGGTGCCGAGGTGCTGTTCCGGCTGATTCTTGGCAGAGCGCGACTCCGCGCTTCACCGACTTCTTTTTTGCCTGTGGATAGCGATCTAGGTGGGTTGGAATTCTTCCGAACTTTGTGGAATGCCCTCTAATGCTATTGTATGCATGTTTAGCATGTCTAGTCTATATATTGTTATAGTTGGTAAATCTGATAGTTGCCTAAAAAATTACAGAATGACAACCTGAACCCCATAATATTTTTAGTACACTCTTGACACCATATGACACTAGATTGCATGGTTAGTTGACATCAGAACTGCATCTGAACCATTTTAAAAATCGCTGAACTCGTTTTAAATGAAAAACCGATTTTAAAAATAGTTTTTATACATTGAGATCGCCCAGAGGGGTTGGATAGATTCGGGATGCATGTACCTTCGTGTCTGGGGGGCGAGTGGTTTTTTATTGCCTCAGTGGATGGGTTTTCTAGCATCTTGGGGGGTTTGTGGGCTTTATCAGATTGAGTCGTGGAGGGTTCTACGACCTAGACATGATTATGGGATAGTTTGGCATTCGAGTTTCTAATTTGTTTGATCGTGGATTATAGCCTAGGAGCCGCTTATTGAGCCCGACTTGACACGCTTGTTCCTCGGTGGGGTCGCTCCCCTCGAGTTGCCGCTCCGGATGCGATGATGATGAGCCTGATGAGGCTGCTTTGCGTTGTATTATGATAGTCCGATTAGACACCCTACGTTGATATACTAGGGGGCGCAGGCTTGACTGGACCAGATTTGGCAGTCAGTGAGATTGAGTTGATGTGAGCACCTCGTGAGCGAGTGGATGCATAGCATGTTCTTAGTTGAGTACTTTCGTTTGAGCATGATACTTGAGGCATAGTAGTTGTAGTTTTATTTCAGCTTTTCATATCTACCTGTTTACCTGTTATATTGCCTCCAGTAGACTTAGTGGGCATACCGTGGATATTGGTGACGGTACCCACTGAGAACTACGTGTTGGTGTAGTTCTCACACCCGTTGTGGTGATTGATTTTTAGAGGTAGCTGTTCCAGCTTCGGTTCGAGCGGAAGCAGCTGATCGAGGTAAGGGTGTGGCCGAGTAATTCCTTACCAGCTTATTTTGAGAGTCAGAGGTAGGTAGATGTACCTTGCATGTGAGATTTCATTTTGTACCGGACAGTCTGAGAATTATGATGTATCTTGTATCATAGTGGGTGATGACTATGTATTTTGAATTTTGTATATTCAAATGTTCAGTTTATGATTATGTAGATACTTATTCTTATTTCAGCTCTGATATATATATAGCTATAGATTTGGCTTTGCAGGTTAGATGCTTCGTCTGTGCGGGAATTCTCGTACAGATGACAGATCTGTTGGCGAGCCCGGGTCGCAGTTTCGACCGCGGGGCGTGATAGGTGCGTTTCGAAGGATGACAACCCGAGGAACGATATTTTCACCGAGGCACACAGATCCTTGTACACAGTGCATCCTGGCGGAACAAAGATGTACAAGGATCTCAAGTAACAGTTCTAGTGGTCTAGAATGAAAGCCGATGTGGCGAAGCATGTAGCTCAGTACCTGCTGTGCCAACAGGTGAAAGCCGAGCATCAACGACGTCCGGGAAAGCTGCAACCACTTACAGTGCCAGTGTGGAAGTGGGAGCATGTTACGATGGACTTCGTTACAGGATTGCCTCGATCCCAGCAAGGTCATGATGCCATATGGGTCATTGTGGACCGACTCACTAAGTCAGCCCACTTTCTGCCGATACACATGACTTGGTCCAGAGATCAACTCGCGCAGCTCTACATCGATGAGATTGTCCGGCTTCATGGAGTGCTGGTGTTGATCGTCTCGGACCCGGACATCTTATTTGTGTTCCAGTTCAAGAGGAACCTGCAGCAGTTTGTGGGCACCAAGCTGAACTTCAGCACTGCTTTTCACCCGCAGAGTGATGGGTAGTCTGAGAGAATCATTCAGACTTTGAAGGATATGTTGCTTGCTTGCGTCCTGAACTATTGAGATGGCTGGTATAGATACCTGCCACTGGTGGAGTTCACCTATAACAACAGTTATCAAGTGAGTAGAAAGTGTCTCCGTCAACATTTTCTACGATTGTGCTCGTAGAAAGAAAAATTTCGATCGTATCTTGGGACGGTGTTTCAAATTAATTCGCACGAATGACAAAAATACGCCTTTGGGCAGTATCTCGTACGTTTTCGGATTAATTTTGTTTCGACTTCTTCAACAAATTATGAAATTTCTATAGGATTAACGATAAGTTCTGTTATTTTATTTAATCATAAAATTATTAGATAGTTAATCATAATCGAATTTCTTAGTGCGATTATTATTTTTTTCAACACATCGATGACCTATCATTTAGCGTGTTGCATCTCCAAAAAGGAGCAGGTTTGGCCATTACCTAGTACCCATGAGGTGGACACCAAATGGTTTAACACTTTTGAGGATGCTCCGTCAGAACGGTGAGAGATGTCTAGATGTATTCAAGCCATGCGTTTTTATGAACCAAACCTTGGAAAAATAAAGAAGTCTGAGTTTGGTTGGTTAACGATGTTAAGCGACAGATACGAACCTAATTATTTACTAATCCACAATGCCTGATCTATAATAATACACTGAAGTGCTTCTGTGCATTTCTTTCGAAGATCCCTTATCAGCCTCCTATGATACATGAAAATTTACTTTACGATATTATGGTTTAATACATTGCAGTTCGATTGAGCTAAACCATTATCAGCTTGATATTTGCAGCAACTAAGCATAATTTCAGAACGGCATAGAAAAGGATTAAAATGCAAAGTTAGCATTAACTTGCTTGATGGCATCCACTAAAGAAGAGCTCAAACAATGTAAAATGCTTAATCATAACTGTTCTATACATATTGCTGGCATCAATTCCAAAACCCCACTCCTCATTAACTTCTTACAAGAAAAAGGTTACAAAAGCAGTGATCCGGACTGATGGTCATTGTCTCATAGGATCATTTACTGATGGTCATTGTCTCATAGGATCATTTACAGTTCTCGTTGAACTTGACACCAAATTATCCTTATTATGCACTATAAATAATTATGTCAAAACAAGTGAAAAATTTTGAAAACAAAAATGTACAAACCTATTGACAAGTATCTGCGAGTAAAGCACATTGAATTATGGCCGAAGCAGCTGCTTCAAGAGTGGTTGCCTACGGTAGATGAGAAGCTGAGGGACAAAAAACGAACCACCATTTCATCGCGATGTTCTTAATTTCTTTTCTTTCGAAGATCTGTTGGTGGAATGTGATAAGAGAGTAAAAAAAGCTACGCATCTTCTGTAAAAACTTTGAAAATGAAGTCGCGAAACCGCTTTGAGTACTGCTTTGGATCAACAGCAGATATTGAGGTAGGATCATATTGGATAGACTTATATGCATGCTCAAGCTTCTTGCTTATATCATAATCTTGCAGAATATCAATGATTCCGAAGAATAACACCACATCGTAAAACTCCCCTGTTGGTTCCCCAATCAGTAGGGATTCAGCATCGGTCCGTACAATCTGCTCGACTCTAGCTGGCATGTTCACACCTAATTTGATTGCAGCCCACCTGCATGAATTCGCAAATTACACTTTGGAAAGAGGAGAAAAGATGCCCCTTAAAATAAATTGTTATGCACAGAGAAGAAAAGGGACCCCTTAAAAGTAGAATGTTATGCCAAGGAACTTATTAGCAGTGCTGAACATTTAAATTTGAAGTAGCTCTATTCAGATAGATATAAGGCAACAACTTAGCCTATTAGAAACAGAATAGACAAGGACTAAACTAACTTATCTCCAAGTTGGTTTATTTATGAACTACGATTGTATACACTAGCAATCAATTAGTTTTTAAGCCATCAAATTCTGATGATGCGAGGTTTGAAGCATTGTTGTAGATCCCTATACATCCTAAATAGATAGGCATTTTTTTTTCCGTACCGTTTTGGATCACAAAGAAATTGGTCCATGTCTACCCTAGAAAGGCGAGGAGTTCCATCTATTTTGTTATCAGTATCACCACTACCTGTACCTGGAAAAGTAAAGGAAAAAGAAAAGAAAAAAATCAGGATCATGCTAAAACAAATAAAAAAAATATAACAATAGTTCTCAAGTATTAAATCTAACCATCGGCAGGGAGTGTATCTTGGGATACATCTCTAAAATGAACACCCACCAAGAGGCTATAATCCATGATTCTTTCTTGTTCTAGGAATTCACTATCTCTATCCACTTGCCTGAAAAATAATATGCTTAATAAGATCCCACTTCACTTCAAATTGTCTTACTTTTAACAAAAGTGAGAAGGAAAGAACATCTGTGAAGACAGAATCTTATCAATTTGGGATTGCATTCTCCAACGAAAATTGCTTTGATGCTTTACATCCAAAAAAGCGAAAGTGCTTTGAAGCTCAAAAGTACTTCGATGCTCGGTAGCAGGAGCATCAACCGGAGAAGCATATCACCAACTGCTTCTCTGGTTCCAACCACCATTCTGTAGCATCATGAAAGCGGAGGTCACGCTTTCGGACATTTTGAGGGCTCTAAAGCATCAAACTGGTTGCGCTTGGAGAACATATCCCAAACTAGGCCTAAGATTGGTACTTACAGGAACAAGATAGTCAAGCAATTACCTGCAAAACTCCTGGAACCAAGACCGTTGTAACCGAAAGATAAAATTGAGATCGAGATCTTTCAAAGTAGTGGTCTCATCAATTTCCTCCTCAGGTTTATCAGTCATACGGCCATGAGAAGACCCCTTCAGGTCAAACCGCCTGTGTATAACATACTCCGTGCAAAAAAGGTTCCCCATTATGACAAAGCGAACCTGTACTAGTTTTCAAAAGTGATGGTAAACACCTTATATTTTTTAAAATTATTAATAAGGGCTTGTCATCTTTAAAGTTAGTTGCTCATCTGCTCTAACCTTTCTCTGAGTAGCCCCAGTTAATTTGACACAGTGAAGACCGAAGAACTTCGTTACTAAAGTGTTCTCGAAAGCGCGGACATGGTTATAATAGGCTGGAAGCATCCTCAGAAGCACCTACGAACATGGTATAAATTGGCAAATCAACACAATTGTTGGTCCTTTTGTTAATTTGAAAATTATAGGTGGATGGAAAGAAGAGAACTGACTTTCACTTCTGATTTCTTCACGGTCTTTATCATGTACCGATCATCATTTGTCAAGTAAAAGAAGCTACCGCTTTTCCCTGGTGATGAGAGCTCCCGAAGAGCATCATTCCCACAAATAGAGATCATATAATCTCCAGGATCAACCTTGAAGAGTTTGCGCAATGTCCTGAACACCCATTGCATAAGTTGATTTTAGTCTTGGATACCATGAAGATATGCACTTGGAAAGAACAAATTATAGAGGATAAACTTGTAACAGGTTCGAGTTATATAGCACATGGTCACATTGGTGCCCTGTGGTTTGTCTGTATCTTTTAGGTGGCTTAGAGGTTGGGCGTTTGGAACGAGTATTGATCTGCAATAACGAATGAGGATTGTTGAACTGAATCCTGTTAAAATTTCAATTTGAATTGGGTCTCTGTTGTCGTGTTTAGACTGGAAACCCAACCCAAACAGTAAACACAATCAAAACCCAGTCGTAACCAAATCACTGTTAGTGCTAGAAGAAATGTCCATCCAGAAACTGAAATAGGTAACCTAAAACCACCTAAATGAGATAAATGATGCCACACTACCAATATCAAATGTGCTATGGGACAGAATGTTTTATTAAGTTTATCCAAAGAATATATGATAAGCTGACCTGAAAACCAGAGGGCAGTAGTCTTTCCATCTAAAATCGCAAGACTGGTGCGGAGGAGTTTGTTTTGTTCCTTCTGGAGGAAATTTTGTCCATACCTTCTCTTTAGGGTCAAATGCAGATGCTTTAAGGTCCAGTGATGTAGGTGCAGATTGCTTTCCTACTGCATGTCTGATAAGCAGAAATAAGTAGCAAAGCAAAAAATGTAGCAATTAGATTTCCATAAAAAGAAAGGTACGTAACATGCGAAATATCATAAGATGTTTGCGATATGCACTGAAACACAAATGGCACCTATACAACCAAATATTTAAATCAATAATATGCAATAAAACAAAAAATCTTCTTTTATAGAGTGCTATAAAACAGCTCATGAAACTCGTTGATGGAAAAGTGGAACTTTGCTATAAAGTTAAATGAGAAACCATATAAATAGAAAGGGAATACAGCCACAGTAATTTACTGAATATTTCAAGCACAATGCTATTGATGAAAATATTATCAGATTTCTCTTGATTTCTAAGGTAAATTTTCATAACTTTTCAAAGTAAATAAAGAATTTAACATTATAGGCATTTCTATAGAGTTTCCACACAAATTCTGCATTTTTTAATGGATACGGCTGTGAGATATTGATTCATAGTTTTGGAGTGATTAGTTATATGAGTTGAAAAACCAAAGTCACCAGCAATGCACTTGAAATTTGAAAGCCAGAGAATTCAAAATCAAACGGCATGAAAGTATTTTCTTGAAAACGGTACAAAAAGTTCCATGTTATATGGCCTGTAAAATCAGTGTTATTGAGAAGGGAAGAAACAGTTTGAGCATAGTATTCTTATATGAAATCTGTACTATAAATTTACAGTATGAGCATAGTATTCTCGCAATTGGATTATTTCGTTTTAATCTGACATTTGGTGCTCATGCTTTTCTGCTACAAACAAATACATAGAAAATATGTCAAAACAAGAAAACACCAAAGAAAGCAACGAAGATTCAGTGAATTAATACTAGAAAAAATCTTCTCCAAATGATTGCATCAGACAAACGCTTTAGTCTGATTCTACTACCAAATTTCTCATCTGATTCAACAAATATATTTCAACTAACAATTTTACTAAACTTATTGCCGACAACAACATGCAAAAAGGGGAAAGAAAAAACCCAAAAATCACACAAAATTCATCAGATTAAACAATCGAAACAAGTATCTGTCAGTTTCTATCCAAAAGTCACATCCATCTACCAACATAAGATGGCCTTTCATACATATTCCTGCAGAGTAGTGAAATTGCAAATTTATCAGGAAATATTTTAATTATCTAATATATTCATCTAAAGTCTATAATTAACAAATATATCCCCTTTCCCTTAGTTGATAGTTTATATATTTTTGAAATGGCCAGTTCTTGAATAAATACCTATTTAATTATCACATTTCATTTATAATATTTCTATTTTACTTTCATGTCATTCTACATAAACCCTAAAATCCTAAACTCTTAAAAATTTGAAAACAAGCTATATTTTATATGGGCATAACAGTATTAATAGTGAAAAAAAATTAGTGGTCAATTGGCGATAATCAACTACAAAAATAAAAATGCACATTTTTTAAACATTTTAAATTATTATAACCAAGTAACACATTCTAATTAAGTTAATTGAAGGATGATGTGGCGCTAATGTGGTAGTGGTGTCGACCACGGGGCAATGAGTAAGATACCATATTACTATAGGCCACCACCAAACATTACAGTTGAGGACTATCTACTGCTATTGGGGGAAAAATAGTTGGGGGCAAAACCATGAAGATATTTTTCTCTATTTTTCGACGGGTTGTAGAAGTCATATAGCAAGTGGATACTGTCCTACTCTACACAATTTGATACATTCTTCTCATCATTCATAACATACTCTTTGCGCAAATCTAAACAGTGCCTAAAACAGATCGTAAAATTTAATTGCAATAATATAAATAATTTGAACCGAAGATTATAATAAATTAAGATTTGAAGACTAAAGTGTTGCCACCCTTATAGTTCGAGGACCAAAGGTGTAATTTAACCCTACAAATATGCAATTGTCAAGATTTATAACCCTCAACTCCGATGAATGGATAAGAAAGGACGGCGACGGGAGCGGGTATATGATGGAGGAGTGAGAGGAGGAGAGGAGCGAAGAAGAGAAAGGCTCCATTTGATCAAGAGGAGAGAAGAAGATAAACTTAGAAGAGCAATGTTACTTGGTACATCCCAAAGCAGGGAATACATCTGACATCTTTTTCATTCAATAATTATTTTTCTATAAGTAGTACAGCTCTTTTAGAATCTATAAGTAGTATTTTCTGAGCAAGGGTTCGCCGAATGCACATACTTCAGTCGTGTTTGAAGGTATGAAAATTTTATAATTTATTTAAAAAATTTATATATTTGATACATAATATAATTGGCCTTCTAAGTTTTTTTTTAATAAAATAAAGGCTAAATTAAAGAAAACTCTTCTATAAATATTTTTTTTTTTTTTTTACTTTTTCTTCTGATTTTGAAAAATCTATATTTATTCTCTCAAAAATTCAAGTTGTTGTATTTAGACTTCCTCTGTCGAGATTTCATCACTTTTTCATTCATTTTTTATAATTCATACTGAAAATACTCTTAAAATTATATAAATATATTTAAAATTAATTTTCTTCTTATAGAATAAGTAAGGATAATTTTATTATTTCACCCTCTTCATGTAACCCTGAAAATATTCTCTAAAATTTTAAGTAAATAAAATATAAATTTTTAAAAATTAAGGAAATAAAATAAAATAATAAGTATTTATAAGAAGATTTTTTTGTATTTTAACCTAAAATAGATTATCTT
The DNA here is from genome assembly GCA_029168755.2 of Tillandsia fasciculata. Taxonomy (NCBI): domain Eukaryota; kingdom Viridiplantae; phylum Streptophyta; class Magnoliopsida; order Poales; family Bromeliaceae; genus Tillandsia; species Tillandsia fasciculata. The sequence continues at coordinate 17,898,090 of CM054938.1, forward strand.
ATAAATAAAATATGATATTACACCCCATCATAAATATCAAAATTTTTTAATGAGAAAAAACCAAACTCCTTTTTCATAATTAGACTAATTTTTTTTTTTTACTAAATAAATTATTTTTAAATAATTTATTCCGAAACAAAACCTTAGTATTTTGTATAGTACATTAGGGTAAAATATTTTAACTCTATCACTAACTATCACGTAGTTTTTGCTTTTATTTTTCCTTATACTTTCTATTAACTTCACTATTTAATCCGTCACGTTACGTAGTGATGTATGTGCAGAGATATTCCATAAATGTTGATAAAAAAGCATGAAAATTTTAAAACAAACATGAAACCCCTTACATCTTAATTTTGAACTTTCTTGTTGAGTCCCCAATGAAAAAAATGACGATTTATATATGTGTACGAAGCGTAACTATTTCAATAGAGAAGTTAGTAACTGTTTTAATAGAGAAGTTAATGACTGGTATAATAAAAAATGAAAATAGAAACTACTGGGTACTTAAATAATTCAATTAAAATTAAAAAATAACTAAAGTAAAAAAAATTACAAACCATAGAAGGTATCTAAAGTTTTTTTCTATAATTAATTCAAAATTGGAGTAAATGTACGAGAGCTTTTCAAACCTTTATCTATTCAGAAAAAAACAATTTGCATAAAAAATTCACTATTCTTGTATTTTTGTAAGTATATGCCACTTTTTTAATTTTTGTATATTCGATTTGAATTTTTAAGAAAATGATAAAATTTCTCTTATTTCTCTTTCTCTCTCGTTCATCTCCCTCCGTCTCGTCCACCACTTTTTTTTTTTTTTTTTCCTCTGTTTTCCTTTCCCTCCTCCCCCCGTGACATTTCTTTTTTTCCTCTCTTTTCCTTTCCCTCCTCCCCCTATGACAGCACAATTTCAGAATAATGACAACTTGGTGCACCCTCCTCCCCTTCCCCCCTACTCCACTCCACTCCATTTGACATCTACTGCTTTTGGAAGTGCGCTGCCGACCTTCCTCTTTCTTGGCTCTGGCGCGTGCGACCTTCTCTTAGGGTTGATCCTCGTCCTCCATCTTGGGAAGAAGGACGTACATAATGCATTCGATGGCCTCGATCTCAACCACGGGAGTGGAGGAGACGACTTGTTCGATGATGGCAGTGACTAAATTGCATCTTTTGACTAAGTTGAACCATTGGAGGATAACGTGCACCAAGACTACGTTGCGCCACAAAAATGTGCAACATAAGTCGTAAATAGTACAATTGCAACTTTTTCTTCTTTTTCTTTCTCTACTTCTTGGTGCTTCTCGGAGCAACTATAGTGTGACGCCCCACTTCCCAAGAGGTCCTCAATTCTAAAAGTATTTTACCTCTAGCACACTTAATGCTCATAGCCTCTTGAATCAAACTACAACCAAATATGCTATAGCCGAGTTAAAGGGTTTAGTCCTACTATGCTTTATATATAGGACTATCCCAAATCCTAGGGATGTCACATTCTCCCCAGTATTAGGCACTGACGTCCTCATCAAGCTCAAGCACACACACAAGTACCAGACAATGTAAAACTCATCTCGCTAGCCTTAACTAACCTTGTGGAGAGTCGCGCCCCTCCGACCAGCACCCGACACAGCCAGGCATCCCAAAGCTCGGCATCCAAATCTAGATCGAGAACAGTGCGGGGTCGGTCACAGTTTCTGGCCCAGTGCAGTCGCCGCCTTAAGCCATTACCGCCAACCTCTGGTGACTCCAGCACACCTCTCCGATGCTACCTCGACGCCCCCGGCCTCCCCACTACGTGGGATCTATGGATCGGGTCCGATGTGGCCTGGGTTGGACGCGGATCTTCAATCGCCACCGTCGCCGCCTCTGGCCACCAGCCTCGACCCCTCCTAGCCAGCGCTCGTAGCCCCCGGCAGCCTGAAGCCCGAACTGCTATTGTTGCTCCTTAGTGGCTCAGGATAGGACTTGGGGTTGGCTGAGCCTATTGTTCCAGCCAACCGTAACTCTGGCAACTTTCTGCTTAGCGAGCATGAGCTGTCTAAGGGCTTGGGAAATGCCGTGCTCACTTTCCTTGTGATCTGATTGCTTAAGGTGGCTGATTTTTTAGTGTCGCTTTCGAGAACCTTGGAACCTGAAGTTCAAGTTACTTCAGTGTGCTCCACAGTATTTGATTGCGCTCCAGACAGTGAGCATGATGTTCAAGGCGACAATACTTTTTGAACTGTACCTTTGCTTAGATTCCAAACTCATGGAATCGTTGGTAAGGCTCTAAACATGGTATTTGTTATATTAGTATTATGCACCAGATGTTCAGCATAATGTTGTTGAGACACTTTTTGCGTCAAGGCTGTAGAGTACTGGAGCTTTATAGCTATTCGGTTGTGTTCCTTTGAGCTGACCAATGCATCTAGAGATGCTCGGATCGAGCGAGTGTCGTTTAGTGAGAAAAAAGGCACGAAAACAGACTCTAGATCGCAAATAGCTGGGAACTAGAGTTCGAGAATTTTTGGGCGCCCTCGAGACTTTCCGAACGCCCGAAACTATTACTTATTTGCGGATCCTATTGGAGGACGCCCAAAAGTTACTGCAACAGCCCAAAAGTTGTGTGGCTGGGATTTCCTCGAGATTTGTGCATGACTGTGCTGCGTGTAGAGGCGGTTGATTTGGGTGCTTCACTATTGCACCAGGTGCAGGGAGCGGACGCCCGCGGAGCAGTGTGAGGATGGTATACTATTTCGAGGATTTAGGTACAGTACTGCAGCGAAACAGGCGGCCGGGAAGCGCTCATTATTACTGTAGCTACGACATTTAGGACTCCCGGGCTGAGGTTGAGGGCGCTTGAAACTTGGATTTTTTCGTGCGATCAGGTTAGCTTCTGGATTGTTTCGCGGCTTATTGGGTACAGGGTTTGATCTGAGTAAGTTGGTTGATATATGTGGGTTTATCCAACATCCAGAGAGTGTTCAAGCCTTTTTTAGCCTTTTCTCCACTTTCTCCTTCCTTCTTTTCGTCAGGCAGTGGAGCAGAGAGCAGGAGAAAGAGCAAAGAGCAGCACTAGCTTGCTTTTGAGAGTTCCAACTCGATCAAGTCATCTGTGATTTTTCTTAGCGTCGATGCGTATGAGATTGTCGAGAGCGTTGAGAGGAGTGTCCTTAAAGAGGAACTTCGATGTTGGGTTTCCTCAGCTGTGAATTAAGGTAAATATTGAATTTTTCTGAGTTTTGGAGTTTCTGGTATTTTCATGAGTTTGGTTCTTGTAGGCTGTGGGATGAAAGATGGATTTTTTATTGATGTATTCTACTCTTTTTGTTGGTTGGATGCATGGTTCTTGTGTTGGAAACTCTGTAAACAGAGAGAAGGCTTTGTTACTTGTTGTTCTTGTGCTGGGTTTTGGAGATTTGTGTGTGTGATGACCCAGATCTCCGCTGAAGGCTTACAACGCGATCAGCGGCTTCTGGAGGCCTATTCTGTGTGATGGTGTTGTTTGTGCGCGAATCGGACCTGAGAAATAAACTTAGCGCGAAAAATAGATCAAGATTGTCTATTCGGGTGCCTTTGTCGAAAAATAAAAGTGGTTTCTCTCAAAACAGATACCGGATTTGGATTCAGCACGGAAAAACGTTGGAAAACGACTATTTTGATGTATTTTTCTAAGTTCGCATATCCGAAAACGGACAACTGAAAGTTTCCAGTGTATTCGGGTGCACAGGGGAGCTGTGGACCGAGGAAGGGCCACGTGGCGGCCTCGGATTGGCCGGCGCACCAGGCGTGGTCCACGGAGGCGACGCAGGCAGGCGGGGTAGGTGGCGTGGCAGGCGGGCAGATGCGAGGGCAGGTGCTAGTGTCAGGGGGCGCCGCCACATGGCGGCGCGTGATTGGCGGGCGCCAACCACCCGCACTCGCATTACGGGCCACATGGCGCGGCCTGGATGGCCAGGCCCCACTGTGGCGCGTTCTAGGACATGTGGCGTGCCCGGAACAATCCGGGCGCATTGCACCCACTCAATTTAAGTTTTTAATCACTATTATTTATGAAATTTTAATTTTCAGCCTCTCATTTTGTGGCTACTTGTTTACTAAGCAAATTAAGTTAAAAAATTATGAATTTTGGTTTCTAGATAGTTCCAACATTGCATATCAAGTCTAATGGAACCGATTGCCGAATCGGATGTCCCATCATTGAAAATAACTTACAAACACGAAGTCCTTTAAACTTTCGAAAGTATAGAAGCCTAAGTCTCTCTCTCTCTCTCTCTCTCTCTCTCTCTCTCTCTCTCTCTCTCTCTCTCTCTATATATATATATATATATATATATATATATATGGCGTATGGCTACTATGCTCTTATGAGTATAAATCTCTTTATACTCATAACTTTTTAGCTATTGGATGAAAGAATGTGCGGTTAGGATGATAGTGGTC
>CM054938.1:17905008-18100008 GCA_029168755.2 Tillandsia fasciculata
TCGAAGGGTTAAAAACTTGATAGTACCAATGACTTGGTACTATTGATAATATTCAGCCCTTGTATTACCTAGTATCAGATTTTATAAATTCGTAATCAGAATTTGGGACTCGCCCTTGTACTACCCTTATATTGTTTGCAATATTCATACATACTCCTCAGTGTAATCCCACCAAATTGCAATCTTTTCTCCATATCCGCAGAAAATTCGCCAAATGAATAAAAGTATAAGATGATGGATGACTGTTAATGTTTTCATTAGAGTAAGAGCTAACGCAAAAATCCGAAAAAGTATAGGTTATATGTAGGTAGCATATCCCACTAAAAATTAAGTTTGACTACGTACCTAAATTAAGAAAATTTTGATTAATAAGTTAAAAAGCTAGTAGGATCTAGTTGCAAGTTAAAAAGCATGTCAACCAATAATTACGAAAAAAACTGCGTGCAATAGGAGTACAATATAAGAACATTACCTGACTCCAAGTTGGAGATTAAGCATGAGATCGTAGTTCTTGTGCCCCTTGGAAATGGTCTCCCCTTGTTTCTTCGTCTCCCTCGGCGGTGGCGGCCACTTCATTGGCTGCTGCTGCTGCTGCATCTGCGTAACCCCGGACACCCTCGCCTCCTCCCCCTCCTCCGCCTCCCTAACTTCTTGTGCGGCGTTCCCTTCTTCGACATGATCACCATCCAACTGCAAAAGGCAACCGCCATCGCCACAACCGCCATTTTTGTCTTCTCCAGAAGCAGCAACACCGATCACACTAATGGTGTGCCCGTTTGGTCTTTTGGGTGTCAACGCACCCACAGCTCTTGCAATGTCTATCGACGCACGCCTTCTCGACGCCTTCAATGATCTCCACACGGCTTGTTTTTGGAGAAACTCTGCCTCGACGCCAGACCAGTTGAGCGTCTTTTGCGAGGGCAGGATCGACACTGTTTCGCTCGGGCAAACCTTGCAGCCGTCGAGGCCGGCAGCAAATGCCTCTTGCGGATCCCGTGCTGTCGGCGACGTGGCAGCAGGCGACGGGTAGTAGACCCCCTTCTGCTGAATTACTCCGTTCTCCTTGCTCCAATGCCCGATGTACAACCCCCCGTCCGCCCACCGAAAGTTGCCGTTTCCTTTTGGAAGTCCATCCTCCCACCCGCCGTCGTAGCGGTTCCCATTGGCCCAGATAAGCGTGCCGCGGCCGTGGATAATACCGGTGCGCCATTGCCCGATATACTCGTTCCCATCTCGCCACACGTATCGGCCCTGCCCATCCTGCACTCCTGCACGCCACTCGCCATCATAGTAGTCGCCGTTGGCATAGGACTTGGTACCATGGCCGTGCTTGAGGTTCATGGACCACCCGCCACGATAAGTGTCGCTGAGGGCGCCTATGTAGGTGCCTAGGCCATGCATGAACCCAGATTTGAACTCGCCCTCGTACGTGGCACCCGACGGCCACGAAAACTTGCCCATTCCCATTGTCTTGCCTTGGCGCCACTCTCCCTCATACATGCAACCATCCGTCCACAAGTATTTGCCGGTTCCATGAGGAAGGTCGCCCGACCACTGCCCAGTGTAGAAGTCGCCATTTGCTAGTAGCCGTTCCGCATGGTAGGTCTCTTGCTCCTCATCATCTGCGGCATTGCTCGAACCCTCGTCCAGGGATTTCGGGGTGTTGAGGAAGTCATCGGCGATGGCAGACATTGGCGGGGTGAATACGAGGCTGTGGTGGCGAGCGGTGGGGTGGTGCTGGCTCTTGTGGACGGCGGACTCCCACGCCTCGGGGTGTTGGTGGTCGTTGTGCATTCTGTATCTCTACCACCAGTAGCTTTTTAATTATTATCTTTCTTCTCTCTTCGTGTCAATACTCCAAATACTGCTAGGAAGGAGATAGGCATGTTGAGTTCCTTTCGCATGCATGGTAGTGTTATTATTATTATTATTATTATTTTCTCCTTCTATTTTTTCCTTCTTTTTCTTGAATATTCCTAATGAGAAAGAGAGGTGGAGATGGTGATGATGGTGGTGGTGGAGGTGGTGGTGCGTGCTCTCGGAAGAACTGAGGGTTTCTCGGAGTTGGGCTATGGTCATATGTCCGACGGTCGCTGTAACACCCAACACTTGGAGGGAGGAGGGGGAGAGGAGGATTTCTGTCCATGCGTGAGACTAGGAGGTGATTGGTTTTATTTTTGGGTATTACATATAGAGAGTAGACAGAGAATGGAAGATAAGTGAGGGTATATATGTAAGAGAGAAAAAGCACAAGACCACAGAGAGGAAGGAAAGGATGATCAAGGGGCAAAAATTTTATAGGCTGCACTACAACAAATGTTGCATTTAAGGACGCTTTGAACAACAATTAAAGCGTGGACAAAAATAATCCTGACGCTTTTAAAAGTATCATCTAAAAAATTCTTAAGGTCGTCTGGTTGGGCAATAAAAATAAAATAATCATCTTTATCTTTCAATTCCTGCCAAATAGTGTTACAAAATGACATGTGATAATTTTTTTTTTTATCCCTGGCTTAACGGGTTATCTTGAGATAACCCGTTAAGCCTTATTCCTCCCCCCATGGAATAGAATTTTATCCCTAGGGCAGTGAATGGGCAAAATATAATTTATTATTTATAATTAAATTATAATATAAAATATAATATAAAATATAAAATATAAAATATAAAATATAATATAAAATATAAATTATAATATAAATTATAATATAAAATATAAAAAATATAAAAAATATAATATAAAATATAATTTATTATTTATATTCTTTAAATATAATATAAAATAAAAAATATTTTTTTTTTTAACGTAAGATATAATTTATTATTTATAATTAAATTGCTTCAAATTTAATATAATAATTAAATTAATTTTTCTAAAAAAAAGTTAAGGGTAAAATTAGTATTTTTATAAAAATTCTATCTTCTTTTTCCACTATTCTCTACTATTCCATAATTTTAACCAAACACAATTTTAACTATTCCAGATAATACCAACTTTTCAACCAAACGCAATTTAACTTTTATACTTCATTATCCCGGAATAGCAAGCTATTCCAGGTATAAAAAAATTTATACCTCTTAAATTTATCCCGAAACCAAACGGAGCCTAAATGATTATGTCGAGACAAATATACCGAAAATCATTAAATGATTATGTCGGGACAAATATACCGACGCGTTAATATAGCGTCGGAAAACTTTTTCCGACTCTAAAAAGAGTCGGTAATATGTTAGTTGCCGATTCTAAAAAGAGTCGTTAATTTAAATAGTTGGTGACTCTAAAAAGAGTCGTTAATTTAAACATTTGCCGACTCTAAAAAAAATCGTTAATTTAAACAGTTATCGACTTAAAAAAAATCGTTAATTTAAATAATTACCGACTTTAAAAAGAGTCATTAATTTAAACAATTACCGACTCTAAAATGAGTTGTTAATTTAAATAGTTACCGACTTCAAAAAGAGTCGTTAATTTAAATAATTACCGATTCTAAAAAAAAACGTTAATTTAAATAATTGTCGATACTTCGCAGCAACGATAAATATTATGAAATACTAAATAAATATGTCAATACGAAAATTTTATAATAAAGAATAAACATTTTGAAAGTACAAAAAATGATAGTCCTCACAATATAGCATATCAAAACTACTATTTTGACATTTTACAATGTAGTACAACTTGGCTACTCAATCCTCCTTGATTGGCCGCGCCTCGAATCCCCCTTCCTTCCTATTCTCAACCGAATACGGCATGCACGTGCCAAGAATCTTGTCCCACAAAACGAAGAACGGCTGCAAGAAGTTGATATTCAAAGCAAAAGTAACCCCGTAAAGAACATGCTCGACTGTCAAATAATATGCAAAAGAGATGATAAGATTAATGTGCATATTCAGGGATCTTCAACCTAATGCACACTAGTAACAAATAAATACAAAAACTATTGAACCTTTAAAGGCAAGAAAGGCTGTTAACAGAGAATTAAATCATTTACCCTCCATCAAGATGCTCTTTGAATATCTTGTCAAATGCACGGCAAAGTTCATCAACATGCAAGTTAATTATGTAACAATATTAATGTCTCACCCCTGCATCAACAGCAATAGGTCTACCAAGGTGGTCCATCTCTGATTCAAGCTCATCAATACTTTTGTTTATCAATGATGTAATACTTGGTATCCTTGCCCTGATCACCGACTCAAGGTGCTGAAAGCATATGCCACCTTTATAACAACTACAACAGATAATTTTCAACGGAATAAAGGACATAAAAACATAACGGATTCCTTATATACCCTTGAAAGAAGCTTAGCGAGATACTCCGAACCCATTTTGCTAGCCAAGTGGGAGTAATCTGGACTAGTAGCAAAGTATTCCTTTTCCCTTCGCCTAGCAACAATCATGTCAACATTTCTATTAATATCGACCTGTGAGCGGTTAACAATCCCAACCCAAGGGTGTTGAAGCTTATAAGCTCTCCCTTCAAGAACCTAAAAGAAGTTCCATAAAGGTATCAGAATCACACGAATGCTAATAAAGGTATCCATCTCAGCAATTCTATCAAACCATGATATTTTCTTCGTGAAAAGTTCTATTGTACTCCCAAGGGAGCAAATGGAAAAAGGAAACATACATCAAGTGCATTTGTTCCCTTATCCATCAAATCAAGCTTTGTCAGAACTCCAAAAGTCCGTTCACCTGAGCAAATTCAAGATGGACACACAAAAATAACTTTTCAATGTGTTACAAGGCACTCCGAAAGCACAATTTTGCAAGTAAAGGAAAACAAGCAGTCACATTAATATCATCATGGCAGAATATAAACTGACTTTCATGCTAACTTTGCTACATACCTGTTGGGTCGACTTCCCTGGCAAGCTTAATTGCATCAGACGTTGCAATGTCTTGATTGGCAGGAGTTATTGCCAGTATAATGCAATTAGGCTATAAAAGAATGCAACAAGCAATTTCTTAGAGAAAAGAACCATATGCAATCTAGCACTAGACTAAATAAGCTACCCAGTTTTAGTAGTAGATGACAATTATCCAGTAAATTCCCACAATATATAGAAAATTCAATATACTGAAATTGTTTACTCTTCTTAGCACTATACTTAATTCTTCCTTCTGCTCTAAGGAGGTTACTATGCTTCTATTGTACAAGACAAAAGGGTGTTGCTTCAGATTACTTCAAGCAGGCCATTATTTTTGTGTGAAACACTTCCAAATAAATTTGTCAAATAGATGCCAACAAAAATGTTTTGCTGCTGAAAAATACGAAACATGCAGGCATAATCAGGGAATAGAATCATTCGAGACTGCTTAAGCAACTTTCCATATATCAACTTTCGCAGCTTCTGAGATGTAGTACCTTCTCAACATGCGAGCAGACCATGTTTTCAATATCCTGAACAATGCTTTCAGGCTGCCCCTCTGTAGAAGATAGTATTTTCTAAGTTATGTTCTTAACAAACAAAAAGTTTTATAAATCTTGTAACCATAACCATCAAGAGAAATAAACAGTATATTTACATACGTACCTACAGCAACCATTGTTAGACCCGGCAAATCAATCAGTGACAAATTGACAACTGCAAATATCGATTAAAGCATCAGATTATCAGGTAATGTAGAACATCAAGCTCATTGAGTAGGTCAATGAGAATGTAAATAACAGAAACAAAAGTAGAACATGGCAGATCATTGTTTAGAAGAATATGCAAGCTATTCAGAATGAAAGAAACTATAAAATGGAGAATTGCTTGACATCTTATCAATCAGATCTAATCAAGAGTTTGAACCAGCTACAAACCATATAGAACTGAGGTTAAAATTTAAGCATGTCAAGTTGCATTAAAGCTGTTTGATGATTTCCATTCAGCAGATGATTTACAATTGCAGGTAAGATGCAATGCAAGTAGGTACATGCCGTTCTTCGTTGCACATGCTCGACTGTGCCAAATAATATGCGAAAGAGTGATACAAGTCAGAAGGGATGATAAAGGACAATGTGGAATTACCAAATAAAAACAGATCGAGGCTCTGATTAGCGTAGTACTCGTACACAAGCAAGCTCTCAGGGCCGTTGACACTACAGCCCAACAACTTAACCAGATTTTTGTGCCAAACTTGACTTATCAAAGTAACTTCATTGAAGAACTGATCGACCCACTGTCTTGTATTCAGAAACAGCCTCTTTACAGCAACTTCTTTTCTGTCAGAATTAACAGCCTGCGGCAAAACAAAATCTTACACACACACACACACAAAAAAAACAAAGAAAAGAAAAGAAAATTGGCATGTAGCTTTGTATATACCTTATATACTGTCCCCTATCTCCCTTGACCGAGTTTGATCGACAAGCTAAAGTTGCCTGAAGCTTTTCTTAGATCTCCGTACTTGAAACTTTTCAACCAGCCATTTATGCTCAACACTTTGGTTAGCTCGAATACTCCGATTGGCTCTTCGTTGAGCAGCTAAAAAATTACTGCATTAAACATAAACAATTAATGCATGTAGTAACTCATAGACCCAATTAATCTTATAGTGATACTAACCTTCGATAGTCGAAAATTTTCTCATAATGAAGTAATACATAACGGTGTGCCTGTGCTAAAGAAATTTCATCTAGAATAACACTTTCCACCTTCGCTATAACTCGTCCACCAGATAAAAACATGAAATCTTCTTTAGGGTAAATCCACCGATAAAACATGAAATCTTCTTTAGGGTGCATAAAACCATTAGTATTAGAATCACTCACCTCTCGATAGGGTACATCCACCGATAATGCACCGGTCCTCCTAATTTTGCCTCGGCTGCTAAGTGAATAACTAAGTGAACCATAATAGTGAAGAAACTAGGAGGAAAGATTTTCTCCATGTGGCAAAGTGTCAGTGCAGCACGATACTCCAAATCATCAAGATCTTTAGGATTCAAGGTTTTAGAGCATAATCCTTTGAAGAAAGAAGATAATTCAAAAACAACTACCACAACTTCTTTAGGCATAAATGCTCTTAAAGCTAGCGGAAGAATATCTTGCATTAGGATATGACAATCATGACTTTTAAGGTTCGAAACTGTTCGCTCCTTTAGGTTCACGCATCTGGAGATGTTCGATGCATATCCATCCGGAACTTTAAGATTTTTTAGAACCGTGAGAAAGAGGACTTTTTCTTGCGAAGACATTGTGTAGCAGGCTTCGGGAATATGAAATTTGTCGTTAGGAAGAATCTTAGGATGGAGATCATACCTTATACCCAACTCTTGTAGATCAAGACGTGATTTCAAATTATCTTTACTCTTCCCACTAAGATTCAAGAAGGTACCAACAAAATTATCACACACATTTTTTTGTATGTGCATTACGTCAAAATTATGTCTGAGAAGATTATACTCCCAATATGGTAGATCAAAGAAGATGCTTCTTTTTCTCCATGGTTGTTGTACTACACCATGTGTTGATGCATCAGGCGCGTCATCATCATCATCCTCAACCTCATATAAGCCATCAGCATTATCAAGAACCTTTGTTTCGCTTAAAAGTTCCACCTCCTCCATGAGTTCTTGATCTGTGGTAGTACCGATGTCCTCTTTTGCTCTCTTTCTAGACAATTTTGAGCTTTTTCCAAATTTGTAATTGATGCTCTCTAGTTGCCTCAAAACATCAGTTCCAGATGGTGGAGTTGGAGCGATTCGTAACTCTGTGATGCCATCAAATTGATGATTTTGGAATCGAAATGGATGGTTTTTTTCTAACCACCGACGGTGGCCTAAGTAACAAAATTTTCTTCCATTCTTTAGCCAATATGAATCGGTTGAACTCTCGCAACTAAGACAAGCAGCACGTCCTTTTGTGCTCCAACCAGATAAATTGGCATATGCAGAAAAATCATTAATTGTCCACATCAGAGCTGCTCGCATGTTAAAATTTTGCTTTGTTGAAGCGTCGAATGCTTCGACACCATCCCATAATTGTTTCAACTCTTCTACTAGTGGCTATAAATAAATGTCGATATCATTGCCGGGACCTTTTTCTCCAGGAATAACCATCGAAAGGATTAGTGAAGATCTTTTCATGCACAACCATGGCGGTAAGTTATATGGAATCAATATAACAGGCCAAGTGTTATATGTTGAACTCATTGTCCTAAACGGATTGAAGTCGTCACTAGCGAGGCCAAGACGAACACTACGAGGATCAGAGGCAAAATCTGGATAACGAATATAAAATGATTTCCACGCTGAGCCATCGGCTGGGTGCCTTAATACTCCATCTTTATTGCGGCCTTCATCATGCCATCTCATAGAGGAAGCTGTTTTTGATGACATATAAAGTCTTTTTAGTCTTGGTATCAACGGGAAATAACGCAACACTTTAGCAGCTTTTTTCTTTCTTAGTGTAGCCTCCTCTTTACTTAAATTATCATCGACATCTCTACTGCTTGTTACCCATCTTGAAGATCCGCAAACATGGCAGGATTCTTGATTCACCCTACTACCCCAATACAACATGCAATCCTTGGGACAACTATGAATTTTCTCATATCCAAGATCCAATTCCGTTAATATTTTTTTAGCCTCATATGAAGAAGATGGTAAGGAATTACCTTCCGGAAATGCATCCTTCAATAATTCGAGCAACATAGTGAAAGATTTTCCGGACCACCCGTTCAAACATTTGAGATGGAATAAGTGAACAATAAAAGATATCTTCGAATAATTTCTACAATCGGGATACAATTCTTGGTCACTATCTTGTATCAACTTGTGGTACCGAGTTGAGTCTTCATTAGGAGAATCAATTGCCATAGCGGCTTGATGCCCTTCACTAGATTCACTTGAACTTACGGCCGCATAGTTCTCACTAAAATTTCTATGAGTGGCCATTGTAACCCCGAGAGCATCTTGAAGTAATTCTCTTATGCCACCTTGTCCTGTGATGCTTGCTTGCACAGCAGTAAACCCTATATCAGATGGCATGTTTTGTACATGTTGCCCTTCAAAAGTGGATTCCGACATAGTTTCTCCATGAAATATCCACTAAGTATAACCCAACAAGAAACCATTTGTAGTATCCTGACTTTTCGGACATCGACCTTGACCCGTGCCAGATAGGGTTAGCTGTAGGAACGTCCTTTCTTATCGACCTACGGTGGGTCGTGTGTTGGCGTTCGTTATTATTTTTCGGTGATGGAGCTCGAGAAACTTTGAACGGCAGTGCAATCGGATCTGAAATCCGAATTCCGGGTCTCCCGGAAAAGGGTTTTGAAGTTTACAGTGACTGTAACGGCATCAAAATCCGTGCCTCATGGATTGCACGCTTTTCAAGGAAATGGGGTAGACTCCTGTTGAATCGGATTAGCAATCTTATGCGTCGTGAGTAAAACGAGTTGATCGCTTAACCCTCTTTTTGGATCCCTTTTGAACGCACGAGGATTTAGAGTTTGGGGGGGATATTTTATAAGTATATAAATAACGACCTGTTTTTACCCGAAGAAAAGAAACCCTAGTAACCTAGCCGCCTTGAGAAAGAAAGGGGGAACCTCGTCGTCTTGCAACCAAGCGCACTGAAGGCGGAGGACGAGACGGGGAACGGATCCGAAACCCTGTACCGCGAGGGACGGGATCGGATCATCTTCTCCGATACCTCGCCGTGTCGCCGCCGCTCGCCTCCTTCTTTTCCGCCGTGCGCGTTTGTGTCCCGACTGTCACTTAATTATTGTTGAGTCGTTTGTGCGTCGTGTCTTCGCAAATAATCTTTGGTTATAACTGATGTTTTATCTGGAGACTCCGTAGGTCGGGGTGTCGTTCGGGGGCCGTGAGTCAACTTCAGGTGTTCCGACCAAACGCTGTTCAGGTGGGTACCTTTCTGGCATTTTCGGTGTATAGTCGTTTCTGTGTAACTTGTGAAAATAGAGTAGTTGTTTCTTTTGTAAACTGTCTAACCCCATTGCATGAGAATCCCGCTTTTGATTTCTAACTGAGGCGACGAAGGTTGCGGTGCCTTATTACACGCCGGGTTCGGCATATATGCTCATAATTGCTTACACGCACACCGGCGGTCTGGCCACCGCACAGGATGTATTTTTTCGAAAAGATAGTACGTTGACCCGTGTACCCCACAATTAGTGATGATGGGGACCCCTCACGGTGAGGCGACTGCTTCTTGGGCAGTAAAGGGGTAAAAGCACCAAGGAATTAGCGAAGTAACTCTGGGATAGGTGCCCAGCATGAGTAACTCTGGGGTAAGTGCCCAGCAAGATTTTAATAGGGGATATGGCGATTCATGAGGGGGAAGTGGAATGCTCTGGTGTATCGGTTTGTTTACTATAGTTTTATAGCATTACTCATTTTCATCTACTATATTAGTCACTGATTGCCCACATTGTGACAGGTCCGAATAGGGGTGGGAACCGGGACGACGGTGAGGACGCGATTTGGGGGCTTAGCTACTTTCCTTCGTCGACGTGTTGTTATTAGTTGTTTTTACTTTCCCGCTTGTTCATATTTGGTTTATTAGTGCTGTGGTGTGAGATTGTCTGTGGATGTTGGTACTCGGTGTGGATGTTTCTTTTGTTTCCTCTTAGATGGGCCGTTTCAAAATAAAGGAAAACGTTTGCGAAAACCACTTTCGAAAATAATAGGTGTCTGGGCACCGTTTTCAAAACCCTGTGAATTTATCCTTTCAAAACTTAGTCAGCCTCTTAACTTCTTATGTAAAATGTTGTTTTTACTTTCCTTTACTTGTACAGACTAGTGTGGTTAAAGTGAATGTTGTGGATGTAACGCCGTGCACGTGCAAAGGAGACTCGGCGTTCGGGGTTGAGGAATTTACACGTGTGGCGGGTCTGGCGCGTGTCGAGGGACATTGGAAAGGAAATAAAGTTTTTAAAAATTCACGTTTTCCGCTTAACTGAATAACCCCCGGGGCGTGACACCATTGCACACTAAGTGCTCTTCAACAACTTCCCGAATGAACAAGTAACGATTGAAACATTTCCGACATGGACAATAAATCTTTCCATCAAAAGATTCTTTCTCTAAAGCAAATTTAATAAAATTAGCTACTCCCTCCGTGTAAATTTTACTGCTCCTTAGTTTATCAATCCAACTTTTATCCATAGTCTCGAATTAAAACTGCAAACTAAAATCCTCCAAACAATTAGAAATAAAACACAATCGTCAAAGAAGAATCATATGCTGCTTCTATAAAGAGTTTGTTATAAATATAGGCATCGAATTCCACTAATCTTTTAAAAAAAAACTCAGAATAAATCTATGGCTTATGAAAATGAGTAGCATAACTACACAAACAACAAACATGACTTACACAATTACACAACAATGTATACTCAAAAATGAGTAACATAACCACACAACAATGTATACTCAAGCAAAACAGTGAGCAATTAATAAAATTTACAAACAAACAACAAAGGTGCCATAAAAATTATAAACAATTGGAAAATTGCACTAAACGTAACATCCCCAACTAATATTACATATGGAAAAACCAACAGGGCTTTACCTAGAGTGTCACAAGAGCTGCTAGAAGTGGTGCCTTTTTGGACCTATATATGTAGTTAATATCAACATAGATATAAATATACATATACAGATTTTTTTTTGTGTCAAAATCTGCTGTTGGGACAGCTGCTGCCCAGGCAGCTGCTACTAGCAGCCGCCCCTGCAGCTGCTACTGCTGCAGCAGAATCAGCTGCTAATGCAGCTGAATCCTGCTGCTGCTTGCAGCAGCAACAGCTGCAGCTAGGCCAGCTGCCAATGCAGCTGCTTGGCAGCTGCCTAGCTCCTGCGCAGCTGCTCAATGCAGCTGCTCAGCTGCCTAAGGCAGCTGCAAATGCAGCTGCCAATGCTGCCTGCGCAGCATTTGTTGCTCAGCTGCTGCTGAGCAGCTGCATTGCGTAGCTGCTCAGCTAGCTGCCCCCCTCAATTCTTTTTTTGTGTTTTCCTTTTCCTGCGCAAGAAAGAGGAGAAAAGAGAGCAAATTCGGGTACCCCTCTTCCTCCGCGTTTTGCCGTCAACTGGGAAATCGAAATTTCAAATTTTCTTTTTCCCTTTATTCTACAAAATTTTCTTAAACTCCTCACGATTTCTTTAAAATTTTTGGGCTGCTCTAAGCCCTCGAAAGAGGGCCTCGAAAAAGCTTGCCGATAAAACTGCATCAGCAAAACTGCAGTTTCAGAATTCTTCAACCATTTTGCTCCTCTTCGTTCTCCTATTTTCTTTTAATCTCTCACCTCGAAACTTCCTCCATTTTATCAGCAAACTTTTCTGAGACACCCCACGATTTCTTTTAAATTTTTTGACTACTCAAGTTCTCGAGATAGGGCCTCGAAAAAACTTGCCGATAACAAAATTCAGAATTCCAGAATTTCGCAAAGTCCTTGAGCTTCAACTCACTTTTCGACCCGATGCTCTTCGCGTCGGTCCGAAACGCACCGAACTCGACTGTAATCATATTTAAAATATGTTACAAGTCTTCTCGCCGCATTTCGCCATTTTGCGAAATCGGCGGACGAGGACCTAAGCTTTACCATTTGAAGCTTCAAATTTTCAATTCCAACTCACTTTTCGACTCGACGGCCTTTGCATCGATTCGAAATGTCCAACTCACTTGTAATTACATTTGAAATGTGTTACAAGTATTTTTGTCGAGTTTCGTCATTTAGCGAGACCTAGTTATCTGCAATTAAACTAACCTTTAAGGATGTAAGCTTTAAGAAGAGTGGTATCGGTTATGCAACTACAGAGGATTCTGCCCGGTTACTGCAATCACCACATTCAAAAGAAAATTTAAGATATAATGCAAAAGGAAGATTTCAACAAAGTTATTTTTTAGATATCTTTTTTGTCCATTGACCTGTCACTAGAATCTAACGGCACAAGAGCAGCAGTTTGTCCTATCTCGAACTGCAGAATAATAAACATTTACGGTATATCCTTCTAGCAGTTTATCGGACTACATGAAAAGTAGCATTTATCAAAACTGAAAATCTAGGAAAGACAAAACTGAAAAACTGAAGAAGAAGGTTCAAATTAGAGAAAATTAATAACGAACAACACCAACTTACTGCAAAAGCTGATTTCCACATTCAAAATAGATGGGAATCATGAAACCATTTCTTTTTTTATTTTTTTCTTCCAAACTTAATATAGCTGGTGCTGTTGAAATGGGAAAATATTAGATCATAGAATATTTACCAGTGCTTACACCAGGGAACACAGAATTGCACAAACCACACAATATCCTTCTCCTTTATCTGAGACATAAGAGGTAAATCACATCAGAATCTTTCAACTTGCATAGAAATGAAACCAATAAAAGAAAAGTTTCAAAAGCTCAATAGATAGTTACAAAGATCTCTACTGCTAAAAACTTAGTAAGCTACTGAACAAAGAGTTATAACTGTTAAAGTTTCTTACCTTGATATAATAATCAACAAGTCAATGTAGCATTTATATAGTCTAGCAAGTTAAAACCATTATCAGAAAAACTTTTGAATTCTAAAGGATGGAAATTAGAGAAGGTTTTCTGTGCTGCACAGCAAAACTCAATGCCTAAATTAGAACAATTTTGATGACATGATCAGACTACTATTGTAGTCATAAGCTGTTATTCATGCTCCCTTGAGCTACTGATCAATGTGGACATCCCTCTATAAAATGTTACTTAAGAAAAGATCAATCTCAAATACAAGTTAAGATTCGGATGTACAGATTTTAATGATGAGCAAGAAGAGTAAGTCGAGATATTTTGATTTAATATACAAGTTTTGGAAATAAAATGCTAGTATATAATAACTACAGCTCCTAGCTCACAAAATGACTTTCTACTTCTTATATGAAGTTGAAATCCTATATATAACTTAATACATTTACTATGAACTATGTAATACTTTCCTAGTGGGGGATGTAACTCTTCCAGAGATTAGATGCTTCCTTGCTCTTTCTATTCGAATGGAAAAACCTCCTTAATCTACTAAATCTAATTTACTCTAACAAGACTATTTCATTAATCAACTTAATTAGGGGAAGGTGAAGCAGCCTGCTGGGCAGCCTGCTTCCTTGCTCTTTCCTTAAGCTTTGGAAAGACAATAACGGACAGACAATTAATGTGAAGGTGCAAGTAATATCAATTTGGAAAATTAAAAAATTAGATTAGTGCAGAAATACACAATTTTAATGTCAAAATCAAAGAGAAACAGCTTGATGTTTGTAATTAAGCATTTCTCAAGCAAATATTATGCGAAATTCACTCCAAGTAGTTGGAAACTAGACATTAAAATCTATCACAAGGCAATGAATGAACCTAATGGCTATTTGGTTGAATGTGCATGACTTCGTAAGAAACTATGAAGCAGTTATGATCCATGAAAACAATTTTGAGGTCGCAAGTAGTACCAAACCGAAACCCCCGATCTAAGCAAAACGCAATCGATCTCTCTCTCTATGTTGAGGTCGCAAGTAGTATCAAATCCGAGCAATTAATACCAAATCAGTATACTAGAAACCTAAAAAACAGAAAAAACAGAAAAAATTAAGCAAAAATTGCATCAAAAAATATTAATATGAAACCAAATATCGAAATCAAAAACGATTACCTCGCTTATCTCGAGGGTTAGAGCGGAGTCGGAGAGGGAGATCGGTGTCGGAGAGAAAGAGAGAGTGTTGAAGGAGACCGTGGAGAGGGAGATCGAAGAAGGGGTGTTGGTGCGTGAGGGGGTGTTGGTGCGTGTGGCGGGGTGGATTTCCGGGGGGGGGGGCGGGGGGGGGGGGGGGGTGTGCGCGATCGTGGAGAGGTGAGCGGAGAGTGAGATGCGGGGGGGGGGGGGGGGGGGGGGGGCGGTGCGCGATCGTGGAGAGATGGGCAGAGAGTGAGATGTGAAAAAGGAGTTAATTAAGTGCTCTTGTAGATCTGAAAGAGAATATTTAAAAATTAAAATATTAAGTACTCTTGTTGTTTAGTTGGTTAGAGCATTGCTTTAGCGAGCGAGAGGTTTGAGTTCGCTTTTTAACTCTAGTAATTAATAATTAATTATTTATCACCTTTAAGCATCCATAATTAATTATTTATCACCTTTTTTTTTTTTTTTTTTTTTTTTTAAGCATCTAACTCATTATTTATTACCGACTGGATAACTAATTATTTATTACCGATTCTTTTTAAGCGTCGATAATTAATTATTTATCACCGATATTTTTTAAGCATCGATAATTAATTATTTATTACCGACTTTTTAATCATCGTAAATTAATTATTTAATTATTTATTGACGACTCGATAAATTAATTATTTAATTATTTATTAACGATTCTTTTAAAAAATCTTAAATTAATTATATATTGAAGACACTTAATTATTGTGTCGGCGTATAATAAATATTAAAGACGCTACAATAAAGCATCGACTCTTTTTAAGCGTCGATAATTAATTATTTATTACCGACTTTTTTTAAGCGTCGATAATTAATTATTTATTACCGACTCTTTTAAAGTATCGGTAATTAATTATTTATTGACAATTTTTTTTTAATCGTCGTAAATTAATTATTTAATTATTTATTGACGACTTGATAAATTAATTATTTAATTATTTATTGACGATTCTTTTAAAGAGTCGTAAATTAATTATATATTGACGATGCTTAATTATTGTGTCGGCGTATAATAAATATTAAAGACGCTACAATAAAGCGTCATCTAAAAAGCGTCGATATTAATACATTTTGTTGTAGTGCGCATCACCTCACGCTGAGATGGGAATCACTATTATCCCCCTTGCTTCTTACTGATTCAAATCTTAAGGTTGTGTTTGGTTCAGGAATAAGAAAAATTTGGTTACACCGGGGATAGGTATAAGTTATGGTATTAGTAGGAACTAATTTAAATTTCTGTTTGGTTGGGTATAAGAGTTATACCGGGTATAAAGAAAATTGTATTTGGTAAATTATAGGGCTGCGTTTCATTCGGGGATAAGAAAAATTTAGTTATACCGGGGATATGTATAAGTTATGGTATTAGCAGGAACTAGTGTAAATTTCTGTTTGGTTGTGTTTAAGAGTTATACCGGGTATAAAGAAAATTGTATTTGGTAAATTATATACGAATAAGAAGAAGAGGAATAAGAGAAAATTATGTTTGGTTGGGTATAGATGAATAAAAAGAATTGAGGGGATAAATATTTTTATTTACTATTTTGCCATTTATGATATAATTTAAAATTAAATAAATTTATGGTATTAATCAACCTTATATTTAATTTAGATAAATATTAAAAAATTCAAATAATATTTACAATTAAATATTAAATATTTAAAAATATTTATAAATGATAGAAAATTTTATGGTAAGGAGATGGTAACAGGCGTGCAACCAAACTAATTTCTGGCAAAAAAATGGCAATAGAAGTTCAACCAGCACCCATTTCTCTCAAACAAGATGGCAATATTACTACAACCAGCACACATTATCCTTCCAAGATGGCACTATTATTTCAACCAGCACACATTTCTCTCAAACAAGATGGCAATAGTAGTTCAACCAGCACACATTCCTCTTAAACAAGATGGCAGTATTACTACAACCAGCACACATTATCCCTCCAAGATGGCACTATTATTTTAACCAGCACACATTTCTCTCAAACAAGATGGCAATAGTAGGTCAACCAGCACACATTCCTCTAAAACAAGATGGCAATATTACTACAACCAGCACACATTATCCCTCCAAGATGACACTATTATTTCAACCAGCACACATTTCTCTCAAACAAGATGGCAATAGTAGTTCAACCAGCACACATTCCTCTCAAACAAGGTGACAATATTACTACAACCAGTACACATTATCCCTCCAAGATGACACTATTTTTTCAACCAGTACACATTTCTCTCAAACAAGATGATAATATTAGTTCAACCAGCACACATTCCTCTCAAACAAGATGGCAATATTAGTTCAACCAGCAC
The DNA here is from genome assembly GCA_029168755.2 of Tillandsia fasciculata. Lineage (NCBI taxonomy): Eukaryota > Viridiplantae > Streptophyta > Magnoliopsida > Poales > Bromeliaceae > Tillandsia > Tillandsia fasciculata. The sequence goes on from CM054938.1 coordinate 17,922,001, forward strand.
ACATTCCTCTCAAACAATATGACATTATTACTACAACCAATCGGAAAGTTCAACAATTATAGGTCCAACATAATAATTAGCAAATTCAATCACATACAATTCAGTCCATTAGATTCATACGATCACACATTAGACGGTCTTTTACATTCATATTTCTTACATGCAATCACATATAATAGACAATTTTACAACCCCATTGTAAGCATAAAATTCGATAAAATACAATCCATTATATATCAAACTTCGACTATTCCATAACTGGTTAGTTATAAATGTGCGCAACTCGTCGCCTCCCCGTGATTCTGTAGTACCGACATAATCACCCATTTTCTCGTCACCGAATTCCTTTGGTTGTTCCTCTAACTCTTCGTTAAAGATAGCATCTGCACCTTGGTGTCGTCGAATGAAATTGTGTATAACGCAACATGCCATCGCAATCTGACATTGGACTTTATATGGAAACGGTGTTGAAACAGTCAAGATCTTGAACCGCATCTTTAAAATACCAAATGTTTTTTCCACCACATTTCTCAATTGAGAATGTCGATGATTATATAGGTCGCGCGGACTTCGATGAGTGTGCCCCCGTGTGTTTCCATCAAATTGGCTAATGTGGTAACGCTCCCCTCGATATGGTGAAAGAAATCTTTCTGTATTTGCATAGCCTGAATCTACCAAATAATATTTGCCTATAGATTTTACGAAACATGTACAATGTAAATTTTTATATTCTCCATGATTAAAGTAATGTAAGAGAAATGGAGTAGGTGTGATATACCTTCAGGCACTGTGAAACCTCCACTTTCGCAAGCCCATCGGAGTACTCGCATGTCAGCTGCTGATCCTTCCCAACCAGTGCAGACAAATAGAAAGTGATGGTCAAAGGATACTGCAGCCATCATATTTTGAGAAGTAAATTTTTTGCGATTCCGGAATCTCTGTGATGGTCCAGATTCCCAAGCCTTGTTTTTCCCGTGAATCCAAGGTGTAAAGCACCTGTTGATGGTGTGGCTGGTCCACAGTGTATCAAAGGGATGGCACAGATGGATCCATGGTGGTATTTATTGTCAGTTTGGCCTTCAGCTGCATTTACCGAACTTTTGAAAAGGTTTTGGGCCAAACGGAGGTCGTATTTGGATTCAGCGCGGAAAAACTCTTGAAAATGGCTATTTGCTTGTTAAATTCTGAGTCCGGATGCCCAAAAAGGGACTCCCGGAAGTTTCTAGTGATTTCTGGTGCATGGGGGGACCGTGGACCGCCGGAGTGCCACGTGGCGGCCCGTCATTGGCCGGTCCGCAGCACTCGGTCCATGGAGCGGCGCGGCTGGGTGCACGAGCCCGGCGCAGGTACACGTGGCAGGCTGGGATTGGGCGGCTTTCGGTGCGTGGTCCACGGAATTGGAGCGGCGGGTGCATGGTTTGAGTGGCGGTGCACGGTTTTGGGCGGGAGGACACGTTTCGGGCTGTGGTTGGCCGGTGCCAGGTGCACGGTCCACGGAGTTCCCCGCGCGGGTGCATGGACCCGGCGCAGGGACACGTGGCGGCAGGCGATTGGTGGGCTCACGGGGCACGGCGCACGGGGGGCACGGGCTGGCGCCTCGGGGCGCGTGCCTGGCAGGCGGTCAGGCTGCGCCTGCCCGCGCGCCTGACCGCAACAGTACTGGGACGCGTGGCTTCGCGGGCATTCGCGGGCGCCAGTCAAACCCGCTGCCCAGTCGGGCCACGTGTCGGCATGGGGCGCGCCCCGCACAGCTGTTCGCTGTGCGGGACACGCGTCCCCCATCCAGGCGGGCCACGCGGCAGCTTCTGGCCCGCCCCGCACAGCTGTTTGCTGTGCGGGACACGTGTCAGCACCGGGGCGTTTCGGGCGCGTCGGACGGGGGCTCGTCCGACCCCCTTTGCGGATTCGGGCGCCCGAAAGTTGGGCCCGAATCCGCAAAGGCCCATTAGTGGGAATTGCCTATAAATAGGGCTTTTGGGGCCCGTTTTCTCTTCTTTCTGGGCAGTTTTTCACAGAGGTTCCTTCTAGGCATTTCTTCCTCCACCCGAGCTACACCCCTCAGTGCATTCTTGGGATTTTGGTGGCACGCATCCCGAGGTTCTCGATTTTACGGCGCGGCGCGACGCTCGTTCACCGGCGACCCGTTTCGTCACATTTCAGTGCGCGGACTCCCCGGCTTACCCCGACCTCCGATTCAGGCGATTTTTACGGCGTTGGACTCTTGACTGGTAGGACTCCGTTTTCTCTGCTTTGAGTTTTCCCTCTTTCTGAGGTTATCTTGGAGTTCTCGGAGCTTTCTTTTGACCCTTTTTCTTTCGTGGAGTTTTGGACAGCGCTGCGGTGTTTTGACGATATCTTCGCGCACAGGCATCGGATTGTGGTGATTCAGGAGGCATTTTGCATCTACACATCACGAGGAATATCCCCAAATTTTCTTGGAATTTTCTAAATTTTTCCCGAAGGCGAAAAGTCTCTGTTTACAGAACTTTGCGTTTCAGTTTTTGCGATTGATTTACTTCAGGGTGGTTCCCTTGTCGAATTTGGATCTCAACGTAGGAAACTCGGGTGTGAACGTGCAGGTACTCGTTTCGACCGGTTCGTCGCGAGGATCGTGATAGTATTTTTCCTGGAATTTTTCGGGCATATCTCGCAGGTGAAAATGGCAAAACTGTTGACTGTGTATTTTGGGACAGATTTTGGGATGGAACATTGAATGATAATTGTGTGTGTTTTTTGGGGTATGTGGTGCAGTGTTGTGGTGATTTTTGGATCGGGCGTGGACTTCGCTTTCAGGACCCGGATTTAGCGCTCGAGGTGGGTACCGTTGTTAACCTCCTACTTGTGATGTCCCCACTAGGCCTATTTGAGCTATCCCTATGTTACATTGCTAATAAACCGGTGAAATGATTATGGCATGCTTAATTGAAAGAATGGACTTATGGTTAGCGTTTGCATCTCTAAGAGGACCAAGTATTAATTAAAGGTTAATTCTTGCAAAAGATAAGTCGCCTAAACCCCACGGGAAGAGTTTTGCTAAAATATATTATGTTGCATATACTTATTGGGACCTCTCATGCATATACATAGACCGACTTGTGGCAACTTAGTAAAGTGGGAATTTATTAACCGGCATACCTCTATTTTGTGAGAATTAGAATACTTGAAACCATGTTATTAAATAAAGAACTTTGCATGCTTGAATGGTCACTTAGTTAGGCCACCTTTTTCTGCTACACTATCATGCTGGAACTGACTTAGGAGAAATCATGCTTTTATTTCTTTCTCCAGTTATCTAGATTTAGGGGATAGTGCGCTCGGGCTCGAGCAAGGGCTGGGATAGTGTAGTCAGACATTTGGGGAATTTGGGATAGGCAGGCTGTGAGGGCAGGGCATTGCGGCAACCGCGGATTTTGGGCGGTTGACCGGACAGTGGTTTTTGCATCAGATTGGGGAAGAGGATTTGGGCTTCTTTTAGTGGATGGGTTCTTCCACTTAGATCAGTGTTGTGATCCAATCCTACTATATCAGGTTACTCATGGCGACTCATTTCCCTCGTGAGGGTCGCTCCCCTCGAGTGCCACTCCGGAGTGTGTATATTTGTGACCGTGCCGGTCAGGAGCCGGTCTGTTGCCCTTGGGATGGGACCGTGCCGGTCAGGAGCCGGTCTGTTGCCTTTGGGATGGGACCGTGTTGGTCAGGAGCCGGTCTGCATCCCGTAGCTGAGTTGGGAGTTAGTAGGCATAGTGGGCAGTACCGGTGTTCACCGGTGTCTAGATTGGGTTACCCAGGCAGGCATTTATATTCTGATGCATACATTTAGCTATACTTTTAGCTTGGCACTTTAGAGGCATGTAGTGGTAGCTTTATCCATCATCAGTAGTCATATTTACAGCTTACCACCTTTGTTTTATTTTCTGATAGTCCTAGTGGGCATGTCTGAGTTTGAGGTCTACCCACTAGGGGGAGGCTACTGTTTTATAGTAGTTCTCAACCCCACTGTTTTCTCTTTTTCTCTTCCCCTTTGTTTTGCAGAGTCGTCTGCGGGAGTTGCGGGACCCTCTTCAGCGGACCGAGGTAAGAGGATCGCGGATTAGATAGCGGTCTACCCAGGCACCAGTTTAGCTACTTGATGTACCCCTATACTCTCAGATACTCGTACTTTTCAATTTTTTTGGGTCTGGCTTCGGCCAGCTGGTTGTATTTGATTAGTGAGCTGGGAGAGACACTTGTATTATTGAGAGTTTACTTCTGCACTTTTACTTTCCAGCTTTATCTGAGATGTACTAGTTGTAGTTTAGCTCTGTTTTATGCTCTTTTATTATATCATCTATATCTGAGCAGGTTACCAGCACTTCGTGTACATGGAAAATTTCGTGTACACGGCGGATCTGTGGATGGGCCCGGGTTCTGGTTTACACCCGGGGCGTGACAATCTCGGTTGCTTGCTCTTGCTGGCAACCGCGAGAATATGTGTCCCATCAATCGCACCAACTGCATTCTACCAGTAAACATCAAACATACTAAGTCAATTAATAAAATATAAAAATGACATATAAGTAAAATCACTAATATAAAAGCATACATACCTTGAATGGGTGAAAATTTGCATTATCTTTAATTCGGGAATGCACCGGAACATTATTCGGCGGAAGTGTTATGTAATCGTCTTTCAACGTTACAATCGCCCGAAACATATTATTGAAATGTCGACTGATAGTTTCATCCGAATGTTGAAATGTTTCAGCAATTACCCTATTACCCACCCCATGTCCTATGCAAAACATAAATATTCCTAACTGTTCCTCAATTGTCATATTGCGTGTGTTTTGTACCAATCCCTTTCGGACTAGCTCATCGCGCAGTGTAATGAAAGTCGTGGTCGGCATTCGAAACTGGTCATACCCACGCTCAGGATGACCATTCAATATATCACATATTAGCTGGTGCCCTGTAAATGGACGGGTACGACATGGTTGCTTTTCGACGGTTTGCCTAAATGTCAAGTAACCTTGCTGAATCAACATTGCAAATACATCATCCCATATGTCGTCATCATCATCTAAAAGGTCCCTTAAGGTGGTAATGATTGTGGAGGAAAACACATTACCATCATTCGAATCACCCATTTTTGCTGTAAGTACAATATATATTCAACAGTGACAATCGCAACATATGACGTTGAAATACAACACAACTTCAAGCATTCTTGTTAATAAAGTCAATATTTAAAAAGTACATCGAACATCAAGCAAACAAAATAAAATTGTCTACATAGCATAATACATAAGATGGCAACGGTCTGAGGAAACAAACAAAAGCATAAACATTTAAAACAAAACCTACAATCCAGGAAAGTATTGCTTATATAGTACATTTTGCATTGCCACTTGTCGGTCAACCCACATTACAGCTAAGTCGTCGGTCATGGTCATAAAGAGTTGATGATTATTTGGATCTTTCAGGGTGTCGCCTGCAACAAGCACCCTTTCTGGAGTAATACCTGGCATAGCATGCACTCGGGTCATGCAATCCTGAATGGTTGGAATAACAGGTCTGCTCGTCTTTTCGGACTGATAAATTTTATGGGCAAGCTCAAGCTTTTGCCTGCCTATTTCTACCATCTCAGAGATTACAATAAGCCCAGCATCAAGTTTGCGCCGCCGTCCCCCAGAGGACGGGGTATTTTTGGGTCAAGGGTTTGTGGCTTCTGGGGAACGTGGTCATTTTCCCCCGGAGCTATGACCGCTACCACTAGCACTACCTTTGACATTTGGGATTTCAGGAGTAGGGCTTGGGGAGTCGGAGGTTTGCGTCGCCCTAATATTCGCATATTGAGGCGCTGCAGAAGATCCTGCTTCAAATGGAGTATGTGAGATATTGAAAGCCGACATTCTTACCCCAAGTACAGTATAATCCTCACCAGGGGAAGATGAGGATGAACTTTCAACTGTTTGAGCTGCAGGCATAGTTGAAGTAAAACCATATCGGCCAGTGGCCATTGTTTTTTCGGTCAAGAAGGCCAGTCCTTATATGCCGGAAACGGTCTATCTCGACATTTTTCGTATGCCGGATTTTCCTAGAGAAAGATTAAAGGAATGTATAATGCCAATTATGCGTATAGTACGCGAGCCTTTAGAAAAATCTTTATGACTTACAGGTTCAATTTACCGCTATCACTGCATCCCAGTTAGTTGGATCACCGGCAGTCGGGATATTGTTTATATAGTCCCAGCCCCATCCACTATTGTTGGCTAAACAGTTATAAAGCATGAAGGTGCGCTTTAAAACTTTTAGCCGATTCTTGATCTGTTCTTTGCTCAATTGTAAATTGGTCCTAGCATTGAATGCAGAAATGATGCGAACCCAGGCTACATTGGTGAACGACCCATTCACGAAGTTCCCCAATGTATGCTCTTCAGTGAGCAAAGACAAAAAAATTGTGTCCATACTTTCAGACCAATTTTGAGTTCGGGTATGATGTTGGGCACGCTGCCCAGAACTACCCTCCTGTGAACCTAGGATATTAGGGAGCTCGTCGAATGCCACACTTTTTCTTGCCTGATGCTTTGTATGTTTCTTGAATGGACGCATCTGGAATAAGAGTTATATGATGTATATGAAGGCATAATGATAACAATAAGTAAAGTACAAATTAAAGTGAATTACTACTCGTAGTTCAATTGTGAATCATACAAGATGAAAAAGGTGTAGTTCAAATCATTCGGTGCTATCTAATTGAATGAGTAATGCCGGGGAATTTCAATCATTACAACTATTTAGTAAATTTAAATACTAATTGACTCAATTGATTGCCAAATGGTATGGGGGTGCAGTAGATTGTAAATCCATGCCATCCATCAGATACTTCTGGCAACCGTCATCATCGTCGATATTTTTAGCAATTATCCGACAAAGCTACTTTTCTGACTTTATATGTATGCCCATTTGGTGTGCTGGTTGTCAACATGTTGCCATCTTGTTGCCATAATGTGTGCTGGTTGTCACCTTCTTGCCATAATGTGTGGTGGTTGTTGTAATATTGCCATATTGTTATAGAAAAATGTGTTGGTTGAACTAATAGTGCCATCTTGTTAGAGAGAAATGTGTTCTGGTTGAACTAATATTGCCATCTTGTTAGAGAGAAATGTGTGCTGGTTGAACTAATATTGCCATCTTGTTTGAGAGAAATGTGTGCTGGTTGCACTCCTGTTGCCATCTCCTTGTCATAATGTGTGCTGGTTGTGTGTAGGCCGCCTATCACCCAGTTGCCTTCTTATGTGCTGTTTGTGTGTATGCTGCCTATCACCCGATTACATTTTACTTTTTATTAAAAATTTTGGACTCAAATGATTGCTAAATGGTATGGGGGTGCAGTGGATTGTAAATCCATGCTATCAATCAGATACTTATGGCAACCGTCATCATCGTCGATTTGTTTAGCAGATCTTAAGCAACAGGTGGATAGTCGCATACACACAAAAATCACAAAGAAGGGCAATAGGGGATAGGAAGCATACACACAACCAGCACACAAGATGCCAATAGGATGACAACCAACACACATTATGGCAAGAAGATGGCAACAGGAGTGCAACCAGCACACATTTCTCTCAAGCAAGATGGCAATATTAGTTCAACCAACACACATTATCCCTCAAAGATGGCACTATTAGTTCAACCAGCACATATTTGTCGCAAACAAGATGGCACTATTAGTTCAACCAGCACAAATTTCTCTCTAATAAGATGGCAATATTACTACAACCACCACACATTATCGCTCCAAGATGGCAACAAGAGTGCAACTAGCACACATTTCTCTCAAACAAGATGGCAATATTAGTTCAACCGGCACACATTTCTCTCAAACAAGATGACACTATTAGTTCAACCAGCACACATTTCTCTCTAACAAGATGGCACTATTAGTTCAACCAGCACACATTTCTCTCTAACAAGAAGGCACTATTAGTTCAACCAGCACACATTTCTCTCAAATAAGATGGCAATATTACTACAATCAGCACACATTATGATACCAAGATGGCAACTAGAGTGCAACCAGCACACATTTCTCTCAAACAAGATGGTAATATTAGTTCAACCAGCACACATTTCTCTCTAACAAGAAGGCACTATTAGTTCAACCATCACACATTTCTCTCAAACAAGATTGCAATATTACTACAACCAGCACACATTATGGCACCAAGATGGCAACTAGAGTGCAACCAGCACACATTATGGCACCAAGATGGCAACTAGAGTGCAACCAGCACACATTATGGCACCAAGATGGCAACTAGAGTGCAACCAGCACACATTTCTCTCAAACAAGATGGCAACAGGGTTTCAACCAGCTGAAAAAATTTATACCTTTTTGAAGTATTCCGAACTTGAGAAGAAGCAAAGGAGGGGCACAGATGGGTCGGTCGCGGAGAGGGTTCTGGTGAAGCGCGGTGCTCCGAGCAAGATTCCTCGGTTAGCGTGCCGCGGCGGGGAAGCTTGCCGGAGCGGAGAGGGTGAGCGGGGGAGATGGGATCTTGCGGAGATCGAGGCGCGGTAGCCCGGGGATGCTTCCTCGGCAAGCGTGCCGCAGCGGGGAACCTTGCCGGAGCGGAGAGGGTGAGCGGGGAAAGATGGTAGTTTGTAGAGATGGAGACCACCCGCGGCCCGAGGATGCTTCCTCGGTAAGCGTGCCGCAGGGGGGAACCTTGCCGGCACGAAGAGGGCGAGCGGGGAGAGATGGGAGCTTGCGGAGAGGGAGGAAGAGAGGAGAGGGGAGCTTCGATGGAGGAAGAGAGAAGAGGAGTACTGTAGCTTCGATAGAGCAACACGGGATGAAGATGGGAGTTGCTGCGATGGAGATAGAGGAAGAGGAGAGCAATAGGGATGAGCCCACGTGATGGAAGACCTCGGAAATCGTGCATGCATTTTTGCAAACGCTATTCCGGCTGGGGTGGGAACAGCTTCCCACCCCTGCTTAATAGCGTTTGGGTATAACTAGGGGGGATAAGCCCTTATCCCCCCTTAGTTCTCGTTACCAAACGAAGCCTAGAGGAATAAGAAGAATAAGAGGAATAAGAGAAAATTATGTTTGTTGGGTATAGAGGAATAAGAAAAATTAAGGGGATAAATATTTTTATTGACTATTTTGCCCTTTATGATATAATTTAAAATTAAATCAATTTATGGTATTAATAAGCCTTATAATAAATTTAGATTAATATTAACAAATTCAAATAATATTTATAATTAAATATTAAATATTTAAAAATATTTAAAAATAATAAAAAATTTTATGGCAAGGAGATGGCACAGGAGTGCAACCAGCACACATTTCTGGCAAGAAGATGGCAATAGGAGTTCAACCAGCACACATTGCTTTCAAACAAGATGGCAATATTACTACAACCAGCACACATTATGGCAAGAAGAGGGCAACAGGATGACAACCAGCACACATTATGGCACCAAGATGGCAACAGGAGTGCAACCAGCACACATTTCTCTCTAACAAGATGACAATATTACTACAACCAGCACACATTATGGCAAGAAGATGGCACCAGGATGACAACCAGCACACATTATGGCAACAAGATGGCAACAGGGTAAAAACCAGCTCAAACACATGTGAGAAATAATGACAACAATGTGCAAACACATGTGAGAAATAATGACATAACACAATCGGAAAGTTCTCCAATTATAGGGCCAACATAATAATTAGCAAATTCAATCACATAAAATTCAGTCCATTAGGTTCATACGATCACACATTAGACAGTCCTTTACATTCACATTTCTTACATGCAATCACATATAATAGACTATTTTACAACCCCATTGTAAGCATACAATTTGATATAATACAATCCATTATATATCTAACTTCAACTATTCCATAACTGGTCAGTTATAAATGTGCGCAACTCGTCGCCTCTGCGTGATTCTGTAGTACCAACATAATCACCCGTTTTCTCGTCACCGAATTCCTTTGGTTGTTCCTCTAACTCTTCGTTAAAGATAGCATCTGCACCTTGGTGTCGTCGAATGAAATTGTGTATAACGCAACATGCCATCGCAATCTGACATTGGACTTTATATGGAAACGGTGTTGCAACAGTCAAGATCTTGAACCGCATCTTTAAAATACCAAATATTTTCTCCACCACATTTCTCAATTGAGCATGTCGATGATTATATAGGTCGCGCGGACTTCGATGAGTGTGCCCCCGTGTGTTTCCATCAAATTGACTAATGTGGTAACGCTCCCCTCGATATGGTGCAAGAAATCTTTCTGTATTTGCATAGCCTGAATCTATCAAATAATATTTGCCTATAGATTTTACGAAACATGTACAATGTAAATTTTTATATTCTCCATGATTAAAGTAATGTAAGAGAAATATGGTGTTCCATATACCTTCAGGCACTGTGAAACCTCCACTTTCACAAGCCCATCGGAGTACTCGCATGCCAGTTGCTGATCCCTTCCAACCAGTGCAGGCAAATAGAAAGTTATAGTCAAAGGATACTGCAGCCATCATGTTTTGAGAAGTAAATCCTTTGCGATTCCGGAATCTCGGTTGCTTACTCTTGCTGACAACCGCGGGAATATGTGTCCCATCAATTTCACCAATTGCATTCTACCAGTAAACATCAAGCATACTAAGTCAATTAATAAAATATAAAAATGACATATAAGTAAAATCACTAATATAAAAGCGTACATGCCTTGAATGGCTGAAAATTTGCATTATCTCTAATTCGGGAATGCACCAGAACATTATTCGGCGGAAGTGTTATGTAATCGTCTTTCAACGTCACAATCGCCCGAAGCACATTGTTGAAATGTCGACTGATAGTTTCACCCGAATGTTGAAATGTTTCAGCAATTACCTTATTAGCCACCCCATGTCCTACGCAAAACATAAATATTCCTAACTGTTCCTCAATTGTCATATTGCGTGTGTTTTGTACCAATCCCTTTCGGACTAGCTCATCGTGCAGTGCAATGAAAGTCATGGTCGGCATTCGAAACTGGTCGTACCCACGCTCAGGATGGCCATTCAATATATCACATATTAGCTGGTGCCCTGTAAATGGATGGGTACGATACGGTTGCTTTTCGACGGTTTGACTAAATGTCAAATAACCTTGTTGAATCAACATTGCAAATACATCATCCCATATGTCGTCATCATCATCTAAAAGGTCCCTTAAGGTGGTATTGATTGTGGAGGAAAACACATCACCATAATTCGAATCACCCATTTATACTGTAAGTACAATATAGATTCAACAGTGACAATCGCAATATATGACGTTGAAATACAACACTACTTCAAGAATTCTTGTTAATAAAGTCAATATTTAAAAAGTACATCAAACATCATGCAAACAAAATAGAATTGTCTTCTTAGCATAATACATAAGATGACAGCAGTCTGAGGAAACAAACAAAGGCATAAACATTTAAAACAAAACCTGCAATCTAGGAAAGTATTGCTTATATATTACATTTTGCATTGCCACTTGTCGGTCAACCCACATTATTGCTAAGTCGTCGGTCATGGTCATAAAGAGTTGACGATTATTTGGATCTTTTAGTGCGTCGCCTGCAATAAGCACTCTTTCTGGAGTAATACCTGGCATCGCATACACTCGGGTCATGCAATCCTGAATGGTTGGAATAAAAGGTTTGTTCGTCTTTTCGCTCTGATAAATTTTACGGGCAAGTTCAAGCTATTGCCTGCCTATTTCTACCATTTCAGAGATTACACTAAGCCCGACATCAGGTTTGCACCGTCGTCCCCCAGAGGACGAGGTATTTTTGGGTGGAGGGTTTGTGGGTTGTAGGGAGCGTGGTCGTTTTTCCCCCACAGCTATGACCGCTACCACTAGCACTACCTCCGACATTGGGGATTTCAAGAGTAGGGCTTGGGCAGTCGGAAGTTTGCGTCACCCTGATATTCGCATATTGAGGTAATGTAGAAGATTCTGCTTCAAATGGAGTAGGTGAGATATTGAAAGCCGACATTCTTACCCCAAGTACAGTATCATCCTCACCACGGGAAGATGAGGATGAACTTTGAACAGTTTGAGCTGCAAGCATAGTTGAAGAAAAACCATATTGGCCAGTGGCCGTTGTTTTTTCTGTCAAGAACGCCAGATCCTTATATGCCGGAAACGGCCTATCTTGACATTTTCCGTATGCCGGATTTTCCTACAGAAAGATTAAAGGAATGTATAATGTCAATTATGCGTTTATTACGCGAGACTTTAGAAAAAACTTTATGACTTATAGTGTAGTGTTTTGGTTTTCCCCATGCAATTTCCCCGATGAATCCACTTTGTATAACACCTAGTGTTGGTGTCTGGGCCATGGTGCATCAAAGGGATGCCACAGATGGACCCTGTGAGATTTGTGTGGCTGGTTTGGTCTTCGGCTGCCTTTGCCGAAATTTAGAAAAAAGAATTTGGCCAAACGGAGGTTGGATTTGGATTCAGCACGGAAAAACGCTTGAAAACGGCTATTTGCTTGTTGAATTTGGAGTCCGGATGACCAAAAACGGGCTTCCGGAAGTTTTCGGGGCTTTTCGGTGCATGGGGGGTGTCGGTGGACCGCCGGCTGCCACGTGGCGGCCTGTAATTGGCCGGTTCGCGACGTTCGGTCCACGGAGCGGCGCGGCTGGGTGCATGAGCCCGGCGCAGGACACGTGGCAGGCGGGGATTGGCAGGCCTTTGGTGCGCGGTCCACGGGAATTTGACCGGCTGGTGCACTGTTTGAGCGCCGGTGCACGGGATCGGGCGGGAAACACGTTTCGATCCCTGATTGGCGGGCGCATGGGTGTGCGGTCCACGGAGTTCCCCGCGCGGGTGCATGGACCCGGCGCAGGGACACGTGGCAGCAGGTGAGTGGCGGGCTCAGCTTGCGCGGTGCACGGAGTGTGTGAAGTCCCGCCTCGGGACGGAGCGCGCACAGGGGGGCGCTGACGCGGCTGTCGGCCGCACTCGAGTGCGCCACGCGTCGCGACGCGAGCGGCGGCCGTACTCGAGTGCGCCACGCGTCAGCGCGTGATAGGCGGTCCGTACCTACCCCGCTGACCGCGGGAGGACACGTGGCGCACGGCGGAGAGCTTTGCACCGCTGTTCCCTGTTATGGGGACACGTGTCAGCCCCATAAACTTTCGGGCGCGTCGGACGGGGGCCGTCCGACCCTTCTTCGGGTTTTCGAGCGCCCGAAAGTTGCGCCCGAAAACCCGGCCCACTTACAGCTTTGGGCTGGGCCTATAAAAAGGCTTCCTGGGTCCTTTTTCGGGCTTTTTACACCCCTTTTCCCTATGAAGTCTTCAGATGAGTTTTTCCCCACACAGAGCACTATCCATTGGAGGACTTTGAGGATTTACGGAGGCACGCATCCCGAGGTTAGCTATTTTACGGCGCGGCGCGACGCTTGTTCACCTTCGACCCGCTTCGACCCTTTTCAGTGTTTGGGCTCTCCCGACTCACCCCGACCTCCTTTTTCGACGATTTTTGCGCCATCGGACTCTCGACAGGTAGGACTTCAACTTCTGTGTTTCGAGCTTCCTCGATTTCCTTGCTGATCTTAGAGTTTTTCGAGCTCCCATTTGACCCATTTTTCTTCGCGGATTTTTGGACAGCACCGCAGTGTTCTGGCTGTAACTTTGCGCACAGGCATCGGATCGAGGCGATTCAAAAGGAAAAATTCATCTACTTTTCGCAAGGAATCTCCTGAATTTTTCTCAGATTTTTCTGGAATTTGCACGAGGGTGAGAATCTCCTTTTTCTGTGGTTCTTTGTTACAGAAATTCTGTACAGTTTGGATTGGGGCGTTCCCCTTGCCGGATTTTTATCTCAGCGTAGGAAACTCCGATTTGGGCGTGCAGGTACTCGTTTCGACGGGTTCGTCGCGAGGATCGCGATAGTATTTTTCTTGGATTTTTTTTGGGCATTTTTCACAGGTAAAAACTGGAGAATTCTGGACTGTGGTATTAGGGGACAGATTTTGGAATTGTGAATGATAAGCTTATGTACTTTCCTTTGGGGTATTTTGTACAGATTGGTGGTGAGTTTTTGGACTGAGCTTGGGTCTCGCTTTTGGGAACTTGGATTAGCGCTCGAGGTGGGTGATGTTGTGAACCTCCTACTTGTGAATGTCACTAGGCCTATTAGAATGCCTTGATCATGTGCTATTAATTGTGAATGTATCTAGCATGCTTGCATGAGATTAAGGTTTCTTTATTAATATTTGCATTGTTAGCAAGCTACAAGTTAGTAAGTGGTGTTTCCATGTTTTAGATATGCAGTTTAATTATTTGGAAATAATACTAAAGCCATATCATGTTGTATGTTAAGGGAAGGTCTGGGCATGTGGTTAGAATTCATGTTGTAAAAAGGGGAACTTGCTAGTAGATTATGCATCTAAATTGTATCATGAATCATATATCATGCCACATATACATCAGAGGTTCCAAACACTTAATGTTGCATATGTTAGAATAATTGAAATGGTTTTATCAAGTAAAGGACTTTGCATGCTTGAATGGTCATCTAGTTAGGCCACCTTTTTCTGCTACACATACATGCTGGAATTGACTTAGGAGAAACCATGCTTTTTATTCATTCTCCTGTTGTCTAGTCTTAGGGGATTGTGTTGTCAGATGTTCAGAGTTGGGACAGTCGGGGATTGATGGTTGGGTGTTGCGGCAACCGCGGACTGTGGGCGGTTGACCGGCTTATTAGTATTATTATTATTATTACATTAGATTGGAGGTGAGGGATCGGGCTTCTTTAGTGGATGGTCTTACCCACATGTTTAGAGTCTTGGTCCAGTCCTGCTACATCAGATACTTATGGTTACATACTTTACTCGTGTGGGTCGCTCCCCTCGAGTGCCACTCCGGAGTAGGCTTAGGGCCGAGCCGTGTGCCGGTAGATTGGATACTTTTGGGATCGTGCCGTGTGCCGATCAGTTTCTGGATTCTCGAGATGACAGCAGAGCAGGCAGTACCAGTGTCACTGGTGTTTCGATTGGGTTGGTCTTGTAGTCTGTGACATTCTGGTGCATACCATTAGCTATTCTTTTAGCTAGGCATTTTAGAGGCATATTAGTGGTAGCTCTTTATCAGTAGGGTTACTTGCAGCTTACCACCTTCATTTGCATTTTCGCCTCTGATAGTCCTAGTGGGCATGTATGAGTTTGAGGTCTACCCACTAGGGGAGGCTACTGTTTTTATAGTAGTTCTCACCCCCCACTGTTTTCTCTTTTCTTTTCCCTCTTTGTTTTGCAGAGTCTTCTGCAGGAGTTGCGGGACCCTCTACCCAGGATCGAGGTAAGAGGATAGTTGATTAGATAGTTACTTCCCCGATTTCGAGCTTTGTAGTTTTGGATGTATCCCCTGTACTCTCAGACAGTTGTATTTTCTTTTATTTTGGGTCTGGCTTCTGCCAGCTGGTTGTATTTATTTCGTGAGCTGGGAGAGACACATTGTCACGCCCCGAAACTGCTACCAATTTGGCATAGTTCGGGCGCGCTGAACAGACGCCGAACGGACAGAACCTCCCCTGTCCGCCCAAGGCTAAGCAACAAGATCATGTACAAGAATCACCTAGGAATTAATTCTAGATATACACAATCACAACGAGAGCACAACCAGTGCTAACAAGAACATAAGAGCAAGGTACGAGTATATAACAGTAAACATACAAGCAACAAAGAGAGAAACTATATCTATTACAACCATTGCATTCGAGCATATGAATAATACATAGATCACATCCAAAACATCCTCACCCTATACAACATCTACTCTCAAAATGTAAAGACAAGGTGACAAGAGCTATAGATGTAGGGAGGCTGCTACCAACGTCTCTAGGGCGCCAAGCCCTTACCGCGATCCTCGCCGGGAGTACCTGTACTCGGCCCTGTAATAATAGTGGGATGAGAACTATGGTCCATAGTTCCCAGTGGGTTCGGCCACCGACTCCACCGGTCTTCCCACTAGGTCCAAGAGGGCAAAGCAGATAGATAGATAGATAGATAGATAGATAGATATATCTGAAAACTGTAAATGCAGTAAATAACTACACTACTATGCCCAACACGGAAAAACATGTATGCATGCTCAGGGGAGAGATATCCAAATATATCACTATGTCCAAGAAGTACTATTTCATACTTGTTCTCTAACTCATTTTCAAGAAGTGTGGTTTTTAACACTTCATCTCAAATCTCACGGCACACCCGAAGGTTGCCCACGGCTCACTATCACGACGAGGGAGACTATGTCTCAACCTACCAATCGAACGCGTCTGCGGGACCTGACTGTCCCTCGGGGTGGCGTGCCCCGTGACCAACTCCGGAGTAGGCGGCCGTAGAGGAGCGACCTCCACCAGCCTAAAACAGACTATGAGCATGATCCAATCCTCTCCACACGAGGATACCCTATCTATAAGGTTGATAGCAACTGAGATCCCTATAGATAATACACAACCTATGTCTCACATGTGTCATGATAGGTTTACCTACACTACTTTTCATATGCCACTCGTTCATTTATTGTGTGGTGTTCACAATTTCTACATATATGCCACTCGTTCATTTATTGTCGACTCACAAGTCCAACACCCAATCCGCACTATAGGATTCCTCGGTATCGACCCAATCTTTCCCAATCCACATATTAGCATAACATTTGCTAAATATCTATATCAACCGGAAAGTATAAAGATGGCAATACATACTATCCTACAATGCAATGGTGCGATATGCAATAGTGTAAGTGGCTAAGACATAGAGAGAAGCCCAACGGCTTCGGTAAAAGCACCACCCACCTCGGGTCCTTGGCTCGGCTCGGCTCTCCAAAAAATCTACGAGAGCACCGGTCTCGATCACAAGGGTCGCCTCAAGTCGGATGTCCTAAACAAGTCCAAAACGGCCTATTAATAACCTCCAAGCACTATGCTTAGTGCCTTCACGTGCGCGCAAAAGCGCCGACGAAAGACGACGAACTTCCACGATTTGTGGCCTGGATCGTCAAGGGTTTACCCAAAACCCCTCCATGATGGAAGGATTCCATTTAAATCCCCCACCAAAATTACTAATGTAATTATTTCTCTTTTTGCTTCAAAAGTCCTAGAGCGCGTATTTCGGCTCTAACTTTTCGACCGTTTGACGGAATGTCGATCCGTCTTCGCCAACACGTTTCTTTACATAGTAATTGGGTTTCCATAGGTTCAAATGAGATCAATCCCATGAAAATCCAAAAACTCCTCTCTTAACCCTAGGTTTCATATACACATTCATTATGATTTTTCCACGATTTTCGCCGATTTCTTCGACAAGAATTCTTCTAAGATCATATAGATTTTAGATCTAAAAACATTACGGCAAAACCAAATTTATTTTTTTACTAAACTCACCTCAAAGAGCTAGGATTCCAAGCTTTTTTTGGTTCAAAAGCTCGCCCTCGCTCGCCTTAGTCTCCTCGCAAATCGCTCCGCGATTTTGTGCGCGTTAGAGTGAGTAATTTTAGAGAGAGAAGGTGAGGTGAGAAGGAACGAGAGAGCCTTCCATGGAGGTGTGCTCTGTATGTGTGCGTGCGTGGGGTGCCTGAGTGGAGAAGAAGAAGAAAAGGGTAAAGTTGTTTTATGCATAAAGGAACCCCCCACAATAGTACTAATTTACTATTTAGTCCAATTTTATCTGATACTTGCCTGCGGAACCCTTCTGGATGTCCGTTTGTGCTCAAATTTGACAGGCAGGCTCATCTCAACTTAATTTATCACGAGATATTTTAAATTTTCAGTTTGGGCTATTTTTGGGTCACCAAAAGTCTCGCTGTACTTAAAATCGCTGTCAGGTACCTTTCTCACTGCTCGGGTATCCGATTGATGCGAAACTTTTATTGTAACCTTAAAACATAATTACGAAGCTCCCGTAATTTTCTCAGAATTTTTCGACACTGTTGGCGGAGCCCGTTCTCACTATCTGGCATCCGATCAACACGAAACTTTTTCTGTGGCCTTAAAATAATATTACGGAGCTCCCCGAATTTTTTTGGAATTTTCCGACACTGTGAATTTTCTGCTAATTTATCTGCCCCGTCTCTCACAGAAAATATTAAATCTTCTGTTTTCGCTCCGATTTCGGCGCAGGTCATTTTCAACCTATATTATGCTTCTATGAGTCCAATAAAAATAGTATCTTACACTATTTTTATTTTTATTTATATAATAATTTTTCCGACTTACTATCCCACCGTAACTTCTATATTGTATTCTTTTAAAAGTTGAACTTGCACATTTTACCTATGGTTAATTAGGATTTCTTTGAATTAATTGGGCATATTCTACTTAATGTCTAACTTCTACTTTTAGAAGTTCGGTATCCTACATTCTTCCCCCCTTAAGCAATTTCGTCCGCGAAATTGAAATTTAATGCAATTCAACCGAATCGAAATTCATACCTCTAATTCATCTCCTCGAAGAGATGAGGATGGTGCGCCCTCATCGTTTCCTCAAGTTCCCACGTGGCTTCGCGATCATCGTGATTGCTCCACCGGACCCTGACATAAGGAATCTCGCGGTTCCTCAATTTGCGCACCTCCCGAGCAATAATCGCCACCGGGAACTCCTCATAGCTCAAGTCATCCTGAAGCTCCGGCGGCTCATATAGCATCGCATGCTCCGGATCGGGTACATATTTGCGGAGATTGGAGACGTGGAAGACGTTATGTACATCCGCCAACTTCGGCGGCAATGCAAGCCGGTACGCCACCGTTCCCACACGCTCCAATATCTCATAGGGGCCAATATAGCGGGGACTTAGTTTTCCCCGCACTCCAAATCGCTTCACGCCCCTCATGGGCGAAACCTTCAAGAAGACGCGGTCGCCCACCGCGAATTCCAAATCCCGCCGACGCTTGTCCGCGTAGCTTTGTTGCCGAGATTGCGCCGTAAGCAATCTTTTGCGAGCAAGGCGGACCTTCTCCTCCGCCTCCCGCAAAATGTCCGGCCCGAACTCCGTGCGCTCGCCCACATCACTCCAATAGATAGGGGATCGACACTTCCGTCCATAAAGAGCCTCGAACGGTGCCATCTCCAAACTAGCGTGATAACTGTTGTTGTAGGCGAACTCGGCCATCGGCAAGTACTTGCACCAACCGCCCTTGTAATCGATGACGCACGCCCGCAACATGTCCTCCAAGGTCTGAATGGTTCTCTCTGTCTGACCATCAGTCTGAGGGTGAAAAGCGGTGCTAAAATCGAGCCGTGTGCCAAGGGCCTCCTGCAGATTCCTCCAGAAATGTGAGGTGAACTTGGGGTCTCGGTCCGATACAATCGACTTCGGCACCCCGTGCAGCCTCACCACCTCGTCAAGATATACCTGTGCCAACTTCTCTCCCGCCCAGGTGGTGTGGACCGGCAAGAAATGTGCCGACTTGGTGAGACGATCCACAATCACCCAGATCGAGTCGTGGCCTCCTGTTGAGCGAGGCAACCCGACGATGAAGTCCATAGAGATGTCCTCCCACTTCCACACGGGAATAGGCAAGCTTTGGAGTTTCCCCGCCGGGAGTCGACGCTCCGCTTTTATCTGTTGACATGTAAGGCACTTTGCCACGAAGCGCCCAATGTCCGCCTTCATCCCCGGCCACCAATAGAGCATCTTCAACTCGTGGTACATCTTGGTGCCACCAGGGTGCTCGGCATAAGGTGACCGATGCGCCTCTCGCAATATCAGTTCGCGGAGCTCCTCATTTTCCGGCACACACCAACGGTTCCGAAACCGAAGTGTGCCATCGGCGTGTACATGGAAATCGCCGCCTTTGCCCTCCTCGATGTCACGCCGCACCTTTTGGAGACTTGAGTCGGAAGGCTGCACATTCTTGATCCTCTCCAACAAGGTCGGCTGAATAATAAGCGCCATCATCAGGGCCGGCACCCCGGGAGCGACTACCTCAAGGTTCATCCGCCCCATGTCCAAACATAACGGCATTTGATTCGTGACGTCCATAGCGAGGTTCCTCGCCGTCTTTCTACTTAGTGCATCGGCGACCACGTTTGCTTTGCCGGGGTGGTAAAGGATATCGACATCATAATCCTTCAGCAGCTCCAACCACCGCCGTTGCCGCAAATTGAGCTCCTTCTGGGTGAATAAGTACTTGAGGCTTTTGTGGTCGGTGTAGATCTCGCAATGTGCACCATACAAGTAGTGCCTCCACAACTTCAGCGCGAAGATCACCGCCGCCAACTCCAAATCGTGAATGGGATAGTTCTTTTCGTGGTCCTTCAACTGGCGGGATGCATAAGCGATCACTTTTCCGCCCTGCATCAGGACACACCCCAGACCCAGATAGGATGCGTCGCTATACACCACGAAGTCCTCGCCCTGCACCGGTAAGGCGAGAATAGGAGCCGACGTCAACCTTTTCTTCAATTCAATGAAACCCCGGTCGCATTCGTCGCTCCAAACGAACTTGACGCCCTTTTGCGTCAGCCGAGTAAGTGGAGTCACAATCCTCGAGAAACCCTCCACGAACCGTCGATAATACCCGGCCAAGCCCACAAAACTGCGGACTTCCGTGACATTCGTCGGGCGCGGCCAATCCCTAACCGCCTCAATTTTCTTCGGGTCAACTGAAATCCCCCCCTCAGAAATAATATGCCCGAGGAAAGCCACCTCGCGGAGCCAAAACTCGCACTTCTTTAGTCTTGCAAATAGCTTCTCCTCCCGAAGGATTTGAAGCACTATCCGCAAATGCTCCGCGTGCTCCTCGTCGCTCCGCGAATAGACCAAAATGTCGTCAATGAAGACCACGACAAATCGGTCCAAGTACTCCCTGAACACACGGTTCATCAGATCCATGAACGCCGCCGGGGCGTTAGTAAGCCCGAAAGGCATGACCGTGTATTCGTAGTGACCATAGCGTGTGCGAAACGCCGTTTTCTGAACATCCTCCGGCTTGATTTTCAACTGGTGGTAGCCGGATTGGAGGTCAATTTTGGAGTACACTAGCGACCCTTGCAATTGGTCAAACAAGTCGTCGATTCTGGGTAACGGGTACTTGTTTTTGATGGTAACCTTGTTCAACTCCCGATAATCCACACAGAGTCGAAAAGAACCATCCTTCTTGCGCACAAATAATACCGGGGCTCCCCACGGCGATACACTTGGCCGAATGAACCCTTTGTCGAGAAGATCCTGCAACTGATCCCTCAACTCCTTCAATTCTGCCGGCGCCATACGATACGGGGCCTTCGAGATCGGCGCCGTCCCGGGAATCAAGTCTATGATGAACTCGATCGCCCGATCCGGCGGCATCCCCGGTAACTCCGCGGGAAACACATCAGGAAACTCCCGCACCACCAATAACTCCTCCATGATCGGAGTCGCACGGTCCACCTCCACAACGGTCGCCAAAAATGCCGGGCAACCGCTATGGACCAACTTCCTCGCTCTCGTCGCCGACACCGTTGCAACGAAGCACGAGCTTTGATGAGCTCGATAGATAACCTCCTCCTGTCCCGGCTCCCGAAAAGTGACCAACTTCCTCCTGCAGTCGATCACAGCGTGATACTTCGAGAGCCAGTCCATGCCCAAGATGACATCGAACGCCTCCAACTTCTTGAGCTCGAGCAACCGGACGGGCATAATCCAGTCGCCCACTTGCACCGGGCAGGATAAGCACCCCGTGTAAGTAATAGATGACGACTCCGGGCCTTCGACTCGCCACTTGCCCGTTGCCTCCAAGATAATACCATGAGTGCGTGCAAATGATCCGCTAATGAATGAATGCGTAGCACCTGTATCAAAAATTGCCCTGGAGCGAACTCCATGTATTAGAACCATACCTGCCACGACACTGGGCTCCTCGATGTCGACAGGATCCTGGGCCTGGGCCTGAACGGCGAATACCCGCCCGCTCGGCGCCGATCGCGTCATCTCCTGCTGCCTAGGAGCCATCGCGCGCCCCGCAGAGACGGGAACATAAGGAGCGCCTCCATAATGAACAGGGTTTGCCGGAGTCGACGCAGTTGAGGGGGCACGCGAACCCCTCGCTGGGCACTCTCGGCTCATGTGCCCCTCCTGCCCGCAGCTATAGCATCTGCCCTCACGCTGCCTGCACTGCTGCACCCGGTGGTCCCTGCTACCGCATATAATGCAAGGCCGTGGTCCCTGCCTCCACGGCTGCGATCTCGGTTGCTTCGGGGGCCTCCTGGAGCTAGACTGTGCCCCCGAACCACCGCCCTGGCGCTTCTTGCCCTTATCCTTGGACCCCGCCGCCATCTCGCGCTCCTCGCGCACATGGGCATCCCCGTGCTCTGCCCACAGCGCTCGATCAAGAACCTCGGCGTAGGTCGTGAGCTTGAACAGCTGCACGGCCCGGTAGATCCAGGGCTTAAGCCCCCGCAGAAACCAATCGGCCCGGTCCGCATCGTCGCGAACAACATCGGGAACACAGTCGATGATGCGGGTGAACTCCTCCTCGTACTCCATCACCGAGCGATTTCCCTGCTGCAGCTTGCGGAACTTTTCCTTCATCACCCGCTTATCGGCGTCGGGAAAGTAGTGCCCGTACACCGTCCTCTTGAACTCCCCCCACAACATCGGAGGAAGATGCGCGGGTCGATCACGCTGCACCCGCTTCCACCATACTAACGCCGGTTCTCCAAAACTATGCGTGGCCAGGGGCACCTTGTCCCTTTCCAGGACAGGGAGATCTCCAAAGATAGTCTCCATAGCGCCTAACCACAACTCCACTACCGCCGGCTCCATCTTCCCTCCCTCGAAGGTCCGAGGTTTGAACTTTAGGAACTGCATCAGGACTGCCAATGCGCGCTCCCGCTCCGCCTTTTCCGCCGTCATATCGGGTGTAGTAGAACCCGATGCCGCCAGAGGCGCACTCCTCGGAAGGGGGCACGCCGACAGTGGAACGGCCCCCACGCCCTCACCCTCAACCGCTCCCGGCGCGTGAGTCGAGGGTGCAGGCGGATCACGGCTCCCAGCCGCCGTCGCGGCCGCCAACGCTGCCTGCTGCTCCAACAGTGACTGGAGCTGCTCCAATTGAGCCCCCTGGCGCTGCATCGCGCCTACCAAAGCAGCGACCTGCTCTCGCAGCTCCTGCACCTCGCCAGATCCCGACTGCTCGGGCGCCGCTGGAGGCGGCACCGGAGAGGACCTACGAGTGTGGCGTCTCCCTGACATTCTTTCCTGGAAACAAGAACTTAGTCAGTTAGTTTAACCCGATAGCTCCTTAGCATTTACGAAACTAGACAACTCAATAATAAATCGGGCGGAAGCATACAAGCATACTAGTCCTAGACCCTTAGCATCATGCCGTCGGCCGCCGACATAACACTTCGTGTCACCGAACAAGCACACTTGAATCCGTCTCTATTCTCAATTAGAGACATATAATCTTCTTTGACCCAATCGATTTCACTTCCGCCAACGTCAAGGGTTCACGTTTCACTCACGTCCCTACAACCTTAGGGTTTACCAGCCTAGGGTTTCCTAAGTCATCCTAGACTCTCTCTCCTTACTTGCTCTTATCTTGCTCTGATACCACTTTATCTGTCACGCCCCGAAACTGCTACCAATTTGGCATAGTTCGGGCGCGCTGAACAGACGCCGAACGGACAGAACCTCCCCTGTCCGCCCAAGGCTAAGCAACAAGATCATGTACAAGAATCACCCAGGAATTAATTCTAGATATACACAATCACAACGAGAGCACAACCAGTGCTAACAAGAACATAAGAGCAAGGTACGAGTATATAACAGTAAACATACAAGCAACAAAGAGAGAAACTCTATCTATTACAACCATTGCATTCGAGCATATGAATAATACATAGATCACATCCAAAACATCCTCACCCTATACAACATCTACTCTCAAAATGTAAAGACAAGGTGACAAGAGCTATAGATGTAGGGAGGCTGCTACCAACGTCTCTAGGGCGCCAAGCCCTTACCGCGATCCTCGCCGGGAGTACCTGTACTCGGCCCTGTAATAATAGTGGGATGAGAACTATGGTCCATAGTTCCCAGTGGGTTCGGCCACCGACTCCACCGGTCTTCCCACTAGGTCCAAGAGGGCAAAGCAGATAGATAGATAGATAGATAGATAGATATATCTGAAAACTGTAAATGCAGTAAATAACTACACTACTATGCCCAACACGGAAAAACATGTATGCATGCTCAGGGGAGAGATATCCAAATATATCACTATGTCCAAGAAGTACTATTTCATACTTGTTCTCTAACTCATTTTCAAGAAGTGTGGTTTTTAACACTTCATCTCAAATCTCACGGCACACCCGAAGGTTGCCCACGGCTCACTATCACGACGAGGGAGACTATGTCTCAACCTACCAATCGAACGCGTCTGCGGGACCTGACTGTCCCTCGGGGTGGCGTGCCCCGTGACCAACTCCGGAGTAGGCGGCCGTAGAGGAGCGACCTCCACCAGCCTAAAACAGACTATGAGCATGATCCAATCCTCTCCACACGAGGATACCCTATCTATAAGGTTGATAGCAACTGAGATCCCTATAGATAATACACAACCTATGTCTCACATGTGTCATGATAGGTTTACCTACACTACTTTTCATATGCCACTCGTTCATTTATTGTGTGGTGTTCACAATTTCTACATATATGCCACTCGTTCATTTATTGTCGACTCACAAGTCCAACACCCAATCCGCACTATAGGATTCCTCGGTATCGACCCAATCTTTCCCAATCCACATATTAGCATAACATTTGCTAAATATCTATATCAACCGGAAAGTATAAAGATGGCAATACATACTATCCTACAATGCAATGGTGCGATATGCAATAGTGTAAGTGGCTAAGACATAGAGAGAAGCCCAACGGCTTCGGTAAAAGCACCACCCACCTCGGGTCCTTGGCTCGGCTCGGCTCTCCAAAAAAATCTACGAGAGCACCGGTCTCGATCACAAGGGTCGCCTCAAGTCGGATGTCCTAAACAAGTCCAAAACGGCCTATTAATAACCTCCAAGCACTATGCTTAGTGCCTTCACGTGCGCGCAAAAGCGCCGACGAAAGACGACGAACTTCCACGATTTGTGGCCTGGATCGTCAAGGGTTTACCCAAAACCCCTCCATGATGGAAGGATTCCATTTAAATCCCCCACCAAAATTACTAATGTAATTATTTCTCTTTTTGCTTCAAAAGTCCTAGAGCGCGTATTTCGGCTCTAACTTTTCGACCGTTTGACGGAATGTCGATCCGTCTTCGCCAACACGTTTCTTTACATAGTAATTGGGTTTCCATAGGTTCAAATGAGATCAATCCCATGAAAATCCAAAAACTCTTCTCTTAACCCTAGGTTTCATATACACATTCATTATGATTTTTCCACGATTTTCGCCGATTTCTTCGACAAGAATTCTTCTAAGATCATATAGATTTTAGATCTAAAAACATTACGGCAAAACCAAATTTATTTTTTACTAAACTCACCTCAAAGAGCTAGGATTCCAAGCTTTTCTTGGTTCAAAAGCTCGCCCTCGCTCGCCTTAGTCTCCTCGCAAATCGCTCCGCGATTTTGTGCGCGTTAGAGTGAGTAATTTTAGAGAGAGAAGGTGAGGTGAGAAGGAACGAGAGAGCCTTCCATGGAGGTGTGCTCTGTATGTGTGCGTGCGTGGGGTGCCTGAGTGGAGAAGAAGAAGAAAAGGGTAAAGTTGTTTTATGCATAAAGGAACCCCCCACAATAGTACTAATTTACTATTTAGTCCAATTTTATCTGATACTTGCCTGCGGAACCCTTCTGGATGTCCGTTTGTGCTCAAATTTGACAGGCAGGCTCATCTCAACTTAATTTCTCACGAGATATTTTAAATTTTCAGTTTGGGCTATTTTTGGGTCACCAAAAGTCTCGCTGTACTTAAAATCGCTGTCAGGTACCTTTCTCACTGCTCGGGTATCCGATTGATGCGAAACTTTTATTGTAACCTTAAAACATAATTACGAAGCTCCCGTAATTTTCTCAGAATTTTTCGACACTGTTGGCGGAGCCCGTTCTCACTATCTGGCATCCGATCAACACGAAACTTTTTCTGTGGCCTTAAAATAATATTACGGAGCTCCCCGAATTTTTTTGGAATTTTCCGATACTGTGAATTTTCTGCTAATTTATCTGCCCCGTCTCTCACAGAAAATATTAAATCTTCTGTTTTCGCTCCGATTTCGGCGCAGGTCATTTTCAACCTATATTATGCTTCTATGAGTCCAATAAAAATAGTATCTTACACTATTTTTATTTTTATTTATATAATAATTTTTCCGACTTACTATCCCACCGTAACTTCTATATTGTATTCTTTTAAAAGTTGAACTTGCACATTTTACCTATGGTTAATTAGGATTTCTTTGAATTAATTGGGCATATTCTACTTAATGTCTAACTTCTACTTTTAGAAGTTCGGTATCCTACACACATGTACTTATTTGAGAGCTTTATTGTACTTTTATTTTCCAGCTTTTTGTCTGAGCTGTATTAGTTTTAGTTTAGCTCTGTTGTATGCTCCTTTATTATATTTCTTATATCTGAGCAGGTTACCAGCGCTACGTGTATACGGAAAATACCGTGTGCACGGCGGATCTGTGATTGAGCCCGGGTTCTGGTTTACACCCGGGGCGTGACAGATTAAGTTGGTATCAGAGCTTAGGGATAGGTCAGTTGGGACTTAGGAAATTCTAGGCATTGGACAGACCCTAGGATGGCAGGGCGTAAGTGACGTGATATTTTGCGAAAGTCGGTAATTTATTGTACTAAACTCTTCCTGTGAGTGAAGAGGGATTGGCATATCCTATTTCTGGAGAACCATTATGTTGGCTGCAGACAACATAAGGTTACAGAAATAGGAGGATGACCATGACTTTCGCTGGATTGGGTCGAGAGTGGTTTTGTTTACTGACCCGTGGTTCTTGTGTGACAGGATGCCTCCTAGGCGGCAGATCCCTACCCGGGGTACTCCTATACCCCCGGAGGAGCCGGAGCAGTCTGGGTCGTCCGAGATTAGTGAGCTGAGGGCCATGGTGGCCCAGTTGGCGGAGAGTCACCGCCGACAGGAGCAGAGGTTCGAGCAGTTGCTTGCCCAGGTTGGGGCACCTCCCCATACTACTGTAGAGGCCCCTGTTCCCCCTGTTGCACCACCGGTTATTCCACCTGTCCCTTCGGCACCGTCGTCGAGCAGTGGGGCTCAGGGAGCGTTCAGGCCTTTGACCACAGTGGAGGAGCAGGAGTTTGCTGACAAACTCACTCAGTTTTGTCAGCGAGGACCACCTAGGTTCTCTGGACGGAGCACCCACCCTTGGGAGATTGGATCGTGGTTAGCATCAATGGAGAAGTTATTCAGAGACTTCTTCATTGACCCGAAGTACAGAGTACATATGGCTGTGCATTGTTTGGAGGGGGACGTAGATGTTTGGTGGCACCGGGTCGAGCCGTTGGAGTTCCAGATTACCCGGCAGCTACCGTGGTCGGAGTTCAGGCGGATGATCCTCGACACTTATTTCTCCACGAGCGTGAAGAAAAAGATAGAAGATGACTTGAAGAATCTCCAGCAGGGGGATCGGCCAGTGTGGGACTATTACCAGGAGTTTACGCAGTTGCTCAACTGCGTGCCTTATGTCGCCAGGGATGGGCCGCACCAGGTGGAGCTTTTTGAGACAGGACTGCGCCCTGAGATCTATACCTTGGTGCACGCCCAGAGGCTCCAGACTTTATCAGAGGCAGTGGATCATGCCCAGTGGGTCGAGAGGGGAGACCACGTTGTCTCTAGATGTGGAGGCCTGGTCGCTCAGAGTTCTGAGAGGAAGCGACCAGCGACAGATGATGGGGGACAGGCTAGTTCCTGGAGGCCGCCCCGGCCGCCACCGCCTCAGTTTTTGGGCCGTGGGCGTTCGGAGCGGCGAGGGCCTGGGGGATCCCAGAGGCCCCCGCAGCAGCAGCAGCAGCCTCAGCGACAGCAGCAGCACTCGCAGCAGCAGAGGTCGCAGTCTCGACAGCAGGGGTCACAGCGGTAGTCACAGCGGCAGCAGCAGCAGCAGTCTCGGAGACCACAGCAGCAGTCCCGACAGCCCCAGTCGTCAGGTAGATGTATTTTCTGTGGAGGGCAGCACTATCCCATTACTTGTGATCAGCGATGGGGACGCTGTTATATTTGTGGACAGTCTGGTCATATGCGAGCTACTTGCCCTTATGCGGCGTCGACGGCTCCTTCCTCAGCCTCAGCCCCTTCAGTGCCATAGCAGCGGCCTTATACTCCAGCGAGTAGGGCTCCTTCCTCCCACCTTGCAGACCATCGACCACCAGCTCAGAGCGGGCAAGTCTACGCCGCCCAGGTAGGGGACTCCGCAGCAGCCGATCACGTGGTGGCAGGTATTGTAGTGTACCGATTTTTGGATTGAGCTTTCTGACTCCACCGACGAGCTTTTTGACTTAGGAAAGGTGCGAGCATGTGTATTTTCAATTTACAGCAGAGTTCGGGAGGTCCCGGGCAGCGGCGGAGGTGCCGAGGTCGAAAAGTGAGTTATTGTGGCACTTTTGGGATTATTTTTATTCTTTTTTTTTTTATTGTTTTATTTAACTCCTTGTTGTTGCCTTTCTTTTTAGCTGTTGGTGGAGAGGAAGTTGGCAGAGAGAGAGAGAGAGAGAGTAGGTGAATTAATTAATTTGAAGGTGAGTTGATGTTAATTAATTTAATTTGGGTGAGTAGGTGGAGCTAATTATTTACTTTTACCCTTTTAAAGCTCTCTCTCACTCTCTCTCTCGAACTCCACCTCACCAACTCCTTCTCCAAGCTGTCGTGTTGGGTTGGTCTGAAGCAGAGGAAGGAAGGAAGGAGGAAGAAGTTGAAGGTTTAGAAGCTGTAGTTTTGAAGTTGCCTTCGGAGCGTGGACCGCCTGTTGGTTGCCGAGGGGTGCCGAGTGAGGGCGCGCGACGGCAACGACGAGGTTGGTGTTTATTTTGGGTTTTTGGCTTCTCTTCTCTCCTCTCCTTTTCTTTTCTTTTTGCTGCTTGTGGCATGGTGGACTTGCTGTCCGAGGTGGCGGAGTTGCACGAGCCGCGCACGCGCAAATTGCCGGCGCGTGGTTGACTCGGCTGCCGCTGCGTGGCGCGCATGAGCGCCGCGCGCGCATGAGCGCTCTGCCTTGTTATGTAGCAGGGCGCCGGTCGGCTTGGTGGTGCAGCGGGGGGCCGCGCGGCCCTACAGGCCGTGCGCTTGATGCGCGCGGCACTACAGGGGTGCCGCGCGGGCGGCCCCTGTGCCGGGCGGCCCTGCAGGCCGCGCGCTTGGCGCGCGGCACTGCAGGGGTGCCGCGCGGCCTTGCAGGTCGCGCGCTAGGCGCGCGGCGCTGCAGAGGACCGCGCGGACAGCCCTCTGGGCACTAGCGCGCGGCGCTGCAGAGGACCGCGCGGGCAGCCCTCTGGGCCCCGCGGGCTGCAGAGGGCCGCGCGGGCGGGCCTCTGGGCCCCGCGGCCCTGCAGGCCGCGCGCCAGGCGCGCGGCACTGCAGGGCACCGCGCGGGCGTCCTTGGGGCCCCGCGGCCCTGCAGGCCGCGCGCTAGGCGCACGGCACTGCAGGGCGCCGCGCGGGCGCCCTTGGGGCCGAGCGGCGCTGCAAGCGCGTGGCGTTGCAGGGCGCCGCGCGGGCAGCCCTTGGCCCGCGCGGCGCTGCCGGCCGCGCGGCTGGCCACCGCCGCGCGGGGCTGGTTTCTTTGGGCTGTGCGGCCGTGAGCCGCACTGTGCCATTGTCTGCGGCTCGCCGGTACGCCGCGGCGGGTGCGCGATGGGCTTTCCGCGCAACGCCCGACGTTCGTCGTCGCCAGGTGGGGTTTTTCCGCCGTTTTGAGCGCGGTTTTTGGCCGCAGGCTTTTCTGATCCCAGTTTTTCACCATTTTCGCAGTTGTGACTCAGTGTCAGCTTGACTACGTGATTGGTGGTGAGCGCTGTGTCGCGTGGAGTTGTGGGATCGCGCCGAGACCTCCGTTTGGCGCGCGGTTTTTGCGGGTTCTTCATAGGTGGGTTGGTTTCTTCCGAAAGAATTACGGGATGCCCTTTTTGCTTCCGAATGCAAAGGTATTGTGACATTGTGCTATCAGGTAAGTGCGGGTCAGCCGTGTAAGTCGTGGGTTATGGTTTCCAACTAAGACACGTACTATGCTCGTGGGTGTTTGCTCTGGAATTCACAGCTGTATTTGATGCCCCTGGCCCAGTTACCAGGAGGGTATTTTCCCTGGCCGAGTTACCAGGAGGGCATCTTTCCTGGCTGAGTTACCAGGAGGGCATTTTTCCTGGCTGAGTTACCAGGAGGGCATTTTTCCTAGCTGAGTTACCAGGAGGGCATTTTCCCTGGCTGAGATACCAGGAGGGTATTTTCCCTGGCCGAGTTACCAGGAGGGCATTTTCCCTGGCCGAGTTACCAGGAGGGTATTTTTCCTGGCCGAGTTACCAAGAGGGTATTTCCCTGGCCGAGATACCAGGTGGAAGTTCGCCCCTGGCCGAGTTACCGGGTGGCTGCGGGGAATGACATGAGGGGTGGTCATTTAATATGATTCTAGATGTCATTTAGTACAGCATTGCATTGAGGCATATAGTGATAGATTTATTTACATCTTTCATTTCAGTATCTATCTATCTATCTATCTATCTATCTGTTTTTACCTCCAGTGGACTTAGTGCGCTACCGTGGATCGGACATCGGTACCCACTGAGATCTGACTTTTCAGTTGATCTCACACCCGCCGTGTGTGACAGGTGTTTCTGAGGCAGCCGTCCCTGGGCCGGCACGTGCGGAGTCTTCAGACCGTGGCAAGGGTGTGGCCGACTAGTGCCTACTGGGTCTGTAGAGTCAGAGGTAGAGATTACCCGGATATTTTTGATTCCAACTTTTGTACTAGATAGTGATGATGTACCCTATTTTGGGAGGCAGTGGATGTTGTACCTGGTTTTTTTTACTTAGTGACTCTTGTATACAATTTATCTCTTCAGTATAGCTTCTTTTCTGCTCTGATACTTGTACAGCTAGATCTCTTTCACAGGTTAGACGCTTCGTCTGTGCGGCAGTTTCCGCACAGAAGGCGGACCTGTTGGTGAGCCCGGGTCGCATTTTCGACCCGGGGGCGTGACAGGTATCACTTTACTTTTTGGTACTAGAGCTCGCACTTTATTTGATACCGGTGCATCACATTCTTTTATCAGTAGATCTTTTACATCATCTCATGGACTAGAGTTAGATCGGTTGCCACATGCATTAGAGGTGCAGATTTCTGATCATACATTGCATGTAGAGGAGTGTTGTTGGTCTAGCCCTGTACAGATTGAGTCTTGGATTTTGCCAGCGGACCTGATGGTCCTTAGTCAGCTGCGAGATTTCGACATTGTCCTTGGGATGGATTGGCTGGCTCGCTATTTCGCGACGATTGATTGCGCCGCGAGGACTGTGACTTTTAGCGAGCCAGGCCAGGAGGTGTTTGTTTACAGGGGGTGCCGGAGTGCTTTCTTCGCCTCGATAGTTTCGACTTCCCGTGCGAGGCAGATGATGCGCAGTGGATGCGTGGCCTTTTTGGCTTCTGTGGTTAAGGAGCCTACGGCGGCATCGGGACTCGCGGATATCCCTATTGTCCACGAGTTCCCGGATGTGTTCCCTCCAGAGCTGATTAGCATGCCGCCGGATAGGGAGATTGAGTTTTTGATTGACGTAGTTCCAGGAACTGCGCCAATCTCTAAGGCTCCTTACCGTATGGCACCAGCTGAGTTGCGAGAGTTAAAGGCGCAACTACAGGACTTAATGGATAAAGGTTTTGTAAGACCGAGTGTATCGCCTTGGGGAGCGCCGGTGCTGTTTGTGAAGAAGAAGGATGGTTCACTTCGACTTTGTGTTGATTACCGGGAGCTGAATAAAGTGACCATCAAGAACAAGTACCCTTTGCCGCGCATTGATGACATATTTGATCAGCTGCAAGGGTCTTGTGTCTTCTCCAAAATTGATTTACAGTCTGGTTACCACCAATTGAAGGTGAAGGCCGAGGACATCCCAAAGACGGCGTTCAGGACCCGGTACGGGCATTATGAGTTCACCGTCATGCCTTTTGGATTGACAAATGCCCCTAGGTTAGAATTCATGTTGTAAAAAGGGGAACTTGCTAGTAGATTATGCATCTAAATTGTATCATGATTCATATATCATGCCACATATACATCAGAGGTTCCAAACACTTAATGTTGCATATGTTAGAATAATTGAAATGGTTTTATCAAGTAAAGGACTTTGCATGCTTGAATGGTCATCTAGTTAGGCCACCTTTTTCTGCTACACATACATGCTGGAATTGACTTAGGAGAAACCATGCTTTTTATTCATTCTCCTGTTGTCTAGTCTTAGGGGATTGTGTTGTCAGATGTTCAAAGTTGGGACAGTCGGGGATTGATGGTTGGGTGTTGCGGCAACCGCGGACTGTGGGCGGTTGACCGGCTTATTAGTATTATTATTATTATTACATCAGATTGGAGGTGAGGGATCGGGCTTCTTTAGTGGATGGTCTTACCCACATGTTTAGAGTCTTGATCCAGTCCTGCTACATCAGATACTTATGGTTACATACTTTACTCGTGTGGGTCGCTCCCCTCGAGTGCCACTCCGGAGTAGGCTTAGGGCCGAGCCGTGTGCCGGTCGATTGGATACTTTTGGGATCGTGCCATGTGCCGATCAGTTTCTGGATTCTCGAGATGACAGCAGAGCAGGCAGTACCAGTGTTACTGGTGTTTCGATTGGGTTGGTCTTGTAGTCTGTGACATTCTGGTGCATACCATTAGCTATTCTTTTAGCTAGGCATTTTAGAGGCATATTAGTGGTAGCTCTTTATCAGTAGGGTTACTTGCAGCTTACCACCTTCATTTGCATTTTCGCCTCTGATAGTCCTAGTGGGCATGTATGAGTTTGAGGTCTACCCACTAGGGGAGGCTACTGTTTTTATAGTAGTTCTCACCCCCCACTGTTTTCTCTTTTCTTTTTCCTCTTTGTTTTGCAGAGTCTTCTGCGGGAGTTGCGGGACCCTCTACCCAGGATCGAGGTAAGAGGATAGCTGATTAGATAGTTACTTCCCCGATTTCGAGCTTTGTAGTTTTGGATGTATCCCCTGTACTCTCAGACAGTTGTATTTTCTTTTATTTTGGGTCTGGCTTCTGCCAGCTGGTTGTATTTATTTCGTGAGCTGGAAGAGACACATGTACTTATTTGAGAGCTTTATTGTACTTTTATTTTCCAGCTTTTTGTCTGAGATGTATTAGTTTTAGTTTAGCTCTGTTGTATGCTCCTTTATTATATTTCTTATATCTGAGCAGGTTACCAGCGCTACGTGTATACGGGAAATACCGTGTGCACGGCGGATCTGTGATTGAGCCCGGGTTCTGGTTTACACCTAGGGCGTGACATTTAGTGTAGTATTCTGGCGTTCCGATGCCTTTGTATCCTTCGTTTTATGACGAGATTGTTGGGGAGACTCTTCACTATGTTTTTTGCAATGGAATGGGCCTGGACCGCGAGTATTTTTCTGCGTTTGAGCTCGGAAAACGGAGAACGGCAAAGCTGTCACGCCCCGGGGTCAGAACTGTACCCCGGGCTCGCCAACAGATCCGCCGCCCCTACAGAAAGCCCCGTAGAGACGTAGCGTCTAACCTGCAAAAATAGATCAACTATACTAACAGATATCAGAGCGGTAAAGAAAACTAACTATAAACAAGTAGTAGAACAATCTCTCACATAAAATATACATAAAATCCTCACCTGAATACAGGAGTCTCTCAACAGAAAGTAAAAGAGTACAACTCGATACCTCACTACATAATCTCTCAAACATGACACAACCAAAATATAAGGGTACCTCTATAACACACTGAAGCTGAAGGGGGAAGGGATCTATCTCGCGACTCCCTTACCTCGGTCTGGAAGAGCTGGATCAACAACTGGTGCAGCAGGAACTGGAGCTGAAGTCCCTGGGGAAAAGACACCACGACGGGTGTGAGAACTACCTCCCACAGTAGTTCTCAGTGGGTGCCGCCAACAAGCCCGACGGCCTGCCCACTAAGTCTACTAGAGGCATAAAGGAACAAAAGAAATGCAGTATAGAAAAGCTGGAAAGTAAAACATCTACTGCTACTATGCCTCTATCTAAAAAGATGCTCAAGTAATAGGACAGAAGGACTATATGCCACTACTGATACTCAACTCAAATCACCCAATCCAAACTGACTGCCACAACGGGTCCAGTCAAACCTGCGCCTACCTACTGCTGTAGGTATGTCCATAGCTACCAAAACTGGCTCAGCTAGAGGGACAGAAGCATCGACAAGTCGCAATAGAGCTCAATCTCACGTCGGTACTCCAACCCGGTATCTAGCTCAATCTCAACGCCGGTACTACAACCCGGTCTAGCCTACACCGGAGTGGCACTCGAGGGGAGCGACCCACACGAGTAAAATATCTGCGCAACACTGTCGAGCATAAATGTGGCTCATGCAGGCTATGATCCAATCACTGTCTCACTCACTGGCTAAAAATCCATACTGTTACTATGACCAAGTCCCAAAGATCCCAGATCCACTATCACTATCACTATCACTATCATAATGCAAACTGGTCTACAGACTGCTACAGACGCCACTCGGTCCCCAGACGCGAGTGCAAATGCAATCCCTAGCTAATAAACCTCCCAGCCCACGACTCGGGGAGAATCACTATGTCCAGAATGACGAGAGTACAAGTCCAGAATGACGAGAGTACAACCACTGTGGGGAAGCTAAGGTGATGAACAAATCTGCATACATGTTCACATTTACTGTAGTCTAACTGTGCATGAATAATTAGTTAACGGACAATTAAGCTAAGTTGAGTTTTCATGTTGCAAAACTTACCAAGAAGTCGTCAGATATAGCAGCTAGCTACAGTGGTTTCAACATACAGTCTGCACAGATTATTTAACTCATATACTAACATGCATGCTATTATACTTGTAGAATTAGAGTGCAGTCCATAGATATTGCAAGCAGGATCACCCACCTGAACGCGCTAACTGTCCGGGACGGTACAGATAACAAGCCCAGAAACCGATAAATCTCCAAGTCCAGAAAGCAAAGAGCACAAAAGCGGTGCTTACAAAGTCCTGGGTACAACAACACTTCTCAATTACACACAATTGACACACAACAATCACTATTCCAAAATCTGCAAGCATAGTTCCTGTTCACACGAAAATTTCACCTAAAAATACTCAATAAATTCCAATAAAAATATCACGACGATCCTCGCGAAGTGTAGATGTCGATAGGCTCTTGAATCGTCTGAATCCGATACCCGAAAGTGGAGATAAAATTCAGCGAAGTTGCTGCTGCCAGAAATCCAAACTGTTACAAAGGGGTGTAAAAATGTACCCCAAACCCCTAAATAAGCTCATTTCTGGGAAAAATGATCGACACAGAAAACGTAGATGTACCTCTCGTGCAACCGCTGTCAAAGAAATTGTCCAAAAATGAGGTCGGGGTAGCTCTGCAGGTCTCCCAGACTAAAATGCGACGGAAATGGGCCTCCAACAGTATACCGTCGCTCCGCACTACGAGGCAGAAAACGCTATCGTCGCGACTTCCAGAAAATCTGAAACTTCACCGGAAGATTGGCAAGAGGGAGAGGAAAAACTTTTGTGAAGGAAACAGAGGCTAATTCCCATGAGAAAAGGTGGAAAAATCCAGCCCAACACGGCCTATTTATAGGCTCCAAAGGAAAAAGCCCAAAAAAAACCAGCTTAATGGGCTCGGGCCCAACTTTCGGGCACCCGAAAAGTTTCGGGCGCCTACAGTGTTGGGCCCGAGCCCAACACTGTTCACGCCCGAAACGCCCTGGTGCTGCCACGTGTCCACCGAACAGCGAACACCGGTGCAGGGCCAGTCGGAAGCCGCCACGTGTCCAGCCGAACAGCGAACACCGGTGCGGACCACTCACCGCCCGCCACGTGTCCACCCACTCGCACAGTATGGCGGTGGCGCCCGCCAATGAGCGGGCGCCACATGGCCTCCCTGTTGACCGCCGACCGCGCGTCGTGCGCGCCGGTCGCGCGACGTGTGTCGCACGTGGGCACGCTTCCCGAGGCACCCACCCCGCGCCCCGTGCACCGCGCGTGCTGCACCCGCCAATCAGGGAGCGACACGTGTACCCTGCACCCGGTCCACGCCTTTCGCAGGAACTTCGTGGACCGCGCCTGCGTGCACCGACCAACCCGAGGCTGCCACCTGTCCCCCGCCTGGTCTATGCACCGCCGCTCACAACCAGTAGACCGCGCGCCCTGGGCCCGCCAATTAGGCGGTGCCACGGGTCCATGCGCCGGGTCTGTGCACCCCGCCGCGCAGCTCTGTGGACCGCGCATCCTGAACCAGCCAATGACAGGCCGCCACGTGGCATCCCGGCGGTCTACGGCCCCTCCCATGCACCATTTACCACTAAAAACTTCCGGGTGTCCGTTTTTGGGCGTCCGGACTCCAAATTAAGCAAATAAATAGTCGTTTTCAAGCGTTTTTCCATGCTGAATCCATCTACGACCTCTGTTTGGCCTAAATCTTTCTAGAAATTTTGGCAAACCCAGCCGAAGGCCGATACAGCAAATAGAATCACACAGGGTCCATCAGTAGCATCCTATTGATGCACTGTGGGCCAGATACACCAATACTAGGTGTTCCAACAGTGGATTCATCGGAAAAACACTGCATGGGAACTAGGGCCACTACAAAAGCGATCGGATTCGGATTCCGATTTACGGATCTTCCGGAATGGGGGTCAAAGCGTTTGCCTTTGTGTTGTGCACCAGAATCCGTGCTAAGTGGCCAGCACACTTTTCGAGGCGATCGGACGGGACCCTTCTATGATCTGACTTTTTCACGTTATTTAGGTTATTGGTTTATCCTCTTTTTTGGTAATACCTCGACCTTCCGGTTTTCTATTTTGGTCTTAATTGAATCTTCTTAGTTGTTAGGGAGGGTTGAAAGTTCGAGAATTTTTGGACTGACCGTCGGGGTTTGCGGGTATTTTTAGGTGGTAGAGCTCGCAAAATAATGAGCGGCGGTGCGATCAGATCTGAAATCGGACTTACGGATCTCCCGGAATTGGGGTTTGAAGCTCCCGGTGACTGTAAAGTGCACCGAGATTCGTGCATGGTAATTTGCACGGTTTTCGAGAAAGTCTCAGTCAGATCTTGACCTAGGGTTGAATGGAGGTATCCATATAAATAGCACCCTTTTAGTAGTAAACCCTTTTTTCTTCTCTTTTGGGAGAACTTGAACGGAGAGGGAGAGTTCGAAATTCAAAATCCGATTTAGGGGAGCGAGAGAAAAAGGAGAAGAAAGAAAGGGGGGACGAATCCATCTCTCGTGGAGCATCACGTTGGTGACGAGAGGGACGATCCACCTTCTCCTTCCTCGCGGGATCACGGTAAGCGATCGAGGCAAACCCTCTTGTTGTTTTCCTTCTTTTGCAATTTCTGTGGGGACGATGGTTTGGGTAGTGGTTGTTCGGTTGTCGCGCGATGTGGGTTTTGTGGTGACGGGAAGCCGCCGCCGCCATTGTTAAACGGGAGGCCGCAGCCGCCGTTATCGTACTCACGGGGTCGCCGCCGCAGTCGCCGTGTTCGAGGGGTCATCACCGGAGCCGCGGGGGACGAAAAAAGGGGTTTACTGTGCATTCCCGTACGGTAGCCTTCATGCGGTCCACCGGACCGGCGTGTGCCCGCCGCACGTGTCCGCGGCACGAAGGTGCGGACCCGGTGCACGGGCGCGTGCGCCAGTCCAACCCCCGCACCGCGTGGTCCACCGGGTGCACCCGGCGCACGTGTCCACAGCCCGAAGGCGCGGACCCGGTGCACGGGCGCGTGCGCCAGCCCGGCCCGCAGGCGCGGTCCACGCCCGGGCGTGCACCCGGTGCTGCCGCCGCGACCGGGAACGCGTGAGCCCGGTGTGCGCTCTGCCGTGCACCGGCCCGGCCCAATCCTCTTGGTGCACGCTCGCGGGGTGAGCCCGGTCTGCGCCGCCGCCTCCCCTGCGCTGTGAACCCGGTCCACGCCTGGACCCGTGCACCAGCTTTCAGCCTAAGTGTCCAGAAGCTCCGTTTTTGGCCCGTTTCGCCCCCTTTTTGAGTGTTTTTGACCGCGACGATGTTTTTAACAACTTTTCTTACTGTAGCTTTCTCGGGCACAAGGTGGGAGGGTTTTAGTTGGAGTTTCCGCACGTCTTCTCCTTCGTGTTTGAGGTGGGTACACCCTTAGAACCCCTTTATGCGAAATTTTGTTATTGTTATGTTTATCATGCTGTGGGTACTCGTTCTGAGGTTTAGTGTCGGGATTTGAAACTGTAAACATATTTCAATTGCTCAACTAACTGTGTTAATCTTTGGTGATCTCTATGGTTCATTATTATTGGTTTGATTTTGTGTACTTGGTTACGATGCTCGAGGCTGCAGCACGCGCACCCGCGGTTTGGCAACTGCAAAGGGTGTGCTTTTTCGGAAAAGTGGTCTATGACCCGTGTATACCCACGAGGTGACGTAGTGGGGGCCCCCGTAGGTGTGGGGTTTGAGGCGCCAAGGTGTGAGCGGTGCGACCCGTCGAGGTAGGTGCTCGGCGTGGTTTACCGAGGTAGGTGCTCGGTCTGGTTTCCCGAGGTTGGTGTTCGGTTTGGTTTTCTTCTTGAGGTTGGTGCTCGGTTTGGGTTGCCGGGGCAGGTTACCGGTTCAGGTTTTGCAGGGGGAGGGGACACCGTCGATCGCACGATGCGGAGGGCGGTTACTCTGGTTTTCTTACGGTTTGCTTTAGTTACAGTCTTCCTGCATTGCATCTTTTATACCTTGTGTCGCTGACTTCCCACTCTGTGACAGGTTCCTTCGGGGGTGAGAGCTAGGGCGACGGTGAGGCCGTGGCAGGAGTACGTTTGGTCCTTCGAGGACATAGACTGCATTTACTTTTTATTTTGCTCAGTTCATTACCTGTTAGTAGTTTACTATGTGGATTGTGATACCCTTGTGGGGTCGATGTGGATGTTGGAATGTCGTTTATTATCCTTGTGAGTGGTTGTTTTGCTTTTCCCGATTAGCCGCTTTCAAACTACAAAAGAAAAGAAAGAAAATATTTCGAAAACTATTTTAAAAATGTGGGTGTCGTGTGGGCACCATTTTAAAACCCTGTGGATTTATGGATTGCGAAAACCGATTTGAAAATCTGGGTGTCGTGTGGGCACCATTTTAAAACCCTGTGGATTTATGGATTTCGAAAACCGTTTTGAAAAACATGGGTGCCGTGTGGGCACCGTTTTTAAAACTTGTGGATTTATCCTTTCAAAATTAGTCGGCCTCTTTAATACTTATGGAAAATGGTTGTATGTATCCGACTATTGAACTAGTGTGGTTAAAGTGATAGTTGTATGGTTGTTGTAGTCAGGACGCCGTGCATATACAAAGGAGACTCTGCCCGTTCGCAGAGTGAATTTGTATATGCGGCGGGTCTGGGCACGCACCGGGGGAGTTTGGTTTCAAAAAAAAAATATATACGCAAAATTTAAATGTCACGCCCCGGGGGTTTTGGGGTAAAGTTAAGCGGAAAAGTGTATGTATTTTTTTTTTTTCTTTTTCTTTATAAACCAGTATCGACCTCGCCCCCGGTGCGTGTCAGACCGCCACATATACAAATTCACTCTTCAAGCGGACAGAGTCTCCTTTGCATATGCACGGCGTCATACTTACAACAACAACAATGGCAACATTCAACATACAATCTTTCACCACACAGTCACAGTCAACAAGTACGAGAGTGTAAAACATTCAATCACATTAAGAGGAACCTACAAGTTTGCAAACGGTGTCCACTCGACACCCATTCCTTTAAAAACGTCTACACATTCACAAAAAGGCGGCTACATCATTTTGAAAGGATAAATCCACAGGTTTTCAAAGCAGTGCCTACACGACACTTGGTTTTGGAAGATATTTTCGAAACCCCTTTTGTTCAGTGTAAAACATGCCGCATCTAAGTCATTACGAATCATTATAACGATCACATCACAAAGCAGTCTCTCAGTCCAACAGCCACAACATTCCACAGACAAGCAGTTAAGAACTTAAACTTAGATAGAAGGGAGATGAGATAACCCAAGCAAGAAAACTATGGGATAAACCTCATACAGCTAATATTCTTTAGTCGCTGCCTCACCGTCGTCCCGATTACTACACCTAGTCACACCTGTCACGGAGTGGGTAAAGTCAGTGACAAATAAAGTAGATGTTATAACGTTAATGAACAGGAAATTTGAATGAATTACTCTGCACTGGAACCTTTCGCTATCCTTCGCCCTGAATTCACTTTATTTAATTTAGTGGCACCGTCACGTCAGGGTAGTCGACGATCTCCCCACGCGACACTTACGATGCTTTTACCCCTTCACGATGCGTGGGCGACATGGTTAGCTATCGTGAAGAGGTCCCCAAACAACACACGTGGGGCACACGGGTCATTCAGACCACTTCTCCGGAAAAGTACACCCATGCGGGGGCCATTCCGCCTGTGTACGTGTAGCATCCAAAGCTAGGTTGCCGAGGTCGGCGTAAATTAATTGTCGCGACACTTAGTCGCCACAAACATTAGCAAAGAACGGTACATATAATGCGAAGGGTTAATTTACTGGAAACACTTCATCTACCTTATTAAACAGGTTAGTACAAACTTTTTAAATGATATACTGCACCTAATGCACTTACAACACTTGTTGCATAAGAACCCACCTGGAACGAAGATAACCGACCGCGCCCGCTACCCTCCTAAGCAAATCAGAACTCCTCGCGGCCTACTAAAATATCCAAGAGCACCAATTAACACATTACCCTAACCAGATGAAATCAGTGGTCCCAACCACTGATACATTAAACCCACAAAAACCAAAATCATCGTGCCTAGGGGACCGCGACGTCAATCAAAAACCAGCAAGTCAAAACCGTCGAGTAAAACCGAAAACTCAGATCAAACCGGTAACATCAAAGGCTAACAACAACCGGACCGCGACTATTTCATCGCGTACTCCATCAGAACCCAAAACCGCTAATGGACATCCCACAAAACCCAATTCTCAACCAGTAGCCCACTCGGGATCAATGGTTAAACCAAGAAGACCCCGACGGCGAAAATGATGAGAAAAGAGACCCGACGGCGCGCCCCCGACGATTTCGTCGAGGCGCGGAGCGTCGGCGAAATTAGCACCCGACATAGTGAAACAGTGACCAAAAAGATCCCGAGTGGCCATGCCAAGAAAACCGCGAAAATGGTGATCCAAATGGCAAAAACGGCGCTCAAAACGGTGAAAAAACGGACCAAAACGGAGCTACCGAACTTTGGGCTGTCGGGTGGTGCACAGGAGCAAGCGTGGACCGGGTTTACAGCGTCGGCGGCTGCGCGGCATGCGCCGGGTGCACGCAGGAAGCATGTACCGCGCGTGTTGGGCCGGGCTGGTGCACGATACGGGCGCGCACCGGGCTCACGATTTCGGCCGCCGATGCGTGCGCCGGGTGCACGCCTGGAGCGTGCACCGCGCATAGTGTGCAGCCCGGTGCAC
The DNA here is from genome assembly GCA_029168755.2 of Tillandsia fasciculata. Classification (NCBI taxonomy): domain Eukaryota; kingdom Viridiplantae; phylum Streptophyta; class Magnoliopsida; order Poales; family Bromeliaceae; genus Tillandsia; species Tillandsia fasciculata. Next base: position 17,963,713 of record CM054938.1, read on the forward strand.
GGTTGCGTGCGCCGGGTCTGCGCCTCCAGGACCGCGGGGCGTGCACCGGGTGCACGTCTGGGTCTGTGGACCGCGGCTGAGGCATCCGTACAACGATGAACAGTAACGCCCCCTTTTTCGTTTTCTTCTCCGTTTTCGCTCCCGTTTCGCGATTTCTTCTCCGTTTTCGCTCCGTGTGACTCCGGCGACGACCCCGCGAACATGGTAACAGCGGCGGTGGCCTCCCGTTTAACAACGGCGGCGGCGGCCTTCCGTTAACCCACTATGCTCCAACGAAACACCCTAAAAAACCCCCGATTAAAACCGCGGTAAATCTAACGACTAAACCAACGATCGATGAACAACCAAAACATCGATCGGAAACTCGATCAAAAGACCGATTAGAAACCACCGTTTTAACCCGATCAAGAATACGAACGAAGCATCGATCAAAACCAAAATCAAGAATCCGTAATCGACGTACCGATTAAAACGACCTTACAAGAACACGGAAAACTCCCGATAAATTCGACAATAAGAGATAACGATCGCTAACCTTGATTTGTCGGGACTAAAGAATCGATCTCACCCCTCACGGCGTTAGGGATCCGGATCCGCTCCCCGTAGATGATGGCGTCTCGTTCTCCGATCTCCGGCACGTCAATCGGGGCGACCGGGTCCCTCCGCTTTCTCTTTCTTTTCTTCTTTTCTTCTCTGGTTAGGGTTTCCTTTTCTTTTCTCTCTTTTCTTTTCTCTCTTTTCAAACTAGGGTTTCGTTTGGTTTTCGGTACGCACAAAAGAGGAGGGTTTGAGGAGGCGATCTTTTACGACTAGGGTTTCCATTCGGTATACCGGGAATAAATAAATCTCGTTATTAATTTATTCCTTTTTATTTTTCCCGTTTCATATGTACGTACCGTCAAAATCCTCCTCGGATATTTTTGACTCTAATTAATTAATTCGTTAATTAATTAATTCCTTACAGATAATCCTTCGGGATAAATCTTTAAAGATAATTGCTTAAGGATGATTCCTTATCGATAATCCCTTTGGAGATAATTCCTTACGGATGATCCATTTGGAGATAATTCCTTAAAGATAATTCCTTAAGGATAATTCCTTTGGAGATAATTCTAAGATTCCTCGAAAAGCGTGTCAGATTTTTTGCACGGATTCTGATGCACCCCACGGTTACCGCGACCTTCAGAACCCCATTCCGGGAGATCCGTAAGTCGGATTTTGGATCCGATTGCACCGCCGTTCATCATTTTTCGAGCTCTATCACCGAAAAATACCCGCACCGCATGTTAGTCAACTCTAAAGAGCTCGATAATTTAATTCCTCTAACTTACACTCTATCAGCAGGAGGGTAAAATATTACTAGAAAAGTCGTGTCATTACACCACTCACACTTTATAAAAAGTTTCGTCCTCGAAACTTAAACTAAACCCTCGCAAAACAATTCTAGAAAATCTTCCTTCATTTTCATTTTAAGTCCCCAAGTCGCCTCGCGCACCTCAAGGTTACTCCATTGCACCTTTACGTAAGGGATTGTTCGGTTGCGAAGTTTCTTTTCCTCTCGTGCCAGCCTCCGCATCGAGGTTTGGCAGTAAAGCCAATCCGGTATGTCACCGGGCCTACGCGCCCCAAAATCCCGAATATCGGGTCATTGACGCCAACCAACAATCCCAAAGGCTCGAACTATTAGAAATACACAACCCATTTACTTACGGCGTATCGTGGCAACGCCACGGATCTTGGCCTGACTCAACCCACCTGGACGTCTAAGGCGTATTGTTACAACGCCTCGGGTCTATTGTTGGGCCTCTTGCAGTTAGGTCTATAGTGGACCGCAGCCCCACTCAACTTACTAGGCTCACCCAACTCAACTTGTGAGTCCCTTTGGTCTATTGTCACGAGGCAAGGAGTTGGACCTATTTAACCCTTAACTAAATAGCCAACACATAAGACAACTAAGTCTTCACCTCCTTATTTGGCAGGAAGGTATGAAGTATTACTTCTAGGGGTTCTTCTGGGGTCGAGACCAAAATTACTCTTTGTAAAAGGTCTTTCCTGCTACTACTTCCCTCGTAAGCCGAAGCGCCTGTTCCCCCCCCCCCCCCCCGGTCACTGATGTTCCGCTTTCGCCTGTTGGCACACCCAGTAATGCGCCACAAATTGTGTCACATTGCTCTTTCGATTTGGGCCACCCGAAGGTCTGCCACAGATCCTTGCACCTCTTTGTACCTCCGGGATGCACGGTATAGGAGGTATTATATACTTTTGCTAGATTTTCTTCCCTCATTTCTAGCTTATCGGGTACACAAATTCGTCCCCGGCACCTTATTACATCATCTAAGTCAGTCATAAAAACTCCGCCTTGCTCCGAGGACATTTTGTCTCGCACCAGTTGTAGCTGGCCATCGGTCAATTGCCCTTTCAGAATCCTGTCCAGCAGGGTAGGTCTGACTACTAGGGTCAAGAGTTGTGCGACCGTGCCCGCTGGCACCACTTCCAGTCCTAATTGCGAAAACTATGCAGTCGGACGGTCCTGCTGGGTGATAGTACTTACACCTGCTCCTTATGCCTGTCCCTTGCGGCTCCAGGCATCGGCCACCATATTTGCTTTTCCCGGGTGATAGTGGATCGACAAGTCATAGTCTTTAAATTCTTTGAAATTCTTTCGGCACTGGGCCGTCCAGACGAACCTCTCCCCTCTTTAGGTTAGTCGATTTAGGGAAGTGGCCTCCCACGAAGCGTCTGTAGTAGCCTGTTTGTCCTAAGAAGCTTCGGATTTCCATCGCCGTTGTTGGCCGAGCCCAATTGATCACTGATTCAATCCTCCTCCGATCCACTGCCATTCCAGACGCCGAAACGATATGCCCCAGAAGGTCCACCTCGCGGAGCCATAACTCACACTTTATAAGCTTTGGCACATGGTTTCTGATCCCGGAGGGTCTAGGGGATTACTCGCGAGTGCTCCCCATACCCCTTGTCTGTGCGAGAGAAGATCGGAACGTCCACTATAAGGCCGTCACCGACTGGTCTACGAAGGGCTTGAGTATCCTTTTCTTCATGCCCATGAGCACCACTGGTGCGTTAACGAGTCTAAACGGTATAACCGTAAACTCATGTTGACTATTCCGAGGTAGAGGGGTACTTGTTCTTCTCGTGTCAGGATCCTTACGGTACTTGTGAACGCTACTCGACAACCTTCTCCCAAGCTTCTTGCCCGCAACAAAGAAAAGCGAGCAGAAGGTGTTCCTACATGCTAAGTTTACGAGTTCCGTAAGTCCGGTTCCCGGAGGCACGCTTGGGACTTCAAGCAGTCAACTACCGCTTAAAGATTGCCGCGACTGTCGGCCCCAAGCGCTAAACCGATAACCTTTACGGAAACCTCATTAGTTCTTAGAGACTAAGAACCCGCCCCACCCTCGCTGGGCAGGAAGTAGCAAGGCCGCCTGCCTCGAGGGGTAGCCTGAGGATCCGACCGAACTTATTTCTACGGTGGGGATTTCTTCTAATCACTAAGGTAGGGCGAAAACATGAAGCGAGGTGGAAGAGTGGAATGCTTAGGTGTTGACACAAATGTTCTAGCACGATGATCTGAAACTCGGGTACTACCTGCTACATCGTGCTCTGAGGGTCCGTCCCACGGTGGGTCATCGTATAGACTCTCCCTCCTCCCGATTGCGGAGACGAAAGTGCAGATGCTGCTACGGATGATGTCCCCATTTCCGAGGGGCAGTTGAAACGATAGTGCCCCGATTTGCCGCATCGAAAACAATGGTCTTGCTTCTGGGGACATTCGGTCACTTGGTGTATTCCATCGCAAATAATGCAAGACTTACCCACCGGCCTTTGTCCTCCTGTCGACGCATTCTTGGTTCCTTGTTGCCCTTTCAGGTATTTAGGAGGCCGGCTCCTCTTGGTATGCTCTTTTCCAAAACAAGGTCGAGCTCGTTTCTTATCCCCGCTGTGATCTGAGCTCTCTCGTCGGTCTCGTGAAATCGCAAATTCGCGCTCCACTGTGGTGGCTCTATCGACCACCTCCTAGGAGGTGTGCAAATCCGCCGTTTGCACCACCTTGTAGATGTCGCTCCATAAGCCATTCACAAAAAAAGACGGGCTTTGTGAGATTCATCTCTCACAACAAGGGAACACATTTGATCAACCTCACAAATGCCCGTTGATATCCCATACTGTCCGACTTCCTTGCTTGATGTGCTTCAGGTCATCTTCCATCTGCTGTTTGATGCTGTCGGAGAGAAATGCCCCAAACGGTTTCTCTCGGAACGTGGTCCCAGATAGGAGGGCAGTGCCCTCCGAGGGGTCCGGGCGCACCGTCTTCCACCACATGCGGGCGTTTCCCTCAAGAAGGTGGACTGCCAAAGGGATCCGTTCATGTTCCTCCATCAACAAATCTTCGAAGAGCCTTTCCATGGTGTCTACCCATTTTTCTACGACCCAAGGGTCGATCGTCTCTCCCTCAAACACGAGTGGGTCGTACCTCTTAAAATTTGCCAAGTTCGCTATCACCCTATCCCATTCGGTTTGCTTGATAGGGGCTTCCCCTGTTGCGACGGCGGACACTCTGGGAGCAGGTGTCACCACGGTCTCTCTCAAGGGGTCTCCAATAACGGCTCCCAGCGTAGGTCCCAAAGTTGCTGGTGTTAGTGCCACTAAAGACGTCGTCGGATGAACCGACGGTATCTCGGTCACCGTGGCTGGAGGAGGGGCGATCATAATCTCGCTGTCCTCCACCGGCGGTCCTGTCACTGGTGCGGCTGGTCCGGGCATGTTGGGTTATGATTAATTGGATCTAAATAGGGAAAAAAAATACCTAGAGGGGGGTGAATAGGTGTAAACAGTAAACACTCAAAAATCGTTGCGCAATAAAACTCAATGCGGAAATGAAAAATAACACGCAAGATTTTTACGTGGAAAAACACCAAACCAGAGTAAAAAACCACGGGACCGATAACACGACGAAATCCACTAGAATTAAAACACGTACAAGGTGATTTACCGTACACACTTACGACTCAACTTTTTCCATACGCTCCTAGTAGATCTTCTCCGCTCGCTCCACAACGCTCCTCGAATCCACGATTTGCGTCCAACGCCGAATCCACGGCGTCCAACGTCGAATCCACGACGTCCGACCGAATCCACGGTCTTCACCCAGTAGCACGTCTCGAATCCACGAACGTATCTCACTCTGAATCCACGAGAGCGGTAGCACCTTGAATCCACAAGGCCACGCGAGTCCCCGATTTTGGGAAAATCGTTGTTTTTGGGTGGTGATGATCCTGTAGGACCCCTGACCCCCATGCAGCTTTTTCCCATGAATCCACTGTGCAAACACCTGTTGATGGTGTATCTGGCCCATGGTGCATCAAAGGGATGCCACAGATGGACCCTGTGAGCTTTGGTTGGCTGTATTGGCCTTCGGCTGCTTTTGCCGAATTTTAAAAAAGGAATTTGGCCGAACGGAGGGTGGATTTGGATTCAGCGCGGAAAAACGCTTGAAAATGGCTTTTTGTTTGCTTAAATCTGAGACTGGATGCCCAAAAGCGGACTCCCGGAAGTTTTTGCAGTTTCTGGTGTTTGGGGGAGCCTCCGGCAAATTTTGGAGGCGGATTTTGGCGAAACGGACGTCATTTTTGGAATCAGCGCGCGAAAACGGTCAAGATGGGCTATTTACTTGCTGTTTTTGAGCTTGTGGGTACTGTTCACGCTGGAACAGTGTCTCCGGCGATCGCCGGCGGCGGCCGGCGGCGGCGGGCGGCGGCGCGACCTCGGGCAGGCGGCAGGCGGCGGCACGCGGCGCGGGCAGGCGCCCGGGCGCGCGGTCAGGTGCGCGGTCCACGCGGCCGTCGTGCACCCGAGGAAGGGACACGTGGCAGGTTCTTACTGGTCGGTGTTGTGGTCTGGGTTCACGGAGCAGGCCGGTGGTGCACGGTGGACCGGCTTGGAACACGTGGCATCTGCGTACTGGTTCGGTGCATTGAAATTACGTACACCGGGCGCAGCAGGTGAAGGGTGTGACACGTGGCGCCTCCCCATTGGATGGGGTACTGTGCGAGGCAGGTGGGGCGACGTGCGCTGGCAGGCGGGCAGGTGGCCGTACCGGCGGGCAGGTGGCCGTACGCGCGGGTCAGCCGGGGCGACGTGAGCGGGGCAGGCACGGTCAACGCCACGTGGCGGAGCGCGGGACGCCGGTTTTGCTGTTGCCTGTTCGGGCGACACGTGGCGAGCGCTGGGGCGGGTCGGACGAAGCCTGGATCCCGTCCGACCGCGTGTTTTGGGCCGGGCCGCACTGTGCGCGCCCGAAAGTTCTCGGGCCGGGCCGCACTGTGTGCGCCCGAAAACTTTCGGGCGCCCGAAAGTGAGGACACATTGGGAATTTTCCCAATTGTTCTCTTCAGCTCTATAAATAGCCAACCCGAGCCTCTTTCTTTGGCTTTTTTCTCCCAAACTGCACCTCCTCTGCCCGAGCTCCCTCTTGATGAAATTTTCCCCTCTTAATCCTTGATCCACCTGCAGAGTTTCAGGATTTTAGGAGGCTCGAATCCCGAGGTTCCCCATTTTACGGTGCGGCGCGACGTTGCTTTCTAGTGTTCTTCTTCGGCGCAGCGACAGTGTTTTAGCTCCCCTGGGCTACCCCGAGATCACTTAGCTGTGATTCTTGCACCGGCAGACTCCTACGAGGTAGGACTTCATCTTTCGTTTTGGTCGCGCTTTCCCGTTTCGAGGTTTTGGCACGGATCCCGAGGCAAACAGTGACCCCTTTTTCTGTATGGATTTCCTTGACAGCAGCGGGGTATTTTGGCCATATCTTCGCGTACGAGCGTCAGGCGGAAACGAGCTTATACAACTTTTTCATCTACGGATCGCAAGGAACGTGCTCGTATTTTTCTTGGATTTTCCAGAGGATTATTTCGAGGTGAAAATCACTGTTTTCTCAGTGAACAGTGCACAGTTTTAGCACAGATTTTTGTATGAGTGTACCCCCTTGCCAAATTTTTATCTTGACTTATCGAACTCTGATTTGGGCGTGCAAGGTACCGTTGCGAAGCTATCGACGCAAGGATCGCCGTGATATTTTTCTTGGAATTTTCTGGGCACTTTCTGCAGGTGATAATTTAACAGTTTCGGGACTGTTGTTGTATGGGATTATAAGAGTTATATTTGGGAGCCTTAGTATAATTAGTGAGCTTTGTATTGTACCAGGAGTTTTACGGGTGTGCTGAATTTGTGGGAGCAAGGATTTGGAGTTTTGGTATTTTCTAGCTGTACGGACTTGGACAGTTTGCACTTCAGGTGGGTGGTTGTTGTACTCCTCTCCTTTGGTATGCCCACTAGGAATATCAGAGTACCCCTGATTTGATGATGCTAAATGTGTTGATTGGTAGACTTGCATGCTTTAGGGAATTAATTATTGGTTATTTGATCCATGAAAAATTATTGTTAGAATGATCACTTGATTTAATCGCTTAATTATTCTGGACTGCATGTTTAGGAGCAGAATATAAATTGAGGACTGCAAAATGATGATTGTTCATATGTGACTGTCACCTTAGCCTTTATTCTCTAAACTGATTATTCTTGGAAATGGACAAAATATTGGAACAATGCATGATTAAACGGGTCACATAATTATGTCATCTTTTACTGCTATACTATCTTTTGGGACTTGACTTAGGAGAAACCATGCATTTATTCTTTTCTTCTCCTATTATTGATAGACTTGCGGCATAGTCGCTCAGGTTCGAGCGTGTGTTGGACAGTGTAGCCAGGTATTGGGGATTTGGGACAGGTTGGGCTTTTGACAGGGTGTTGCGGCGACCACGGATCTTGGGTGGTTGACCGGGTTGTTACTATTGCATCAGATTGGGTGTTTTGGGGATCGGGCTTTCTTTAGTGGACGGAGTTTCCCACTTTGATCATAGTCATGATCCAGTCCTGCTATTATGAGACAGTGGTTACAGAGATGCTTGTTACAGTGATACTTTACTCGTGTGGGTCGCTCCCCTCGAGTGCCACTCCGGAGTAGGCTTTCCACGGTGCAGAGCGCCGGGCACCAGGCTGGTTTCTTGAGTTCGACAGCAGAGCAGGCAGTGCCAGTGTTCACTGGCGGTCAGATTTGGGTCATTTTGACAGGCTTCTTGATTCTGATGCATCACTTTCTCCACCCTTATTGGTTGGTCATGTAGAGGCATATTAGGGGTAGCACTTCATCAGTTGTCATTCATAGCTTCACCCCCTTTCTCTTCTTTCCCTTTTGCCTCTGATTACCTGGTGGGCATATCTGAGCTGAGGCTTTACCCACTAGGGGAGGCTACTGTTTATAGTAGTACTTACCCCCATTGTCTTCTCTTGTTTCTTTCTCTCTCCTTGTTTTGCAGAGTCCTCCGTGGGAGTTGCTGGGCCGTCAGCAACTGATCGAGGCAAGCGGATTGCGGACTAGATAGAGAGCCTCCCGAGGGTTGTAGCTGGAGATTTTGGGTACCTGGACTTCTCAGACAGCTTTTATTTATTTTCTTTTTGGGTCTGGCTTCTGCCAGCTGTTTGTATTTTTAGTGGTGAGCTGGGAGAGACATCTGTATTTTATTTCACTATTGTACTCTTTTACTTCCAGCTTCTGTCTGAGATACAGTAGTTTTAGTTTAGCTCTGATTATTATGCTCTTTTATTATTATTTCTTATATCTGAGCAGGTTACCGACGCTTCGTGTATGTGGGAAATACCGCATGCACGGCGGATCTGTAGACGGGCCCGGGTTCTGGTTTACACCCGGGGCGTGACAGATTAAGTTGGTATCAGAGCTTAGGGATAGGTCAGTTGGGACTTAGGAAACCCTAGGCCTTTGGACAGACCCTAGGATGATAGGGCGTGAGTGGCGTGACTTTTGCGAAAGTCGGTGATTTTTATAGTTAACTCTTCCTGTGAGTGAAGAGGGATCGACATAGTCTATTTCTGTTGAACCATTATGTTGGCTGCAGACAACATAAGGTTACAGAAATAGGGGGATGTCTTTTGACTTTCGCCAGATTGGGTCGTGTGGGGTTTTGTTGCTGATGTTTGGTTTCTTGTGGCAGGATGCCTCCTCGACGTCGGATTCCCACTCGGGGTGTCCCTTCACCCCCTGTTGAGCCAGAGCAGCCTACACCCCCCGAGCTTACTGAGTTGAGGGCCTTGGTGGCCCAGTTGGCGGAGGGTCAGCGCCGCCAGGAGCAGAGGATTGAGCAGCTGCTTGCTCAGAGGGAGGCACCACCCCCAGCTGTTCCTGAGGCCCCTGTGCCTCCTGTTGCACCTTTTGTGCCGTCAGCGCCATCTTCGAGTAGCGGGGCTCCTGGAGCTATTCAGCCTTTGACTGCGGAGGAGGAGCGGGATTTTGCTGACAAACTCTCTACGTTTGTTCAGCGGGGACCACCTAGATTCTCGGGGCGGGATGCTCAGCCCCGGGCTGTTGGGAGATGGCTTTCTGCGATGGAGAAGCTTTTTCGGGACTTCTTCATCGACCCGAGGTATCGAGTGCACATGGCGGTGCACTGTTTGGACGGAGATGCTGATTTTTGGTGGCAGCGAGTTGAGCCACTGGAGTTCCGGATCACTCGGCAGTTGCCTTGGGAGGAGTTCAAACGGATGGTGTTGGACACCTATTTTTCTACCAGTGTGAAGAAGAAGTTGGAGGACGACTTGAAGAATCTGCAGCAGGGCGATCGATCGGCCCATGCCTATTTCCAGGAGTTCATGGAGTTGCTGAACTGTGTGCCCTTCGTCGCTCGTGACGGTCCGCACCAGGTTGAGTTGTTCGAGGGAGGCCTTCGTCCAGAGATTTACACACTTGTGCATGCTCAGAGATTTCAGACCCTGGAGGCAGCCGCAGAGCATGCACAGTGGGTGGAGAGAGGTGATCAGGAGGTGGCCAGACGGAGGGCCGCGGTCGCGCAGAGTTCCGACAGGAAGCGACCAGCCCCAGAGGACGGGGGACAGGCCAGCTCTTGGAGACCGCCACGGCCGCCGCAGTCCCAGTCTTATGGCCGTGGGCGATCAGAGAGGAGAGGGCCTGGTGGACCCCAGAGACCGCAGCAGCATCAGCAGCAGCACCAGCAGCAGAGATCGCAGCAGAGGCAGCAGAGATCTCAGCAGCAGTCCTCGAGACAGCAGCAGCAGCAGCCGAGACAGCCCCGATCTTCTGACCGATGTATCTTTTGCGGCGGTCAGCATGCCGCCATCACTTGTGACCAGAGATGGGGTCGATGCTTTCGTTGTGGACAGCCGGGGCATGTGCGAGCTACTTGCCCCCTTGCTACCTCTTCGGCACCTTCTTCGGCGTCGGCTCCATATCCCCCTCAGCAGCAGCGGCCACCAGCTCAGCGGCCCTATGCTCCAGCGAGCAGGCCGTCCACCTCTTATCCTACAGATTCTCGACCTCCAGCACCGAGCGGGCGGGTGTATGCCGCCCAGTTGGCGGATTCTCCAGCGGCAGACCAGGTGGTGGCAGGTATTATTCTACTCTTTGGCATTCGGGCTCGCTCTTTATTTGACACTGGAGCTTCGCATTCTTTCATTAGTCGAGCATTTGCATCACTTCATGGTCTAGAGGTAGAGTCCTTGTCATGTACATTAGAGGTGCGGATTCCTGATCATATTTTGCATGTCGAGGAGCGTTGTGTGGCATGCCCGGTACAGTTGGGGCCTTGGATTTTGCCTGCAGACTTGCTTGTCTTGCAGCAGCTCCAGGATTTTGATGTGGTGCTAGGGATGGATTGGCTATCACGGTATTCCGCCACTATCGACTGCAGAGAGAGGACGGTGACTCTTCGCGAGCCAGGACAGGAGGAGTTCATCTTCAGAGGCTGCCAGAGCACGCTGTTCGCAGCGACCATTTCCTCGGCCAGAGCTAGGAGGATGATGAGCAGAGGTTGCACTGCCTTTTTGGCCACTGTGGTGGAGGTGCCTACGGCGGCACTGGGACTCGAGGATATCCCTATTGTCCGAGAGTTCCCAGATGTGTTTCCCCCTGAGTTGACGACGATGCCGCCGGAGAGGGAGATTGAGTTTGTGATTGATGTAGTCCCTGGGACTGCACCAATCTCAAAGGCACCCTATAGGATGGCGCCAGCTGAGTTGAGGGAGTTGAAAGCCCAGCTTCAGGATCTTTTGGATAGGGGCTTCATCAGACCCAGTGTTTCTCCGTGGGGAGCGCCTGTGTTGTTTGTGAAGAAGAAGGATGGGTCACTGCGGTTGTGTGTGGATTATAGGGAGTTGAACAAAGTGACCATCCGGAACAAGTATCCCCTCCCCCGGATTGATGATTTGTTTGATCAGCTGCAGGGAGCGTCTGTGTTCTCGAAGATTGATCTGCAGTCCGGTTACCACCAGCTGAGGGTGAGGGCCGAGGACATCTCCAAAACGGCTTTCAGATCGCGGTACGGGCATTATGAGTTTACTGTGATGCCTTTCGGGTTGACAAATGCCCCTGCCGCATTCATGGATTTGATGAACAGGATATTTCAGCCGTTTCTGGACCGGTTTGTGGTGGTGTTCATCGATGATATTCTGATCTACTCCCGGAGTGATTTGGAGCACGAGGAGCACTTGAGGACCGTGCTACAGCTTCTGCGAGAGAAGAAGCTGTATGCTAAGTTCAAAAAGTGCGAGTTTTGGCTCCGGGAGGTCGCCTTTCTGGGTCATGTTATTTCAGCTGCTGGAGTGGCGGTGGATCCGGCCAAGGTGGATGCTATTCGTGATTGGCCGAGGCCGACGACTATCACCGAGGTGCGGAGCTTTCTTGGTTTGGCGGGCTACTATCGGCGTTTTGTGGAAGGCTTTGCGAAGCTTTCCTCTCCCCTCACTCGTCTGACCAGGAAAGGAGTTAAGTTTGTTTGGAGCGAGACTTGCCAGAGCTGTTTTGAGGAGCTGAAGCAGAGATTGATGACCGCTCCAATCCTTGCCCTCCCAGTTATGGGGGAAGGATTTGTGATTTACAGTGATGCCTCACATAGTGGTCTGGGGTGTGTGTTGATGCAGCATGGTAGGGTGATTGCCTATGCTTCACGGCAATTGAAGGACTATGAGAAAAATTACCCTACTCATGATCTGGAGTTGGCAGCGGTGGTGTTTGCTCTGAAGCTGTGGCGGCATTATTTGTATGGTGAGCATTGCGAGATTTATACTGATCACAAGAGCTTGAAGTATCTGTTCACCCAAAAGGAGCTGAATTTGAGGCAACGCCGGTGGTTGGAGCTGCTAAAGGATTATGATCTGAGTATCCTTTATCACCCCGGCAAGGCCAATGTTGTGGCGGATGCTTTGAGCAGGAGGACGAGTCTGAGCTTATTGATCTCGCAGCAGGCGCCGTTGGTCGAGCAGATGCGGCGATTTCAGCTGGAGGTAGTATCCCCTGGGGTCTCTGCTAGACTCATGTCTATGGACTTGCAACCCACTCTGTTGGAGAGGATCAGGGACACCCAGAGTGAGGACCCCCACTTGACGAGGATCAGGACGCAGCTTCAGGCGGATCAGACAGGGGATTTTTCTGTGGATAGCTCGGGAGTACTGCGGTACAGGGACCGAGTGTGTGTGCCTATGGATCAGGAGATTAGAGATCAGATTTTGAGGGAGGCCCATTATACACCTTATACCGTCCACCCTGGAGGTACTAAGATGTATAAGGACCTCAAGGCACAGTTTTGGTGGCCCGGAATGAAGCGGGACATTGGGAGATTCGTAGCTCACTGTTTAACTTGCCAGCAAGTAAAGGCAGAGCATCGCGTTCCTACTGGCAAGTTGCAGAGTCTTCCAATTCCCGAGTGGAAATGGGACCACGTCACTATGGATTTCGTCACTGGATTGCCGAGGGCGCAGAGCGGGGCAGATGCGATCTGGGTTATTGTTGACAGACTCACCAAGTCGGCGCACTTCTTACCGGTTCAGATGACTTGGTCACTTGAGCGCTTGGCACAGTTATATATGGATGAGGTAGTGAGGCTTCACGGTATACCTGCTTCGATTGTGTCAGATCGAGACCCGAGATTCGTATCACGCTTTTGGGGGAGTTTGCATTCAGCATTGGGGACTCAGCTCAGGTTTAGCACCGCTTTCCACCCACAGACCGATGGACAGTCAGAACGCACCATACAGACCCTTGAGGATATGTTGAGAGCGTGCGTTATGGATTTTGGAGGAGGGTGGTACCGACACTTATCTTTGGTTGAGTTCGCGTACAACAACAGCTATCAAGCGAGCATCCAGATGGCTCCGTTTGAGGCGTTGTATGGACGCAGGTGTCGGTCCCCCTTATATTGGTGTGACGTGGGTGAGAGGAGGACTTTCGGACCGGATTTGCTTTTGGAGGCTGAGGAAAAAGTCAGAATTATTCGCCGGCATCTTGAGACAGCCCAGAGTCGTCAGAAGAGCTACGCCGACACTCGACGGCGAGACCTAGAGTTTCAGGTTGGTGATCATGTCTTCTTGAAGGTCTCGCCCTCGAAAGGGGTCCGGAGATTTGGAGTACGGGGAAAGCTCAGTCCCCGCTTTATTGGACCCTTTGAGGTACTTGACAGAGTTGGTCCTGTGGCATACAGAGTTGCCTTACCCCCGCGCCTGGCCGGAGTTCATGATGTCTTCCATGTCTCAGCTCTGAGGAGATATGTTTTTGACCCGTCACACGTGATTGACTTCACTTCGTTGGAGATCGGCGAGGATTTGGTCTACGAGGAGCGCCCGTTGCGGATTCTCGCTTGTGAGGTGAGGGAATTGCGCAACCGGGCCATTCCATATGTGAAGATCCTGTGGAGCAATCATGAGGAGCGAGAGGCTACATGGGAGCTGGAGACAGAGATGAGAGATGCCTACCCCTTCTTATTCGAGACTTATGTTTGAGGTACGTCTGTTCTGTTTTCTTTGTTTCGGGGACGAAACTTTTTTTTAGTGGGGGAGGATGTAGGACCCCTGACCCCCATGCAGCTTTTTCCCATGAATCCACTGTGCAAACACCTGTTGATGGTGTATCTGGCCAATGGTGCATCAAAGGGATGCCACAGATGGACCCTGTGAGCTTTGGTTGGCTGTATTGGCCTTCGGCTACTTTTGCCGAATTTTAAAAAAGGAATTTGGCCGAACGGAGGGTGGATTTGGATTCAGCGCGGAAAAACGCTTGAAAATGGCTTTTTGTTTGCTTAAATCTGAGTCCGGATGCCCAAAAGCGGACTCCCGAAAGTTTTTGCAGTTTCTGGTGTTTGGGGGAGCCTCCGGCAAATTTTGGAGGCGGATTTTGGCGAAACGGACGTCGTTTTTGGAATCAGCGCGCGAAAACGGTCAAGATGGGCTATTTACTTGCTGTTTTTGAGCTTGTGGGTACTGTTCACGCCGGAACAGTGTCTCCGGCGATCGCCGGCGGCGGGCGGCGGCGGCGGGCAGCGCCGGCGGGCGGTGGCGCGCCCTCGGGCAGGCGGCAGGCGGCGGCACGCGGCGCGGGCAGGGCGCGGGCAGGCGCCCGGGCGCGCGGGCAGGTGCGCGGTCCACGCGGCCGTCGTGCACCCGAGGCGGGCCACGTGGCAGGTTCTTACTGGTCGGTGTTGTGGTCTAGGTTCACGGAGCAGGCCGGTGGTGCACGGTGGACCGGCTTGGGACACGTGGCATCTGCGTACTGGTTCGGTGCATTGAAATTACGTACACCGAGCGCAGCAGGTGAAGGGTGTGACACGTGGCGCCTCCCCATTGGACGGGGTACTGTGCGAGGCAGGTGGGGCGACGTGCGCTGGCAGGCGGGCAGGTGGCCGTACCGGCGGGCAGGTGGCCGTACGCGCGGGTCAGCCGGGGCGACGTGCGCGGGGCAGGCACGGTCAACGCCACGTGGCGGAGCGCGGGACGCCGGTTTTGCTGTTGCCTGTTCGGGCGACACGTGGCGAGCGCTGGGGCGGGTCGGACGAAGCCTGGATCCCGTCCGACCGCGTGTTTTGGGCCGGGCCGCACTGTGCGCGCCCGAAAGTTCTCGGGCCGGGCCGCACTGTGTGCGCCCGAAAACTTTCGGGCGCCCGAAAGTGAGGACACATTGGGAATTTTCCCAATTGTTCTCTTCAGCTCTATAAATAGCCAACCCGAGCCTCTTTCTTTGGCTTTTTTCTCCCAAACCGCACCTCCTCTGCCCGAGCTCCCTCTTGATGAAATTTTCCCCTCTTAATCCTTGATCCACCTGCAGAGTTTCAGGATTTTAGGAGGCTCGAATCCCGAGGTTCCCCATTTTACGGTGCGGCACGACGTTGCTTTCTAGTGTTCTTCTTCGGCGCAGCGACAGTGTTTTAGCTCCCCTGGGCTACCTCGAGATCACTTGGCCGTGATTCTTGCACCGGCAGACTCCTAAGAGGTAGGACTTCATCTTTCGTTTTGGTCACGCTTTCCCGTTTCGAGGTTTTGGCACGGATCTCGAGGCAAACAGTGACCCCTTTTTCTGTATGGATTTCCTTGACAGCAGCGGGGTATTTTGGCCATATCTTCGCGTACGAGCGTCAGGCGGAAACGAGCTTACACAACTTTTTCATCTACGGATCGCAAGGAACGCGCTCGTATTTTTCTTGGATTTTTCAGAGGATTATTTCGAGGTGAAAATCACTGTTTTCTCAGTGAACAGTGCACAGTTTTAGCACAGATTTTTGTATGAGTGTACCCCCTTGCCGAATTTTTATCTTGACTTACCGAACTCTGATTTGGGCGTGCAAGGTACCGTTGCGAAGCTATCGACGCAAGGATCGCCGTGATATTTTTCTTGGAATTTTCTGGGCACTTTCTGCAGGTGATAATTTAACAGTTTCGGGACTGTTGTTGTATGGGATTATAAGAGTTATATTTGGGAGCCTTAGTGTAATTTGTGAGCTTTGTATTGTACCAGGAGTTTTACGGGTGTGCTGAATTTGTGGGAGCAAGGATTTGGAGTTTTGGTATTTTCTAGCTGTACGGACTTGGACAGTTTGCACTTCAGGTGGGTGGTTGTTGTACTCCTCTCCTTTGGTATGCCCACTAGGAATATCAGAGTACCCCTGAATTGATGATGTTAAATGTGTTGATTGGTAGACTTGCATGCTCTAGGGAATTAATTATTGGTTATTTGATCCATGAAAAATTATTGTTAGAATGATCACTTGATTTAATCGCTTAATTATTCTGGACTGCATGTTTAGGAGCAGAATATAAATTGAGGACTGCAAAATGATGATTGTTCATATGTGACTGTCACCTTAGCTTTATTCTCTAAACTGATTATTCTTGGAAATGGACAAAATATTGGGACAATGCATGATTAAACGGGTCACTTAATTATGTCATCTTTTACTGCTACACTATCTTTTGGGACTTGACTTAGGAGAAACCATGCATTTATTCTTTTCTTCTCCTATTATCGATAGACTTGCGGCATAGTCGCTCAGGTTCGAGCGTGTGTTGGACAGTGTAGCCAGGTATTGGGGATTTGGGACAGGTTGGGCTTTTGACAGGGTGTTGCGGCGACCACGGATCTTGGGTGGTTGACCGGGTTGTTACTATTGCATCAGATTGGGGGTTTTGGGGATCGGGCTTTCTTTAGTGGACGGAGTTTCCCACTTTGATCATAGTCATGATCCAGTCCTGCTATTATGAGACAGTGGTTACAGAGATGCTTGTTACAGTGATACTTTACTCGTGTAGGTCGATCCCCTCGAGTGCCACTCCGGAGTAGGCTTTCCACGGTGCAGAGCGCCGGGCACCAGGCTGGTTTCTTGAGTTCGACAGCAGAGCAGGCAGTGCCAGTGTTCACTGGCGGTCAGATTGGGTCATTTTGACAGGCTTCTTGATTCTGATGCATCACTTTCTCCACCCTTATTGGTTGGTCATGTAGAGGCATATTAGGGGTAGCACTTCATCAGTTGTCATTCATAGCTTCACCCCCTTTCTCTTCTTTCCCTTTTGCCTCTGATTACCTGGTGGGCATATCTGAGCTGAGGCTTTACCCACTAGGGGAGGCTACTGTTTATAGTAGTACTTACCCCCATTGTCTTCTTTTGTTTCTTTCTCTCCCCTTGTTTTGCAGAGTCCTCCGTGGGAGTTGCTGGGCCGTCAGCAACTGATCGAGGCAAGCGGATTGCGGACTAGATAGAGAGCCTCCCGAGGGTTGTAGCTGGAGATTTTGGGTACCTGGACTTCTCAGACAGCTTTTATTTATTTTCTTTTTGGGTCTGGCTTATGCCAGCTGTTTGTATTTTTTAGTGGTGAGCTGGGAGAGACATCTGTATTTTATTTCACTATTGTACTCTTTTACTTCCAGCTTCTGTCTGAGATACTGTAGTTTTAGTTAGCTCTGATTATTATGCTCTTTTATCCTTATTTCTTATATCTGAGCAGGTTACCGACGCTTCGTGTATGTGGGAAATACCGCATGCACGGCGGATCTGTAAACGGGCCCGGGTTCTGGTTTACACCCGGGGCGTGACAGATCCGCCGAATACTTAGATTAGAAATAGATCGGAAATACCATCTAAGTATTCATTAATTTGATTCTACTCAAAATCTGAGTTTGGAAAACCTAGAATCAAATTAATCAATATAGATGAAGAAACATAGAATTAAATATATTGATTTCCTTTCTTGTCTATATGTGGATTTTTCTTTTTCGGTCGTCTATGGATCTACCCTAAAAGATGAATCATAGGGTCTATTTATAGGTTAGAAATCCTTGGAAGAAGATAAGAATAAAAAATTAACCATTTCTGGAATTTTACAGGACGACGGTCCGGACTGGAAATTCTGCGGTCTGGACTGTCACAGCGAAACAGACTTTTTCCAGAAAAGAAGACATTCGGGGTCCGGACTGAAATTTCCACGGTCCGGACTGTTCATGCAATTCCTGCAATTTCCAAGTTCGAGGTCCGGACTGAAATCACCAAGGTCCGGACTGGAATTGCGCATGAACTAACCTATGTTCGGGGTCCGGACTGTGATGCCCGATCCGGATCCTGAACATGTAGTATGTCCAGTTTTTGATTTTTATGCAATCAAAAATTCATCCAAGTGTTTCTACACTATAAGAAGTATTCGGATCACCAAAAATATTTAGTTAAACGTACCTGATCCTTTTGAATTCTTCTTTCTTGAGATTGAGGTATATGATCCAAACTTCTTCATCTTCAATCTTCAAGACTTAACCAATTTCACGAAATACGCCAACAAAAATTCCTTAACAATCTCCCCCTTTGGCGGTTTCGTGACAAAACACAAATCCACTCAAGAAAATTCAAAAAGATATTTTTGTTGCTATCACCATACAACAAAAATTTACATTGGAGATCCAAATAATGATAAATACAC
This sequence comes from Tillandsia fasciculata, assembly GCA_029168755.2. NCBI lineage: Eukaryota > Viridiplantae > Streptophyta > Magnoliopsida > Poales > Bromeliaceae > Tillandsia > Tillandsia fasciculata. The sequence goes on from CM054938.1 coordinate 17,982,040, forward strand.
GAGATAAACTCCTAAAACAGACTCTAGACTTAGACATCTGTACTCTCTGCAAAAAGAAAGCATTCTTGATAAACGAAATCGTTAGATATCTCAAGAATTTTAACATACAAAACCAAACACAGAGATAGAGTTTATACTCATCATGACATTTACAAATTCAGATATTTAATAAGATCACAAGCAAGAATCGACATATCTTCTAAGCAATAAAAATCTAAATGTCACAAAATAGTTAGTCAACATCAACTTGTTAGTTGTATTACATGCCCAAATAGTTAGTCGAATAGTTGGCTGAGGCATGCATCAAAACACATATAAAACCAAAGTTGAAGTTACTTACCTTTCACAGCCTTTCACAGTGCAAAGTTAGTTCAAAGTTCACAACTTTCAAAGTTCACAACCATAGTTGATCATTGTTGTTCTCTCTCTCTCCCCCCCTTTTTGTCACAAAATAAGCCAAAATTACAAAATTCAAGGAGAGTTAAAAGTTTTAAAAGTAAGAAAAACCTGAGAACTTAATCAAAGAAAAACTGAAAAAACTGAAAATCCTGCAAAAGAAAATAGATTAGAACACACAAGCAAAAGATCAAGCCAAATCAAAACTGTCTGAACTTCCGCAATTTAATTTGTTCAAGATTCCTTTCAGCATTCCAGATATTTCGGAACATTTTCTTTTCATCTTGCGAATGTCAGTTGACATTCTTTCTTGTTCTTCAGACATTCTCCTCTGTTCTTCAGACATTCTCCTCTGTTCTTGACGAATAGAGGACAATACATTGGCTTCTGAAGTGTCTTTCTTGGAAGTCGATGGATGTGGTGTAGGTGTAGATGGTGCATTCTGGCCTTCAATCCATGGAGATTCTCTGGGCAGAGAGTGAGACCTGACGAGGGGTTCATTTATCCGAATTCCACTACCCCTCGAACTCTTTCGCCGAGAGTACTGCTTGGTTGTGGAAAAAGATTTCATCAACTTCTTGTTCTTTAAATACAGCCTGTCGTCTTCATCGACTTTTTGTTGAGCTTGTCTAAGAAATTCTTCCCAGTCCTCTTCATCAGATCCAGAGCTGTGTTGATCAGCATTTCTTGTCTCTTCTTGAAATGAATCACCTTGCTCTCTCTTGACAGATGCACGTGTGTGAACCATTGCAACAGAAAGAACTATTTAACCAAGAGGATCCTGTGGGCAACAACTCAAGAACAAGAAAAAAAAAATTGTTAATTTTCAAAAATTTGAAAAATTGTATCCAAACAATCATTATCGTGTAGAGAGACTAGGAATCAAATTAGTTTTGCAAAAAGAATTTTAAAAATAGATCAATTCCAGGATTTTCAAAAATTCTCATCATATGCCCTAAAATTGAATTTTTAGAAATCGAAGTCCAAAAATCCGTTTATCCAGAGAAAACCTAGCATACAATCAAAACTAATCTACCCAGAGTTCTTATTTCAAAAGAAGTTTGATCAAAAACAAATCTCAAACGAAAAAGATGCAAGATTTTCATCACGTTTTGAGCAAAAAGTGAAAAATCTGTGAAAAATCGAGATTTGATCATAAGAACTCACTTTGTTTTGAAGAAGATGAGTTGGGAAGGCTCCAAATTTTTGCTTTCTAGAGAGAGGAGGTGTGGAGGCTTAGAAACAAAAGATTGAAGTAAAGAAAATTCAAAACCCTTTTGTTCTATATAAAACTCTAGCCGCGGTCCGGACTCCCTCAAGAATACAGTCCGGATCGGCTACCCGCAGGATTTACCTGCGTTCGGGGTCCGGATCGGCTTGTCCAGTCCGGACCGGCTCCAAACTTTTTCTTCAAAAAAATTGAGAAAAATTCTAGAAAATTCAGAAAAAGATTGTAAGCACTTTTGTGTATCAACTTTAAATGAAAATCATCGTTTCATATAACAAGAAATAGATTATGCAAAATCTATCAAAAATAATCAAATAATGAAACGAAAATTTATAAAAATTAAATCCCTTAAAGTTGAACAACTTCAATCACATCTAACATGATCTTATGAGTAATACCTTTATCAAATCATCAATTTGGTAAGGAAAATGAAATACCAAAATCAATAGATGTTTGAAATCCCAGATAAGTTAGATAATATATCTAGACAATCTGTTGAAGAGAGTGGCTCTTTGAGCATCTTTCATTAAAAATTCCCACCTTATACCAACCTTGAAATTTGACAGAGTCAAGTATTTCAACATGCACTTTATTTAATCAACTTGAAAAACTATGCTTGGTATACATGTGGTAGCTGCACACAGTACTCGGACGACCGAGGTGGTAGCTCTTTCCTCCATGTGGTGGTAGTTTTCACACTCCTCATTGGGATGTAACTCTTTCCACATCTTTTGAGCATTTTACATTTTCTTTGACTCCCCCTCAATTGGCTATCAATTATTTAATATATAAGGTATTCAACCAAAAATTGATCTCGCATTCATACTCGACTAAGCAGTCAAATAAGATAATGACTATACCAAGAGATCATTGAGAGAGAAATTGACTTTGATCACTTAAAAGATGACTTAATTAACATAAATGATCATTGCAACATTGAAATATTATGATATCAAAAGCATAATAAATTTCTAAATGCATAAAAGGATGCAATTAAAGTCAATATGACTAATGCTCAATTAATGTCCTATGTACAAACATAGATAAAGAACAAAAACACAAAACAAAACCTAACCTAAGCAAAGGTTTCAAAAAGAGATTATTTCAAGGAAAGCATTCCAATTGCTTTTCGCAAATGAATAAAACGTTTTTGATCCAAAGGTTTTGTTAAAATGTCAGCTAATTGATCCTCAGTTGAAATATATGAAAGTTGAAGAATATTTGATTCAACTAGCTCTCTAAGAAAATGATATCTAAGTTCAATGTGTTTTGTTCTAGAGTGCAACACAGGGTTTTTGGAAATGTTTATAGCACTAGTGTTGTCACATAGAATGGTTACCGAAGTTGTTGAAATTCGGAAGTCGCTCAACACGCTTTTCATCCAAATGAGTTGGGTTGAACAACTTCCCGCTGAAATATATTCCGCTTCGGCAGTCGAGAGTGCTATGCAGTTTTGCTTTTTACTATGCCATGCAACAAGGCAATGGCCAAGATAAAAACATGCACCACTCGTGCTTTTCCGATCATCCACTGATCCTGCCCAATCGGCATCTGAGTATCCAACAATATCAAACTTGTTCCCATAGGATACCAAATTCCGAAATTTATTGTTCCTTTGATGTACCGGATGATCCGTTTCACCGCTTTCAGGTGAACCTCCTTTGGTGCTGATTGATATCTCGCGCAAATCCCAACACTAAAGGATATATCCGGGCGACTAGCCGTGAGGTAAAGTAGACTTCCAATCATACTGCGATAAAGTTTCTCGTCTACATTCTCACTATGTGATTCACTTCCAAGTCCCTTATGGCTAGTTCCCATTGGAGTCGGAAAATCTTTAGAATTTTCTAAATCAAACTTTTTGACCAACTCCATTGCATACTTGGATTGACACAGTGAATGCCTTCATCATTTTGTTTAACTTGTAATCCAAGAAAATATGTCAATTCGCCCATCATGGACATCTCAAATTCGCTTTCCATGGTCTCCGCGAATTTAGAAGCATCATTATCTCTTGTTGCACCAAATACAATGTCATCGACATAGATTTGTGCTACAATGAAATTGTTTTGATAATGCTTCACAAAGAGAGTCCTGTCAGCTCCCCCTCGAGTATAGCCCTTTTCCAAAAGGTGCTTTGTCAACCTTTCGTACCATGCTCGCGGTGCTTGTTTCAGACCGTAAAGAGCCTTTTTCAAACGAAAAACATGGTTAGGTAGTTTATGGTCCACAAAACCTTTCGGTTGAGCCACATAAACTTCCTCATTTAAAAACCCATTTAAAAAGGCGCTCTTAACGTCCATTTGAAATAATTTGATTTTAAAATGACAAGCAATCGCAAATAGGATACGAATGGACTCGAGTCTAGCTACAGGGGCGAAAGTTTCATCAAAGTCTATACCTTCTACTTGAGAGTAGCCTTGAGCAACTAGACGTGCTTTGTTCCTGATGATAGTACCATCCTCATTTTTCTTGTTCTTGAAAATCCATTTGGTACCTATCACATTGTGTTGCTTCGGAGGCTTCGTTAATTCCCAGACTTTGTTTCGCTCAAATTGATGGAGCTCTTCCTGCATTGCTTCAATCCAGTAGTCATCCTGAAGAGCTTCATCGACATTCTTTGGTTCGATTTGGATACGTAGCAAGCGAATCCGCAAACCAATTGTCTCCGAGTTCTAACTCCTTCTTGTGGGTCTCCAATGATGTTCGATTCAGGATGATCCTTGGAGATGCGTAACGTTTGAGGTAACGGAGTAGTCGGAGGTACTTGAGATGATTCCTGCACATCAGATAAACTTGAAGAACCGTTAGATGCATCATCATTATCGAAAGAATTGTTAGAGAAGATGCATTAGCAGGTGTATCATCATCAAGAGAGATATCGAGGGTAGATTTTTCAGATTCAAAGTGAAAAGCTTCATCTACTTTAACATTTATCGATTCTACGATCGTCTTAGATTCTAAGTTAAAAACTCGATATGCTCTACTGTTTGTAGAATAACCCAAGAAAATCCCTTCGTCACTTCGAGAGTCAAATTTTCCAAGATTCTCGCGGTCACGCAAAATAAAACACCGACTCCCAAAGATACGAAAATATTTGATATTAGGTTTTCTACAAAACCATAGTTCATATGGTGTATTTAAAGTTCCCGGGCGCAAATACACGCGGTTAATTACATAGACAGCAGTGTTCACCGCTTCAGCCCAAAAATATAACGGTAGGTTCCGGCTATGAAGCATAACACGTGCCATCTCCTGTACAACCCTGTTTTTGCGCTCGACTACACCATTCTGTTGAGGTGTATAGGGTGCTGAGAATTCATGTTTAATGCCGTTGGAAGTGCAAAAATCAATGAATTTAGAATTTATGAATTCTCCACCTCTATCACTTCTAACACGAGTAATCTTTTCATTCTTTTCAATCATAATACGATGGCAAATCTCGTGAAAAGAATCAAAAGTATCAGCTTTCTCTTTTAAAAATGCTACCCAAGATATCTAGAGAAATCATCAACCAATAAAAAAATATACCATTTACCTCCCAAAGATGGTTGACGAGTTGGCCCCATTAAATCCATGTGCAAAAGTTCCAAAGGCCGTTTTGTACCAATGTGGTTCAAGTTCTTGCATACAGTCCTTGATTGCTTTCCCTTTTGACAACCGCCACACACAATGTTTTCTTTAAGTGAAAGTTTAGGAACCTCCTTAACCACGTCTTTATTTGAAATTCTTGCAAGTTCCTTAAAATTTATGTGACCTAGCCTTTCATGCCAAAGCGTTTCATTGTTTAAAGAAGCTAGGTTACACTTTTCAGAAATTTTATTTGGAACAACATAGCAATTATTTTCAGATCTAACCCCTTTTAAAAAGAAAACATGGTTCTTATCAGTTACAATACATTCAACAGATCACAACAGTTTCTAACATACACACATATACAGAACTGAATAATTCTCAAGGCCGATCGGTTTGAAAGGATAAATCCACAATTGTTGAAAACGGCGCCCACCCGGCACCCAAATTTCTAAATCAGTGTCAAAAAACATAAATCCACAGGGTTTTTAAAACAGTGCCCACACGACACTTAGGTTTTGAAATCCATTTTCGAAATCCATAAATCCACAGGGTTTTGAAAACGGCGCCCACACGACACCCAAGTTTTGAAAACGGTTTTCGCAATCCTTTTTGTTTTGTTTTGTTTTTTCTTTTTTTTTTTCTTTTTAAAACGGCCAAGCAAAGAGGGGTAAATAAACTCAGTACATAAATAGAAATATGCCGACATCCACACCGACCTCACGAGGGTATCGAGAACCACACAGTAGTCTACAAATAATAAATGAAATGCGAAAGAAAGGAGAAAATACAGTCCGGGGTCTCCATGGATCCGAAAACTTCTGTCTCAGCCTCACCGTCGCCTAACTCTCCCCACTGAAGGAACTTGTCACGAAGTGGGAAGTCAGCGACACAATAATAATGATAAGAAAAGCAGGGTAAAGAAAAAAATGCATCCAACCGTAAACTATCCGGAGCAACCACCCTCCCAAAAAGGGAAAAACCACGCACACCTGCATAACCTAATCCGGGCACCTGCCCCGGCACCCCTACCAAGCACCTACCTCGGTAAACCACGTCGGGCACCTACCCCGACGGGTCGCACCGCTCGTACCTCGGCGCCTCAAAACCCCCACCTGCGGGGGCCCCCACTACGTCACCTCGTGGGTTTACACGGGTCATAGACCACTTTTCCGGAAAAGCGCACCCTTTGCGGTGGCCAAACCGCGGGTGCGCGTGCCGCAGCCTCGAGCATAGTAACCAAAAATACCAAGTATACCCAATAATAAGGACTATAGAGACTATCATGTTAGCACCATTAGAAATATAATCAAAAGGGGATACAACTGTCGGAAAACCCGACGCTAAGTCCCAAAATAAAACCCACCTGTCTCGTGCGATGATTAACGCTCGACTCCTCCGCATCTCGGCACGCTCCCCGAATCTACAAAGTCCCCCGGGAAGAGAATCAGTACCCACCAAACACAAATCAAGGAAAACAATCATACTATCCGGTTCCCGTCGAGGAACGGGGCCCTCGGGTCCGGCGGCGGCGGCGGCGGTCGGTAACAGTGGCGGAGGTGACCCCGCGCCGCCGCGCTGATCGCGCGTGCGCATGGTCCAATGCGGTGTCAGACCCGCACGGGCACCCTGTTAGCGGCGGCCCCGCGCGGCGCCTGGCCCGCGAGGGTGCTCTGCCCGCACGCGCGGGCGGCCCCGCGCGGCGCCCAGCCCACACGCGCGGGCGGCCCCTTCCCGCGCGCGTCCGACGTCTCGTGGCGGCGGCGGTGCGGTCGACCGGGGCACCCCGTCTCCCTCTTCCCCGACTCCCCCGGCAATGAACAGAAAGAAAACTACCCTAATATAAAAATTAAAACTTACCAATCTACGCGCTTTCAATCCGCCGATGAAGAAGGAGGAAGAGGGAGGATCGTCCCGCGCTCGCTTGCCGGGTTTCGCAGGGAGTGCAATCGTCCTTCTCTCTCCTTGATCACCACGGCCCGGTTCTCCATGCCGTCCGGTAGAGGGAAGAAGGGTTTGGAAATCGGGTTCCTTGTACGCGCTCCGAGGTGACCTACATACAAGGCAAGAGGAGTGGAAAATAAACCCTAATCCCCAAATCGCGAATTAAATTAATCGGGCGAAATGAGGAGCGGGAATAAACCCAAACCCCCGACTAAAAGAATTAACAGTGCGGGTGCGAACCAGGGTCCGGTTTACCTCGAAACACGTGCCAATCGCCCGGCCACTTATTTAAAGCACTCAAAACTGCTAATACCCTTCAGAAAATTATTCTGGGAGATTCCGGAGTCGGAATTCAAATCCGATCGCGCCGCCGTTCTCCGTTTCGCGAGCTCTAGCGCCTAAAAATACCCGCGAGCCCCGACGGTCTGTCCAGAAAAAGTGAATTATTAATCCACCCGCCGGACAGTAAAAAGGGGGTACGCAATTAATAATAAAAATAAAAAGAAACCAAAATTCAATTAAAGGCGGTTACTACATTTGCTTCGAACCAACACACTCCAAACTTGCTCTTAGTAGCCTTTTGGACGTGCTTGGAGCAATTTAATCGCACTTTGCTATTTCGCGAAAGCTGGTGCACTACACCGCCAGTGCTAGTTCCCTCCCGGTACGATCGACTAATAAAGCTGTACATATCGGCTGCCGAGCGGAATTTGGGATGCCCACTAGCTCAAGACAACGAGCTAAAAGATGAACACGTCGTCTACTAGTTGAGCAGACGGCTAATTGATGCCGAACGAAGGTATTCAGCAATGGAAAAGCTATGTCTGGCGCTGTATTTCTCGTGTACAAAGCTCAGATACTACATGTTACAAGTGGAGGTGTCGGTCATTTGCAAGACCGATTTGATCAAGTACATCTGTCAAAGTCAGTGCTGAGAAGCAAAATCGGGCAGTGGATGCTCGCCTTGTCCGAGTTCTCACTGACTTACGTCCCGACGAAGGCTGTCAAGGGACAGACGATAGCAGCTCTAGGATGGGTGATTCGGCTAGGGTCGAAATAGTGATCCGATCTCCCGAGGGGAGAGAAGTTCAGTTCGCTCTAGAGTTTGATCTCAGTTGTTCAAATAATCAAGCCGAATACGAGGCCTTAATCATTGACCTAGAAATCCTAGAAGAATTGGGGGCAGGGAACCTAGAAGTAATAGGAGATTCGCAGGTTTAATCAAATAATTGACAGGCGAATACCAATGCGTGAGCCCTAATCTCCAAGGCTAAATGCTCTGTAAGTTTCGAGACGTGTAATTAAGTCACCGGCCGTGAGAAGAGAACACCATCGCAAATGACCTAGCGCAGTTGGCATCGGGCTACAAAGAGCCGATGATGACTGATCAAATTACCGTCCTCACAAGGTTGTTACCATCGGTCTACATGAGGGAACCGATGGTCGCCCCGATTGAAGTAATGGAGGATTGGAGACAACCTTTGGTGGATTACTTAAGCGATCCTAATATCCGAATGAACTACAAAACGAGGAAAAGGGTGCTCGGCTATTGCTTATTGGACGGGTAGTTATACAAGAAAACGGCTGAAGAAGTGCTTATGAAGTGCTTAAGGGCCAAGAAAGCGTCGATTGTAATGGGCGAAACCCATGAAGGCTTGTACGGCTCCCATTTGGCCGGGAGAAGACTCGGATGGGCCATTCGGCACCTAGGTTACTATTGGTCGACGATGCATGAGGACTGCATCAGTTACGCCAAAGGATGCCAAGAGTGTCAGTTTCATGGGCCGGTCCAACGGGTTTCGGCCTTGGAAATGCACGCCATCATTAAGCCATGGTCGTTCAAGGGATGGGCCATGGATCTGATAGGCGAAATCCAGCCGAACTCCTTGGCAGGACACAAATTCTTAATAGTGGTCGTGGACTACTTTACCAAATGGGTAGAAGTCAGGCCAACAAGGCAGGCCACTCAGAAGGATATTATCCGGTTCGTCGAAGAATCAATTTCGCATCGGTTAGGTATTCCGGAAACCATAACAACCGATCAAGGAACAATATTCACCGGTGAGACGTTCTCTCGATTCTTAGAAGCAAGGCGAATCAAATTGCTGAATTCGTCTCCCTATTACACTCAGGCCAACGGGCAAGCCAAGGCGATAAATAAGGTGATAATAAATTTGATGAAACGACACATCGAGAAATACCCGAAGAAATGGCACAAAAAAATGTCTGAAGTTTTGTGGGCCTGCCGAACAACCATCAAGACCGCCACGGAAGTTACTCCTTTTCGCTTGGTCTACAAACATGAGGCCGTATTGCCGGTTGAGATCATGATTCCGTCTCTAAGGGTCGAAAGACAAAACGACTTAAGTAACCAAGAGTATGAGCTCTTGATGAATGAAGAGCTAAGTGAGGCGTGTGAAATTCGGCTGAAAACGCTCGACCATTTACGGGCCTACCAAAACCGAGTTCAAAACGCATACAATAAAAAAGTAAAGGCCAAGTCCTTCGGCTTGGGGGATTTGGTGTCAAAGCTGATGCTACCCATCGGCAAAAAAAGCCGATTGTATAGGAAATGGTCTCCAAATTGGAAAAGACCATTATGAGTCAACCGAGTAACAAGGGAAAATTCCTATTACTTAGACGTGGAACGGATCGAAAAATAACATGTCGATCTGAAACACTATCATACATAAGTTTGGGAAGATATGGCATGTGAAACAGGAAATTTCATGTTCAATAAATCGATACATACATAAATCAAGAATATCAAATATAAAAGTGTTTAAGAGAAAGAAAAGTTGAAGTCAAATGATCAGGAAGGTCCTACTGGAAAATGAGACACCTGACCACTACCAGATCCCGAAGCGGGGGCAAGAGAAAGAGAATACAAAGTGTCTCCCTGACAGACAAGGCGAAGAGGGCCGGGAACTCGAACTCCTCGAACTTCTACAACTAGCCGGAGGGGGAGATGGAGGCCGGCTGAAAATCTTCATACACATAACCATCCATAAACGGCCTGAATCTAGCTAGGCCGCCGTACATAAGACTTAGAATCAGTGAGCCATATATAAAGGCCTTCCCAGAAGAAACCCTGCTAAGGTCCCAAACACGAGGGGAGGCCTTGCCTGCCGACAGCAAAGCACCACCATATGCAAATCAGAGGATTGCCTCGAAAGGGTGTTCAATGGCAGAAGAACTGCGACCAGAGTATGCTCTCGACAGCAGCAAAGCGGCACGAGTAGTCATATGGGAAGAAGGCAAAGTGAAGAAGATAGCGAGCACTGCGGTTTGAAAAAACAGCAGAGGGAGAGTGAGATGATGACAGTCGTCCCTCGAAAAATGACAACACTTATGCCAATATGACTAGTGCACGATTGCGAACAATCGGATGAGCTGATAACGTGAGATTAGCTCTAACAGCATTTAATGAAGGAATGGCAACGAACAGCATCGCCGTCCTACGGCTGTCGGATTGAACCCAAAGAGGTTTAGTCTTTGATTGTGAATCCCTCGGCCAATGAGCAAATATACTTGATTGTGAATCCCTCGATCAGTGGGCAAATATACTATCAGGGTACAAAGAGATAATCAAGGATCTTGTGACACGCGCCAGTCAAATTTCGACAATCACCCGAATGGCACATCAGGCGATTGTCGAGTGGGCATTGTTGAGGTCAAAAATATTGCCACTTAGAACGCACGACAGCCAAGTTGGGGAGTGATATGTGGCGCAAACAATCGGCTAAGAATACCAGCCGATAGAAAAGGTAGCCGATGAAAAGGTGCTCGCGTCGTAATTAGGACCGACTCCAGCTCAAGGTGAAATATCAGACTGTTTCGGCCGATTGATAATAAGAGACGAAACCAGGATCAAGAATCGGATGCTCAAGCCATAAAAAGGGAAGATCCTGAAGAAGGAAGGCATGAGATTTAAGGCACGACTCACGCAACTGACGCTGAAACAGCAAACGGCGCCCAACATCGGAAAGCGCCGAGGATCGCGCCGAGTCGCACCAATCTTGGAGATGAACATGGACGGAAAAGAGCTACTATTCAACCGAGAAGAATCAACTCAAAAGGAAGTAGTTGAGTGTTACGCAATGATTCCCCTTAAGTTACGCCTATCACTCGAAACGGCGACCATACACTTGGTTCGAACGAGTATAAATAAGTGAACCATCGAAGATAAAAGGGTCCTGCAACCTCGTAAGCCAATGACCATCCCTGCTTTTCAATACCTTCAATACCTGCATCTACATCTTTCCTAGACTAAGTTTACTAATTTTCTTACCGCTTTCCTAACTAGCTTTTCATACCCACATCTACCGCTTTCTTTACAGCTTTTCTTATAGCTTTCTTAGGAGTAGTCGTACTTGTAACCGTTCCTTGTAACCTTTTCCTCAAGCAACATAACTTCTAATCAGTTCGGCTTCTCTAGGTCGAACTTTGTTGAGAGTTCGATTGAGAAGAACCCGGCCGAGCGGATCCCTCCTCGGCCTAATCGTTTTGGCAAGCGACGCATCACACCCAGAGGGTCAACCCGGAGGCCATTCACGGACTAGACCAGGCCAACAGTCAGCGGCGCATTTCGGCCCCAACAGCTGGTTGGAGACTCGTTGGCGGGTTTCGAAGCCAAAAATAGTAATTTTTGGAAACCTGGATGTCAAAACCCGGGTGTAAACCAGAACCCGGGCCCGTCTACAGATCCATCGTGCACACGGTATTTTCCGCGTACACGAAGCGCCAGTAACCTGCTTAGATAAGAGATAACAAAAAAGAGCATAAAATAAAGCTGAACTAAAAACTAATACATCTCAGACTGAAGCTGGAAATAAAATACAGTACATCTGTAAAAATAATACATCTGTCTCTCCCAGCTCACCAAAAAGATATAAACAGCTGGCTAAAGCCAGACCCAAAAGTAAAGTACAATCGTCTGAGAAAATAATGGTACACCAACAGTCCAGCTAACTGGCTCATCCGGCCTCGAGATCTATCTACTCAGTCGTCCCTTCTCCTCGACCCGCCACTGAAAACCCAACAACACCCGCAGAAGACACTGCAAAACAAAGGAGAAGAAAAAGAGGAAAGAAGAATGGGAGTTAGAACTTACTAATAAACCAGTAGCCTTCCCCAGTGGGTAAAGCCTCAAACTCCGACGCACCCACTAGGTCTACCAGAGGCAAAAAGGGGAAGAAGAGTGCTAAAAAATAAAACTGCTGAAAAAGAAAACTATCACTACTATACCTCTAAATGCATCAGTAACCAAACTGTCCCGGTAACCCAATCTAACCGCCAGTAAAAATTGGTACTGCCTGCTGTCGCCCTCATCATCGGGCAAGTAATGCCGCGCCGATGTGATCGCAAAAACTCAATAACTGTTTGACCCCCACGCTCCAGAGGGGAACTCGAGGGGAGCTACCTACACGAGGAAAGCATCACCGGGCATATAAAGCCCGCGCCGGTGTGATAGCCAAACTTCATCACTGTCTGACCCCCACGCTCCAGAAGGAAACTTCCCAACGCTCCAGAGAGGAACTCGAGGGGAGCGACCCACACGAGGAAAGCATCACCGGGCATATAAAGCCGCGCCGGTGTGATAGCCAAACTCCATCACTGTCTGACCCCCACGCTCCAGAGGGGAACTCCCCCACGCTACAGAGGGGAACTCGAGGGGAGCGACCCACACGAGGAAAGCATCACCGGGCATATAAAGCCGCGCCGGTGTGATAGCCAAACTCCATCACTGTCTGACCCCCACGCTCCAGAGGGGAACTCCCCTATGCTCCAGAGGGGAACTTGAGGGGAGCGACCCACACGAGGAAAGCATTACCGGGCATATAAAGCCGCGCCGGTGTGATAACAAAACTCAATCACTGTCACAAGTATCATAAAAGCAGGATTGGATCACAACTATACTCAAGTGGAACAAAACTCTCCACTAAAGAATCCCCGATCCCCAATCTGATGCATAAGTAACCATCCGGTCAACCTCCCAATATCCGCGGTCGCCGCGATACCCACTGTCAACAATCAATCCCAACAACCGACACCCAGTCAACTGCCCAATGTCCGCGGTGTAGTGGCCCTGGTTCCCATGCAACATTTTTTTTCCGGTGAATCCACTATTAGAACACCTAGTGTTGGTGTATCTGGCCCATGGTGCATCAAAGGGATGGATGGACCCTGTGAGATATCTTTAGCTGTGTTGGCCTTCGGCTAGGTTTGCCTTAATTTTTGAAAAGAATTAGGCCAAACAGAGGTTGGAAATGGATTCAGCACGGAAAAACGTTTGAAAACGGCTATTTGCTTGTTTGATTCTGAGTCCGGATGCCAGAAAACAGACTCCCGGAAGTTTTTATTGGCTTTTGGTGCATGGGAGGTGTCGTAGACCGCCGTCATGCCACGTGGCGGCCTGTCATTGGCCGATTTTTAGCGCGCGGTCCACAGAGTAGCGCGGCTGGTTGCACAAACCCGGCGCAGGGACACGTGGCACTGCCTGATTGGCGGGCTCAAGGCGCGCAGTCTACCGGGCGAGCGCGGCGGTGCATGGACCAAGGCGGGGGACACGTGGCAGCCTCCGGTTGGTTGGTGCACGCGGCGCGATCCACGAAATTCCAAAGTGGGATGCGTGGACCGGGTGTAGGGGACACGTGTCGCCTTGTGATTCGCGGGCGCAGCGGGCGCGGTGCACTAGAGATGTGGCCGGCGCCTCGGGATGCGTGCGCACGTAGGAGCCACGCCGCGCAATCGGCGAGGCGGCGACCGGTCGGCGGGTCAGCCGGGCTGGACACGTGGCGCCCGCTCATTGGCGGGCGCCAACTGCCTTCCTGTGCGGGGAAGGGCCACGTGGCAGCCTGTGAGTGGCCCGCACAGCTGTTTGCTGTTTGGCGGGCCACGTGGCATCACCGGGTGATTTAGGACGTGAACAGTGTTGGGCCGGGCCCAACACTGTAATAGCCCGAAACATTTAGGCACCCTAAAGTTGGGCCCAAAAGCCCAATGCTTGATTTTTGGCTTTTTCTCGGGTTGAAGCCTATAAATTGGGCCTTGGCACTTCTTTTTCAGGCTTTTCCCGAGCTTGTTAGCCTGTGAGCCCTGCATCAAAGTTTTTCCTCATCTTGTTGTGCATCTTTCGGTGGAAGCTCAGAATTTTTGGAGGCCGCGGCGATGACGATTTCTGCATCGTAGCGCAGGAGCGAAGATTTTCTGATGGAGGCCCATTTTCGTTGCACTTCAGTCTGGGAGGTCTACAGAGCTACCCCGACGGTATTTTTGGACGATTTTCACGGCGTTGGATCCACGAGTGGTAGACCTATGTTTTTCTTGTTGTCCACTTTTTCTAGATTTGAGCTTTTATTGGGGTTTTGGGTACATTTTTAACCTCCATTGCGGCTGGTGGACTTTTTGGACAGCACCTTCTTGTCGGACTTTTATCTCCGCATCCGGACATCGGAATTCGACGTTTAAGGACTCTATCGACATCTACTCTTCGCGAGGATCGCCGTCATATTTTTACTAGAAATTTTGGAGTTCATTTTATAGGTGAAAATTTCGCATTAAGAGGACTGTTTCCAGCAGAATTGTAAAACTTGGATTTTATGGAATTAAGTGTAACTTTGGATTATATTTTCGTATCCAGGGAGTGTTGATCAGTGTTCCTGTACTGTGGGTTTGGTAGGTGAGTAGAGATATGTATTTTTGGGTATTCTCAGCTGTACGACTCCGGACAGTTAGCACCTTCAGGGAGGTGGCTTTGCTTTCAGGATCTATGGACTGTGTACTAATTCTATTTATGTAGAATCATGCATGATAGTGATTGGACTTGGTAGCATGTTAGAATTTGAATGTTAATACTCTTTGTATCAGTTTGATCATCTTGTGATCTTTTTGCTTCCTACAACCTGTTAATTATTGATATTATGGAACTTGACCTAGCACCCCCGCCATATGCAGCATGTTCAGCCAGACTGTAGAAAACATCAACTTGGGCTAGGTTTTTATTGCTCTAGACATCCCCACATCACTACTCTATGTTTCATTCCGCACTTAGCTTTTCCTCGCCCGGGTTGTGGGCCGAGAGGTCGGGTTGTTGTGGGATGCATTTACACTCGTGTCTGGGGACCGAGTGGAGTTGATAGCAGTCTATAGATCAGGGTTTTGGGAGAGTGATAGTGTTTGTAGATCTGGGTTCTTCGGGAGCCGTCAGAGTGACAGTGAGTCTCGGCAGTGTAGTTTTCCTGCCTGTGAGTGAGACAGTGTTTTGTTGGTTTCTGCCGGTCTTGTTGATCGAGGATTTGGATCATAGCCTGCATGAGCCACATTTGAGCTCGACAGAGATGCGCGGATACTTTACTCGGTGGGGTCGCACCCCTCGAGTGCCACTCCGGAGTTGGGCCTGATACTTCTATCGCGACTTGTCGACGCATTGTCCCTCTGGCTGAGCTAGTATTGGCAGTCACGGACACCGTCCCTCTGGCTGGGCCAATTTTGGCAGTCATGGACGCCCTACGTAAGTCCGGTCCTCCGGGATGTAACGGCAGTAGGTAGGCGCAGGTTTGACTGGACCCGATGTGGCAGTTAGTTTAGATTGGGTGATCTGAGTTTAGGGTTAGTTGTGGCATCCTGTTCTTTCTGTTCCACTCTTTGAACATCTAGATAGAGGCATTGTAGCTGTAGACTTTACTTTTCCAATTTTTTCTTACAGCACTGCATATGTTACTTTATGCCTCTAGTAGACTTAGTGGGCAGACCGTCGGGCTTGTTGGCGGCACCCACTGAGAACTACTGTGGGATGTAGTTCTCACACCCGTCGTGGTGTCTTTTCCCCAGGGACTTCTGCTCCGGTTCCTGCTGCTCCTGTTGCTGATCCTGCTCCTTCAGACCGAGGTAAGGGAGTTGCGAGATAGATCCCTTCCTGTCATCCTCAGAGTGAGAGTAGATGTACCCCTTACTACATTTTGAGTGTGTTATGTTGAGTGACCCTTGTAGTGAGGTATCGAGTTGTACCTTTCTTTTACTGCTGTTGAGAGAGACTTTTGTACTTGGTGAGGTTGGTTTGTATTATTTGGAGCTGTAGTTGTATTTTATATCTTTTATTTCAGCTTTTACATTTTCAGCTCTGATATCTGTTAGTGTAGATGATTCTTTTGCAGGTTAGTCGCTACGTCTATACGGGGCTTCCCGTATGGGCGGCGGATCTGTTGACGAGCCCGGGTCGCAGTTTCGACCCCGGGACGTGACAGATTAGAGTGGTATCAGAGCCTAGGATGTAGGTCTTTGAGGACTTAGGAACCCTAGGCTTGTGGTTGGACCCTAGGATGACTCACGTGAGAGCCGTAATTCTTAGCGAGAGTCCTGATTGGGTTTCTAACTCTCCCGAGCGGATTGGGATGAGTGATTGACATGTCTTCCTTCGGTGGCAACTATGTTGGCTGCAGACAATATAGTACTATGGGAAGAGGGACATGCCTTTTGACTTTCGCTAGTTTGGGTCGAGTGTTGATTTGGGTTCTGATTGTTTGCTTTGTCCCTCAGGTGGCTGATGCCTCCTCGACGCACGATGTCGACGCGTTCGCATCCTTCTTCCTCTGAGCTCGAGCAGGAGCACTCGGGGCAGGGACAGCAGAGGGAGGTTCAGGAGCTCCGTGCCCAGATGGCACAGTTGTCTGAGGCTTCTCGGCACCAGGAGGAGGCCTTAGGTCGGTTGATGCTCATGATGGAGCAGAGGGCACAGCCGGTTGTAGCACTCCCTAAGACTTCACCTATGCCTTCTTCGCCAGTTGTGGCGCCCCCTGTCATTCAGCCTGCACCGGCAGTTCCTGTTGAGTCGGATTCTAGTAGACCACCGTCCGAGACGACGGGACCTTTGACTTCAGCAGAGCAGCGTGAGGTGGTGGATCTATTGATGAGGTTCCGCCAGTTCGATCCACCCCGTTTTTCTGGTATGAGTGCAGAGCCGTGGGAGGCTGAGTCTTGGATCACGGCCATGGAGCGTCATTTTGAGAGTTTGTTTATTGAGGAGCGGTTTTGGGTCCTCTTGGCTACACACTTCTTGGAGAGCAATGTCGACGCATGGTGGCGGCGTGTGCGACCCGCTGGTCCGCCTGGGACGCAGCTTCTGTCTTGGGCGGAGTTCCGCAGTATGCTTCTAGGGGCCTTCTTTCCAAAGAGTGTTCGTCAGAGATTGGAGGAGCAGCTATGACGCCCCAACTTCCCAGGGAGTCACCCATCCTAGAACTACTCTAGTTCTAGCACGCTTAACTCTCTTAACCTCTTGGGTCTTGCTACCACCCAAAATGCTATAGCCGGGTTATGAGATTTAGTCATATTATATCATTTATATATAGGACTAATCCAAATTTCGGGGGTGTCACATTCTTCTCCCCTTTAAGCCCTAAGGTCCACGTCAGGCTCAAGCACACTCACAAGCACCAGGCGATGTAAGACTCGTCTCGCTAGCCTTAGTCGACCTTATGGGGAGCTGCACTCCACCCACAACGATCATTAGCCGGGGAGCCTCGCTCTATCCGCTATATAACCCTGGCTCAGCCGCTCAGCCGAGACTCATCTTACATTTCCGGCTGGTGAATGGCTCTGATACCAAATATGACGCCCCAACTTTCCAGGGGGTCACCCATCCTAGAACTACTCTAGCTCTAGCACGCTTAACTCTCTTAACCTCTTGGGTCTTGCTACCACCCAAAATGCTATAGCCGGATTATGAGATTTAGTCCTATTATATCATTTATATATAGGACTAATCCAAATTCCGGGGGTATCACAACAGCTGAAGAATCTCCGCCAGGGAGATAGGCCCGTGCACATGTACATAGCTGACTTCAATCAGCTGTTGGCTTGTGTGCCTCACGTGGCCAGGGATGAGACCCACCGAATTTATATGTTTGAGAGAGGATTGCGCCGGGACATCTATCAGTTCGTTCGCTCCCGCAGATTACAACTTTGGAGGCCTCCATGCAGCAGGCACTATATGTTGAGTGTGGAGAGGCAGTGATGGCAGAGGTGGCTCCAGCCCCCGTAGTGACTCCTGGGGCGAAGCACCCGGCACCGATGGAGGAGGGGCAGTCACGTCGGCAGGGACCCCCGAGACCTCCACGTTTCCACTCTCAGGGTCGTGGGTATCAGGGGCGGCAGAGATTAGGGGCATCTCGTCAGTCTCAGCAGCAGCAGCGTCGACCACCTCGGCAGCAGCAGCCTTCGCAGCAGCAGCAGACTACACGGCAGCCGCGCCCTGACCGTTGTATCATTTGTGGAGGACCGCACCCACCGACCCAGTGCCCTCAGAGGCAGGGCCGTTGTTTTCGTTGCGGGCAGACCGTTCACTTCCAGAGTGCATGCCCCAGAGCAGGTCATTCAGCTCCTTCCTCAGCTTCAACACCTTCTGTTCCTCATCAGTCGGCAAGACCTTCTGCGGCCTACGGCAGGCCAGATTTTGTTTCATCGTCTTCGCGACAGCCAGAGCGACGTCCCCCAGCGCCGAGCAGTCGAGTCTATGCCGCTCAGGTTGAGGATGCTACAGCAGCAGAGCATGTTGTCACAGGTATTATTTTGATTTCTGCAGTTCATACTCGTGCTCTTTTTGATACCGGTGCATCACATTCATTTATCAGTAGAGCATTTGCATTCCTATATGGTATAGAGGTAGTTTCTTTATCGCATGCGTTAGAGGTTCAGATTCCAGATCATGTCTTGCATGTCGAGGAGTATTGTAGGGATTGCCCTGTGCAGTTGGGATCCTGGATTTTGCCGGCATACTTGATTGTCTTGCGGCAGCTCCAGGATTTTGATGTCATACTTGGCATGGATTGATTGTCGCGGTATTATGCTACCATAGACTGCAGAGAGAGGACGGTGACCCTCCGCGAGCCGGGACAGGAGGAGTTTGTTTTCAGAGGCTGTCAGAGCTCCTTGTTTGCGGTGACGATTTCTTCAGCGAGGGCTAGGCGGATGATGAGTAGAGGCTGCACTACTTTCTTGGCGACGATTGTGGAGGTGCCTACGGCGGCACTGGGACTTGAGGATATTCCGGTTGTCCGCGAGTTCCCAGATGTGTTTCCCCCTGAGTTGACGACTATGCCGCCGGAGAGGGAGATAGAGTTTGTGATTGATGTGGTACCAGGAACCGCACCAATCTCAAAGGCACCTTATAGGATGGCGCCTGCCGAATTGAGGGAGTTGAAGGCCCAGCTTCAGGATCTGATGGACAGGGGCTTTATTAGGCCCAGTGTTTCTCCGTGGGGAGCGCCAGTTTTATTTGTGAAGAAGAAGGATCGGTCGCTTCGATTGTGTGTGGATTACCGGGAGTTGAATAAAGTGACCATCTGGAACAAGTATCCCTTACCACGGATAGATGATTTGTTCGATCAGTTGTAGGGAGCTTCAGTGTTTTCGAAGATTGATCTTCAGTCAGGTTACCACCAGTTGCGGGTGAGGGCCGAGGATATCCCCAAGACGGCTTTTAGATCCTGGTATGGGCATTATGAGTTCACGGTTATGCCTTTTGGTTTAACCAATGCCCCTGCTGCATTTATGAATTTGATGAACCGGATATTCCAGCCGTACTTGGACCTGTTTGTGGTTATATTCATCGACGACATCTTGATCTACTCCTGGAGCGATGTGGAGCATGAGGAGCACTTGAGGATAGTGCTGCAGCTTCTGCGTGAGAAGAAGCTGTATGCCAAGCTTAAAAAGTGCGAGTTCTGGCTTCGGGAGGTTGCATTCTTGGGCCACATCGTATCAGCCGGAGGAGTGGCAGTTGACCCGACAAAGATTAATACAGTTCGGGATTGGCCGAGACCGACGACGGTTACTAAGGTTCGGAGTTTTCTGGGCTTGGCAGGCTACTACCGTCGGTTTGTAGAGGGCTTTGCGAAGCTCTCTACTCCCCTGACCAGTTTGACTAGGAAGGGGATGAGGTTTGTTTGGACTGAGCAGTGCCAGCAGAGTTTTGAGGAGCTGAAGAGGAGACTGATTTCAGCACCAGTTCTTGCACTGCCAGTGATGGGAGATGGATTCGTGATATATAGTGACGCCTCTCACAGCGGATTGGGATGTATTTTGATGCAGCATGGTAGGGTGATTGCTTATGCTTCACGGCAATTAAATGATTATGAGAAGAATTACCCTACTCATGATTTGGAGCTTGCAGCTGTGGTGTTCGCATTGAAGTTGTGGCGGCATTACCTCTACGGTGAGCACTGCGAGATCTACACGGATCATAAGAGCTTAAAGTACTTGTTTACTCAAAAGGAGCTGAACCTAAGGCAATGCCGGTGGTTGGAGTTACTAAAGGACTATGATGTGAGCATCCTTTATCATCCCGGCAAGGCCAATGTTGTAGCAGATGCTTTGAGTCGGAGGTCAGTGCAGAGTTTGAGTATGTTGATCATACAGCAGGCACCGCTGGTTGAGCAGATGAGGCGGCTACAGATTGAGGTGGTATCCCCTGGGGTCTCTGCTAGACTTATATTTATGGTCTTGCAGCCCACTCTGTTGGACAGGATCAGGGAGACACAGAGTGAGGACCCCCACTTGGTGAGGATCAGATCACAGATTCAGGCAGATCAGATAGGGGATTTTACAGTGGATAGCTCGGGAAAACTGTGGTACAGGGACCGAGTGTGTGTGCCTACGGATCCTGAGATCAGAGATCAGATTTTGAGATAGGCCCATTATACACCTTATACCATTCATCCTGGTGGTACTAAGATGTATAAGGACCTCAAGGCACACTTTTGGTGGTCCGGAATGAAGCAGGACATTGAAAGATTTGTAACTCATTGTTTAACTTGCCAACAAGTGAAAGTAGAGCACCGGATTCCTGCTGGCAAGTTACAGAGTCTTCTAATCCCCGAGTGGAAGTAGGACCACATTACTATGGATTTTGTTGCTGGATTGCCGAGAGCGCAGAGTGGAGCCGATGCGGTTTGGGTTATTGTGGATAGACTCACCAAGTCTGCACATTTCTTGCCTGTTCAGATGACTTGGTCGTTGGAGCGTCTGGCACAGTTGTATTTGCATGAGATAGTGAGGCTACACGGTGTACCCGCGTCGATCGTATCAGATAGGGACCCGAGGTTTGTATCACACTTTTGGGGGAGTCTACAGTCAGCCTTGGGGACCCAGCTCAGATTTAGCACTGCTTTCCACCCACAGACTGATGGCCAGTCCGAGCGCACCATACAGACCCTCGAGGATATGTTGAGAGCGTGCGTTATGAATTTTGGAGGAGGGTGGTACCGACACTTACCATTGGTTGAATTTGCGTACAACAACAGCTATCAGACGAGCATTCAGATGGCTCCGTTTGAGGCGTTGTATGGACACAAGTGTCGGTCGCCCTTGTATTGGAGTGATGTGGGTGAGAGGAGGACTTTGGGACCAGATTTACTGTTGGAGGCTGAGGAGAAAGTCAGAGTTGTTCGCCGACACCTTGAGACAGCCCAGAGTCGTCAGAGGAGCTACGCTGATACTCGACGGCGGGACCTAGAGTTTCAGATTGGTGACCATGTCTTTTTGAAGGTCTCGCCTTCGAAAGGGGTCCGGAGATTTGGAGTGCGTGGGAAGCTCAGTCCCCGCTTCGTTGGACCCTTTGAGGTACTTGAGAGGGTAGGCCCCGTGGCTTATAGAGTTGCTCTTCCTCCACGCCTGGCCGGAGTGCACGATGTTTTCCACGTCTCAGCTCTGAGGAAATATGTTTTTGACCCGTCGCACGTGATTGACTTCACTTCTCTGGAGATCGGCGAGGACCTGGTTTATGAGGAGCGCCCGTTGCGAATTCTTGCTCGTGAGGTGAGAGAATTGCGCAATCGGGCCATTCCGCATGTGAAGATCTTGTGGAGCAATCACGAGGAGCGAGAGGCTACTTGGGAGCTGGAGACAAAGATGAGAGATGCCTACCCCTTTCTGTTCGAGACTTCCGGTTGAGGTACGCTTGTTTTGTTTTACTTTATTTCGGGGACGAAACTTTTTTTTAGTGGGGGAGGATGTAGTGGCCCTGGTTCCCATGCAATGTTTTTTTTCCGGTGAATCCACTGTTAGAACACCTAGTGTTGGTGTATCTGGCCCATGGTGCATCAAAGGGATGCCACAGATGGACCCTGTGAGATATCTTTAGCTGTGTTGGCCTTCGGTTAGGTTTGCTGAAATTTTTGAAAAGAATTAGGCCAAACAGAGGTTGGAAATGGATTCAGCACGGAAAAACACTTGAAAACGGCTATTTGCTTGTTTGATTCTGAGTCCGGATGCCCAAAAAGGGACTCCTGGAAGTTTTTATTGGCTTTTGGTGCATGGGAGGGGCCGTAGACCGCCGGCGTGCCACGTGGCGGCCTGTCATTGGCCGGTTTTTAGCGCGCGGTCCACAGAGTAGCGCGGCTGGGTGCACAGACCCGGCGCAGGGACACGTGGCACCGCCTGATTGGCGGGCTCAAGGCGCGCGGTCTACCGGGCGAGCGCGGCGGTGCATGGACCAAGGCGGGGGACACGTGGCAGCCTCCGGTTGGTTGGTGCACGCGGCGCGGTCCACGGAATTCCAAAGTGGGATGCGTGGACCGGGTGTAGGGCACACGTGTCGCCTTGTGATTCGCGGGCACAGCGAGGGCGGTGCACTAGGGACGTGGACGGTGCCTCGGGATGCGTGTGCACGTGGGAGCCACGCCGCGCGACCGGCGAGGCGGCGACCGGTCGACAGGTCAGCCGGGCTGGACACGTGGCTCCCGCTCATTGGCGGGCGCCAACCGCCTTCCAGTGCGGGGAAGGGCCACGTGGCAGCCTGTGAGTGGCCTGCACAGCTGTTTGCTGTTTGGCGGGCCACGTGGCATCGCCGGGTGATTTCGGGCGTGAACAGTGTTGGGCCGGGCCCAACACTATAGCAGCCCGAAACATTCGGGCGCCCGAAAGTTGGGCCCAAAAGCCCAATGCTTGATTTTTGGCTTTTTCTCGGGTTGAAGCCTATAAATTAGGCATTGGCACTTCTTTTTCGGGCTTTTCCCGAGCTTGTTAGCCTGTGAGCCCTTCATCAAAGTTTTTCCTCATCTTGTTGTGCATCTTTCGGTGGAAGCTCAGAATTTTTGGAGGCCGCGGTAATGACGATTTCTGCATCGTAGCGCGAAGCGACGATTTTCTGTTGGAGGCCCATTTTCGTCGCACTTCAGTCTGGGAGGTCTACAGAGCTACCCCAATGGTATTTTTGGACGATTTTCATGGCGTTGGATCCACGAGAGGTAGGCCTATGTTTTTCATGTTGTCCACTTTTTCCAGATTTGAGCTTTTATTGGGGTTTTGGGTACATTTTTAACCCCCTTTGCGGCTGGTGGACTTTTTGGACAACAGCTTCTTGTCGGATTTTTATCTCCGCATCCGGACATCGGAATTCGACGTTTAAGGGCTCTATCGACATCTACTCTTCGCGAGGATCGCCGTCATATTTTTACTGTGATCTTTGGAGTTCGTTTTACAGGTGAAAATTTTGCATTAAGAGGACTGTTCGCAGCAGAATTGTAAAACTTGGATTTTATGGAATTAAGTGTAACTTTGGATTGTATTTTTGTACCCAGGGAGTGTTGATCAGTGTTCCTGTACTGTGGGTTTGGTGGGTGAGTAGAGATATCTTTTTTTGGGTATTCTCAGCTGTACGACTCCGGACAATTAGCACCTTCAGGTGGGTGGCTTTGCTTTCAGGATCTATGGACTGTGTACTAATTCTATTTATGTAGAATCATGCATGATAGTGATTGGACTTGGTAGCATGTTAGAATTTGAATGTTAATACTCTTTGTATCAGTTTGATCATCTTGTGATCTTTTTGCTTCCTACAACCTGTTAATTATTGATATTATGGAACTTGACCTAGCACCCCCGCGATATGCAGCATGTTCAGCCAGACTGTAGAAAACATCAACTTGGGCTAGATTTTTATTGCTCTAGACATCCCCACATCACTACTCTATGTTTCATTCCGCACTTAGCTTTTCCTCGCCCGGGTTGTGGGCCGAGAGGTCGGGTTGTTGTGCGATGCATTTACACTCGTGTCTGGAGACCGAGTGGAGTTATAGCAGTCTGTAGATCAGGGTTTTGGGAGAGTGACAGTGTTTGTAGATCTAGGTTCTTCGGGAGCCGTCAGAGTGACAGTGAGTCTCGGCAGTGTAGTTTTCGTGCCTGTGAGTGAGACAGTGTTTTGTTGGTTTCTGCCGATCTTGTTGATCGAGGATTTGGATCATAGCCTGCATGAGCCACATTTGAGCTCGACAGAGAAGCGCGAATACTTTACTCGGTGGGGTCGCGCCCCTCGAGTGCCACTCCGGAGTTGGGCCTGATACTTCTATCCCGACTTGTCGACGCATTGTCCCTCTGGCTGAGCCAGTTTTGGCAGTCACGGACACCGTCCCTTTGGCTGGGCCAGTTTTGGCAGTCATGGACGCCCTACGTAAGTCCGGTCCTCCGGGATGTAACGGCAGTAGGTAGGCGCAGGTTTGACTGGACCCGATGTGGCAGTCAGTTTAGATTGGGTGATTTGAGTTGAGGGTTAGTTGTGGCATCCTGTTCTTTCTGTTCCACTCTTTGAGCATCTAGATAGAGGCATAGTAGCTGTAGACTTTACTTTTCCAGTTTTTCCTTACAGCACTGCATATGTTACTTTATGCCTCTAGTAAACTTAGTGGGCAGACAGTCGGGCTTGTTGGCGGCACCCACTGAGAACTACTGTAGAATATAGTTCTCACACCCGTCGTGGTGTCTTTTCCCCAGGGACTTCTGCTCCGGTTCCTGCTGCTCCTGTTGCTGATCCTGCTCCTTAAGACCAAGGTAAGAGAGTCGCAAGATAGATCCCTTCCTGTCATCCTCAGAGTGAGAGTAGATGTACCCCTTACTACATTTTGAGTGTGTTATGTTGAGTGACCCTTGTAGTGAGGTATCGAGTTGTAACTTTCTTTTACTGCTGTTGAGAGAGACTTTTGTACTTGGTGAGGTTGGTCTGTATTATTTGGAGCTGTAGTTGTATTTTATATCTTTTATTTCAGCTTTTATATTTTCAGCTCTGATATCTGTTAGTGTAGATGATTCTTTTGCAGGTTAGTCGCTACGTCTATACGGGGCTTCCCGTATGGGCGGCGGATCTGTTGACGAGCCCAGGTCGCAGTTTCGACCCCGGGGCGTGACACGCGGTTACCGAAATAACCTACAATGACAATCATATCCCACATCCGACATCCGGCCAACCGCCTACTATCCGCGGTAGCCGCAATAACCCACAATCCAAAATCGGGTAAAATAATCTATATCCGGTCAACCGCCTACTATCCGCGGTAGCCGCAATAACCCCCAATCCAAAATCAAATACCACCTGTCCCCGACCCCAAGGTCCCGGCTACACTATACCATACCCGTGCTCAAACCCGAGCAACAAGAACCACCTGACTAAAGAGTAAGGAGAAAGAAGCAGGCATGGTTTCTCCTAAGTCATGTTCCAATATGATAGTGTAGCGATAAGAAATGGCCTAGCTAAATGTCCATACAAGCATGCATATGTCCTCACGAAAGATAAAGAAAGTGTGACAAATAGTGGTTCCACATGTGTATAAATTAATAGCTCCGCATGGATATAACCATCATGCTAAAATCATTATCCAACCACACATGTCTATAATCCACTAATTACCCTCACATAAATCATCCATCTATGCATGTCCAAAAGATCCTCAAGTGGTACCCTCCCACAAGACATTTCATATTATCCCAACATGAAAGTAAATTCCACATGCAAGGTTAAGTGCTAATATTATATCCATATAAACATGTATAAGTTCCAACCACTATCAGATTTCTATAATAGTATTTTCCATATGATAGGCTCACAATTATTTTAATTTAAGCATGCATGTCCATTAGGTGATCATTCAATATGTCCAATATGGAGGTTCTCTCTAATACACAAAGTGAGCAAATCGGAAATTAAGGTATGCAACAACCACCCACCTCGATCACGAAGC
This sequence comes from Tillandsia fasciculata, assembly GCA_029168755.2. Lineage (NCBI taxonomy): Eukaryota > Viridiplantae > Streptophyta > Magnoliopsida > Poales > Bromeliaceae > Tillandsia > Tillandsia fasciculata. The sequence continues at coordinate 18,008,188 of CM054938.1, forward strand.
ACGGATCCAAATGCGCCCACACTCCAGGGAAACCTCGGTACACCGCAAAACTGCAACAATAACCCACACGAGGCACAATTAATTCTCAAATCCTCAATTTACCGCTGTCCACAAAACCAGCCAGAAAAAGGCTAAATTTCACCTGTGAGAAGACCTCAGAAAATTCCAGAAAAATAACCATCGCAATCCCCGCGACGAGTAGATGCAAAACGAGTACTCACACGTCCAGATCCGACACCTGTAGGCCAAGAAATAAATGAAGCACCGCCGCGAGTCAAAATTCCTCACAACAAATATTCTGCGGCAAACAGTCCAGAAGATGCATAAATCTCAACTCTGGGCAGTGCTCCAAAAATTCCAGAAAAATTACGGTTGCATTCCTCGCGTCGAGTCGATGAAAATCGAGTATTCATACGTCCAAATCCGATACTCGTAGGCCAAGATATAAATCCGACAAGCTCGTGCTGTCCAAAAAGCCACCACAGAAAATAGGGTCAAAAGGTGCCTCGGGAACCGTGCCAAAAGTTCGAAACAGAGCAAAACGATAAACACAAAAATCGAAGCCTTACCTCTAAGGAACGCGCTGTCGCAGAAATCGCCCAAAAATTCCTCCTGATTTGCGCACAGGAAATTTCCGACTGAACTGCGACGAAAACGAGCCGAAAATGGGAAACGTCGAGGCGCACTGTAAAACCAAGATCGCCGCTGCCGAGCCTCCAAAAATCCAAGGGATCCACCACAAGATCAAAAACATAAAGGGGAACAACCTTCCTATAGGGCTCTCTCGGAGAAGGGGTCCAAAAAGCCCAAAAAAATCCAAAAGAAAGAAGAGAGGGGGGTATTTATAGGCTCAGCCCAGCCCAACAACTAACCGGATTCGGGCGCCGGATTCGGGTGCCCGAATCCGGCCCAAGGCCCAAACAGTGCGCGCCCAAAACCTCCTCGGTGCGCCACGTCACCGCACCAGGTGCACGCGCGCCCACCAATCGCGGCGCGCCGCGTGGCGACGTGGTCCACGGCGGGAACCGTGGGTCGCGGTTCACGCCGGATCCGCCAGGTCACTGCGCCGGCCAATGAGCGGGCGACACGTGGCCCGGTCGGTCCATCGTGCGCCGCGCCCGCCGCTCCTGTCGCGCGTACGTTGACAGGCCAATCCCTGAGCGCCACGTGTCAGCGCCTACACTAGTTGCCCCCGGTGCACGAACCTGATGCACCTACCGAACTCGAAGCCGCCACGTGGCTCCAGCGCGCCCAATGGGGAGTCGCCACGTGGCACACCAATCCGAACACCGCGCCTGCCCGCGCATGCTCGCGTGGGCCGAGCCCACTGCGCCGCCACTCCTGCTCTGCCACGTGGCGTACGGCACTACTAGAAAGCCGCCACGTGGCACACTCCACGGTCCACCGGTCCACTGTGCACCCGAAAACACTGAAAACTTTCGGATGCCCGTTTTCGAGCGTCCGGACTCAGAAAAATACAAGTAAATAGCCGTTTTCTATCGTTTTTCTACACTGAATCCAAATACGACCTCTGTTTTGCCCGATTCCGCTTCTAAATTTCGACGGGTGCCTTCAATCACACTCGGGATCAATTCAACACACTGAGCCCATCTCTTGAGTCCGAAACGCACCCAAACAACTCTAACGCCCAGCAAAGGCCTCCAGAAGCTGTTGATCCAACAGTAATCCTCTTGTGGAAATTCGGGTCCTCACACTGGCACAACTAGTTTTGAATTTTTTGCACCTGTGTTGCACCACTTGGCATACAGCTGGCCCGACACTCAAAAGAGAGTGTTTTAGGATAGCAAGGATGGTAGGGTATCATTCGAAGTGTTTTGGAACACTTCAGGGCTAAATTGAACCCCAAAATGAAAAAATCAGGCGATTTTGGGTATAAAATCGCCTCGCATGGGTTGTTGTTGTTCGTAGCAATGATCGGGCCTTGTTGGTTGGTCATGCGGTGAGGTTTGACACCTCTGGTTGTAGCAAGAAGGCTGCAGGTAGTTCCGGTATCGAAAAAATCATCCCGAAAATCAAAACGGTGATTTTCAGGGTGGTTCTACTTCCCTATTTTTGGCGCACTTTTCGTGCGGCTGTCCTAATGACATAAAATTAGTATTTTCGGACAACGAGCAAGGTGTGTAAGGTATTCAGCTTGATTTGAGATATCCCGTAGGCTAGGGTAGTATTCCGACAAAGCTGTGCGACGATCAGGCGAGATTTCGATGATCAGTAATCAAAACTAAAACTCCAACCAAATCTTAGAACCAAATTTTAATTTTTGATTTAAATTGAAATTTTGAATTCGAATTTACTTTGAATTTGTGTTTTATTTTTAAAAAAAAAACTAAATTTGATTCAATTTAAGTTTCGTACGTTGTTTTCAAATTAAAATTGCAATTTGAATGTAATTTGTATTGCAATTATTGTTGAAGATGTTTTAAAAGTTCATAGTTGGATAAGACCAACTATGGGACATATGGACCAAAACATCCTACAAAAACCCAAATATCTTCTAGATAGATCCTTGTCACGGACTCCTAAAAACTGAAATTTTCTAAGTCCTAACAACCTGGTGACTATTACATATACATCAATATCCGGTCATCTCTAGAGTCATATTACGTTTCAAACATTTATTTTTTAAAAAAAATAAGGGGCCATATTACATCTCAAACACTTACTTTAAAAAAAAAAAAATAAGTGGCCAAAATTTATATTGTGTATTGGTGCACGGCTTAAAGAACTTTTGTATAAAAGTATTCTAAGAGAATTTTTGTATAAAAGTATTCTAATTTGTATATTAAGTGAAAAATAAGAAAATAAACAAATCAGCTTGGAACCTAGTAATTCAATATACAGATAGACTACAAATTTGAGATTCCACTGTATTGACAAGTACCACAAACAAAACAATCAAAAACCCATCTATGTCCAAAAGGGCTTGATAGAGAAATTCATTAATCTGCTTTATTTGATTTTGCTGCAATCTGGACAAGAAAACTCCACATTTAATGATTAATCTTTATTATAAGCATCATTTAACAGACAATCCCACTATAGATGCTTATAAATAGAAGAGTAAGCATAACAAGCTAAGTGCTGCGGTGTCTAAGGGTGAAAGCCTGCAACGATAACAGCAGCAGCTTCAGCTGTTCTTTGATCTCAGGATCGGTCAAATTCCCATCAATATCAAACTTGTTGTGTGGATACTTTGCGACAATGTATATTTCTGGCTTATTGATGAAATGCAGGTCTAGAAAGACACCAATCTGACGCAAATGCTGTTGTGCCCGGTTCCCTCCAGAACCTCCTGCTGCACTCATAATGGCTGCAGCTTTGTCAGCCCAAACATTTGGCGGCCTTGAGGCCCAATCGATGGCATTCTTCAGAGGAGCTGAATCAAGAAGAAACTTAAATGTTATATGAGGACCTTTCTATTATCAATGCTTTGTATATTTTTCAAGTTTCAAAACTCGAAGTTACAATGTAATATGAATTTGTAGATATTTGGTTATTCCTTGAGAATAAAATACACGGAAAGATTAGATCTTGTCTATATCTGGATTATGCCAGAAAGGAACAAGTAGGGAGAAATGAGAATTACCAAACTTGATTGTTTTTTCAGAAACGATTTTTAGAATATGATAATATTGTTAAAAGGAAATCCTACAACATATAAGCAAGATAGAAAATATTTTACTTCCTAATTGTACTGCTGTGCAAACCTTGGAAGATACGGGAATGGAATTTTAAATTACAGAACTAAACACATCTGAGAGTGTAGAATCTAGTTAAATTTAATTTGGAATTTAATTAAATTTAGATTTTAAGAATTTTTGGCTTCGGTGTTAAAGTCTCATTTCGACTAATGTGGTGAAATGGAGACGAATCCGATGAAACAAAAACGTCGCTTAAATAATTTGGCAATGCCGAATCTAATGGTGAAGTTAGTTTTTAGATTCGGATATCATAAATATACGGTTAGAGAATTTTCTGATCGATCGCTTATCGATAGAATTTTAAATTTAAGTTAAAATCTTTATATATTTTATGCGCAGATTTAAAAGAAAATTTAGGGGATAAGATCTTTTAGTGATAATTATCTATTAGAAAAATCCTAATTGAAATAGAATTAAGTTTGGGAGGTTTATGTGCAATTATGCATATTTGAGACTTACAAATACGCGTTAAAATTAGGAATTTTCAAAAAATTTCAAATCTAGAGATTTCAAATCTTCTTCCAAGAGTTCTTCCAATCTTCCTCGGAGCTCCAAACAACCCCAGCGACTCTCCAACGAAGAATTCCAACAATTTCTTCTTTCTTCTCTTCTCTCTCTTTTCTTCCTCGTTTCTTAGCCGATTTTCGATCCGTTTGATCGGAGAGATAGAGAGAGAGGAGAGGTAGATTCTTGGCCAACTTCTAGTCGTCGAGGAGGGACCACGAGGGGTGCAAGGCTGCAACCAAGACACCCCAGCCCTGGGCCGTACGGACTGGGAGTCCTTGTGCTTGCGGTTTAGGAACCCAAGGCCGCAAGCAATTCTTCTCTCCACCTGCGGCTCCAACTGCAAGGAGGGGTAGTGAGGAGGCTTCTGTAGGTAGATTCTCATCCGTTCTTGCTTGGTAGAAAGTCTCGCGACGATTCGATTCAAGAAGCTCAAGATCGGAACTTGTTTTGATCAAGAAATTCATGGGTTCGTTTTTCGGGATCTTTCATCCGGCGATCTTTCGGACAACAAGCACGAGTTCCGGAGCGTCGTACACGATAATCTAACGTTATTTGATAGATTAAAAGAGTCGCGAAACCAGTACGTTTTTTATCTTCTTGATTTCGGTGTTTGAATCGGAAAATTTTATTTATTGGATTGGGTTGGTATTTTAGGATTTAGGCGAAGATATTTTTGGTAAGTTACCGTTGTTTAAAGTCAACGAACTATTTGTCCAAGATCTAGGCACTTTACGGAACGTAAAACGGATTCCGAGGCAATTTCCAGAAAAACCGCCGACTAGGAAATTCATCTTTTGATAGAATCTTTTGGTTTTAAAGTTTTGGATACTTGGGGGCTATCCCAAAGCCTTGTTAGGCTGGATTTGATATTGTTCCATAGAATTGGTGATGGGGGTTGGACTTCGAAAACTTTCGGAGATTAAATCGGGTGTTTTCTGGAATCCGATTAGTTAGTTTTTAGTTCTTTTGGCTTCGAAACACATCTAATTGTGTGGCTGTACCGATAATTGAAAACGAGTGTTCCGGGACAACAAATAAAAGTTGGTGGGTTTTCGAGGTGTTTCGAGATGCTTTGGGGCAAAACCGGATCATAAAACGCGAAAATCGAGCTGCGGTATGCTGATTTGCTACGGTCACGCGATTTGCTGCGATTTGCTGCGGTATAGTGGCTTTGTTTGCTGGGATTTAGGTGGTGGAAGGCCTGTAAATACAGTATTGAAGTCATTGGTTGGTTACGGGACCGGTACGATATCCCGAGAACAAAATCGGCAAAATTCGGAGTTCCGATTTTTCTGTTTTGAGGCACGGTTGGCGCGGTAGTTCCGATAACTTTAGATTGTATATTTGGAACAGCGGTTGAGGTATTGGAATGTTGGACTTGTTGTAGGCCCGGGCGTGGACGGGTAGCACGGTCAACAAAAGGTTTAATAGTTTGAAAACTCGAACGATTGAGGTGGATACTCCCGACTACAGTCAGTGAGAGTATATCATCTTTCCTTTTCTTGCATATGCTGGTTTTATTCTCTCTAATCTCTGTTGTGGGTATTTCATGCTGGTAGTTGGTGAGTCGTATCATCTCTTAATTTTTTTATACCAATTCTATTCTCTCTATTCATATATTCATCTTACATATAGATAGGCTTGTTTGACATATATGGTGGTTATCATTTATTTGAGTATATTGGATCTTTGGTCCGGGTGGTTCTGCATGTGATGATCCGAATCTCCACAGAGCACTTGCAGTGTGATCAACAACTTCTAGAGGCTCTTTGCATGTGTTGGAGGAGTTTGTGCGCGTATCGGACTCAAGAAATGGACTCAGCGCGAAATTTGGGTTAAGAGCACTTATCTGGATGCCTTCGGCAAATTTTAGAAATGGAATTTGGCAAAACGGATAGTGGATTTGGATTCAGCGCGCGAAAACGATCGAAATTGACTATTTACTTGTATTTTTCGGAGCCCGGATGCCAAAATATGGATTTCGAGGCACCTTGGTACTGTTCCGGCGGGCAGGCAGCGGAGCGGCCGCGGGCAGCGTCTGGGCAGAGGCGCAGGCCGGCCGGTCCACGGGCGAGGCGTGCACCAGCGCGGGGACGCGTGGCGGCTTCCGGTTGGCTGGCGCAGCAGGCGCGGTCCATAGAGGCGAGGGGTCGGGTGCATGTACCGGCGCTGGGACACGTGGCGGCCTCGGAGTGGCGGGCGCATGAGCGCGCGGTCCACGCGGCACGTCGGGCAGGTGGCTGCACGCGCGGGCAGGTGGCCGTACGCGCGGGTCAGCCGGGCGACGTGCGCGGGGCAGGCGCCGAGGGTGCCACGTGGCGCAGCCGGAGTGGCTGGCGCTGCTGTTCGCCGTGCGGGGTGCCACGTGTCGCGAGCGGGTTGGCCCCGTTCGTTGTTTGCTGTGCGGGGGCACGTGGCGCTCCAGGGATGATTCGGGCGCTAATGGTTTGGGGTACGATTTCGAATTACTGTAGCAGCCCGATTTTTTCGAGCGCCTGAATATGGGGACACAGAGGGAATTAAGTGATTTGTTCTGTTTGGCTATAAAAGTTCCCCCTTTGCAGCGCGTTTTGGCCTTCTTCCCGAGCTCATCTCTCTATGAGGCCTTAAAGGAAGATTGTTCATCATTTTGTGGGGCATCTCGTGATAGATTCCCAGAATTTTTGGAGGCCGCGGCATCGACGTTTTCTGCGACGCGGCGCACTTCGAGGTTCCTTCATTTTTGGCTTTTACCGTCGCATTTCAGTGCGCGAGGCACTCTGGATCACCCCGATAGTATTTTGAGCTGATTTTTGCGGCAGCGCGTTCACGAGAGGTACGCCTTCGATTTTCGTGTTGATCACTTCGTCTCATTTTGGATTTTTTGGCACGGTTCCCGAGGCAAACTTTGACCCCTTGTACTGCTGTGAGATTTGGGACAGCGGTGGAGTATTGTTGGATTTTCTCGGTCTACGAGCATCGGAATGAGGCGTTTAAGGACTCGATTGATATCTACACTTCGAGAGGAACGCACCCGTATTTTTATTGGATTTTTCTGAGGTCGTTTCGAAGGATTGTGTTCTTGAGGAAGTGGCTTCCAACGTTGTTCTAATTGTTTCTTGGCCTATAGGTGACGGATTGAGGTGTATAAATACTCGTTTTGAGGCTACTCGTCGCGAGGATTGCGACCGTAATTTTTCTAAAATTTTTGGAGGACTGCACACAGGTGAAAATCCCCTATTTACTGTGCTGGTTGGAGAAAACAGCATGTGCTGTTTTGTGTGTTTGGGGTTGTGATTGTTGTGTTGTTTGTTGGAACAGTGGACTTGATTGTGTACTGAGAGTGCAGTTTCAGCGGATTTTGGATAGCGTGTGACTGCGCACTTCACCGACTTCGGCTTTGCCTGCGGAAAGCGTTTCAGGTGGGTAGCCTTGTCCCCAGAACCGGTGGACGGTTCTCTAATTCTATATGTTAGAAAGCATGCATGATTAAATGTACAATTAATAGATTTGAGATGTAAGCATGGAAAATAGCCTTAATTATTTGATTGATTCTTACTTGATTATTGTACATGCTTAAAGGATGAGATCTAGCATATGGTAGATGATTGTATTTATTATATACTTGATGAGATGGAGATCATGCTTGATTATTATTGACATCTTTATGCGAGATCGATTCATGATAGTAGCAAGTTACTAGCATGCCAGGTTAGCACATAGACTTTCATGGGATTGGATTTACTCGATGGAGTAGGATGATTTATCTATGTGCGGGAATTACTCTAAGGAGTTTTTATGGATTATGGACAGGGGTAGTTCATCCTTGATTTTCGGGCATGTGGTTATTTCTAGTTGATGCTACTATTCGTTATCTTATCTTTATTCTTACTTGAGGATATTTGCATGCTTGTATGGACATCTAGATAGGCCATCTTTTACTGCTACACTATCATATTGGAACTTGACTTAGGAGAAACCATGTTTTGCTTCTTTTCTCCTTATTGGTTAGTCATGTGGTTCATGTTGCTCGGGTTCGAGCGGGGGTTTGGGATAGTGTAGTTGAGACTTCGAGTCTGGGACAGGTTGGTCTTGATTGTGGGTTGTGGGGTGTCACGGCGACCGCGGAGATTAGGCGGTTGGCCGGGTGTTGGTTATTGTATCAGATTGGGCATCAGTTTTCTTAGTGGATGGAGTTTCCCACATATTGTTTACTTTGCATCAGATTTAGATCGGGTCTTTCTTTAGTGGATGGATTTTCTCACTTTGATCAGAGTCGTGATCCAGTCCTGCTATATTGAGATACTTCACAGAGATACTTGTTACTGAGATACTTTACTCGTATGGGTCGCTCCCCTCGAGTGCCACTCCGGAGTAGGCTTATGACCGAGCCGTGTGCCGGTCGATTGGTGATACTAGGATCGAGCTGTGTGCCGATCAGCTACTGAGTTCTTGATACTCTTTCTTTACGTCGGTGTTATGCGTAGGCTGGTATACCCGATGTGGCAGGCAGAGCAGGCAGTACCAGTTTTTACTGGTGGTTTGATTGGGTTATTTTCGATCAGGTACTATTATTGTTGCACTCATGCCTGGGGGCTGAGGGGTGTCTTATAGCTGTGTTTAGATCCGTGCTAGTGTTGTTGGGAACCGTTGGGTTGACGGTGGTCCCGGATCATTGAGTACCTTGACCGTTGTGTGAGATGTGAGGAGCTTGACTCTATTCCGTTATGAGAGAGCGTGGATTTCGACTATAGCCTGCATGTGCCACTTTTCGATAGCGAGATAGTCCGATTGGACACCCTATGTTGATATACTAGGGAGGCGCAGGCTTGACTGGACCCGATGTGGCAGTCAGCTCGATTGGGTCGATTGTGCACCTCGTGTGCGAGTGGTTGCATACCTTTCATTGATTTTTCCCATTTGAGCATTTAGATAGAGGCATTGTAGTTGTTGAGAGTCTCCAGCTTTCTTATTTCAGTCTTTACTACTTGGTTATCTTATGCCTCTAGTGGACTTAGTGGGCAGACCATCGGGCCTGGTGGCGGTACCCACTGAGAACTCCCTTTTGGTGTAGTTCTCACGCCCATTGGGAGTTTTCCCCCTCCTTTGTCTTTTCTCTCCTTTGTTTTGCAGAGTCTTAGCGGGTGTTGCTGATTCTGCGGTTGCTGTTCGAGGCAAGGGAGTCGCGAGCTAGATCCCTACCTATCTCTGGAGAGTAGCTGTACCCCCCTTCAGTGGAGATCTATAGTACAGTCAGTAGATTAGTTACTTTATTTTTTCTCTTTTGAGAGACTGATGTATTGTGAGGATCTGACTTGTACTGAGAGCCCGTACACTGATGTATTATTTATTTCAGGATTACCTCCCTGTTGAGTTCTGTGTTTTTGTATTTGAGGATATTGTATGATTATCATTTATGGGAGATGGATATTGTATCATTATTTCCAGTTGTACAGATGATTGGTTTTAGTTTTACAGCACTTTTATTTTATAGCTCTGATATCTGTTTAGCTGTAGTCTCTTTTCTTGCAGGTAGGACGCTTCGCCTATGCGGGTTTTGTATAGGCGGCGGATCTGTTGGCGAGCCCGGGTCGCAGTTTCGACCCCGGGACGTGACACTGCATATGGCATATTGCAATCTTGTTGGTTTCGGCTGAGAGTCCCGATGCGATCAAGAAAGGGATGACGAACCTGAAGTTTGGTCAAGGTTTCAACTCGATCAAGAAGGGGGTTTGGACCTAAAGTTTGATCAATGGCCCAACTTGATCAAGAAAGGGGTCCCGGACCTGAAGTTTGATCGAGGTGGTCGGTTTCATACCGACAGCGTCACTGCACTTAAGTGCATCCATGGTCACCGTTGCGGGGTGCCTCATCCGAATGAGTAGCTAGGTTGGCGCATGTGTCGGGTCGTGTTGTGGTACAGTGCTTGAGTGTATCCATGAGCACCTAGTCGGTTTGGCCACTCACGGAAGATGCACTTATCCGGGTGAGTCGTCAGGGTATGACGAATGGATCGGGACGTGCAGTAGGTGACTTGCTTTGCCGGAGGTCGACGGACCTATGGCGGTTGTGGATTACCATGGTACAGGTTTGGCATTTGCATCGCATATAGTGGATAGGTAGTATTATGGCATTGTAGTAGTGGCATCTTTTTCTTATCTTGACAACTGTACTTTGTTTTACCGTTTCTCACATTACCTTATATCACCACTATATCTTTCTTTATACCTCTAGTATATTACTTTCTCCCTGTGAGCACAGCTTGTTTTCGTAGCGAGTTGTTCCCACTGGGAAACCTTCAATTTAATTTCTCATGTTCCCTGCTCCACAGGTGTTACGGTAGATGAGACGAGTGCGGGCGCGACGGGAGGTTTATGGCAGTTAGAGCTAGTGACTACCTGGTTCAGTTATTTATATTTTATTTAGTTTCATGGTTCAGTTAGTCGTGATTTCTGAGTTGGATATGGTTTCGTTATGTATTCACTTGCTCGGATTTTGGTGAGGACTATTTTATGATCATATCGTGATATGTGCTTTTAGATGGTTTTCTACCTCTCGTGATAGTCAGTTTTAAATCAAAATATTTTCGTGTAGGGAACGATTTTCAAAAGGATTTTCCTAAAATATTTGTTAAGTTGTGAATGCTTATTGTGATTGTTATCATTGACCGGTACGCCGGGCAGATATAGGGGAAACTCTATGTCTGTGGCGGTTTTGTACGATCCGAGGCTAAGCTGGGAAAAAAAAAAAGGATTTCCGCAAAACTCTGATTTTAAAAGAATAAAAGATTCCAGTGAGGGTATCAGAGAATGACAAATTGAGATGGTATCAGAGCGAAGGTGTAACAATTACAATAACATTCGGTTACTGACTTAACCATAGATTAGGTTGACCTTAGGAAGACCTTAGGCACGTGAGAGCACAAAGATTTGGAACTTGGTTCCGGCACTTGTCGAGTCTGTGTGACTTGAGGGTTATGGTTGTTGTATTTACCTTGTGGTTGTGCTACAGGAGATGGTGCGCACTCGTACCAGAGCTGGTGGTGGGGACGGTGACCTGGCAGACACTGGACGGCAAGACGATATGAGTCAGGCCTACATGCTCGAGGACCAGGTGGCGGCCCTTGCTGGACAGGTGATCTTGTTGGAGGGGTTGGTACGGCAGATAGTGCAACAACAGGTGCTACTGCCGCGGTTCATGTCCCATCTCCAGGGCATGGTATGGGTACGAGTCCGGCTCCCTTCGTGGAGGCACCACAAGGAAAGACTACGACCGCGGGTGCCACAGCAGTTACTGTTGTACAGCCGGGGTTATGACAGCAGTCACTCATATGGCTGTGACGTCTAAGTGTGTTCAGAACAACGGATAGTCTGTGAAGACACGTAACTTGTCTCGAGAAGCTCCATAGAGTAGTTGGAAGTCTAGGAGGGTTAGGTGATGGCTTAGGCGGGGTTCAGAAGTCGGTTTGTGAAACCGATGTTCCAAGTGTGTACGGTGCACTTCGGTGAGATATGGACGGGTTAGTCTGGCTTAGGTGTGTGCCGTGTCTCCAATGAGATGTTGGCAACGAATTGATCGTATTTCTCCTTCCTTTGATAAATACCTTGGCTGCAGACAACATATTGTCAAAGGTGGCACGAAATACTCTACTACCCTATATAGGGATATCAGATTGGGTCTGTGTATCTCCCTTACCATTCAATGTCTATGAGAAAAAGGAGGCTACATGGGAGCTAGAATCAGAAACGCGGGAGCGGTATCTAGATTTGGTTGCAATGGCAATACAGGCAAGTTTCGAGAACGAAACTTTTTGTAAGGAGGGGATAATGTAGAATCTGGTAAAATTTAATTGGGAAATTTAATTAAATTTAGATTCTAGGAATTTTTCATTTCGGCGTTAAAGTCGCGTTTCGACTAATGTGGTGAAACGAAGACAGAATCTGATAAAATAAAAATGTTACTTAAATGATTTGGCAATGCCGAATCTAATGGTGAAGTTAGTTTTTGGATTCACATATCGTAAGTATGCGATTAGAGAATTATCCGATCGATCGCTTGTCGGTAGAATTTTAAATTTAAGTTAAAATCCTAATATATTTTATGTGTGGATTTAAGAAAAAATCTAGGAGACAAGATTTTTTAGTGATAATTATCCATTAGAAGAATTCTAATTGAAATAGGATTAAGTTTAGGGGGTTTATCTATAATTATGCATATTTGAGACTTATAAATACGCATTAGAGATTAGGAATTTTCAAAAAAAATCAAATTTAGAGACTTCTAATCTTTTTCTAAGAGTTCTTACGATCTTCCCAGGCACTCCAAGCAACCCCGGCGAGTCTCCGACGAAAAATTTCGGCAATTTCTTCTTTCTCTTCTTTCTCTTTTTTCTTCCTCGTTTCTTAATTGATTTTCGATCTGTTTGATCGGAGAGATAGAGAGAGGGGTGAGAAAGGTTCTTGGCCAACTTCTAGTCGTCGAGGAGGGACCACGAGGGGTGCGAGGCTGCAACCAAGATACCCCAGCCTTGGGCCGTATGGATTGGGAGTCCTTGTGCTTGCGGTTTAGGAACCCAAGCCGCAAGAACTTCTTCACTCCACCTGCGGCTCTAGCAGCAAGGAGGGGTCGTGGAGAGGCTTCTTTTGGTAGAAAGTCTCGCGATGATCCAATTTAAGAAGGTCAAGATCAAAACTTGTTTCGATCAAGAAATACAAGAAACGGTTCATTTTTCGAAATCTTTCGTCCAACAATCTTCCGGATAGCAAGCACGAGTTCCGAAGCATCGTACACGATTATCTAACATTATTTGATAGATTAAAAGAGTCGCAAAATCGGTACGTTCTTGACCTTCTTGATTTCGGTGTTTTTGAGTCGAAAAGTTTTAGTTATTGGATTAGGTTGGTGTTTTGGAATTTAGGCGAAGGTATTTTTGCTAAGTTATCGTTGTTTAAGGTCAACGGACTATTTGTCCAAGATCTAGGTACTTTACGGAACCTAAAACGGATTCCGAAACAATTTCCAGTATATCACCGCCGAGCGGGAAATTCGCGTTTTGATAGAATCTTTTGGTTTTTAAGTTTTGGATACTTGGAGGCTATCCCAAAGTCTTGTTAGGCTGGAATTGATATTTTTCCGTAGAGTTGGTGACGGGAGTTAGACTTCGAAAATTTTCGTAGATTAAATCGGGTGTTTCTAGGAATCCTATAAGTTAGTTTTTGGTTCTTTTGGCTTCAAAATGCATCTAATTGTGCGTGGCTGTACCAATACTTGAAAATGAGTGTTCCGAGATAACAAATAAAAAGTTGGTGGGTTTTTGAGGTGTTTCGGTACGCTTTGGGGTAAAACCGTGTTACAGATTTTAAGTGTTGGTATATTTCGTGATTTGAATCGGAGTCTTGAAGTGGTCAGATCGTCAAATCAACAACTGAAGACTCGAAGATTCCCTAAAGAGATCAAGGTGATACTCAGGTATATTACTAATGTTTTCATGGTAATTAAAGTTTATTTATAGTCTTTGGAATTATTAATTAATTGAAACTGGGTTAGAAAAGGTTTTGGGAACTATGTTTATAACATCTAACTCAATGTAACTTTGAATTCCGATACTTGGTTGGATTCCTCAAAATCCTTGTTCACAAATATACATTTTTGTATGGAGTACCAGAATCTCCATTAGAGTTTCTCAAAACCCGACACAGGTATTTTATGAAAATGAATTGGGTACCGATACCTCACTTGTAGTACAGGTACACAATAGAAAATTTCTTTCTGTTGCATCATTGAGTACCGGTACGCCCCTTCGAGTACCGGTACGCAGTGCCATGTTTTTACTCTACTTCTAACTCGACTCTAATTGTGTTCCAAAAGTTATAAATAGATACTTAGGGTCTCTCTAATTGATATACCAACTCAGAAAACACCTGAGAGCCACCCTAGAGGCTACATTTTCGCTGTTCATCTTTTTCCACCAAAATAGCCTCTTAGGTCAATTCGATGGGTATTTGTCGAATTGATCTGAGCTTTGCTTAGAGATTTCATACTTGATTCTATGATGTTATTGTAAGCAAAGAATCACCATCAAAACGTATCAAATCTGCTTTGGCTGAGTGTGCGTCAAGGAGTTGACGTGGCGTCGTGGATTCGACGTGTTGAAGGCGTTACGTGGATTCGACGTGTTGAAGGAGTTTCGTGGATTCAAAACGTATTGCTGGTGGATTCGGGTGGCGTTCGTGGATTCGAACGTGTGCGTGGACCTGCAGTTGGTGAGCGCAAGATCCAGGAAGAATTAGAGAGGTTCGAGTCCGTGGAGTCGGTAATCACCTTGTTATCTAATTTCTTATTAGTGGATTGTTTTTGCGTATTGGTCCCGTGGGTTTATTTACTCCTAGTTGGAGTTTTTCCACGTAAATCTCAATGTACTGATTTTATTTTTCGCATTTATTTTATTGCATTAAGATTTGTGTTTGTGGCCATTATACCCATTCACCCCCCTTTAGGTATTTGATGAATCCTATTTAGATCCTAGGATTTCATAACTTACAAACCGGATCGTAAAACGTGAAAATCAAGCTTTCAGTGCGTGACTTTGGGTCACGCGATTTGCTGCGGTATAGTGGCTTTGTTTGCTGAGATTTAGGTGGTGGAAGGCCAAAAGTCATTGGTTGGTTACGTGACCGGTAGGGTATACCGGTGTTGGGGCCGAAAACGTCGGTCGTCGACCGGCCCCGTGGTTCGGTTGACCCTCTGAAATGTAATGCGCCACATGCCAATGGATCAAACGATCGGGCCGATAAGGGATCTGCTCGGCCGGGTTCTTCTCACTAAAACTCTCGCAACCGTTCAGCTTAGATTAGCTGAATCGGGATATGGAGATAGAGAGAGGCCGAGTCCGGCCTAAGTAGCCGACCCAGGTAATAGAGACAATACTTTGACACGGCTGATGAGCCGAATAGAACTTTGTATTGGTTGAAAAGGGGATACAAGAAGGAGGAAAGGAAAGAAATTACAAGCTTGCTCCTAGGAAATACGATAAATGCAGGTATAAAAGATATGAAAAGCAGGGGGGTGGTCCTGGTTTACGAGATTGCAAGACCTCTTCTTCTTCGATGGTTCGGGTATTTATATACTTCCGAACCATGTGTATAATCGCCAATTTGAATAATCAGCGTGATTTGGGGAGAGTTATCAGGAAATCCTCAACTACTTCCTTTTGAAACGATTCTCCTTAATAGGATAGTAGTCGTTTCCCATCTAGGTTCATCTCCTAATTGTTGCGCCGATGCATGATCCGCGGCGCTTTCCACTGTTGGGCGCCACTTGCCGTTCCGGAAGCTGTTACGAGCTTCGTGCCCAAATCTCACACTCTTTCCTTTCGAGGTCTTCCCATTTTCGGCTCGAGCCACCGAAGGTTGGCTCTGACTTTCGCCTTCTTCGTCACTTGACTGGAGCGGTCTGGTGGTCGTCTTCAGTCGAAATCGACCTTCGATGAGGCGGGGGATCTTCTTCGGTTGCTTTCTCCTATCGGCTGATGCCTTTAGCCGATGGCATATGTCGCGTGCTGCGTTCTCACGTGACTGAGATGGTCTTGGATCAGGACGCAGATCCTTCTTCGGTTGACTCACTCTCCCGCCGGCCGATATCTTTCAGCCGATGGTTGGCGCCACGTGTCACTCCCTCCTATGGCAGAAAAATCGGTCTCAACAATGCCCCATCGGCAATCGCCTGATATGCCGTTCAAGCGATTGTCAAAATTGAGTCGACTTCTGGCATAGATAACGCTGGCCAGCGATCATCCCTATATCTTGACAAGATATTTGCTCACTGCCCAAGGGATTCGCGAACAAGTGCCGATCTTTCTTGATTTTCGGCGAAACCGTCCTTCGTCGTTCTCTCTGTTAAACGCTGATATTTCTCAGGGCGACTGTTATTATCCCGCTCCTCTTTGTTGGCCTATAAAAGGGCTACTACTTTGCAGCTTTCTTTGTATCTTTTTCTTCCCTTATGACGATTCTCATGTCATTGCTACAACAATGCTCTGGTCGTAGCTTTTTCGTCCCTGAGAGTACTTTCGAGGCAGTCTCTCAATTTGGCCCTAGCGGCGCTTCAACGCCAGCCGGTAAAGTGTCTTTACTCCGTGGAGTTTCAAAGGGGTCTTCTTTTGGGAAGACTCTGGGGCATGATCGTCTGGTTTGGGATCTTACGCACGATGGTTCGGCCAGCTGTTGCCTCGGTCTCCAAGAGGGTGAGGATTTTGAGCTATCTGGCATTTGATTTTCCTTACCGAGGCGGCGCGCCATCACGCTTCGGTCAACTCTCCTTTGAGCTCGGTCTCCATCGTCCCGCGAGAGAACATCGTGCCTGGTGCAAATCTGTCGTGGGAGCTCAAGGGGTTCGAGACCTGTCGACTTCCTGGTGATCAGGTGTCCCGATTTCCATAAGGCAGTGCTTGATCTTCCGCCTTTGGGTTCTCCTTCCTCGGCTTGATGATGGTTCTGTGTTTCGACCTCCAACCTTCCTCGCCGACCACGACTTTTCCTTTTCTGAAACACTTCTGTATTTGCTTTTTCTTGGCTCTCAAATGTATCGGCTCCTTAAATATGAAGCGTTTGTATTTTTGCTCCGAATTTGGCAAACCGATATTTGCTACTGTTTCAACTTTTTTGATCGGTTGACTGCTTTCCGATCCGTTGTCATGTGAGCTCTAAAGGCTCTGGTAGGCCCGCGTATAGTCGAGCGCTTTTAGCCGAATCTCGCGCGTTATACTCGGTGCTTCCAATTAACCAGGGCGCCTTGTCTTCTGATCACGACTTTTTCCCTCGGCTTTCACGGTTGGGTTTTCGGCCCATGATAAAATAGCCGATTTTGCTTCTTCGCCGACTCCTTGTGCCTGTTCTCTTCCGGAGGCCCTTTATGTGGCCTCACCGAGGAGCTTCATTGGTGCTCCCTCTCAGTCACCCGGACAAAGGAGATCTCGTCCAGATCTTTATTGACCGAACTGTTTTCGGTCTTCGCCTTCTTTTCTTCGGCCTCTATTTCGGCCAAAGATGGGGTTGGGACGTCTTCATCGTCCTTTGGTGGCCACCTCTCACGTCTGGCCACCTTCTCGAAATCCCGCTTGGCAACCCCTCAGCTTCCTGCCAATCCTCTGGCGCTTTTTGGTTGCGCCCCACTGCGGCCTCCAGGGCCTTTAAGCGGGTGTCCAGCTCCAACCGGACAGCCTCATCTGACAGCTGGATCACCTGTAATACAACAATTTTTTTTGAATTTCAAAATTTTATGGAATTTCAGTTTTTGGAATGATAGTAGTTTCTTCCGAAATTTAAAGAGGGTATTGTTGTTAGCTTTTTGAGGATTCATTCCTCGGAGTGACTTTCATCGGGTTATTAGTGAAATGTGGTTTAAGGGAATGGTCAAATCCGTTTTTAAATTCGAGGTGCGGGTTGCATTGGAAAACGTGAAAAATAGAATTTTGACCGGTAGACGGGTTCTCCCCGTTAAATGGTTGAGCTGATTTTTGAGTGATATCTTCGAATGGGAAGGTTGTCACTCTATCGGCATTGTCAAACGGAGAACAACGGTGCGATCGGATCTCAAATCCGACTTACGGATCTTCCGGAAATGCATTTTTACCGTAACGGGTCCGACAGAAAGTTTCGGGTATTTTCGGTACCCGTTAAGGTGTGTCAGTGCATCGGAAGGCGTGAAATTTGATGATAAGTGTTTGGCATGCTTTTCGAGGTTTTGGAATCCATGGTACGATTTCTTTCGAGGAAAAAGAGAAGACCTTTATCCTGGGGAGACTTTTTGAATTTATTTGTTTTTTTAAGTGAGGGAGGTCCACAAGGGGATAAGGGTTAGGACTTGGGTAAATCCTAATTAATCCCTAATCCATCTTCTTCCTCCCTTGTGACATGAAACAAATAAAGAGAAGCCCTAGTTTTTCCCCTCCCTTCTCTAACGTCGTCCTCATCGGAACCGTGGAGGCTAGATCTGGGCGCCGCCGCCCTGCTGCCAGTGCGCCGCCGCCGCCCTGCAGCACGCGCACCCCGCGCACTCTGCAGTCGACGCACCCTGCTACCGCGGCGCCTGCAGCCTGCAGCCGCGCACTTTGCAGCCTGTAGCCGCCCCGCCCTGCTGCTGCCGCACCCGCACGTCCTGCAGCCCGCAGCCGCGCGCCCACGCCCTGCAGTTTGCGCCACCCCTGCAGCAATGCCGCGCGCGCCCCTACAGCCTGCGCCGCGCACCCTTGCTGCCTGCGCCGCCGCTCGTGTAGTCTGCGCCGTGCCGCTGCCCTCCTGGCGTAGCACGATGTAGTCTTGCTTGACGGTGCAGTCTTGCTTGACGGAGTCGGTCCGCTTAACGGAGTTGGTCTTGCTTGACAGTGCAGTCTTGCTTGACGGAGTCGGTCCGCTTGACGGAGTTGAATCCGCTTGACGGAGTTGGTCTCGCTTGACGGAATTGGTTACGGAGGTGGACGTTCGTGGGTCCGCTTAGCCGTTTTTCGTCGCGGTCGTCGTCGTAGTGACGGTAGAGGCTCGGTTTGCCGTCCGACGATCCGTTTTTCATCAGGTCACCGTCAGGGACCGGCGGACCGCATTGGAGGACGTTTTTTTGCGACCAAAGGGGTTTTGACCAGGGATTGAAGTGCCGCCCGTGCCGGGCGGCACGGGCGGCACGTACCGTGCCCCTCAATGAGGGGCACGGTACAGGGGGGGTCTCGCACCCCCCCCGTCTCGAGCGGTACCCACAGGGTATCGCTCGAGACGGAGCGATACCCTGTGGGGTATCGCAGGCCGTGCCGGCCCGTGCCGGCCGGCACGGCCCCGTTTTCTTTTTTTTTTTTTTTTTTTTTTTTTTTTTTTTTTTTTTTTTCTTTATATTGTTTCCTGTTTTTTCTTTATAATTATATATGCATAGTAATTATATTAGGGTTTTTCCTTAGCGGATCGGATCCATACCCCCCGTCCGATGTCAGTGGTGGGCTTCGGGCTCGGGCCTAGCGGCCCGAGCCCTTCGCTTCCACCACAAACATCCATAAAATTTCGAAGTCGCACCGCGAAACCGTCGGCGAACTTGAATCATAATATCGAAGCGATTCTGATTTTGAGTCACAACTAACAAGTATGTTAATTGGTGAGTGTAGTAAGCTATATATAGTCAATATTCATAATTTTTATTCTCTATGAGATATAGTTATTTCTATTCTTTATGAGATATAGTTATTTCTATTTAAAATTTATTTATTATATTGTTATTTCTATTCTCTATGAGATATAGTTGTACTTTATATATTAAAAACAATTATCAGTATGTCAATTGGTAAGTGTAGTAAGCTATATATAGTCAATATTCATAATTTTTTGACTAAACAGTTCAAAACAATATTATAAGAGCTTATTGGGAACAAAAAAACAAAAAAAAGCCGTGCCAGAGCGTGCCACTGGGAGGTCATGCGTATCCATCGGCACGCAAGCGTGCCACGTGTCGGCACGGGGGCGTGCCGGTACCGTACCGTGCCAGGCGGCGAGCGGCACGCCCCCGTGCCACGGCACTTCGAACCTTGGTTTTGACGCGAGGGTTCGTCGGTTCGGTGTTCCAAGACAGCGGTATATCATTTTTTGTTTGGGGACTTTCCGAATAATTCCGGTGGATTCCGAGTGTCGGTTTAAGGAACCGATCTTTCCAATAAGGTGGAATAAAGAGGTGGATGATCTCAGATTGTTGAGTCTAGTTTTGACTCGGTGGACCTTTTGCAGGTTCGGTCTTTGTTCGGGAGCATCGCGTGAGTGGATGGTTTGCCGATTCAGGTGGGTACGCCCTTGAAACTCTTTTGTCACATGTTTTGATATTTATGCGTGATTCTTTACATGGGAAATTATTTCGAGTGTTATTCTATGTGTATTGACCTCCTGATGAACGAATGTCGCAGTAAAAGATTTTGTGGATGGCTTGTCCTTATCCGAATAACGGTATAGTTGTTCAGGGCATATTTTGACTGTTTCAGTGGTTGGTGCGACTATTGGAAAATCGGGAGGGGGTTCCGGTAAATTGGAACAAAGGGAATTTTGGCAGTGATCGGGACCACTAATTTGTCGGTTAACGTAAAATTAGGATTTTTGCTATTTGTGGACCTTGGATAGGTCGGGGTGATTTGCAGGTGTTCGTTAAGGAGCCGGGGGCTCAGATTGACTGTCTGGTGGAGGTGAGTATCCTGATCCAGAGTCGGGAACACTGGCAAATCGGTAACATTCGACCTTGCTCTTCTTTATTATTGTTTCCTTATGACTGATGTGTGTTCAGTAGGGTGGTTGTCAGTCACGGCTATTGTGACGACATAGTATACTATTATTTATCTTTCTCTACCGAAAGAGGTGCACTAAACACAGACTTTGTGTGGCTTACCCGTCTATTGGGCGGCATAAGCGGTAAAAGTATACCTTTCGGTAATTTAAGAATACATGTCATATTGTAATAGGACAAAGGACATTTTTGGGTTAGTACTATATTTGACCTGTGGGTTGGTTTCTTTTATACATCACTTGGGCGACTTTTGTCGCGGAGAGAGTACTTGTTTTGGTTATGTGATCGTCATGCTCATGGCGCTTTTCACGCACACCAGCGGTTTGGCCACCACATGGGTGTACTTTTCCGGAGAGGTGGTCTGATGGACACGTGATCCCTACGAGACTATTGCGTGAGGGGACCCCTTGCGGTTATTGCAGTTTCGCGACTATTGCGATTGGGGTTGTTTGCGCCGGCTTATTGAGCGGGATTATGACAGTGCCTGAGGTTTGTGGACCGACATGGCGGTATGGCGGAGGACAGTGCCTGAGGTCAGTGGACCGACATGGCGGTATGTTGGATGACAGTGATGTGGTATTACTTATGGGACATTTTTGGTAGAAGTTCGATTTGGTGCTCTTTTACTACTATAGTACTTTGCTTGCGCTATATTATAGTTGTTATTCTTTATCTTATCATAGTCTATGTCACTAACTCCCACTGTGTGACAGGTTTGGTCGGGGGTGGGGATCAAGACGATGGTGAGAATGCTACCTAGTGAGAAATAGATTTTTTTCAGTCAGGTTATTCTTCTTCTTTCTTTTCTAATTGGTTATTTCTATTATGGTCGGTCTTATGCATATAGATATGGATATTGTGGATGGTGTGGATGTTGAGACGGTCTTGTATTTGTTCGATACGCGTTTTCTTGGGAACTATGTTTTTGGTTTATGTTTTTATGGATGCATCGTGTGGACGCGGGCTTTTAAAATGATAAAAGAATTTGCGAAAACGGTTTTAGAAAATTGAGTGTTGTGTGGGCACTGTTTTTAAACCTTATGAATTTATCCTTTCCAACTTATTGATGCGCCGAGTGTGCGCCGTTTTATGAAAATAAAATATTGATATTTTCAAAGTTCGTACTCGGTTAATTTGTAAACCAAATGGTGAATGTGGCTAATGTGTATTGTTTGAATATGTATATTGTACATGGGGACGCCGTACATATACAGGGGAGACTCTGTCCGATTATGCAAAGAGATCTTGTATGTGTGGCGAGTCTGTGCACGTGCCAGAGCGGGAGATCTTTAAAAAAAAAAATGGTTCCAAAATTCGGCTGTTTCCGCTTTATAATTGCTCCCGGGGCGTGACATCACCACCGATTGAGGTATTAGTGTCTTCTTTTGAGACGGCATAATAGTTTCCTCCGCCTTATGGTCGTGGCGCATCGGGGCACTGGGGTGCGGATGCACGGGCCGTTCCCGCCTCAAGTTCGGCCGCGGCTATTGACACCATTGTTCCCGGCGTCGGCCCCCAATCTCTGCATTCGACGCTTCTGCGTCTTCGTCCTGGCCGGCCCCCGCCAACGAGCCGGTCCTTTAGACGTGAACCACTGTTCGACCGGCATATCTGCCGGTGGGTCCATCTTCCTTAGGTGGCCCTGAGGATCTCCCGTCTTTGCGACGGTTTGGGCCATGGTTGGATTCTAAGCTCCTGGGCTAGTTGATGCCCATGGTCTCTATCTCTCCCTTCGTGAGCCAAGGAAAATCCGCATCGGGAGTCGAAAGGGCTACTCCTGCCCCCGGCATCCCTTGGTGGTGCGGACGTGACATCGGCCCCCTCCACGGGTGGTTAGCTGAGTCCCTCTGTGCCCTCAGCGGTCCGCACTTCTGGTAGGGCCCAACCTTTGCTGAGTGTCGCGAGGACCCATGCGCTGGCACTCCTCCGGCTTGTTGGTAGAAGGGTCTTTGGGGTGCCCCCTGGACCCGGCTTTCGTTATAGCCGCGGTGGGTACCCTGTTGATGTTGTGGGGCCCGTGGCCCCTCATGGCCGACTAAGGTCATCATTAGCCTGTCATAGCCGTAGAGCTCTAGCAAAACCCTCCGGATGGGACAGTCGTGTTTTCCCTTCTCGCTCTCTTCCTCGGAGGGCTGCCTGTTGGACCCTTTAGCCGAACTAGGGTTCGGCCGATCGTCAGGGTGGCCCGCACCTCCATCACGATTGAGAGAGGTGAACCATTCCTTTGCTTCCTCGGTACGTCGAGGAGAAGAGCGTCGCAGTCTTCTTTGGTCATTTCGGTTTTGCAGCGGATGCAAAGCCGAAACATGCCTCGAGTCCATTCCCTCTTCGCTGGGGACTCGGGCCGCTGGATCGGCTCCTTTCCTATGGCGCCGACCATGTTCACGTGCGCGGGGTGCGGAGACCTTTGCATCGGTCGCATCGCTGGCTTGGTTTATGGGCAAGCGGTGTTGTGGATGACTTCCTCCCTATGGGCTTGTACTTCGGCGAGCCCCACGGGAGGTGCTGGGACCGCCGGTTGCGCCAGTGGAGGTGGCGGCCTGTATTGGCCAGCCTGTTGTTGAAGCGGTCCTTGAGGGAGGACCTGCCCATCATTCCTGCCCCAGGCTCTTTCGGCGAGCTCGGCCCGAGGCACCGGAGCCGCCGGCTATGCTGGTGGAGGTGACGGCCCGTAATGGCCGGTTTGATACTGAACCGATCCCTGCGGGACCAGCCTTCCTGCCCCCAGCCTGCAGCTAGATAAACGGCTGCAGGGGAGGCAAGGAATCCCCCAATAGTTCTCTTGATGATGGCCGATGTTCTGCCCTATCGGCCAAGTCCCCGCCTGGTACGGGGTTATTTGCAGCTATACTGCCCCGAGCGACTGTGCCGCTTGATAAGTAGCCGCCAGTGGTGCAAATTGTGGTTGCACCGTCGGCATCGCCGGCGCCATAGTGATTGATTGCGTCGGCAATTGCTAGAGTGCTGCGGAGATATACCCCCCACAATATGGCTCACGTTGGGCAAAAAAATGCCCGAGCTGACAGATGTTTTTAGGCCGTGGCGGCGGCCAACGCCGCGTCTAGGTGCGTGCCGCGCGCCTGGTTGTCTTTCTTGAGACGAATTTGTGCCCTCTCGAAAGAATCTAGCGCTTGGGTCATTTGCCTAAACGCCTCTGCTAGGCTCGGCTCCCTTTGAACCGACCGTCCACAGATACTAACTACTATTCGCATACATCTTCCAGTAGGATTAAGGCAGTTTACCTGAGCGTCCCACCGGGCGTGCCAAAAGATTGTTGGGGCCGAAAAACGTCGGTCGTCGACCGGCCCCGTGGTTCGGTTGACCCTCTGAATGTGATGCGCCGCGTGCCAATGGATCAAGCGATCGAGCCGAGAAGGGATCTGCTCGGCCGGGTTCTTCTCAGTAAAACTCTCGCGACCGTCCGGCTTAAATTAACCGAATCGGGATATGGAGATAGAGAGAGGCTGAGTCCGGCCTAGAGTAGCCGACCTAGGTAATAGAGACAATAATTTGACACGGCTGATGAGCCGATTAGAACTTTGTATTGATTGAAAATGAGATACAAGGAGGAGGAAAGGGAAGAAATTACAAGTAAGCCTACTCCTAGGAAATGTGGTAAATGCAGATATAAAAGATATGAAAAGCAGGGTGGTGGTCCTGACTTACAAGGTTGCAGGACCTCTTCTTCTTCGATGGTTCGAATATTTATACACTCCCGAACCATGTGTATAATCGCCGATTTGAATAGTCGACATGATTTGAAGAGAGTAATCGGGAAATCCTCAACTACTTCCTTTTGAAACGATCCTCCTTAATAGGATAGTAGTCGTTTCCCGTCTAGATTCATCCCCTAATTGTTGCGCCGAGGCGTGATCCGCGGCGCTTTCCACTGTTGGGCACCACTTGCCGTTCCGAAAGCTTTTACGAGATTCGCGCCCAAATCTCACACTCTTTCCTTTCGAGGTCTTCCCTTTTTCGGCTCGAGCCACCAAAGGCTGGCTCCGACTTTCGCCTTCTTCGTCGCTTGACTGGATCGGTCTAGTAGTCGTCTTCAGTCGAAGTCGACCTTGGATGAGGCGGGGGATCTTATTAGGTTGCTTTCTCCTATTGGCTTATGACTTTAGCCGATGGCATATGTCGCATGCTGCGTTCTCACGCGACTGAGATTGTCTGGTTCAGGACGCGGATCCTTCTTCAATTGACTCACTCTCCCGTCGGCCATTGTCTTTCAGCCGATGGTTGACGCCACGTGTCACTCCCTCCTGTGGCAGAAAAATTTGGTTTCAACAACCGGGAACCAAATCAGCAAAATCTGGAGTTCCGATTTTCCCGTTTTGAGACACAGTTGGCGCGGTAGTTCAAATAACTTTAGATTGTATATTTGGGACAGTGGTTGAGGTATTGGAGTATTGGACTTGTTGTAAGTTCAGGCGTGGACAGGGAGCATGGTCAACAAAAGATTTAATAGTTTGAAAACTTGATCTATTGAGGTGGGTACTCCTTACTACAGTGGGTGAGCGTGTATCATCTTCCTTTTCTTACATATGCTGGTTTTATTCTCTCTAATCTCTATTGTGGATATTTCATGCTGGTAGTTGGTGTGTCATATCATCTCTTATTTCTTTTATTTTTCTTATACCAGTTCTATTCTCTCTATTCATATATTCGTCTTGCATATAGATAGGCTTGTTTGACGTATATGGTGGTTATTATTTATTTGAGCATATTGGATCTTTGGTCCGGGTGGTTTTGCATATGGCATATTGCATTCTTATTAGATTCAGCCGAGGGTCCCGATGCAATCAAGAAAGGGGTCATGGACTTGAAGTTTGGTCGATATTTCAACTCGATAAAGAAGGGGGTCATGGACCTGAAGTTTGATCAAGGGCCCAACTCGATCAAGAAGGGGGTCCGGGACCCCCTTCTTGATCAAGGTGGTCGGTTTCATACCGACGGCGTCACCGCACTTGAGTGTATCCATGGTCACCGTCGCGGGGTGCCTCATCCGAATGAGCAGCTAGGTTGGCGCATAGGTCAAGTCGTGTTGTGCTACAATGCTTGAGTGTATCCATGAGCACCTAGTCTGTTTGGCCACCAACGGGAGGTGAACTTATCCGGGTGGGTCGTCAGGGTATGGCGCATGGATCAGGTCGTGCAGTAGATGACATGCTTTGCCGGAGTTGATGGGCCGATGGCGGTTGTGGATTACCATGGTATAGGTTTGGCATTTGCATGGCATACAGTAAACAGGTGGTATTATGGCATTGTAGTAGAGGCATCTTTTTCTTATTTTGACTACTATGCTTTGCTTTACTGTTTCTCACATTACCTTATATCACCACTATGTCTTTCTTTATAGCTATAGTATATTACTTTATTCTGGTGAGTACGGCTTGTCTTCGTGGCAGGTTGTTCCCACTGGAAAACCTTCGATTTGGCTTCTCATGTTCCCTGCTCCACAGGTGTTATAGTCGGTGAGAATGGTACGGACGCGGCGTGAGGTCTACTATAAAGTGTGAAAATATTCTCAGTTCAATAAGCAAAATCTATCAGTTGTAAAAAAAAGCCTCTATTTCAACAGAAGGAAGCATGCGGCTGATTATAAAAATACTTTTAGAGAACAGAATATAAAAGGAGCTGACTATTTTACCAACTGGAAACTTTCCGAGAATGGCCTATATTTTCTATTTAGAATGGTAAAACTGTCTGTACTAAGAAATAACAGGCCTATTGGAAAATTATGAAATGATCAAAAATTGTCAACTAGCAGGCATTTTACATCACTGTAGGTGGCAAGTTTTGTCATTCCAATACCCAACATCAATAAGATGCTCATGAAGAGATGAAATTCCTAATTAATAAGAATCAGTAAACTCCTTACATCATTTTTACTTGAGTTGCATGGTGATAACATTGTCATTTTGAATAGAAATGTTGACCACTTGTAGAACATAACAAATCAGTGAAAGGAGTACCCTAAAGGTTTTTATTGCTTACATAACCCTACTGATATGCAAAATTGCAAAAATGCTCCTGCACTACTGCTGATTGTACGCATACAAATCAGTGAAACGATTACTCCTTGGACCTGAGGCACCATAGTTGCTTCACGTATAGGTCATTGCCTTTGGTAATCACACTTAGGCTCTAGTCAGGGATTTATATTTGGCACTGATTTGTTTTAGAGGTTTATATGGGAAAGCATCTATGTGTGTAATAAAAAATCCGACACCTTCAATGATAAGGGAGAACGTCCTATACAGTCTGTCAGACTCGACCAAAATACTCAAGGTTAGAGTAAATGGTATGTGGAAAGGGTTTCTAACTATATTATCGTATTGAGTCAACTTTAAATATTCTAATCATATAATTGAATGATAAAGTTTAGTAAGTAACCATGGCCTTCCTTCGATCTAACAATGATCGGCAGGATTTCTACTCCTGTAGGACATTTGGTATCAGAAGTTGCTCAGAAACGCCTTCGGCGTATGGCGTACCAGTAGCTCAATACAAAATCCAGTTTTCGTAGCTTCGGGTTCTAAAGAACTTAAGAGTACCGGTACTCACAATTTTAGTTCCAGTATTTAAAATTCAAAATTACCAAATTTTTGACTTTTTACCGTGGTATCAACTAGGAATATGACTTCAAATAATCCAACAATGAGTTGGGGGTGGAATATACTATACTAATAAATATTTCTATTTGCACTCCTAATCTACTACCCAATGCTCACATGCTCCTAGGGTAAACAATTAATAAAGATGCGCATACAAACAGGGTATTATGTTATGCTATTGATTATGGACATAGGGTCTAAAATTTGATATCACAGCAGAATATCACTTGTAAGTTCTAGGAATTGCATGAAAAGAAGAGAAGATGTTACCAGGGACGGAGTAATTGTACTCAGGCGTGGCGAAGAGGATGCAGTCTGCATCGCGAATCTTCCGGCGGAAGGCCTCCACGGCCGGAGGGAACGTGCCGCCAGCCTCGAGATCGGTGTTGATAAAGGGAAGGTGCTCGGCGTCGATGTGCTCCACCCGCATCCCGGAGATGAATTCATCGCAGAGCTCAGTGGCTTCACAAGGAATGGGAGAAGAGAAAGGAAAGGTAAAAACGTATGAGATATACCTAGGCTTATAGAAGTATCCCAGATCAAATCAGGCATTTTGTTCAAATTTTATAACAGAAAACCCACCGAATTACTCAAATAGAAATTATATAAAATAAAAATTAGGCACCTATTTAAAAATGAAATAGTCGGATTAAAGCGAAACAAATCTAATATTATTTCTGCCGAAATGAAATAGTCGGATTAAAACGGAACAAATTTAATATTAGTTCTGCCGAAAGGAAATAAACAAGCAAGATTGTATTATTAGATGGATAGAAAGAGAGAGATTCGTACCACAGCGGATAAGGCCGCGGTTAAAGGAAGCTTTGCGGAGGGAGCCGCAGAGCGCGGCGACTATGATTGTGGGGGTGGTGGAATTGGAGCTGGCGGCTGATGCTGGAACTACCATTCTGTCTTCTTTTTCTTTTCGCTCCATTCCATTAAACGGCTTCAGCTGCGCCTTATGCGGATCATAACAGCACCAATAATTGCATAACACTTCAAAGCTAAATTACACAAGAGGTAGATAGAAATGGAAGGAGAACCCCGAACATCAACACGCAACTTTTTTTTATTTTTCTTTTAAGAGCTTTTTAGGGTAAATTTCCATTAGCTTTCTCGGTTGGTAATATTTGTTACTTTATTATTTTATAGTTCAAAAAACATTATTTTACTGTTCTAGTGTTTGTTATTATTTTATGATGAATAAGTGTTTTTTTTTAATATAATGATAAAATAATAGAACTTACACATCATTGGGTGACGAAGTATAAATTATATATTAAGTAAAATTACATATCATTGGGTGACTAAGTATAAATTATATATTAGTAGAAGAGTTCAGGCTGTTGGATTATATAAAACCATATTCCGAATCGATATTACGGTATTTAACTCCGCGATGGATTGAATATGTTGAATTTGATCCTAATTTGATTCAATCTTATTCCTAAAGATTATATATTATTTAAAAATATTTTAAACAAAATTCTTAAAAGGAGATCGACGACTAAAAGTGAATCGGAGACTCGGATGGACAGTGGAGATCGTTTTCTATTAGAATTAGATTTTTAGAGTTATATTAATTCTTGTGATTCATCTTTTATTTTTTTTTTAGTTTTCATTAAAAAAAATTCTAATTAAGAGAAAAAACGTGGAGAGCCTCCGTGAGAGAGTTTTTTGTAATCTAATTTTACTTTTTATACTTTTGTGTCGTGGGTTAATCGAATAACGCATTGAGGTGGTGTTGCCCGTGGACGTAAGTCGACATATTGTTGGTCGAACTACGTAAATCTTGTGTTCTTGTATTTTCTTATTCGTTTTATTTGCTTAGTTATTCTCGTGCTTATTTTCTACGATCGTTCTCGTTTAGTTTCATCTACAAAAGATCATGTTTCCGCTGCGCTCGTGTGTTGTGTGGGTTGAGGTGTGCTCCGTAATCCCATGGCTGGTTCCCCCTTCAATTGGTATTAGAGCGTTTGGTTCTTCGTAGTTCGTTGGCGGTGAAACGATAGTGGGAAAAGTTTCAGCGACGAAGTATGAGATTTCTCGATTTGATAGAGCGAACTTTGCGTTGTGGAAACTGAAGATGCAAGCAGTTTTGATTAAAGATGCTTGTGAGATCGCCCTGCAAGGAAACAAGAATAAGCCGAAAGAAATGACGGATAAAAAATTTGAAGAGAAAGACAAGATGTCTTTGGCAAACCTATATTTGGCACTGGATGATTCGGTGTTATTCAATGTGGAGACCGAAACTACCGCAAAAGTAATTTGGGATAAATTGAAAAATCTCTATGAAGGAAAGCCATTGATGAACAAAATCTTCTTAAGACGACAATTGTACAACCTGACGATGAAGGATGGGGCACCGGTACAAGAACATCTAAGTACATTCAACTCTATCGTGAGCAAACTCGCTGCCCTAGACGTGAGAATCAATGAAAAAGAAAAGGCAAGTATTTTACCTTGCTTGATGCCGAAAACTTGGGATAATTTGATTTTGAACTTGAGCCATGTTGAAACCCTTAAGATGGAGTCGGTTGTTGCATCATTACTAACCGAGGAGATGAGACGGAAGTCTATCCAAAAAAGTTCTTCGGGGGAGGCTATGATAGCACGGGGAAGAGCTTTCGAGAGGGAGTATGGTGATCGACGAAAGTCGAGATCAAAATTCAAAGGCAAAAAGAAAGTAAAATGTTAGAATTGTGGAAAGTTGGGGCACGTGAAGAAAGATTGTCAGGTTAAAGGAGTTGATAGTAAATCCGATTCAAACTATTTTCAAGGTAATATAGCCGAAGCGGATGCTAAGTTGGCTAGTTCGGAGGACGGAGATGCATTAGTCACATTGAATAGATCTGAGCTTATTTATCATTGGATCTTGGATTCGGGGGCGTCATTCCACACGACTCCCTATAGGGAGTGGTTTCATTCTTATAAGTCACGGGATGGTGGAGTTATCTATTTGGGTGATAATACGGCATGTCCGGTGGTTGCAGTGGGAGACGTTTGGATCAAGATGTTTGATGGTGTTATTCGGACGGTTTCTAATGTTCGATATGTTCCTGCACTTCGGAAAAAATTTCTATCACTTACAAATTTTTGCAAACAAGGGTTTAAATTCATCAACGAGAAAGATCACTTGAAGGTATGTCAAGATTGTTTTGTGTTGATGAAAGGAGAGCAAGTAGGTGGTCTTTATAGATTAGTGGGCGAGACTCAAATAGGAGAAGCGGTTGTTGCAAGTGCAAAGGTGGAGTCTTCAACGGTGTGGCATCGCCGTTTAGGACACATGAGCGAGCGCGGATTGCAGGTATTATCCAACCGTGAACTTCTTTCAGGTTATAAGTCCGCGTCATTAGATTTTTGTGAAGATTGCATCTATAGGAAGCAATGATGGTTGTTTTTTTCTCTATTACATCAAAGAAGTAAGAAGCATCTCGAGTTGAGTCATTCGGATACTTGGGAGTTGCCCGATACTTCGTTGGGCGGATGTTCTTACTTCATTTCATTCATTGATGATTACTCTCGGAAGGCTTGGGTGTATATTCTAAAGCGAAAGTCCGATGTGTTTGAGACTTTTAAGAAATTCAAAACTCTTGTGGAGAATGAAAAGAATTTAAAAATTAAGTGCCTACGTTCTGATAATGGATGTGAGTATTGTTTAAGAGACTTTTATGAGTTTTGTAATGAGTATGGAATTAAGCGGCATCTCACGGTACCCGGTACACTGCAATAAAATGGTGTAGCAGAGAGATTAAATAGAACACTCATGGAGAGGGCCCGTAGCATGTTGAGTACCTCAAAACTTGACAAGAGATTTTGGATGGAAGCCGTGAGCACGACTTGTTATTTGATTAATCGAGCGCCGACAAAATCACTTGGTTTGGAAATTCCTAAAGAAGTCTAGAGTGGCAAGTCCGTTGATTACTCCTATCTTCGTATCTTTGGATGTGATGCTTATGCGTGGATACCGAAGGAGAGGCCAAAATTAGATAAGAACTCTCGGAGGTGTATATTTCTTAGCTATGCGAAAGGTGTAAAGGGGTATCGATTGTGGGACCCTAGTACCCACAAAATAGTCATAAGTCATGACGTTGTCTTCAATGAAGGGTCCTTTCAAGGCACCAAGGAAAAGCAAGATGATGATACTATGATTCCAATTGAGCTTTTTGAAGCGCGTGATGAGGTGCAAGTTGAGCAAGCACAGCAGGACGATGAAGTGGTTGATGATGAACCAAACTTGGAATCTCCGCAATCATCCGAAGATACAAATTCACCGGTAGAGTCCCCATCGGATTCCAGGCGTCCTAGGAGGGTCATTAGACCTCCTGCAAGGTATAATGACTATAACACTTCATTTATTCCTTCTGCTAACTATGTTAGTGCATATGTTGCTTTGGCAGAGGAAGATGAGCCGACTTCGTATAAGGAGGCTTGTAAGTCGACCAATGCTGGGAAGTGGCAATGTGCGATGGAGGAGGAGATGGAGTCAATTCGGAAGAACGGGACTTGGGAACTAGTTGATTTGCCGAAGGGAAGGAACACGATTGGATGTCAGTGGGTGTTTAAGGTAAAGAACGATACAGATGGAAATGTGGAGAGGTTGAAGGCAAGATTGGTGGTAAAGGGATATGCTCAGAAGGCGAGAATCGACTTCGCTGAGATCTTCTTACCAGTGGTTCGTCTTACCACTATTCGGGTTATTTTGGCGATCGTAGTGGTCATGGATTTGAAGCTTGAGCAGATGGATGTAAAAACATCATTCTTGCATGGTGACCTGGAGAAGAAGATATATATGTCGCAACCAGAAGGCTTTGTCGAAAAAGGCAAGGAGTATTTGGTTTATCGGTTGAACAAATCGTTGTACGGCTTGAAACAGACGCCAAGGTATTGGTACAAGTGATTTGATTCCTTCATTATGAGTTTAGGTTTTGATAGGCTTGAAGCGGATCATTGTGCATATTTCTGCGATTATAATTTCGGGAGCTTCTGTATTTTGTTATTATATGTCGACAATATGGTGGTCGCCGGAAATAACAAGCGTCGGATATCTATCTTGAAGACTCAGCTAGCCTGTGAGTTCGATATGAAGGACTTAGGAACTATGAATCAAATACTCGGGATGAAGATACTACGAGAGAGAAAGAATAGGAAAGTTTGGCTTTCACATAAGAGTTATGTGGAGAAGGTTCTGTGGCGTTTCAATATGCAGAACGCAAAGCTAGTTCCTACCTCATTTCCTATTCATTTAAAATTGTCGACAGAGCAATCACCGGGTACGGAAGCAGAAAAGGCCGACATGACTCGAGTACCATAATAGTGTGCACGAGACCCGACATAGCTCAAGCAGTGGGAGCAGTGAGTCGGTATATGGCGAATCCAGATTGTGAACATTGGAATGCAATGAAGTGGTTTCTCAGATATTTGAGAGGCACTACGGATTTCTCACTCTATTATAGTTTTGCGGGTTTGGAGTGCGTCGGATATGTTAAGAATTTTGTATTGGCGTATTTCGTGAAGTCTTGTTTGAGTCTTGAAAATTAAAGTTGAAAACTTGAAGAACAAAGACATCAATCTCAAGAAGAATGAATCCATAATAATCAGGTACGTTTAATTAACTATTTGTGGTGATTTGAATTCATTTTAATAGATTAGAAACACTTGGAATATTTTCTATGGCTTAAAAATAAAAAATTGGACATTTTGAGTGTTTAGGATCTGGACTAGACAGATCAAGTCCGGACCCCGAATATGGTTTAGTTCATGCGAATTTTCAGTCCGGATCAGCCAGATTTCAGTCCAGACCCCGAACATTGATTTTCTTATATCGCATGAATCAGTTCGGATCAGACCCATTCCAGTCCGGACCCCGAACCATTATTTCTGAAATTTTAACGACAGTCCGAATCGTTGTAAATCTAGTCCGGACTGCAATGCGGGAAAATTCTGTTTTAGACAGTTTTTTATTCTTATCTCATTCCAAACTTTTCTAACTTATAAATAAACCCTAGAGATATTATTTTAGGATATCGAAAAAATATAGAAGAAAAGGAAAACACGTTATATCTGAGATTTCTTCTTTCGATCTCTTGATCGTCTTTTGATCAAGAAAATCAATTTGATTCTTAATGTTTTTCAACTCTTTATTCTTTTGCAAGAATCAAATTGATGAATACTTAGACGATGCTTTTCTTGTCTATCCATGATTTTCTAAGTATTCAAAATCACCAGTACCAATAAACAACAATGATTTCCAAAAGGAATATCGGCGCGTGTATTCACGTGAAGGCCTTGTGGATTCAAGGTTTACGATTTTGTGATTTCAGAGTTAGGCGTGTTCGTGTGATC
Organism: Tillandsia fasciculata; assembly: GCA_029168755.2. Classification (NCBI taxonomy): domain Eukaryota; kingdom Viridiplantae; phylum Streptophyta; class Magnoliopsida; order Poales; family Bromeliaceae; genus Tillandsia; species Tillandsia fasciculata. The sequence continues at coordinate 18,041,657 of CM054938.1, forward strand.
GACACATGCTACATTGGTGACGACCGTGGATTCGGTTAGACTTCGTGGATTCGAAGTTGAACACAAATCGTGTGATCGAGACGCGTTGAGGACTGTGGAGAAGATCTACTTGGAGCATATAGAAAAGGTTGAGTCATAGGTTTGCGTTATATCACCTTGTATGTGTTTTAATCTTAATGAATTTTTTCGTATGATCGGTCCCGTGGTTTTTGACTCCTGGATTGGAGTTTTTCACGTAAAATCTTGAGTACTTTCTTTATTTTTCGCATTGGGTTATTTTTGCGCAAAGATTTTGGAGTTATATTGTTTACACCTATTCACCCCCCCTCTAGGTGGTTTTTCTCTTATTTTAGATTCTTGGATCCCATAACCCACAAGTTGTATCAGAGCGAGAATAGGGTTGTAAACAATGGTTGATGGTGGAAACATCAATCGACCTTCGTTCTTCGATGAAACTAATTATGCTTATTGGAAAGTACACATGAGAATGTTTTTAATTTCCATCGATGAACGGGTGTGGCAATCAATCGAAACTGGATGGAAACATCATATTGAAATTGTCATTAATGCACAAATCCCTAAACCTAGGACGAAGTGGTCCAGGGAAGAAATAGATTTATCTTCTTACAATGGCAAGGGCATCAATGCTTTATTTAATACATTGTCACAAACAGAGTTCTCTCGCATCTCGACTTGTGAGACAGCGACAGAAATCTGGGATACTCTACAAGTTACACATAAGGGTACTAGTTTGGTGAAGATTCAAAAATTGCAGATGTTAGTTGTATGCCCCAAAAGCCTATCAGGTTGACGCATTTTATTATATGAGACATATTTGTACTTGATCTTTATTATAATTTGGGCATTTTATGCCATTCATGTTTGATGTGTCCATGAATCGTTCTTTGAATTAATGAGATGATAATGTATATTCTTAAGAGTTAAGAATTTGAGATACATATTATTAGTGATTAAGTCATAAATGCTCTCAATCGGAGGATCATCATGGGGACGATGATTGATCCGGCAAGATTGATGTATGTGTCGCTCTCTTTTTGGATGACGAGTCTCAAGTCATTAGTGTGGGGACACTGGAGCGAACGTGCAGGTGGTTGTTATAGAACAAGGGCACTGAGCGTGACCAATTACGAATAGTTACTTGGATGTCTACTCTTTCGTCAGTAACTGATTCGATGTTGCAGTGGTACAACTGATCCTTAGACCTGCGACACCACGGCCATTCAGTATGAGGCTACTGTAGTTTGACTATGCAAACTCTGATCCTAGTCACGGGTCTTAGTAGTATATGTTGGCTGCAGTCGGTTCATATTAGGAATGGGTGTTTGTTTATAGGGGATCTATCGCTCTCGGTAGAGAGATAATTAGTCCTATGCTATTTGTAAGGCAAAGCTCAGAAATCCTCGGCCGGGGTAATATGGTTCATGGAAAGGTGTTTGCAAGAGTAACCATATGAGCTTCTGTCCTATCAAATTTGTCATATAACGGGTGATGGGGTTTGACGAGTATTCCATGACCTCCACTTAGTTGGGACTATGCGATAGAAGGATTGTATTGTACGGTAACTGCACCTTGAGGTTCAGTCCAATATTCACTTCTGACTGGATTGCCACCATATGCTGCTAGGCGTCACTGGTGGATTGTGGGAACCAATAAGAATAATTATAGGCGAATAATTATTATACGATGGAAGAATCAAAAGTGTTTGATCCATCAAAAGGAGTTTTGATGATGATGTCGATGGGGATCGCATCATATCTCACTACCAGACATAATTGAACCTATTAGGTCACACACATAAGGAATCGCGCATGATCGATATCAAGGAGATGATAAAGAAGTTTATAGAATGGATTAATTATAATCACAATACTAAAGTTTACTAATTTATTAGTAAAAGGACTAATTTACAATTATTGTAAATTAGAGGTATTTAAGTGCAAAAGTTGCATGGTGTATTTACTAATCGTTAGTAAATATTTGGAGGACTTATGTGTAAATGTTACACACATAGGATAATGGATAATCCAATCGGATTAGGATTCGATTTAATTAGTTACTAGATTTTATCTTGAGATTTAATTTAAAAGATCTTTCTTTGTAATTAATTATAAGATCTAATTAGTTACTAGATTTTATCTTGAGATTTAATTTAAAAGATCTTTCTTTGTAACTAATTATAAGATTTAATTAGTTAGTATATTTTAGGAGATCTTTCTTTGTAACTAATTATAAGATCTAATTAGTCACTAGATTTTATCTTGAGATTTAATTTAAAAGATCTTTCTTTGTAACTAATTATAAGATTTAATTAGTTACTATATTTTAGGAGATCTTTCTTTGTAACTAATTATAAGATTTGATTAGTTAATATACTTTATTTTGTTATAGCCGACCAACTTCCTATTATAAGAATAGGTAGTACGTATGTGATACGTAACAACAATTTTTGAGAAAGATAAAGTGGAAATTAATTAAGTTGGTCGCGGAACGTGAGAAAACCCTAGCCGCCTATCCTCTCATTCTTCCTAAAGTCCTCCATAATTAATCGTTCTCAATCTTCGGAAGATTGCTAGCACAATTAGAAGATTGATTCATCCTCCTTACATCGACGCAAGAATTAATTCGTGATCGGATCGCGAATCAAGGCAATCGATTTTTCGATCAAGGGCGTGATTCCGTGTGGACACAAGTAGAGGCCGGGTGCGTGCGCGGCTATCAAGGACGAACAATTTTTTCCAACGATCGTCGGCTTCGCGGTGATCTCGACCCGCGCAAGGTAAAAATCATATCCTAATTGATGAGATCAATTAGATTACCTTTTTACGATCTAAAACAAAACATGAGGTGATCTTGGTTTAAGAAAAATTTTAATTGCGTTTTTTTCTTCTGCTGCGCATATCCGTTTTTTTCTTACAGCAGATACTTACGAACAAATTTGATTCAATTCATATGGCAGAGAATAAAATCTTCGCAAATTATTATATACGATTGCAAGACATCGTGAATACATGTGCTAACTTGGGAGAGAAGATCTCAGAATCAAAAGTTGTAAGAAAAATCTTGAGAACTCTTCCCGAGAGATTTTGCCCTAAGGTTGCAGCAATTGGAAGAGTAAAACACCCGAACGAGATCAAAGTAGAAGAATTAGTTGGTGTACTTCAAACTTATGAAATAACTTTTCCAACTGACTCTTCTTCTGGAAAGCCTTCCTCTTCTTCTAAGTCTTCAGGTATGGCATTGAAATCAACCAGAGAAGAAGACATGGATTCATCCTCAGAATCAAAGATAATCTATCAATGGAGGATTTTGAGAAACAACTTGCATTCTTGACGAAAAAATTTTGCCGAAACTTTAGAAGGGTTAATTCAAGTAAATCTTCATCATTCTTTAAGTCCAAGAAAGGCAAAAGATTTTCAAGCTCAAAATCAAGAAAGCAAGAGGGTTCTTCAAAGGACAAGAAGAATACCTAGGGACAAATCCAGTGCTTCAAATGTAGGGGCTTTGGTCATATATCAACGGAGTGTCCCAACAAGAATCCGTCCAAGAAGAAGGCTATGCAAGCCGTCACGTGGGATGACTCTTCCTCCTCTGATGAGTCGTCTTCCAGTGATGAGCATAAGAACGCCACGACATTTCTTGCGTCCACAACTTCACCCTCCGTGTGCTTATCATCGACTTCCTCTGGTTCGTTGTCCATTTCCTCCTTGAATGAAAGAACAATGTCGGATGATGAACCAAGCAATTCCGAAGGTGAAGATTTTGCTCACGCCTATCAACAATTGCTACAGGACTAAAGAAATTGGCGAAGCTTAATAAGAAGTTGAGGAGAAGGTTGCTGGAACTCGAAGATCAATTCAATAAATCAAAGGTTGCTGGAACTCGAAGATCAATTCAATAAAGCAACTTCTCTCTCAAAGACTCTTGAAGAGGAAAGGGATAATTTGATCAAGATTAACAATTCCTTTCAAGAGAAAAATAAGCATTTTGAGAAGGAACATATAAAATTGGTGGATAAACCAAATTACTTCTTGAAGCTCTATTCTGAGGCACATCAAGGAAACATGGAGATGACAAAGACCATTTTTCAACTTAAAGAAGATCTGAAAAGGTTCTCATACTGATACTCGACGGCGAGACTTAGAGTTTCAGGTTGGTGATCATGTCTTCTTGAAAGTCTCGCCTTCGAAGGGAATTCGGAGATTTGGAGTTCGTGGGAAGCTCAGTCCCCGTTTCATTGGACCCTTTGAGGTACTTGAGAGGATTGGCCCAGTGGCTTACAGAGTTGCTCTCCCTCCGCGATTGGCAGGAGTTCATGATGTTTTCCATGTCTCGGCTCTGAGGAAAAATGTCTTTGATCTTTCGCACGTGATTGACTTCACTCCACTTGAGATCAATGAGGACCTTCGGTATGAGGAGCGCTCGTTGCGGATTCTGGCTCGTGAGGTGAGAGAATTGTGCAACCGGGCTATACTGTACGTGAAAGTGTTGTGGAGTAATCACGAGGAGCGATAGGCAACTTGGGAGCTAGAGACGGTGATGATGGATGCCTATCCCCACCTGTTCGAGACTGCTGGCTGAGATATGTTTAGTTTCGAGGATGAAACTTTCGTTTAGTGGGGGAGGATGTGGTGTCCCGTAGCCTCGAACACTTTGTCTGTGTGGTCGACGATGAGAAAATACTTATTTTTTGTGTATCGAGTGCGTTGTGCGTCAAACGGACGCCAAAAATAGACTCAGCGCATGAAAATGGTGAAAAACTGTAGGGCCCCTGAACCCCATACAGCTTTTTCCTGCGGTTTCACTGTGCATACACCTGTTGATGGTGTATTTGGCCCATAGTGCATCAAATGGGTGCCACAGATGGACCCTGTGAGTTTTGGCTCGTTGTGTTGGCCTTCGGCTGTTCTTGCCGAATTTTAGAAAGGTTTTAGGCCGAAGCGGAGGTTTGATTTGGTTTTCTGTCGTTTTGGAGTATTGTCTGTTTTTCTGGGAGCCCATTCGGGGTGTTAGAGGTATCTGCGCGCTTTTTGGAACCGAGAAAGCGACACGGCGCGAAAAATGGATTAAGTTTTTCTTTTCGGGAGCCTTCGGCAAATTATAGGAGTGGATTTTGGCGAAACGGACGTCGTATTTGGAATCAGCACGCGAAAACGGTCAAGATGGGCTATTTACTTGCATAATTTGGAGCTTGCTACAGTAAAATTACTGTTCATCGCCGGAACAGTGTTTCCGGCGATCGCCGGCGGCGGCCGGTAGCGGCGGAGGGCGCTCGGGCAGGTGGTTAGCGGCCGCGGGCAGGCGCTGAGGGCGCGGGCAGGTGCGCAGTCCACCGCAGAGGGCGTGCGCCGGGAGCGGGCCACGTGGCGCTTTCCTGTTGGCCGGCGCAGCAGGCGCGGTCCACGGAACTTGGGCCCGGGTGCACGGTGAATCGGGTGGACACGTGGCAGGCGGTTATTGGTGCGGTGTTGTGCGCGCGGTCCACGCAAGGAGTGGAGCAGTTGACCGGGGCAGGTGGCCGTACGGCGGGGCAGGTGGCCGTACGGGCGGGGCAGGCGCGCGACGTGCGCGGTGCACGGTTGCCAGGGCCACGTGGCGCGATGCCACTGGCGGGCGCAGGTGCGCCGGGCGCAGCGGGGCCCGGGGAAGTGTTGTAGTGGGCAACGTGGCGGGCCTGGGCCGTTTCAGGCTTGCACAGTAATAGGCCGAGCCCATTACTGTAGCAGCCCGAAAAATTCGGGCGCCCGAAACCTGGACATTTTGGGTATTTCTTCAATTGTTTTCCTTCAGCCTATTTATACCTAACCCGAGCCCTCTTCTTCAGTTCTTTTCTCTCAATCCTCAACCCATCTGCCCGAGCAACCTTAAGAAGAATTGTTCCTCTCCAAGTCCTCGATCTTCCTGCGGAGTTTCAGAATTTCTGGAGGCTCGAATCCCGAGGTTCCCTATTTTACGGCGCGGCGCGATGTTGCATTTCCTGTGTTCTTCTTCGGCGCAGCGGCAGTGTAAATTCTCCCCTGGGCTTCCCCAACCTCCTTTTTCTGTGATTCTTGCGCCGACAGTCTCCTAAGAGGTAGGGCTTCATCTTTTGTTTTGGTCGTACTTTTCCGTTTCGAGGTTTTGGCACGGATCCCGAGGCAAACAGTGACCCCCTTTTTCTGTGTGGATTTCCTTGACAGCAGCGGAGTATTTTGGCCGTATCTTCGCGCACGAGCGTCAGACGGAGACGAGCTTGTACAACTTTTTCATCTACTGATCGCAAGGAACGCGCTCGTATTTTTCTTGGATTTTCCTGAGATTTATTTCGAGGTGAAAATCACTGTTTTCTCAGTGAACAGTGTGCAGTCTTTTTCACAGTTTGTTGTTTGGATTACCACCTTGCCGAATTTATAACTTGTCTTACCGAACTCAGATTTGGACGTGCAAGCTACCGTTGCGAAGCTATCGACGCGAGGATCGCTGTGATATTTTTTTGGGAATTTTCTGGGCACTTTCTGGAGGTGAAAATTTAGCAGTTTTGGGACAGATATTGTATGTGATTATAAGAGCATTATTTGGGAGCCTAAGTGTATTTAGTGGACTTTGTATTGTGCCAGGAGTGTTACGGGTGTGCTGAACTTATTGGAGCAAGGGATTGGAGTTTTTGGTATTTTCAGCTGTACGGATCCGGACAGTTCGCACTTCAGGTGGGTGGTTGTTGTACTCCTCTCCTTTGATATGCCCACTAGGAACATTAGAACGCCCCCACATTGTGATGCTAACTTGTTGATTGATAGTCTTGCATGCTCTAGGAAAATTAATTAATTGTTAATTGATCCATGTGGAATTTGTGGGAGCAAGATTACTCCAATTAATCGCGTAATTATTCTGGACTGCATGTTTAGGGGCAGAATAACAATTGAGGACTGCAAAATTGATAATTATTCATATGAGACTGTCACCTTAGCTTATGTCACTCTAAACTGATTATTCTTGGAAAATGGACAAAATATTGGGACAATGCATGATTAAACGGGTCACTTAATTATGTCATCTTTTACTGCTATACTATCTTTTGGGACTTGACTTAGGAGAAACCATGCATTTATTCTTTTCTTCTCCTATTATTGATAGACTTGAGGCTTAGTTGCTCGGGTTCGAGCGGGTGTTGGACAGTGTAGTCAGGTATTGGGGATTTGGGACAGGTTGGGCTTTTGACAGGGTGTTGCGGCGACCACGGATCTTGGGTGGTTGACCGGGTTGTACTATTGCATCAGATTGGGTGTTTTGGGGATCGGGCTTTCTTTAGTGGAGGGTTTTTCCCACTTCATTGAGTCTTGATCCAGTCCTGCTATATCAGGTTACTTGTGGTTACTTACTTTCCTCGTGTGGGTCGCTCCCCACGAGTGCCACTCTGGAGTGCGCGGCAGACAGACTTTGAGTCCTGGGGACTCCTTTTGCTTCGGTGTTATGCGTAGGCTGGCATACCCGTCGCGGCAGAGCAGGCAGTGCCAGTGTTCACTGGCGGTCAGATTGGGTCGTTTTGACAGGCTTCTTGTTCTGATGCATCACTTTCTCCATCCTTGTTGGTTGGTCATGTAGAGGCATGTTAGTGATAACATTTTATCAATTGCTTTATTTATCTGCACCCCCCTTTCTTCGCCTTTCCCTTTTTGCCTCTGATCACCTGGTGGGCATATCTGAGCTGAGGCTTTACCCACTAGGGGAGGCTACTGTTTATAGTAGTACTTACCCCCATTGTCTTTTCTTGTTTCCTTCTTCCCCTTTGTTTTGCAGAGTCCTCTGCGGGAGTTGCTGGGCCGTCAGCAACTGATCGAGGTAAGCGGATTGCGGACTAGATAGAGAGCCACCCGAGGGTTGTAGCTGGAGCTTTTGGGTACCTGGTCTTCTCAGACAGCTTTTGTTATTTCTTTTTGGGTCTGGCTTCTGCCAGCTGTTTGTATTTTTGTGGTGAGCTGGGAGAGACATCTGTATTTTATTTCCACTGTTGTACTCTTTTACTTCCAGCTTCTGTCTGAGATACAGTAGTTTTAGTTTAGCTCTGATTATTATGCTCTTTTATTATTATTCTTATATCTGAACAGGTTACCGACGCTTCGTGTATGTGGGAAATACCGCATGCACGGCGGATCTGTAGACGGGCCCGGGTTCTGGTTTACACCCGGGGCGTGACAGATTAAGTTGGTATCAGAGCTTAGGGATAGGTCAGTTGGGACTTAGGAAACCCTAGGCTTTTGGACAGACCCTAGGATGATAGGGCGTGAGTGGCGTGACATTTTGCGAAAGTCGGTGATTTTTATAGTTAACTCTTCCAGTGAGTGAAGAGGGATCGACATAGCCTATTTCTGTTGGACCATTATGTTGGCTGCAGACAACATAAGGTTACAGAAATAGGAGGATGTCTTTTGACTTTCGCCAGATTGGGTCGTGTGGGGTTTTGTTGCTGATGTTTGGTTTCTTGTGGCAGGATGCCTCCTCGACGCCGGATGCCTACTCGGGGTACTCCTTCACCCCCTGACGAGCCAGAGCAGTCTAGACCCTCTGAGCTTACTGAGTTGAGGGCCTTGGTGGCCCAGTTGGCGGAGGGACAGCGCCGCCAGGAGCAGAGGATTGACCAGCTACTTGCCCAGAGAGAGGCACCACCCCCGGCTGTTCCTGAGGCCCCGTGCCTCCTGTTGCACCTTTTGTGCCGTCAGCGCCATCTTCGAGTAGCGGGGCTCCTGGAGCTATTCAGCCTTTGACTGCGGAGGAGGAGCAGGATATTGCTGACAAACTCTCCAAGTTTGTTCAGCGGGGACCACCTAGATTCTCAGGGCGGGATGCTCAGCCCTGGGCTGTTGGGAGATGGCTTTCTGCGATGGAGAAGCTTTTTCGGGACTTCTTCACCGACCCGAGGTATCGAGTGCACATGGCGGTGCACTGTTTGGACGGAGATGCTGATTTTTGGTGGCAGCGGGTAGAGCCACTGGAGTTCCGGATCACTCGGCAGTTGCCTTGGGAGGAGTTCAAACGGATGGTGTTGGACACCTATTTTTCTACCAGTGTGAAGAAGAAGTTGGAGGACGACTTGAAGAACCTACAGCAGGGCGATCGATCGGCCCATGCTTATTTCCAGGAGTTCATGGAGCTGTTGAACTGTGTGCCCTTCGTCGCTCGTGACGGTCCGCACCAGGTAGAGTTGTTCGAGGCAGGCCTTCGTCCAGAGATTTACACACTTGTGCATGCTCAGAGATTTCAGACCCTGGAGGCAGCCGCAGAGCATGCACAGTGGGTGGAGAGAGGTGATCAGGAGGTGGCCAGACGGAGGGCCGCGGTCGCGCAGAGTTCCGACAGGAAGCGACCAGCCCCAGAGGACGGGGGACATGCCAGCTCATGGAGACCGCCACGGCCGCCGCAGTCCCAGTCTTACGGCCTTGGGCGATCTGAGAGGAGAGGGCCTGGTGGACCCCAGAGACCGCAGCAGCATCAGCAGCAGCACCAGCAGCAGAGATCGCAGCAGAGGCAGCAGAGATCTCAGCAGCAGTCCTCGAGACAGCAGCAGCAGCAGCCGAGACAGCCCCGATCTTCTGACCGATGTATTTTCTGCGGGGGTCAGCATGCCGCCATCACTTGTGATCAGAGATGGGGTCGATGCTTCCGTTGTGGACAGGCGGGGCATGTGCGAGCTACCTGCCCCCTTACTACTTCCTCGGCACCTTCTTCGGCATCGGCTCCATATTCCCCTCAGCAGCAGCGGCCACCAGCTCAGCGGCCTTATGCTCCAGCGAGCAGGCCGTCCACCTCTTATCCTACAGATTCCCGACCTCCAGCACCGAGCGGGCGGGTGTATGCCGCCCAGTTAGCGGATTCTTCAGCGGCAGACCAGGTGGTGGCAGGTATTACTCTACTCTTTGGTATTCGGACTCGCACTTTATTTGACACTGGAGCTTCGCATTCTTTCATTAGTCGAGCATTTGCATCCCTTCATGGTCTAGAGATAGAGTCCTTATCATGTGCATTAGAGGTGCGGATTCCTGATCATATTTTGCATGTCGAGGAGCGTTGTGTGGCTTGCCCAGTGCAGTTGGGGCCTTGGATTTTGCCTGCAGACTTGCTTGTTTTGCAGCAGCTCCAGGATTTTGACTTGGTGCTAGGGATGGATTGGCTGTCACGGTATTCCGCCACTATCGACTGCAGAGAGAGGACGGTGACTCTTCGCGAGCCAGGACAGGAGGAGTTCATCTTCAGAGGCTGCCAGAGCACGCTGTTCGCAGCGACCATTTCCTCGGCGAGAGCTAGGAGGATGATGAGCAGAGGTTGCACTGCCTTTTTGGCCACTGTGGTGGAGGTGCCTACGGCGGCACTGGGACTCGAGGATATCCCTATTGTCCGAGAGTTCCCAGATGTGTTTCCCCCTGAGTTGACGACGATGCCGCCGGAGAGGGAGATTGAGTTTGTGATTGATGTAGTCCCTGGGACTGCACCAATCTCAAAGGCACCCTATAGGATGGCGCCAGCTGAGTTGAGGGAGTTGAAAGCCCAGCTTCAGGATCTTTTGGATAGGGGCTTCATCAGACCCAGTGTTTCTCCGTGGGGAGCGCCTGTGTTGTTTGTGAAGAAGAAGGATGGGTCACTTCGGTTGTGTGTGGATTATAGGGAGTTGAATAAAGTGACCATCCGGAACAAGTATCCCCTCCCCCGGATTGATGATTTGTTTGATCAGCTGCAGGGAGCGTCTGTATTCTCGAAGATTGATCTGCAGTCCGGTTACCACCAGCTGAGGGTGAGGGCCGAGGACATCTCCAAAACGGCTTTCAGATCGCGGTACGGGCATTATGAGTTTACGGTGATGCCTTTCGGGTTGACAAATGCCCCTGCCGCATTCATGGATTTGATGAACAGGATATTTCAGCCGTTTTTGGACCGGTTTGTGGTGGTGTTTATAGATGATATTCTGATCTACTCCCGGAGTGATCTGGAGCACGAGGAGCACTTGAGGACTGTGCTACAGCTTCTGCGAGAGAAGAAGCTGTATGCTAAGTTCAAAAAGTGCGAGTTTTGGCTCCGGGAGGTCGCCTTTCTGGGTCATGTTGTTTCAGCTGCTGGAGTGGCGGTGGATCCGGCCAAGGTGGATGCTATTCGTGATTGGCCGAGGCCGACGACTATCACCGAGGTGCGGAGCTTTCTTGGTTTGGCGGGCTACTATCGGCGTTTTGTGGAAGGCTTTGCGAAGCTTTCCTCTCCCCTCACTCGTCTGACCAGGAAAGGGGTTAAGTTTGTTTGGAGCGAGACTTGCCAGAGCTGTTTTGAGGAGCTGAAGCAGAGGTTGATGACCGCTCCAATCCTTGCCCTTCCAGTTATGGGGGAAGGATTTGTGATTTACAGTGATGCCTCTCGTAGTGGTCTGGGGTGTGTGTTGATGCAGCATGGTAGGGTGATTGCCTATGCTTCACGGCAATTGAAGGACTATGAGAAAAATTACCCTACTCATGATCTGGAGTTGGCAGCGGTGGTGTTTGCTCTGAAGCTGTGGCGGCATTATTTGTATGGAGAGCATTGCGAGATATATACTGATCACAAAAGCTTGAAGTATCTGTTCACCCAAAAGGAGCTGAATTTGAGGCAACGCCGGTGGTTGGAGCTGTTAAAGGATTATGATCTGAGTATCCTTTATCATCCCGGCAAGGCCAATGTCGTGGCAGATGCTTTGAGTAGGAGGACGAGTCTGAGCTTATTGATCTCGCAGCAGGCGCCGTTGATCGAGCAGATGAGGCGGTTACAGCTGGAGGTAGTATCCCCTGGGGTCTCTGCTAGACTCATGTCTATGGTCTTGCAGCCCACTCTGTTGGAGAGGATCAGGGACACTCAGAGTGAGGACCCCCACTTGACGAGGATCAGGACGCAGCTTCAGGCGGATCAGACAGGGGATTTTTCTGTGGATAGCTCGGGAGTACTACGGTACAGGGACCGAGTGTGTGTGCCTATGGATCAGGAGATTAGAGATCAGATTTTGAGGGAGGCCCATTGTACACCTTATACCATCCACCCTGGAGGTACTAAGATGTATAAGGACCTCAAGGCACAGTTTTGGTGGCCCGGAATGAAGCGGGATATTGGGAGATTCGTAGCTCATTGTTTAACTTGCCAGCAAGTGAAGGCAGAGCATCGCGTTCCTGCTGGTAAGTTGCAGAGTCTTCCAATTCCCGAGTGGAAATGGGACCACGTCACTATGGATTTCGTCACTGGATTGCCGAGGGCGCAGAGCGGGGTAGATGCGATTTGGGTTATCGTGGATCGGCTCACCAAGTCGGCACACTTTCTACCGGTTCAGATGACTTGGCCACTGGGGCGTCTAGCGCAGTTATATTTGGATGAGGGTGAGGCTTCACGGTGTGCCTGCTTCGATTGTTTCAGACAGGGACCCGAGATTTGTGTCGCGCTTTTGGGGGAGTTTACAGTCGGCATTGGGGACTCAGCTCAGGTTTAGCACCGCTTTCCACCCACAGACCGATGGACAGTCAGAGCGCACCATACAGACCCTTGAGGATATGTTGAGAGCGTGCGTTATGGATTTTGGAGGAGGGTGGTACCGACACTTATCTTTGGTTGAGTTCGCGTACAACAACAGCTATCAGGCGAGCATCCAGATGGCTCCGTTTGAGGCGTTGTATGGACGCAAGTGTCGGTCCCCCTTGTATTGGAGTGACGTGGGTGAGAGGAGGACTTTGGGGCCGGATTTGCTTTTGGAGGCCGAGGAAAAAGTTAGAGTTATTCGCCGACATCTAGAGACATCCCAGAGTCGTCAGAGGAGCTATGCCGACACTCGACGACGAGACCTAGAGTTTCAGGTTGGTGATCATGTCTTCTTGAAGGTTTCGCCCTCGAAAGGGGTCCGGAGATTTGGAGTGCGGGGGAAGCTCAGTCCCCGCTATATTGGACCCTTTGAGATTCTTGGCAGAGTTGGTCCTGTGGCTTACAGAGTTGCCTTACCCCCACGCTTGGCCGGAGTTCATGATGTCTTCCACGTCTCAGCTCTGAGGAGATATGTCTTTGACCCGTCGCACGTGATTGACTTCACTTCGTTGGAGATCGGCGAGGACTTGGTCTACGAGGAGCGCCCGTTGCGGATTCTCGCTCGTGAGGTGAGGGAATTGCGCAACCGGGCCATTCCATACGTGAAGATCTTGTGGAGCAATCATGAGGAGCGAGAGGCTACATGGGAGCTGGAGACAGAGATGAGAGATGCCTACCCCTTCTTGTTCGAGGCTTCTGATTGAGGTACGTCTGTTCTGTTTTTCCTTGTTTCGGGGACGAAACTTTTTTTTTAGTGGGGAAGGATGTAGGGCCCCTGAACCCCATACAGCTTTTTCCCGCGGTTTCACTGTGCATACACCTGTTGATGGTGTATTTGGCCCATAGTGTATCAAATGGGTGCCACAGATGGACCCTGTGAGTTTTGGCTCGTTGTGTTGGCCTTCGGCTGTTCTTGCCGAATTTTAGAAAGGTTTTAGGCCGAAGCGGAGGTTTGATTTGGTTTTCTGTCGTTTTGGAGCTTGTCTGTTTTTCTGGGAGCCCATTCGGGGTGTTAGAGGTATCTGCGCGCTTTTTGGAACCGAGAAAGCGACCCGGCGCGAAAAATAGATTAAGTTTTCCTTTTTGGGAGCCTTCGGCAAATTATAGGAGTGGATTTTGGCGAAACGGACGTCGTATTTGGAATCAGCGCGCGAAAACGGTCAAGATGGGCTATTTACTTGCATAATTTGGAGCTTGCTACAGTAAAATTACTGTTCATCACCGGAACAGTGTTTCCGGCGATCGCCGGCGGCGGCCAGCAGCGGCGGAAGGCGGCGGAGGGCGCTCGGGCAGGCGGTTAGCGGCCGCGGGCAGGCGCTGAGGGCGCGGGCAGGTGCGCGGTCCACCGCGGAGGGCGTGCGCCGGGAGCGGGCCACGTGGCACTTTCCTGTTGGCCGGCGCAGCAGGCGCGGTCCACGGAACTTGGGCCCGGGTGCACGGTGAACCGGGTGGACACGTGGCAGGCGGTTATTGGTGCGGTGTTGTGCGCGCGGTCCACGCAAGGAGTGGAGCAGTTGACCGGGGTAGGTGGCCGTACGGCGGGGCAGGTGGCCGTACGGGCGGGGCAGGCGCGAGACGTGCGCGGTGCACGGTTGCCAGGGCCACGTGGCGTGATGCCACTGGCGGGCGCAGGTGCGCCGGGCGCAGCGGGGCCCGGGGAAGTGTTGTAGTGGGCAACGTGGCGGGCCTGGGCCGTTTCAGGCTTGCACAGTAATGGGCCGAGCCCATTACTGTAGCAGCCCGAAAAATTCGGGCGCCCGAAACCTGGACATTTTGGGTATTTCTTCAATTGTTTTCCTTCAGCCTATTTATACCTAACCCGAGCCCTCTTCTTCAGTTCTTTTCTCTCAATCCTCACCCCATCTGCCCGAGCAACCTTAAGAAGAATTGTTCCTCTCCAAGTCCTCAATCTGCCTGCGGAGTTTCAGAATTTCTGGAGGCTCGAATCCCGAGGTTCCCTATTTTACGGCGCGGCGCGATGTTGCATTTCCTGTGTTCTTCTTCGGCGCAGCGGCAGTGTAAATTCTCCCCTGGGCTTCCCCGACCTCCTTTTTCTGTGATTCTTGCGCCGACAGTCTCCTAAGAGGTAGGGCTTCATCTTTTGTTTTGGTCGTACTTTTCTATTTCGAGGTTTTGGCACGGATCCCGAGGCAAACAGTGACCCCTTTTTCTGTGTGGATTTCCTTGACAGCAGCGGAGTATTTTGGCCGTATCTTCGCGCACGAGCGTCAGACGGAGACGAGCTTATACAACTTTTTCATCTACGGATCGCAAGGAACGCGCTCGTATTTTTCTTGGATTTTTCTGAGATTTATTTCGAGGTGAAAATCACTGTTTTCTCAGTGAACAGTGTGCAGTCTTTTTCACAGTTTGTTGTTTGGATTACCACCTTGCCGAATTTATATCTTGACTTACCGAACTCAGATTTGGGCGTGCAAGCTACCGTTGCGAAGCTATCGACGCGAGGATCGCCGTGATATTTTTCTGGGAATTTTCTGGGCACTTTCTGGAGGTGAAAATTTAGCAGTTTTGGGACAGATATTGTATGTGATTATAAGAGCATTATTTGGGAGCCTAAGTGTATTTAGTGGACTTTGTATTGTGCCAGGAGTGTTACGGGTGTGCTGAACTTGTTGGAGCAAGGGATTGGAGTTTTTGGTATTTTCAGCTGTACGGATCCGGACAGTTCGCACTTCAGGTGGGTGGTTGTTGTACTCCTCTCCTTTGATATGCCCACTAGGAACATCAGAATGCCCCCACATTGTGATGCTAACTTGTTGATTGATAGTCTTGCATGCTCTAGGGAAATTAATTAATTGTTAATTGATCCATGTGGAATTTGTGGGAGCAAGATTACTCCAATTAATCGCGTAATTATTCTGGACTGCATGTTTAGGGGCAGAATAACAATTGAGGACTGCAAAATTGATAATTATTCATGTGAGACTGTCACCTTAGCTTATGTCACTCTAAACTGATTATTCTTGGAAAATGGACAAAATTTTGGGGACAATGCATGATTAAACGGGTCACTTAATTATGTCATCTTTTACTGCTATACTATCTTTTGGGACTTGACTTAGGAGAAACCATGCATTTATTCTTTTCTTCTCCTATTATTGATAGACTTGAGGCTTAGTTGCTCGGGTTCGAGCGGGTGTTGGACAGTGTAGTCAGGTATTGGGGATTTGGGACAGGTTGGGCTTTTGACAGGGTGTTGCGGCGACCACGGATCTTGGGTGGTTGACCGGGTTGTACTATTGCATCAGATTGGGTGTTTTGGGGATCGGGCTTTCTTTAGTGGAGGGTTTTTCCCACTTCATTGAGTCTTGATCCAGTCCTGCTATATCAGGTTACTTGTGGTTACTTACTTTCCTCGTGTGGGTCGCTCCCCACGAGTGCGACTCCGGAGTGCGCGGCAGACAGACTTTGAGTCCTGGGGACTCCTTTTGCTTCGGTGTTATGCGTAGGCTGGCATACCCGTCGCGGCAGAGCAGGCAGTGCCAGTGTTCACTGGCGGTCAGATTGGGTCGTTTTGACAGGCTTCTTGATTCTGATGCATCAATTTCTCTATCCTTGTTGGTTGGTCATGTAGAGGCATATTAGGGATAGCATTTTATCAGTTGCTTTATTTATCTGCACCCCCCTTTCTTCTCCTTTCCCTTTTTGCCTCTGATCACCTGGTGGGCATATCTGAGCTGAGGCTTTACCCACTAGGGAGGCTACTGTTTATAGTAGTACTTACCCCCATTGTCTTTTCTTGTTTCCTTCTTCCCCTTTGTTTTGCAGAGTCCTCTGCGGGAGTTGCTGGGCCGTCAGCAACTGATCGAGGTAAGCGGATTGCGGACTAGATAGAGAGCCACCCGATGGTTGTAGCTGGAGCTTTTGGGTACCTGGTCTTCTCAGACAGCTTTTGTTATTTCTTTTTGGGTCTGGCTTCTGCCAGCTATTTGTATTTTTCTGGTGAGCTGGGAGAGACATCTGTATTTTATTTCCACTGTTGTACTCTTTTACTTCCAGCTTCTGTCTGAGATACAGTAGTTTTAGTTTAGCTCTGATTATTATGCTCTTTTATTATTATTTCTTATATCTGAGCAGGTTACCAACGCTTCGTGTATGTGGGAAATACCGCATGCACGGCGGATCTGTAGACGGGCCCGGGTTCTGGTTTACACCCGGGGCGTGACAAAAACGGCTATTTGTGGGCAAAATGGGCTTTATCGGGCTAAATTTGGAGTGGGCCGGTCCACGGCCCACTTGTGCGTGCACCCGAACCAGCAAAAAAGCGCAGGGGACAAGTGGCGGCCTATGGTTGGTCGGGCGGTGGCGCAGGACATGGCGCGATCATCACCGCGTGCACCCCACCGTAGACCGCATCCCTGGACACGTAGCGCGCGGCGATTGGCCTAAGCCAGCCACCGCATGGGCGTGGGGCGCACGGAGTGCGCACGTGGCCACGTGGCGGCATCACGCGCGTTCAAGTGCTACGCGGTGGCACCGCGGATGGGCGCCATGTGGATTCGGGAGCGATTATTGTAGAGCGGGCGCCCAAAAATCCCCCTAAATCTCTAAAAGCTGATTTTTGGGGGTTTTCCACTATAAATAGGCCATTCAAGCTTCTCTTTTGGGTTTTTTTTGAAATGTTTTTGAAGCCACCTTTGTCAGAGAGCTAGATCTACGAGTCTTCTTCACTTCTTGGGGTTTTGGAGGATTTTTGGAGATTGTTTCATCAGCTTCCTCCTCGACGTCGCGAGCTTCAACGTGCTTTCGACACCGATCTTTTTCGTCGACGCTTCATCCGCGGGCTCCCCTAGGCTAACCCGAGGAAGTTTTTAGCTGACTTTTACGGCAACGTTTCCACGAGTGGTAGGCCTTCGATTTTCATACTTACCGTTCCTCTCGGTTTTGGGTTTTTCTGAGCATCTTTGAACCCCTTCTCTGCTGTAGATTTTTCTGGATAGCAGAGTTTGTTTGATTTTTATTTCGATTCACTGTTGTCGGATTTCACCCTGTGAGGACTCAATCGACATCTGCACTTCGCGAGGATCGTAGCAGTATTTTTCTTGGATTTTTTTGAGGACATCTCGAAGGTGATAATTTGGTTTCTTCTGGACTGAATTTCTGCTAGGCTACTATTTTGGGGGATTTTTACTTACCGCGGTGTTTGGCTTATATCTTAGTGACCAGGAGGAGTTTTCTGGTGATTTTTAGTTCGTTGGGACAGTGGGAACCTGAGGATCACGCACATCAAGTTTCGGCTCATTTGGACTCCGGACCAACGTGTGCATCTAGATGGGTTGGAGTTTCCTCCAAGTCTGCGGACTACCTTCTAATTCTAGTATCGTAGATCTCAGCATGCTAGAATAGGTGCTATTATTGATGTATTTATGACATTACCAGAGATGTTGGACTTTGACTAGCACCCTGTCATCTGTTGCATGATATTTGGCCAGACTTTAGAAAACCTTCAACTTGGGTATTTTTTTGACATTTCGACTTCCAACACTGTTTATTTATATTTTCTTGGACTTAGGATTTTGCTCGCCCGAGTAGTGGGTCGAGTGGTCGGGATAGTGTCGGATGCATGTTGCACTCGTACCTGGAGGCCGAGTGGAGTCTGGTAGCTGAGATTAAACCAGTCCTAGAGTTGGGCGCCGTCCGGGTAGACGGTGGTCCCGAGCTGTGAGGACCCGAATTTTCACAAAGAGGATTACTATTGGATCAACAGCTTCTGGAGGCCTTTGTTGGGGGTTAGAGTTGTTTGGGTGCGTTTCGGACTCAAGAAATGGATGCAGTGTGTTGAATTGATCCCGAGTGTAGTCGAAGGCACCTGTCAAAATTTAGAAGCAGAATTGGGCAAAACGAAGGCCGTATTTGGATTCAGTGCGGAAAAATGATGGAAAGCGGCTATTTACTTGTATTTTTATGAGTCCGGACGCCCGAAAACGGACACCCGAAAGTTTTCAGTGTTTTCGGGTGCACGGTGGACTGGTGGACCGTGGAGTGCGCCACGTGGCGGCTATCTAGTGGTGCCGTACGCCACATGACAGAGCAAGACAGGCGGCGTAGTGGGCTCGGCCCATGGGAGCAAGCGCGGGCAGGTGCGCGGGCCGCGTAGGCGCGCGGGCAGGGCACGTGGGCAGGCACGGTGTTCGGAGTGGTGTGCCACGTGGCGGCTCCCCATTGGGCGCGGTGGGGACACGTGGCGGCTTCGGGTTCGGCAGGTGCATCGGGTGCGTGCACCGAGCGCAGCGAGTGGAGGCGATGACATGTGGCGCGCGTTGATTGGTCGGTCAACTCACGCGGGGCAGCGCGTGATTCGCGCCGGGCGCGGCGCACGGTGAACTACCTTGGGCCACATGTCGCCCGCTCATTGGCGGGCGCAGTGACCCGGTGGATCCGGCATGAACCGCGGTCCACGCTTCCCGCCGTGGACCGCGTCGCCACGCGGCGCGCCGCGCTTGGCGGGCACGCGTGCGCCGAGCGCGCGGGGCGTGGACCAGGTGGCGTGGCGCGCCGAGGGTGTTTCGGGCGCGGCACAGTAACGGGCCTTGGGCCGGATTCGGGCGCCCGAATCCGGCCCCCGAATCCGGAAGCCTATGTGGGCTGGGCTGGGCCTACTTAAACCCCTCCTCTATTTTTTTTTTTTGCTCTTTTCGAGTTTTAGAGAGAGATTGAGAGGGAGAGCTCTTTAGGAAACT
This sequence comes from Tillandsia fasciculata, assembly GCA_029168755.2. Classification (NCBI taxonomy): domain Eukaryota; kingdom Viridiplantae; phylum Streptophyta; class Magnoliopsida; order Poales; family Bromeliaceae; genus Tillandsia; species Tillandsia fasciculata. The sequence goes on from CM054938.1 coordinate 18,060,928, forward strand.
TGTTCCTCTTGCTTTTTTTGATCTTGTGGTGGATCCCCTGGATTTTTGGAGGCTCGGCAGCGGCGATCTTGGTTTTTCAGTGCGCCTTGACGTTTCCCTTTTTCGGCCCGTTTCCGTCGTAGTTTAGTCGGAAATTTCCTGTGCGCAAACCAGGATGACGATTTCTTTGACAGTGTGTTCCTAAGAGGTAAGCCTTCGATTTACGTGTTGATCACTTTGCCTAATTTTGGGTTTTTGGCACGGTTCCCGAGGTATCTTTTGACACATTGTACCGCTGTGAGGATTTGGACAGCGGAGGAGTATTGTTGTGATTTCTCAGTCTACGGGCATCAGAATGAGACGTATAAGGACTCGATCGACATCTACGCTTCGTGAAGAACGCACCCGTATTTTTATCAGAATTTTTGGAGGACTCTTCGAAGGTGATAATTAAGCTTCTTTGGGACCGAGTTTCTGCAGCCATGTGTTTGTGAAGGTTTTGGCATACGGCGATGTTTTAATTGTTTCTTGACCTACAGGTGTCGGATTTGGACATGCAAGTACTCATTTCGATCGGCTCGCCGCGAGGATCGCAACGATTATTTTTATGGATTTTTCCGAGTTCATCTCGCAGGTAAAATTTAGCCATTCTCGGGACTGGTTGTCGAACAGTGGCTTATTGTACATTATTTGGATTAATTGTACGCCGTGTGTGTGTGTGGTGCTGTGATACGCAGTTTTGGGTGTTTTGTGGAAAAAGGAGTGTTGGACAGCGAGGAGACTTTTACAGCTGTGGATTGCGCTTTTCCAGGTGGGTGGTTGCTATATCCCTCTATTCTGACATACTCACTAGGAATATTAGAGTGATCATTTTATTGGACATATTGATTGATCAACACTCGTGGTTGGGATTATGCATGAGTTTGGACATGTGGATTGCTATGTTAGCACATAATCTTGCATGTGGATTTGATTAAGATATTGAGGCTATGTTAATTTACCTGGATGGTGGGTACCACTTGGGGATATTGTGACGCCCCACTTCCCAGGGGGTCACCCATCCTAGAACTACTCTAGCTCTAGCACGCTTAACTCTCATGTTCCTCTTGGATCTTGCTACCATCCAAAATGCTATAGCCGGGTTAGAGATTTAGTCCTATTATATCATTTATATAGAGGACTAATCCAAATTCCGGGGGTGTCACAGATATATTTTTGGACATGCATAGGTGGATAGTTATTTGTGGATGAATAGCGGTTTATATGTTTAATATTTGCTATTCATGTGGGAACGGTATGGGACTTGGAATATCATGCTATATTGAATGTCAGGAACTGTTATCATGCTAAACATAAGTCAGAAAATGATATCTGTACTCTTTCTATCTTCTCGGGACTTTTGCATGCTTGTATGAACATTTAGCTAGGCCATTTCTTATCGCTACACTATCATGTTGAAACTTGACTTAGGAGAAACCATGCTTGCTTCTTTTCTCCTTATTCTTTAGTCAGGTGGTTCTTGTTGCTCGGGTTTGAGCAGGGGTACGGGATAGTGCAGCCGGGACCTTGGGGTCGGGGATATTTGATTATGGGTTGTGGGTTATTGCGGATTGTTGGGTTATGATAATATGGATCTAAATAGGGGAAAAAACACCTAGAGGGGGGTGAATAGGTGTAAACAATAAACACTCAAAAATCTTTGCGTAATAAAATCCAATGCGGAAAAATAAATAACACGCAGAGATTTTACGTGGAAAACTCCAAAATCAGGAGTAAAAAACTACGGGAGCGATCACACAGTGAAATCCACTAGAATTATAACACGTACAAAGGTGATATAACGCACTCACACACGACTCAACCTTTTTCCATATGCTCCTAGTAGATCTTCTCTGCTCGCTCCGCAACGCGCCTCGAATCCACGATTTGCGTCCAACGCCGAATCCACGGCATCCAACGTCGAGTCCACGACGTTCAACCGAATCCACGGTCTTCACCAAGTAGTACGTCTCAATCACACGAACGTACCTCGCTCCGAATCCACGAGAACGGTAGCACCTTGAATCCACAAGGCCACGCGAAACCACGCGCCGATTTTTGGCAAAATCATTGTTTTTGGTGGTGAAAATCCGCCGAATACTTAGATTAAAGATAGATCGGAAATACCATCTAAGTATTCATTAATTTGATTCTACTCAAAATCTGAGTTTGAAATCCTAGAATCAAATTAATTAATATAGTTGAAGAAACATAAAATTAAATCTAGTTATTTCCTTTCTTCTCTATATGTGGATTTTTCTCTTTTTCGAATTACCCTAAACGATGAATCATAGGGTTTATTTATAGGTTAGAAACCATTGGAAGATGATAAGAATAAAAAACCAACCTTATCTGGAAATTTTCGGGTCTACAGTCCGAACTGGAATAAGTAGGATCCGGACTGTCGTCAATAAACAGAACCTTTCCAGAAAACCACGTTCGGGGTCCGGACTGAAGTAACCACGGTTCGGACTGTTCATGCGATTTCTGCAAAATCCACGTTCGGGGTCCGGACTGAAACAGGGGTGTTCCGGACTGGATTTGCGCATGAATCTACCTATGTTCGGGGTCCGGACTGAAGTACTCTGATCCGGATCCTGAACATATTACATGTCCAGTTTTTTATTTTTATGCGATGAAAAATTCATCCAAGTGTTTCTACACTATAAGAAGTATTCGGATCACCAAACTTATTTAGTTAAATGTACCTGATCCTTTTGAATTCTTCTTTCTTGATATTGAGGTATATGATCCAAACATCTTCATCTTCAATCTTCAAGATTTAAACACTTTCACGAAATACGCCAAGACAAATTCCTTAACAATCTCCCTATTTTGCGGTTTCGTGACAAAACAAAAATCCACTTAAAGAAAATTCAAAAAGATATTTTTGTTGCTATCACCATATAACAAAAATTTACAATTGAGATCCAAATAAAAACGAATACACGAGATAAACTCCTAAAACAGACTCTAAACTTAGACATTTGTACTCTTTGCAAAAGAAATAATTCTCGACAAGAGAAATCGTTAGATACCTCAAGAATTTAATATTCAAAAACCAACCAGAGAGATAGAGTTTATACTCACCATAATATTTACAAAATCAGATATGTATTAAAATACCAATTAGAGATAGACATATCTTCTAAACAATAAATTCCAAATGTCATAAGTATGTTAGTTATCAAACAACTTGTTAGTAATATTACATGCCCAAATAGTTAGTCAAATAGTTAGTCGAAGCATGCATTTATTCACAATACAAAACCAAAGTTGTTGTTACTTACCTTCCAAGTTTTAATCATTCCAAAGTTCTCACAAACCACTTGTTAAACCAACCAAAAACCATTGTGTTCATATCTCTATTAGAAAAATACGGATATGCGCAGCGGAAGAAAGAAACGCAATTAAAATTTTTCTTAAACCAAGATCACCTCATGTTTTGTTTTAGATCGTAAAAAGGTAATCTAATTGATCTCATCAATTAGGATTTAATTTTTACCTTGCGCGGGTCGAGATCACCGCGAAGCCGACGATCATTGGTAAAAATTGTTCGTCCTTGATAGCCGCGCACGCACCCGGCCTCTACTTGTGTCCACACGGAATCACGCCCTTGATCGAAAAATTGATCGCCTTGATTCGCGATCCGATCACGAATTAATTCTTGTGTCGACATAAGGAGGATGAATCAATCTTCTAATTGTGCTAGCAATCTTCCGAAGATCGAGAACGATTAATTATGGAGGACTTTTGGAAGAGGGAGAGGATAGGCGGCTAGGGTTTTCTTATTCCCTTTTTCTTGTATTTCAATATGTCACATATGACATATATTTATAATGAGAAAATCCTAATCCTAATCCTAATCGAATCCTAATCCGATTGGATTATCCATTATCCTTAATCGAATCCTAATCCGATTGGATAATCCATTATCCTTAATCGAATCCTAATCCGATTGGATTATCCTTCGTGTGTAACATTTACACATAAGTCCTCCAAATATTTACTAACGATTAGCAAATACACCATGCAACTTTTGCACTTAAATACCTCTAATTTACAATAATTGCAAATTAGTCCTTTTACTAATAAATTAGTAAACTTTAGTATTGTGATTATAATTAATCCATTCTATAAACTTCTTTATCATCTCCTTGATATCGATCATGCGCGATTCCTTATGTGTGTGACCTACTAGGTTCAATTCTGTCTGGTAGTGAGATATGATGCGATCCCCATCGACATCATCATCGAAACTCCTTTTGATGGATCAAACACTTTTGATTCTTCCATCGTATAATAATTATTCGCCTATAATTATTCTTATTGGTTCCCACAATCCACCAGTGACGCCTAGCAGCATATGGTGGCAATCCAGTCAGAAGTGAATATTGGACTGAACCTCAAGGTGCAGTTACCGTACAATACAATCCTTCTATCGCATAGTCCCAACTGAGTGGAGGTCATGGAATACTCGTCAAACCCCATCACCCGTTATATGACAAATTTGATAGGACAGAAGCTCATATGGTTACTCTTGGAAACACCTCTCCATGAACCATATTACCCTGGCCAAGGATTTCTGAGCTTTGCCTTACAAATAGCATAGGACTAATTATCTCTCTACCGAGAGCGATAGATTCCCTGTAAACAAACACCCATTCCTAATATGAACTGACTGCAGCCAACATATACTACTAAGACCCGTGACTAGGATCAGAGTTTGCATAGTCAAACTACAGTAGCCTCATACTGAATGGCCGTGGTGTCGCAGGTCTAAGGATCAGTTGTACCACTGCAACATCGAATCAGTTACTGACGAAAGAGTAGACATCCAAGTAACTATTCGTAATTGGTCACGCTCAGTGCCCTTGTTCTATAACAACCACCTGCACGTTCGCTCCAGTGTCCCCACACTAATGACTTGAGACTTGTCATCCTAGAAGAGAGCGACACATACATCAATCTTGCCGGATCAATCATCGTCCCCATGATGATCCTCCGATTGAGAGCATTTATGACTTAATCACTAATAATATGTATCTCAAATTCTTAACTCTTAAGAATATACATTATCATCTCATTAATTCAAAGGACGATTCATGGACACATCAAACATGAATGGCATAAAATGCCCAAATTATAATAAAGATCAAGTACAAATATGTCCCATATAACAAAATGCGTCAGCCTGATAGGCTTTTGGGGCATACAACTAACAATCTCCCACTTGCACTAAAGCCAATCAGTCATATATCTAATGCCCATCTTCTCAAGATGAGTCTCTAGTTTTTGCTGAGTCAAAGCCTTAGTTAGCGGGTCCGCCACGTTATCTGCGGAGGCAACCTTCTGCACTTCAATATGTTTATCTTTGATGTACTCTCTGATCTTGTGATACCGCCGCTCGATATGTTTGGATTTCTGATGAGATCTCGGCTCCTTAGCTAATGCTACGGCGCCATTATTATCACAATATAGTGGCAGGGGATCCCTACTAGAGGGAACCACGCCAAGCTCAGTGATAAATTTCTTGATCCAAACAGCTTCCTTGGCAGCTTCAGATGCAGCGATGTACTCTGCCTCCATAGTAGAATCAGCAATCGTCTCTTGTTTAGAACTCTTCCAAACTATTGACCCACCATTGCAAATAAATAGATACCCAGACGTAGACTTTCTATCGTCTATATCAGACATAAAGTCTGAATCTGTATAGCCATTAACTTTGAGTTCTCCACCTCCAAGAACCAAGAACATATCCTTTGTTCTTCTCAAGTACTTAAGGATATTCTTCACCGCTACCCAATGCTCTTCGCCTGGGTTCGACTGATATCGACTAGTGACGCTCACAGCCTGTGCTATATCAGGTCGAGTACATAGCATCGCATACATTAAACTCCCTATTGCGGAAGCATAAGGGATCCTGCTCATGCGACTTCTCTCTTCAGGTGTCTTAGGAGACATAGTCTTAGAGAGGTGAATTCCATGTCTTAGAGGTACCATACCCCTTTTGGAATTCTCCATGCTGAACCTTTTCAACACTTCATCTATGTACATAGCTTGCGATAAACCAAGCAACTTCTTAGGTCTATCCCTATAGACCTTTATCCCTAGGATATAAGATGCTTCTCCAAGGTCTTTCATAGAAAACTCTTTGGATAACCATAACTTCACCGATGTTAACATAGGAATGTCATTCCCTATTAGGAGTATGTCATCCACGTACAATACGAGGAAGGTAACAGCACTCCCACTAACCTTTTTATACACACACGGCTCTTCCTCATTTCTGATGAAATCGAACGATTCGACTGCATCATTGAAACGAGTGTTCCAACTCCGAGAAGCTTGCTTCAACCCATAAATGGATCGTTGAAGCTTGCACACTTTATGACTTCTATCTTTGGTAGTGAAACCCAAAGGCTGCTCCATATAGATTTCTTCTTCAAGATATCCATTCAGGAAAGCAGTTTTTACATCCATTTGCCAGATCTCGTAGTCATAATGTGCAGCAATAGCAAGCAGAGTTCTGATAGATTTAAGCATGGCTACAGGTGAAAAGGTATCCTGATAGTCAATGCCTTCGCGTTGACTATAACCTTTTGCTACCAGCCTAGCTTTATAGGTCTCTACCTTTCCATCAGAACCAATCTTTCTCTTGAAGATCCATTTGCATCCAACGGGTACAATACCCTCCGGTGGATCAACCAAAGTCCAAACTTGATTGGAGTACATTGAGTCTATTTCAGACTTCATAGCTTCCAACCATTTTTCGGAGTCGATGTCTAACATCGCCTCGCTATAAGTCTTAGGATCATCTCTATGATCCTTGTCTCCCACTAGGAACATTTCCTCCATGTCCTCAATAAATAATCCCATGTATCTATCAGGAGGATGAGAGATTCTACTAGACTTGCGAGGTGGCAACGTAATCTCTGGTATCACAGAGTTATCAGGAAGGGCTCTTGGAATGCTCGATTCTAAAGAGACTTTCTCCTCTAGTTCTATTTTTCTCCCACTGCCTCCTGCTAAAATAAATTCATTTTCAAGAAAGAAGGCATGTCGGCTCACAATCACATTGTGACTTTCTGGGAGATAAAAATTGTATCCAAGTGATTCCTTGGGATAACCAATGAATCTTCCCTTGACTGATCTGCTTTCCAATTTGTCCGTCTTTAATTTCTTAATATAAGCCGGACACCCCCAAGTCTTAATGTGAGTAAAACTTGGCTTCCTACCGTGCCACATCTCATATGGTGTGGTGGGAACAGATTTGGAAGGTACTCTGTTCAAAATATAAATAGCCGTAAGAAGTGCATAACCCCAAAGTGACGTAGGTAAATCTGTAAAACTCATCATAGATCGAACCATATCTAATAAAGTTCGATTCCTCCGTTCAGACACCCCATTCAGTTCTGGTGTTCCAGGAGGAGTCCATTGAGAGACAATACCATTATTCTTGAGGTAGGTTAAGAAATCCGTGCTAAGGTATTCCCCTCCTCGATCGGATCGAAGAGCCTTAATCGGTTTTTCCATTTGCTTTTCTACTTCTTGTCTAAACTCTTTAAACTTTTCAAAGACTTCAGACTTGTGTTTAATTAAATACACGTACCCATACCGTGAATAATCATCAGTAAAGGTAATAAAGTAGAGATAGCCGCCCCAAGCAGACACATCGAATGGGCCACATACATCAGTATGTATCAGGGCGAGTACTTCGGTAGCTCTCTGTCCTTGTCCAACAAAGGGAGACTTAGTCATTTTTCCTTGAAGACATGATTCACAAGCTGGGTATGGTTCAGGGAGTAAGGATCCTAAGATACCATCCTTAGCCAGCTTGTTAACCCTATCTTCTCCAATGTGACCAAGCCTCAGATGCCACAAGTATGTTTTGTTTACCTCCTCTCTAGGTCTTTTAAAACCAATAGTATTCTCATTCATGCCATTGTGAACTGTATTCATACTAACATCCATATGTAAGTAATAGAGATTGTCTATTAAAGAACCACAACCTATCAAATTATTCCTCAAATAAATTGAACAAATGTTTGATTCAAAAATAAACTTATAACCGTCCAATACCAAACGTGAAACAGAAATAAGGTTTCTAGTCGCACTAGGAACATAAAGACAATCTCTAAGTTCTAAAACTACTCCTGTCGGTAGACATAAAGGATAAGTCCCTACAGCAACAGCAGCAACTCTTGCTCCGTTTCCAACGCGTAGGGTAAGCTCTCCATCCCTAAGTCGTCTACTTTTCTTTAGCGCCTGCATTGAAATACACAAATGCGAGGTGCATCCCGAGTCAATGACCCATGTAAGAGTAGAACAAACCGATAAGCTAGTAGTTTCAATGACATGAATCTCGGACATACCTTCCAAAGTTTTATTCTTCACCTTGTCCTTCAGGCTAGCCAAATAGTCCGGGCAATTCCTCTTCCAGTGGCCATCCTTTTGACAGTGGAAGCAAGTTCCTTTGGCGGCCTTCTTTTTGGGATTTGCCTTGACAGTGTCAGTCTTTGGCTTCTTTGCAGGCTTCTTCTTTCTCCATTTAGACTTTCTTTTGGAGGAAGCCCGTTCAACAGCCAAAACTGAGCCCTTATTGACTTTTAGCATTCCTTCAGCCGTGACCAACATATTCAACAGCTCGGCGAGAGTGCAAGTAATTTTATTCATTTGAAAATTTAAAATAAACTGAGAAAATGAATCAGGTAATGATTGTAAGATCAAATCAATTTGAAGTTCTGCGTCCATAGTCATTCCGAGCTTCTCAAGCTCCTCAATGTCCTTAATCATCGCCAAGCAATGATTATTGACTGAGTGACCATCAGACATCTTAGTCCTGAACAGTCGCCTTGACACTTCGTAACGAGCTGTTCGACTTTGCTCATCATACAACTCTTTAAGATGAAGCAAGATGTCAGCAGAACTCTCCATGTGCTCATGCTGGCGTTGCAACTCATTACTCATAGACGCAAGCATGTAGCATTTTACCTTCATGTCATCATCAGTCCATTTATTTCTAGCATCTTTCTGTTGAGCTGTTGGATTTGCGGGCACTGCTGGAGCCTCCGTGTCCAACACGTAGGCTAATTTCTCAGAATTGAGAACAATTCTCAAATTCCTCAGCCAATCGGTGAAATTCGGTCCAGTTAGGCGATTAGTATCAAGTATTTTGACAAGTGGGTTAGAGGCGGACATTTTCTGCAGATGGTTAAGATTCTAATTAGTTGTGTACTTAATCATAATCCATTTTGATTAGGGGCTTTAAATCTAAATGGTGCCTCCCACTAATTTTAGCGAATCTCCACACTCCCCGAGTGGAGAAAACGGAAACTTTACTAAAAGTTTCTAGTGGGAATTGCGGTCCCATCTATTTGCACACTACCTCATCCTGACAGATTCTTGGCAATGAGTAAAGAAATGAGTGAACAACTCTTGTTCAATGCTTCTCAAGCAAATCGCAATTTTATCTTTGGCCTCCAAAAATATAGGCCTCATCCTAACAGATTCTTGGCCTTATCTTTTGGTTAAGTTAGACCCACCGTTCATCATGCAAATAAAAAAGTCATTGAATCCTCATCCTGACAGATTCTTGGATTCAACCCCTTTCTTACCACATAGCATCTCATGCCAATAGAATGGTTGCGGCTCCCTAATGCAACTGACCCCCGTGTCCGGGTGCATCAATCAACACTAAAGAGACGCCCACACCCTACAACGATGGAAGGCCACTAATGGGTTCATAACACCATTAACTTAATATTTTATTTAGGGAGATTTGTTATCTCATCAGTTTTAATTCATTATAAATTTACATCTCATGCAAACCATCGCATCATATGCACACATATATCGCATATATATATATAAAAATAACTACCGGTGATGATCATGGATTTTAATTTGATTCGGGCCTGAGCCACCAGGCCGGAATCGGGTCAGAGGGTATTACACACAAAAACTTGCTCTGCATCTTGATCAGATTGGAGTAGATCAACTCTTGTCGGCTCCCTCGATCAATATTTGGTCCAAACTTGATCTGCACCGCATCAACTCTTGAATGGAACAAATCGTCATGGAACCTTGAACTACCCCTTTACCGTTTAATTTTTGCAACAATACAATACAACCCATAATAATAATGAGACACGCAGGTCTCCAAATTACATAATTTAATTGGTGCACGCAGGCACTCAAAAAGAATCTAACACTGGGTCCTTATTAAATTACACCCATTCACATCATCACAAGGTTGCTATCCATGATCATCACCTCATACACATCACAGGCATATAATATAAAATAAAATTCTCTAATTCGATTTCTAATTAATTGGGTTTCGAATTAATTTTAAATTGCGATTTTGCACAAAGCAACCACAAGGCGCGCATGATCACATCATGTAAATGCGTTCAAAACACATTGCGGCAAGCACGTGCAATGAAAGCCATGAACTAATCAATTAGTGTTGCTATACACTAACAATGCTAATTAATTAGAGCTTGCATGTCATCAATATGACGTGCGTCATATGCTAATTAATTAGAGCACGTTGACCTTGACCGCATGCATGACCGTAGTCACATGCTAATTAATTTGAGCACCATGACCGCATGCATGACCGTACTGCGTGCGCTAATTAATTAGAGCACCTTGACCGTATCATGACCGTACATCATATGCTAATTAATTAGAGCACCTTGACCGCATGCATAATTAATTAGTGTTACAAAACAATCAAAACAACATATTCAAAACAACCTTCATTGTTTTGATTTCGATCGTTCCAGAAAACCCAATCAACACCGAAAAAGAGATTAGATCTAAAACAAACGATGAGGGTGGCTCTGATACCACTATTAGAAAAATACGGATATGCGCAGCGGAAGAAAGAAACGCAATTAAAAATTTTTCTTAAACCAAGATCACCTCATGTTTTGTTTTAGATCGTAAAAAGGCAATCTAATTGATCTCATCAATTAGGATTTAATTTTTACCTTGCACGGGTCGAGATCACCGCAAAGCCGACGATCGTTGGTAAAAATTGTTCGTCCTTGATAGCCACGCACGCACCCGGCCTCTACTTGTGTCCACACGGAATCACGCCCTTGATCGAAAAATCGATCGCCTTGATTCGCGATCCGATCACGAATTAATTCTTGTGTCGATGTAAGGAGGATGAATCAATCTTCTAATTGTGCTAGCAATCTTCCGAAGATCGAGAACGATTAATTATGGTGGACTTTTGGAAGAGGGAGAGGATAGGCGGCTAGGGTTTTCTTATTCCCTTTTTCTTGTATTTCAATATGTCACATATGACATATATTTATAATGAGAAAATCCTAATCCTAATCCTAATCGAATCCTAATCCGATTGGATTATCCATTATCCTTAATCGAATCCTAATCCGATTGGATAATCCATTATCCTTAATCGAATCCTAATCCGATTGGATTATCCTTCATGTGTAACATTTACACATAAGTCCTCCAAATATTTACTAATGATTAGCAAATACACCATGCAACTTTTGCACTTAAATACCTCTAATTTACAATAATTGCAAATTAGTCCTTTTACTAATAAATTAGTAAACTTTAGTATTGTGATTATAATTAATCCATTCTATAAACTTCTTTATCATCTCCTTGATATCGATCATGCGCGATTCCTTATGTGTGTGACCTAATAGGTTCAATTCTGTCTGGTAGTGAGATATGATGCGATCCCCATCGACATCATCATCGAAACTCCTTTTGATGGATCAAACACTTTTGATTCTTCCATCGTATAATAATTATTCGCCTATAATTATTCTTATTTGTTCCCACAATCCACCAGTGACGCCTAGCAGCATATGGTGGCAATCTAGTCAGAAGTGAATATTGGACTGAACCTCAAGGTGCAGTTACCGTACAATACAATCCTTCTATCGCATAGTCCCAACTGAGTGGAGGTCATGGAATACTCGTCAAACCCCATCACCCGTTATATGACAAATTTGATAGGACAGAAGCTCATATGGTTACTCTTGGAAACACCTTTCCATGAACCATATTACCCCGGCCGAGGATTTCTGAGCTTTGCCTTACAAATAGCATAGGACTAATTATCTCTCTACCGAGAGCGATAGATCCCCTGTAAACAAACACCCATTCCTAATATGAACCGACTGCAGCCAACATATACTACTAAGACCCGTGACTAGGATCAGAGTTTGCATAGTCAAACTACAGTAGCCTCATACTGAATGGCCGTGGTGTCGCAGGTCTAAGGATCAGTTGTACCACTGCAACATCGAATCAGTTACTGACGAAAGAGTAGACATCCAAGTAACTATTCGTAATTGGTCACGCTCAGTGCCCTTGTTCTATAACAACCACCTGCACGTTCGCTCCAGTGTCCCCACACTAATGACTTGAGACTCGTCATCCAAAAAGAGAGCGACACATACATCAATCTTGCCGGATCAATCATCGTCCCCATGATGATCCTCCGATTGAGAGCATTTATGACTTAATCACTAATAATATGTATCTCAAATTCTTAACTCTTAAGAATATACATTATCATCTCATTAATTCAAAGGACGATTCATGGACACATCAAACATGAATGGCATAAAATGCCCAAATTATAATAAAGATCAAGTACAAATATGTCCCATATAACAAAATGCTTCAGCCTGATCGGCTTTTGGGGCATACATCCAACAGGTGAGAGAAGGACTTTGGGACCGGATTTACTTTTGGAGGCTAAGGAGAAAGTCAGATTAGTTCGCCGACATCTTGAGACAGCCGAGAGTCATCAGAGGAGCTACGCTGATACTCGACGGCGAGACCTAGAGTTTCAGATTGGTGATCATGTCTCTTGAAGGTCTCGCCTTCGAAGGGGGTCCGGAGATTTGGAGTGGGTGGGAGGCTCAGTCCCCGCTTTGTTAGACCCTTTGAGGTACTTGAGAGGGTAGGCCCCGTGGCTTATAGAGTTGCTCTTCCTCCACGCCTGGCCGGAGTACACGATGTTTTCCACGTCTCAGCTCTGAGGAGATATGTGTTTGACCCGTCGCACGTGATTGACTTCACTTCTCTCGAGATCGGTGAGGACCTGGTTTATGAGGAGCGCCCGTTGCGAATTCTTGCTCGTGAGGTGTCACGCCCCGGGAGGTCTTAGTATAAGCGGAAAAGCGTATACTATTTTTTTTTTTTTCTTCGTACATGAAAATCAACCTCGCCCCCGGTGCACGACAGACCGCCACATATACAAATTCACTCTGCAATCGGACAGAGTCTCCTTTGTATATGTACGGCGTCCCATTTACAATACCAACCATCAACCATATAGTCGTCATCAAACATAGAGCAGGAGAAATATTTATCTACGGTTTTACAAACGGTGTCCATCCGACACCCTATTTTTAAAACAATTACACATTCAAACCATTAAAGCGGCAACATCATTTGGAAAGGATAAAACCAGAGGTTATGAAATCTGTGCCCACACAGCACTCCGCTTTGAAAAACGTTTTCGCAATCATTTGGTTGTTACTAAAACATGCCGCACACGAAATCACCGAAAGTATAGCTAAACCATAAAAGTACATCCAATCCACAGTGCCGACTAATTAATTGACTACATTTACCATGATCCACAAAAGCAAATTAACTAACAGTAGCAAAAAGGAAATGAGATGAACCCAAGGAACTACAAGTAGCAAGCCTCCTACGACTACGATCCTCTCGACGCGGTCTCACCGCCATCCCGGCTAACGCACCTAGTCAGACCTGTCACGGAGTGGGTAAAGTCAGTGACAAATAAAGTAGATGTCTTAACGATTATCATAGATTCAAGAACAAACCGATTACACCGAAACCTTTCGCTAAAACCCTGCACGAAAATAAGCTGGGCACCAACCCCTTGATGCTTTTAACCCCTTCACGGAGCTAGTGCGGCTCCTTAGCTGTCGTGAAGAGGTCCCCACGGCTCCCTCCCCTTTGTGGGGCACACGGGTCAAGTTGACCACTTCTCCGGAAAAGTATACCCATGCGGAGGCCAATTCGCCTGTATACGTGCAGCATCCAAAACCGAATTTGCCGATGTCGGCGTGTATTAAGCCCCGCGACCGCAGCCGCCACAATTATTATGTAAAATAAAACGTATTCACGCGAAAGGTATAACAGTTCATCTACTTTATTAGACAAGTTAACGAGCCTTTTACGATGATATGGTGCACTTACTGCACTTGTTGCACTTATAGCAAGGGTACCCACCTGGTTGCGGGGAGATCGGAACACCTGGATCTTTTGCACACTCTCGCCGCGCACCTGGACCTAAGAAGAGTCCACAGGGGTAAACTATAGTCAAAACCACGCACTAACATCACCAAAACGAAAGTCCAACATTACCCACTTGACGGAAACCCCAAACAAACCGTCAAATTTGCCAAACGCCGGATCCCCGCACGGTCGTCGCCGCCCGTCGGAGCCCCGCGCGGCCTGGAACCGCGCGGCGTGCCTCCGCGGGCGGCGCCCGCGCGGCGCCCGGCCCGTGAGGCGCCGCACGCGGCGCCAGCGCGGGTGCAGCCCGCGCGGTGCCCGCGCGGCTCCCGCGGTTGCCGCCCGCGGGCGGCGTCCGTCCGCCCGTGGCGTCCATCCGCGCGATGCCCTCATGGCATCGTGCATCTCCACCGCCCGCCCCGTGCCCTAACTTGCGCAACTACGGTGGCGGCGGCGGAGACGACAGGGATGACCGAAAACCCAACAAGGAAAAATAAAGTAAAATCCTGAAAAATTACAACGAGGGTCTACTCACCGGATTAATCGACGGGGAAGTCGCCCGATCGCGTTCTCGGCTCCGGTTCGTTGTTCGGGATGATCGGACTCCTCTCTCTCCTTTTTCTTCTTTCTTTACCTCGGCTAGGGTTTCGTCTTTTTTTCTTTCTCTCTCGCGTTCTTTCTTTCCGGCTAGGGTTTCTTTTTGCAGAAAGTGAATTTTCCCTTTTCGTACGTATTAAAATACCCCTCTTTAAATCCTAGCCACCGATTAATTAATTTCCTAATTAATTAATCATAGGAAATAAAATTCCCAAAATTAATTTCTCGTCACTGATTAATTAATTTCTTAATTAATCAATCACACGGAAAAATCTGAAATTCTTCAAAAAGCGTGTTGGATATTTTACACGGATTTCGACGCACGCCTTAAGTCACCGCGGTCTTAGAAACCCCATTCCGGGAGATCCGTACATCGGATTCCCGATTCGATCGCACCGTCGGTCTTCATTTTCCGAGCCCTTCGACAGAAAAATACCCGCACCACGCTCTGACCGAGTTTCAAATATTAAATAATTTTATTCCACTTAAGGGCATAATTAATTAACATGTGAGTCACAATTACACGTAAAAGCCGAATCACTACATGAGGTGAGGAAATTGCGCAACCGGGCCATTCCGTATGTGAAGATCTTGTGGAGCAATCACGAGGAGCGAGAGGCTACTTGGGAGCTGGAGACAGTGATGAGAGATACCTCCCCCTTTTTGTTCGAGACTTCCGGTTGAGATACGTCTGTTTTGCTTTCTTTGTTTCGGGGACGAACTTCCTTTTAGTGGGGGAGGATGTAGTGGCCTAGGTTTCCATGCAGCCTTTTTCCGGTGAATCCACTGTAGAACACCTAGTGTTGGTGTATCTGGCCCATGGTGCATCAAAGGGATGCCACAGATGGACGCTGTGAGATATCTTTAGCTGTGTTGACTTTCGGCTAGGTTTGCCAAAATTTTTAAAAAGAATTAGACCAAATAGAGGTTGGAAATGGATTCAGCACGGAAAAATGCTTGAAAACGGCTATTTGCTTGTTTGATTTTGAGTCTGGATGCCCAAAAACGGACTCCCAGAAGTTTTTATTGGTTTTTGGTGCATGGGAGGGGCCGTAGACCGCCGGCTGCCACGTGGCGGCCTGTCATTGGCCGATTTTTAGTGCGCGGTCCACAGAGTAGCACGGCTGGGTGCACAGACCCGGCGAACGGACACGTGGCACCGCCGGATTGGCGGGCTTAAGGCGCGCGGTCTACCGGGCGAGCGCGGCGATGCATGGACCAAAGCGGGGGACACGTGGCAGCCTCCGGTTGGTTGGTGCACTCAGCGCGGTCCACGGAATTCCAAGTGAGATGCATGGATCAGGTGTAGGGGACACGTGTTACCTTGTGATTCGCGGGCGCACTAGGCACGGTGCACGGGGGACCCGGCCGGCGCCTCTGGGCGCGTGAGCGCGTGGGGGGGCAGGCGGCCCGACTGGCGCGGGCGCCGACCGGTCGGCGGGTCATCCGGGCTGGACATGTGGTGCCCGCTCATTGGCGGGCGCCAACCGCCTTCCTATGCGGGGAGGGGCCACGTGGCAGCCTGTGAGTGGCCCGCACAGCTGTTTGCTGTTTGGCGGGCCACGTGGCATCACCAGAGTGTTTCGGGCGTGAACAGTGTTGGGCCGGGCCCAACACTATAGCAGCCCGAAACATTCGGGCACCCGAAAGTTGGGCCCAAAAGCCCAATCCTTGATTTTTGGCTTTTTCTCGGGTTGAGGCCTATAAATTGTGCCTTGGCACTTCATTTTCGGGCTTTTCCCGAGCTTGTTAGCCTAAGTGCCCTTCATCAAAGTTTTTCCTCATCTTGTTGTGCATCTTTCGGTGGAAGATCAGAATTTTTGGAGGCTGCGGCGTCGACCATTTCGGCGGCGTAGCGCAGTGCGACGAATTACTGTTGGAGGCCCATTTCCGTCGCACTTCAGTCTGGGAGGTCTACAGAGCTACTTCGACGGTATTTTTCGACGATTTTTGCGGCGTTGGATTCACGAGAGGTAGGCCTATGTTTTTCGTGTGGACCACTTTCTTCAGATCCGAGCTCTTCTTGGGGTTCCTGGTACATTTTTAACCCCTATTGCTACAGGATTCTTTCTTGATAGCAACACCTTGCCGGATTTTATTCTTCGCGCTCGATCGTCGGATCGAGACGAGCCTGTACTCATTTTTCATCTACTCGTCGCGAGGAGTATCACCGTATTTTTCTTGGATTTTTTCGAGACCATCCCGGAGGTATACTATTCCCTTTTTATCTGTGCAAGAGTTTACAGTTGTGTGGTTGTGATTGTTTGCGCACCTGTACTGTGGAATTTGTAACTCGGCCTACGGGGCTCAAAATTGGACGTGCAGGTACCCGTTTCGAAGGTCTCGACGAGACGATCGATGTGATATTTTTATTGGAATTTTTGGAGTTCGTTTTACAGGTGAAAATTTTGCATTGAGGGGACTATTCCCAGCAGATTTGTGATACTTGGATTTTATGGAATTAAGTGTAACTTTGGGTTGTATTTTTGTACCCAGGAGGTATTGATCACTGTTCCTGTACTGTTGGATTGGTGGGTGTGTAGAGATATCTGTTTCTGGGTATTATCAGCTGTACGCCTCCGGACAGTTAGCACCTTTAGGTGGGTGGTTTTGCTTTCAGGATCTATGGACTGTGTACTAATTCTATTTATGTAGAATCATGCATGATAGTGATTGGACTTGGTAGCATGCTAGAATTTGAATGTTAATATTCTTTGTAATAGTGTGATGATCTTGTGATCTTTTTGCTTCCTACAACCTGTTAATTATTGATATCTTGGAACTTGACCTAGCACCCCCGCCATATGCAGCATGTTCGGCCAGACTGTAGAAAACATCAACTTGGGCTAGGTTTTTATTTGCTATAGACATTCCCACATCACTATTTTATATGTCATTCTGGACTTAGCTTTTCTCGCCCGGGTTGTGGGCTGGGAGGTCGGGTTGTTGTGGGATGCATTTACACTTGTGTCTGGGGACCGAGTAGAGTTGATAGCAGTCTGTAGATCAGGTTTCTTTGGGAGAGTGGCAGTATTTGTAGATCTGGGTTCTTGGGAGCTGTCAGAGTGACAGTGAGTCTCGGCTGTGTAGATTCCAGCCTGTGAGTGAGACAGTGTTTTGTTGGTTTTAGCCGATCTTGTTGATCGAGGATTTGGATCATAGCCTGCATTAGCCACATTTGAGCTCGACAGAGATGCGCGGATACTTTACTCGGTGGGGTCGCGCCCCTCGAGTGCCACTCCGGAGTTGGGCCTGATACTTCTATCGCGACTTGTCGACGCATTTGTCCCTCTAGCTGGGCCAGTTTTGGCAGTCACGGACATCGTCCCTCTGGCTGGGCCAGTTTTGGCAGTCGCGGACGTCCAACATAAGTCCGGTCCTCCGGGATGTAGCGGCAGTAGGTAGGTGCAGGTTTGACTGGACCCGATTTGGCAGTCAGCTTAGATTGGGTGATCTGAGTTGAGAGTTAGTTGTGGCATCATATTCTTTCTGTTCCACTCTTTGAGCATCTAGATAGAGGCATAGTAGCTGTAGAGTTTACTTTTCTCAGCTTTCCTTACAGCACTGCATATGTTACTTTATGCCTCTAGTAGACTTAGTGGGCAGACCGTCGGGCTTGTTGGCGGCACCCATTGAGAACTACTGTGGGAGGTAGTTCTCACACCCGTCGTGGTGTCTTTTCCCCAGGGACTTCTGCTCTGGTTCCTGCTGCTCCAGTTGCTGATTCTGCTCCTTCTGACCGTGGTGAGGGAGTCGCGAGATAGATCCCTTCCAGTCATCCTCTGAGAGAGAGTAGATGTACCCCTTACCAGTTTCTGAGAGTGTTATGTTGAGTGACTCTTGTAGTGAGGTATCGAGTTGTACCTTTCTTTTACTGCAGTTCAGAGAGACTTTTGTATTTGGTGAGGATGGTTTGTATATTTTAGAGCTGTAGTTGTATTTTATATCTTTTATTTCAGCATTTTACTTTTTCAGCTCTGATATCTGTTAGTGTAAATGATTCTTTTGCAGGTTAGTCGCTACGTCTACACGGGGCTTCCCGTTGTGATGACCTGGATCTCCGCAGAGCTGTTGCAGTGCGTTGGAGTGGCTATTGGAGGCCTACGCGGTGTGCTGGAGGTGTTTGGGGCACGATTGGACACTAGTGTTGGACTTCGGACTTAAATGGATCACGTGGGTGATCGGTTGACTTCGTCGGATCTCTGGAAGGGTTTCCGCACGAAACGGATATTAGAATTGGGCTCCGCGCGAAATTTGGACTAAGAATACCTTTCCGGGGGCATTCGGCAATTTTTAGAGTGGGAATTTGGCAAAACGGACATCAAATTCGGATTCAGCGCGCGAAAACGGTCAAGATGGACTATCTACTTGATTTTTTTGAGCATCGGTACTGTTCATCGCCGGAACAGTACTTCCGGCGATCGCCGGCGGCGGCGGCGGCGGCGGGCAGCGGCGGAGGACGGCGGCGCGGCCTCGGGCAGGCGGCACAGCGGCGGCGAGCAGGCGCGCGCGGCGCGGGCAGGGCGCGGGCAGGCGCGCGGGTGCGCGGTCCACGCGGCCGAGCGTGCACCGGAGGGAGGACACGTGGCATCGCGCTATTGGTCGGGTTCATCGGATCGTGTGCACCGGGTGCAGCAGGCAGAGTGTTCGACACGTGGCGTTCTTCCATTGGTTGGGGTACTGTGCGGGCAGGCCGGGCATGTGCGCGGGTAGGCGCAGGGGTGCAGGCTGTGGTGTGCCACGTGGCGGTTCGTTATTGGTTTAGTGTGGACACGTGGCAGGTGGTGGTTGGTCGGTGCAGTGGACCGGGACCACGGAGCTGGCAGGGCTGGTGCATGGACCCGGGGTGACACGTGGCGGCCACTGGTTGGCCGGTCCACATGCGCGCGGTCCACGGTGCAGGCCAGCTCTGCCTCGGGCTGCGTGCCCGGCAGGGGCGCAGACTGCGCGCGCAGGCACGACCGTCGGCTGACCAGGGACACGTGTCGAGGTTGGAGGTGGCCACGCGTCGCGGTGTGAGCGGCTAGTTCCGCTGTTGCCTGTTTTGTGGGCGACGTGGCGGCCCGGGAGTGATTCGGGCTTGCACAGTGTTGGGCCGGGCCCAACACTGTAGCAGCCCGGAAAATTTCAGGAGCCCGAATCTTGGGACCCATTGGTCATTTCCCCAATTGTTTCTTTTGGGCCTATTTAAGCAGCCCGAATCCTGTTCTTCTCACTTTTTCCACCATTTTCGAGACTCCTCTCACCAAGGTGTCTTCAGCAAAGTTGTTCCCCTTCGTGTTCTCCATCTCCTGGTGAAGTTTGAGGATTTTTGGTGGCACGCACTTCGAGGTTTTGGATTTGACGGCGCGGCGCGATGCTCGTTCATTTGTGTTTCCCTTCGTCGCATTTCAGTGCGCGGACTCTCCCGAGCTACCCAGGCAGTATTTTTCAGCGATTCTTGTGCCATCGTCTTCATGACAGGTAGGGCTACGTTTCTCGTGTTTACTGGTTTTTCCCATTCCGAGGTCTTCATCGGTTTTTCGGATCATCTTGTGACCTCATTTTCTGGGGTGGAGTTTTGGACAGCGCTGTGTTGTTTTGGTGATATCTTCGCGCACAGACATCGGATTGAGGTGATTCAAAAGGCGTTTTGCATCTACACATCACGAGGAATCTCCCCAAATTTTCTTGGAATTTTCTAAGTTTTCCCCGAAGGTGAGAAGCCTCTGTTTACAGTACCTTAAGATTCAGTTTTTGCGATCGACTTACTTCGGGATGGTTCTCTTGTCGATTTTGGATCTCAGCGTAGAAAACTCGTGTGGGAACGTGCAGGTACTCGTTTCGACCGGTTCGTCGCGAGGATCGCGATAGTATTTTTCCTGGAATTTCTCGGGCACATTTCATAGGTGAAAATGGCAAAACTGTTAACTGGATATTTTGGGACAGATTTTGGATTAGAACTTGGATTAATATTTGCATGTGTTCTTTGGGGTTTGTGGTGCAGTGTTGTGGGGATTTTCGGATCGGGCGTGGACTTTGCTTTCGGGAACCGGATTTAGCGCCCGAGGTGGGTACCGTTGTTTCACCTCCTACTTGTGATGTCCCCACTAGGCCTATTTGAGTTGCTACTATGTTACATTGCTAAATGAACCGGTGAAATGAATATGGCATGCTTAATTAAAAGACTGGGTTATGGTAGCGATGCATCTTTAAAAAGGCTAAGCATTAGTTAATATTGATACTAGTAAATGATAAGTCACCTAAAAGGGCTTTCCTAAATTGGCTATGTTGCAAGTACATATTGGGACCTCTTATGCATAAATAATAAATTGACGTGGGACCACTTGGCAAAAATGGGAGTGTAAGTAATAGCATGTCTCTATTTTTATGAAAATTAGGATACTTGAACCATGCTTTTGAATAAAGGACTTTGCATGCTTGAATGGTCGCATAGTTAAGCCACCTTTTTTTCTGCTACACTATTATGCTGGAACTGACTTAGGAGAAACCATGCTTTTATTTTCCTTCCTCTGGTTATCTAGTTTTGGGGGATAGTGCGCTCGGGTTCGAGCAAGGGCTGGGATAGTGTAGTCAGACATTTGTGGGTTTTGGGACCGGCAGGCTGTGAGGGCAGGGCATTGCGGCAACCGCGGACAGTAGGCGGTTGACCGGATAGTGATTGTTGCTTATGCATCAGATTGGGTATCAGGTCTCTAGTGGATGGAGTTTTCCACTATTTGTTTATCTTGCATCATCTTTGAGATCGGGTCTCCCTTTAGTGGACGGGTTTTCCCACTTTGATCAGAGTCATGATCCAGTCCTACTGACTTGATACTTATTACTGAGGCACTATGCTCGTGTGGGTCGCTCCCCTCGAGTGCCACTCCGGAGTGTGTATTTTGTGACCGTGCCGGTCAGGAGCCAGTCTGTTGCCTTGGGGTGGGACCGTGCCGGTCAGGAGCCGGTCTGTCGCCCTCGAGATTGGACCATGCCGGTCAGGAGCCGGTCTGCATCCCGTAGCTGAGTTGGGAGTTAGTAGGCGTAGTGGGCAGTACCGGTGTTCGCCGGTGACTAGGTTGGGCTACCCAGGCAGGCATTCCTATTCTGATGCATACAGTTGGCCATACTTTTAGCTGGGCACCATAAAGGCATATAGTGGTAGCTTCATACATCATCAGTAGGCATATTTACAGCTTACCACCTTGTTTTATTTTTCCGCCTCTTATAGTCATAGTGGGCATGTCTGGGTTTGAGGTTTACCCACTAGGGGGAGGCTACTGTTCTATAGTAGTTCTCACCCCCGACTGTTTTCTTTTTCTCTTCCCCCTTTTGTTTTGCAGAGTCGTCTGCGGGAGTTACGGGACCCTCCTCAGCGGACCGAGGTAAGAGGATCGCGGACTAGATAGCGGTCTACCCAGGCACCAGTTTAGTTATTTATGTACCCCGATACTCTCAGATACTCTACTTTTCATTTCTTTTGGGTCTGGCTTCGGCCAGCTGGTTGTATTTGATTAGTGAGCTCGGAGAGATATTTGTATTATTGAGAGTTTATTTCCGCACTTTTACTTTCCAGCTTTATCTGAGATGTATTAGTTCTAGTTTAGCTCTGTTTATGCTCTTTTATTATATCATCTGTATATTTGAGCAGGTTACCAGCGCTTCGTATACACGGAAAATTCCGTATATACGGCGGATCTGTAGACGAGCCCGGGTTCCGGTTTACACCCGGGGCGTGACACCCGTATGGGCGGCGGATCTGTTGACGAGCACGGGGCGCAGTTTCGACCCTGGGGCGTGACATGTCCTTGGAGAGTAGTTGTACCCCATTGTTGGAGATTTTTAGTACAGTCAATTGAATTATTGTATATTTTACCCTTTTGAGAGTTTTCCTTTATTTTGAGAGACTAATGTATTGTGAGGACTTGACTTGTACTGTGAGCCTATACTGATGTATTGTTGTTTTAATTTACCTCCCTTTTGGGGTTCATAAATGTTGTATCTGAGGATGATGTATGATCAGTATTATTTTTTTGGGAGATGGATCTTGTACTTTATTCCAATTGTACAGTGGTTTGGATTTTATTTTATAGCAGTTTATTTTCCGCTCTAATATATATATATAGTTGTAGTACTATCTTTTGCAGGTTAGACGCTTTGCCTATGCGGGGTTTCCCATATGGGTGGCGGATCTGTTAGCGAGTCCGGGTCGCAGTTTCGAACCCGGGGCGTGACAGTGTGCTGGTCGCTTTGTTGATATTTGAGTATGATTCCACGTCGGCGACACACATGTGTTAGTGTGACCGATGGTGATGGTTGCGAAGGCGGTGATCGAGTTTGTCCGGCTTGGGTTGATTGGGTTATATCTCGGCAGTTATCTTTCAATGATGCATGCATACACTAGTTGTTGTTGTCCATTATTAGCATTAGAGGCATAGTAGTGGTAGTTTCTCTTTATCAGCAGTTTTACTTTTAGTTTTACCACTTCATTTCTTTTCTTACCTCTAGTAGACTTGGTAGGTACGTCGGAGTATTGATGATTTACCCACTGAGAACTACTGGTTTCTAGTAGTTCTCACACCCGTTGTCGCTCTTCCTATTTTTCTCTTCTTTTGCAGTCTTCTGTGACAGCTGTTGGACCGTCCACAGTGGATCGAGATAAGGGGATCGCCAACTAGATAGATCTCCTACCAGTGAGAGACAGTGACAGACTTTTATTGTACCCCTTTTCTCAAACTGATGTATATTTATTGTATTAGGTCTGACTTTCGCCAGCTGATTGTACTATTTTGGACTCTGGGAGGTGATGTTGTATTATATTTTACTTTTACAGTTCAGTCTGAGGTGGTTTTAGTTTTCAACTCTGTACTTTTGCTCTATTATATGCTTCTCTTACTTGAGCAAGTTTTAGTGCTTCGTGTTGTTTGAGGTAAAAAAAAAAAAAAAAAATTTTTTTTTTTTTAAAAAAAAAGGGGGAAAGATTATGGTTGGTCCGTAATATTGATTTGTCTGTATAAGCCCCGTATAAGTCCAAAACTTTTAACATATTAATAATTTGGGTCCAACAAATTTTACAACAAGTTCAAATCCCCTTAATAGATCATTTGCGAATACAAGCTTAGGTTATTTGTGAACACAAGCTTATAGGTCTCATCAAAGCACCGTCATTTTTTTAGTTTACCAAACCAGTCGGATCCTATTTTTGTGCCCAGCGGGACTTACATTATAGTAAACTGTTTGTTTAAAAATTCAATTTGAAAAAAAAATTATATTCAAATTGAATTTTGAATTTTGAATTTTCAATCAAATTTCAAAATATTTTTCAACCGACTTATCCAAATTCATATTCAAATCTCCAATCAAATTTTAAAATATCTCTCAATTCAATTTTGAACTTTCCTCGTTCGTTAATCGTTCAATTTTGAAATTGAACATATTCAATTTTGAAATTTAAAATTTAAAATTTAAATACGAACATACTTCCTCATAACATACTCAATTTTGAAATTTAAAATTTAAAATTTAAATACAACCATACTCTCTCAACATATCGAACATTTGAATATATTCAATTTGAATTTTAAATATATCCTTTCAATTTTCCAATCTGAACATATTCAATTTTGAAATTTTAAAATTTAAAAATTTTCTACGAACATACTTCAACTTTACCTCTCGAAATTTAAAATCGTTCAATCTCTCAAAAATTGAACATATTCAATTTTGAAATTTAAAATTTAAAATTAAATACGAACATACTTCCTCATAACATACTCAATTTTGAAATTTAAAATTTAAAATTTAAATACAACCATACTCTCTCAACATATCGAAATTGAACAATTTGAATTTTAAATATATCCTTTCAATTTTAAAATTTAAATCTGAAATTTGAAATTTAAAATTTGAAATTTGAAAGTGGAATATAATAACTTCCCCAGGTTTGAACCTCGTCTTTTCCTCAACGAAAAGATATTCCAACACACATCTTTCCCATAACGAACCCACATTTCCTCGCCAATCCATTAACAAATCCCAACAAATCCAACAAACACCACGTGATATTTCTCTACCACTCTCCGTTATAAATAGAGGGATTCTTTGTCTTTTGGCTGATCTGAAAACACGTCCGATATTCCACCACAAAAAAAAAAGAAAAGCTCATCCCATATTCCACACAAAAAAAGCTTGTCCGATATTCCACCACAAAAAAAAAAAAAAAAGCTCATCCCATATTCCCCGATATTCCACCACAAAAAAAAAAATCGTCCCATATTCCACCTCATCCACACCTCATCCACAGCTCCGATCGACTTCCTCAGCAGCGCCGGTCAACTTCCTCAACCCCTCCGGTCAACTTCCTCAACCCCTCCGGTCAACTTCCAACTTCCTCAACCCCTCCGGTCAACTTCCTCAACCCCTCCGGTCAGCTTCCTCGACTCCTCCGGCCAACTTCCTCGGCAACTCCGATCAACTTCCTCGGCACCCCCAATCGACCTCCTCGGCTTCTTTTTTTCGTATTTTTCAGGTAAAAATAAGAAAAAAAAAAAAAAAAAAAAAAAAAAAGAAAGTCAACAAAGCAGGTTAGGACCTCTCCGGACGTCCTAACTTTAGGCTCAAAAAAATAAAGAAAAAAAAAGAAAGAGAAAAAAATAAATAAATTTCTTTGAAAGCCGGTTTCGGAACTCAGCGGACGCCCCTTACTTCAGGTTGAAAAGAAAAGAAAAAAAAGAGAAAAAAAAGAAGGAAAAAAAATAAATTTTCTTTAAAGCCGGTTTGGGACCTCTCCGGACGCCCCTTACTTCAGGTTGAAAAGAAAAAAAAAAAAAAAAAAAAAGGAAAAAAAAAAATTTTCTTTAAAGCCGGTTTGGGACCTCTCCGGACGCCCCTTACTTCAGGTTGAAAAGAAAAGAAAAAAAGAAAAGAAAAAAAAAAGAAGAAAAAAAATAATTTTCTTTAAAGCCGGTTTGGGACCTCTCCGGACGCCCCTTACTTCAGGTTGAAAAGAAAAGAAAAAAAAAAAAAAAGAAGGAAAAAAAAATAAATTTTCTTTAAAGCCGGTTTGGGACCTCTCCGGACGCCCCTTACTTCAGGTTGAAAAAAAAAAAAAAAAAAAAAAAGAAGAAAAAAAAATAAATTTTCTTTAAAGCCGGTTTGGGACCTCTCCGGACGCCCCTTACTTCAGGTTGAAAAAAAAAAAAAAAAAGAGAAAAAAAAGGAAATAAAGTAAATAAATTTTCTTTAAAGCCGGTTTGGGACCTCTCCGGACGCCCCTTACTTCAGGTTGAAAAGAAAGAAAAAAAAAAAAAAAAAAAAAAGAAGAAAAAAAATAAATTTTCTTTAAAGCCGGTTTGGGACCTCTCCGGACGCCCCTTACTTCAGGTTGAAAAGAAAAGAAAGGAAAGAAAAGAAAAAAAAAATAAAGAAAAAAAAAAGAAAAGAAAAAAAAAAGAGAAAAAAAAAAGGAAAAAAAGTAAATAAATTTTCTTTAAAGCCGGTTTGGGATCTCTCCGGACGTCCCTTACTTCAGGTTGAAAAGAAAGGGAAAAAAAGAAAAAAAAGAAAAGTCAACAAAAATCCAAAACCGATTCGGATGATTTCTTCGGACATTCGGACTTAGGTTAAGTCAAAGTGGATTCCCTTCGGAGCCCAAATCAATTACAAGACAAAAGGGATTGAACCCTAAGATAAGTCAAAGTGGATTCGGATCCCAAGTATAAATCAAAGCGGATTTTCTTCAGATCCCAAGTCAAATAAAATAAAATAAAATAAAAAGAGAATTTCTTCGAATCCCAAATAATTTCTTTTTCGGATCGCAAATAATTTCTCCTTCGGATCCCCGATAATTTCAAAAATAGAAACTTTCTCGGATCCCAAATAATTTCAAAAAGGGCCCCACATCAAAATAAAATAACGGTACTTTCCTGACCCCACATCAAAATAAAATAACGGTACTTTCTCCTGACCCCAAATCAAAGATTATTGGATTGATTCGGATGCCAAGTCAAAATATAAAATAAAAGGGATGGAATCCCGAGATAATGTTAATGAATTTCCTTCGGATCCCAAATAATTTCAAAAAAAATAAAAATAAAAAAAAAGAAAAGGGAATTTATTCGGATCCCACATCAAAATAAAATAACGGTACTTCTCCGAAACCCAAGATAAAATAAGGGATTTTTTTGCGAATCCCAAGATAAAATTAGGGAATTTTCTTCGGACGCAAAATAAAATAAAATAAAAGGGGATATTGAAATAAATGCGAATTCCTTTGAATCGAGACAAAATTCAAATGAGTTCTAATCAACTTGGAGTCTAAGTCCGATTCAAAAAGGACTAATGATCCCAACCATATATGGGTCCCAAAGCCGGGTCCACAAATAAAAAAATCCAAAACCTATTGAGTCCACAAATAAAAAAAACCCAAAACCCATTTGATCCACAAATAAAACTGATAACCCATTCGAGTCCACAAATAAAACCCAAAACCCATTCGATCCACAAATAAAAACCCAAAATCCATTCAATCTCATCGCCTTAACACATATAATTAAGGCAAAACTATATCCAAACCGACTAGATTCTAAATCATATACTTCGAATTTAGTCAAATCAAATTTGATCGAGCTCTAACACATATACTTAGAGTTCATCCAAACCAACCCAACTAACCCTAATACATATACTTAGGGTGTAGTTAACCTTTTACTCTAGCACATATATCTAGGGTAAAAAACCAAATCAACTCAACTAATCCTAATGCATATACTTAGGGTTAGTCAACCTTTTACTCTAGCACATATAACTAGAGTGAAAAGAACATGTGCCGAGGAGGTCGATTGGGGGTGCCGAGGAAGTTGATCGGAGTTGCCGAGGAAGTTGGCCGGAGGAGTCGAGGAAGTTGACCGGAGGGGTTGAGGAAGTTGACCGGAGGGGTTGAGGAAGTTGGAAGTTGACCGGAGGGGTTGAGGAAGTTGACCGGAGGGGTTGAGGAAGTTGACCGGCGCTGCTGAGGAAGTCGATCGGAGCTGTGGATGAGGTGTGGATGAGGTGGAATATGGGACGATTTTTTCTTTTTGTGGTGGAATATCGGGGAATATGGGATGAGCTTTTTTTTTTTTTTTGTGGTGGAATATCGGACAAGCTTTTTTTGTGTGGAATATGGGATGAGCTTTTCTTTTTTTTTTGTGGTGGAATATCGGACGTGTTTTCAGATCAGCCAAAAGACAAAGAATCCCTCTATTTATAACGGAGAGTGGTAGAGAAATATCACGTGGTGTTTGTTGGATTTGTTGGGATTTGTTAATGGATTGGCGAGGAAATGTGGGTTCGTTATGGGAAAGATGTGCGTTGGAATATCTTTTCGTTGAGGAAAAGACGAGGTTCAAACCTGGGGAAGTTATTATATTCCACTTTCAAATTTCAAATTTTAAATTTCAAATTTTAGATTTAAATTTTAAAATTGAAAGGATATGTTTAAAATTCAAATTGAATATATTCAAATGTTCAAATTTCGATATGTTGAGAGAGTATGGTTGTATTTAAATTTTAAATTTCAAATTTCAAATTTCAAAATTGAGTATGTTATGAGGAAGTATGTTCGTATTTAAATTTTAAATTTTAAATTTCAAAATTGAATATGTTCAATTTTCAAAATTGAACGATTAACGAACGAGGAAAGTTCAAAATTGAATTGAGAGATATTTTAAAATTTGATTGGAGATTTGAATATGAATTTGGATAAGTCGGTTGAAAAATATTTTGAAATTTGATTGAAAATTCAAATTTCAAAATTCAATTTGAATATAATTTTTTTTTGAAATTGAATTTTTAAACAAACAGTTTACTATAATGTAAGTCCCGCTGGGCACAAAAATAGGATCCGACTGGTTTGGTAAACTAAAAAAATGACGGTGCTTTGATGAGACCTATAAGCTTGTGTTCACAAATAACCTAAGCTTGTATTCGCAAGATCTATTAAGGGGATTTGAACTTGTAGTAAAATTTGTTGGACCCAAATTATTAATATGTTAAAAGTTTTGGGCTTATACGGGGCTTATACAGACAAATCAATATTACGGACCAACCATAATCTTTCCCCCCTTTTTTTTAAAAAAAAATAAATTTTTTTTTTTTTACCTCAAACACGTGTATGCGAAAAATTTTGTGTGCACAAAGGATCTTTAAACGAGCCCGGGTTTTGGTTTACCCCCCGGGGCATGACACTTAGGGTTCCTCTTCTTCTAGAGAGAGAAAAAAATGAGAGAGTGTGAAAAGGGGTAGAGTGAAGAGATCTAAGGTTGGGGGAGAAGTCCCCTACCTTTTATACTAATGCCCCACCCATATTTATGAGTTTGCCACTCTCCTAGACTTTCAGACCACGAAGGTTCGGACTTTTTCCGAACCTCGAACGTTACCCTGCACTGTGCACGCTGAAGGTCCAAACCTTTTCCTCGAAAAAAGTCCGAACCACGAACGTAGATTTGATATACGGGTCCCAAAGCCGGGTCCACAAATAAAAAAACCCAAAACCTATTCAGTCCACAAATAAAAAAAAACCCAAAACCCATTTGATCCACAAATAAAACTGATAACCCATTCGAGTTCACAAATAAAACCCAAAACCCATTCGATCCACAAATAAAAACCCAAAATCCATTCAATCTCATCGCCTTAACACATATAATTAAGGCAAAACTATATCCAAACCGACTAGATTCTAAATCATATACTTCGAATTTAGTCAAATCAAATTTGATCGAGCTCTAACACATATACTTAGAGTTCATCCAAACCAACCCAACTAACCCTAATACTTATACTTAGGGTGTAGTTAACCTTTTACTCTAGCACATATATCTAGGGTAAAAAACCAAATCAACTCAACTAATCCTAATGCATATACTTAGGGTTAGTCAACCTTTTACTCTAGGACATATAACTAGAGTGAAAAGAACACCCGATTGCCACCAAAAACATATTTTTTCTTTCAAAACAACTCCATATTTTTCAATAAACCCATATTTTTCAATAAACCCGTATAAACCAAAATAAACCTATATTTTTCAATACTTAAACATATTTGGTTTACGACAGCTAACTGATTTTAGGACCGGTTATGAGCATCAATTTTATTTGCTCGCGAAAAAAAAAAAGAAAAAGAAAAAGAAAAGAAAACCAAAAAAAAATGAAAAAAAAAAAGAACGAAAAAAAATGATAAAAAAAAAAAAAAAAAAAAAAAAAAAAAAAACAAAACAAAAAAACGAAAAAAAAAATCTCAAAAAAAAAAAAAAAAAAAAAAAAAAAAAAAAAAAAATTCCGGCTGTGGTATAATCCCATAGGCAAAAATGGGATCCCCGCTGTGAGGATTAACCATTCGAACTCACAGGCAAAAGTTAGGGGAAGGCATCGGGTGAAAACCCATATGGGCGCCCGATTGCCACCAAAAACATATTTTTCTTTCAAAACAAATCCATATTTTTCAATAAACCCATTTTTTCAAAATAAACCAAAATAAACCCATATTTTTCAAAATAAACCAAAATAAACCCATATTTTTTTTAAACTCAAAAATATATTTTTTTGTTTACGACGGAATTCTAACAAACCTTAGGGTCGGTTATACGCAACAATTTCGATTGCTTCGCGAGACAAAATAAACTCATATATTTCAATACAAAAAAAAAATAGAAAAATGCCCCCAAATTATAAGCCAGTTCAATCCAAGTCCAATTTAGGTGGAATCATATGAACTGGACCATGCACCAGCTCGACCCCAAATCAAAGTCAAAGGGTTTTGAGTCAAATTGCAAAGAGGGTGACTCAAACCAAACTCGAAGGCATCTTAAATCAAATCCAAACCAAATGCAATGAAGTTTCAAGTTCAAACGGATCTCGAACCTAACCATAAGGTTACGAGCCGAACCAAACCGAACTGCAGAAGGGTCCAAGTTGAACCGAATTATAAGGGCCCGACCGAAATTGAATTCAAAGGGTCTCGAACTAAGTCATAAGGGTTCAACCTAAACCATGTCTCAAAGGGTTCTGAACCAAAGTATAACGGTTCGACTCAAATCAAATTCAAAAGGGACAAATCAAGTGAAAGCCTAAACCGGCTCAGCCCAAATAAAATATAAAAGGTTCAAACCAATTCAATTTGAACCCAACCTGAACAAAGGTTCGAATCGAACTTCAGGGATGATCCAAATCAAGCAAGCCAGCTCTACCCGAACTGAAACAAATCAAGAGTTCAAACCGAGCTAACTCCAAATAAATCTGTTGAGTCAACCTAATCGACTCACAAACCCAAATCCAAACGACCGAAAAGTCATTAAACTAAACCTAATTCAAACGACCGAAAAGTCATTAAACTAAACCTAAGCCAAACGACCGAAAAGTCATTAAACTAAACCCAATTTCACACGACCGAAAAGTCATTAAACTAAACCCAATTTCAAACGACCGAAAAGTCATTAAACTAAACCCTAATTCCAAACGACCGAAAAGTCATTAAACTAAACCTAATTTCAAACGACCGAAAAGTCATTAAACTAAACCTAATTCAAACGACCGAAAAGTCATTAAACTAAACCCAAGCCAAACGACCGAAAAGTCATTAAACTAAACCCAATTGCAAACGACCGAAAAGTCATTAAACTAAAGCTAAATCCAAACGACCGAAAAGTCATTAAACTAAACCCAATTTCAAACGACCGAAAAGTCATTAAACTAAACCCATACCCATACCGACCGCCATGTCACTAAACTGAGCAAACTCATATTCAAATAGACCGCCATGTCACTAAACTGAGCAAACCCATATTCAAATCGACCGCCATGTCACTAAACTGAGCAACCCATATACATATCGACCGCCATGTCAATAAACTGAGCGACCCATATTCATATCGACCGCCATGTCACTAAACTGAGCAAACTCATATTCATATAGACCGCCATGTCACTAAACTGAGCAAACTCATATTCATATAGACTGCCATGTCACTAAACTGAGCAAACCATATCGACCGCCATGTCACTAAACTGAGCAACCCATATTCAAATCGACCGCCATGTCACTAAACTGAGCAAACCATATCGACCGCCATGTCACTAAACTGAGCAACCCATATTCAATCGACCGCCATGTCACTAAACTGAGCAAACCATATCGACCGCCATGTCACTAAACTGAGCAAACCATATTCAAATCGACCGCCATGTCACTAAACTGAGCAAATCATATCGACCGCCATGTCAATAAACTGAGCGACCCATATTCATATCGACCGCTATGTCACTAAACTGAGCAACACATATTCAATTGACCGCCATGTCATTAAACTGTGAAATCAAATTGAATGCGTACGAAAAAAAATGAAATGAAAAAAAAAATATTTAAAAAAAAAATGAAGAAAGAAAAACAATTGAATGTGCATCTTTTCACCGTACTCGTACCTCGTACAACGAAAAGATGGGGGGCATTTGTTTGAGGTAAAAAAAAAAAAATTATTTTTTTTTAAAAAAAAAGGGGGGAGAGATTATGGTTGGTCCGTAATATTGATTTGTCTGTATAAACCCCGTATAAGCCCAAAACTTTTAACATATTAATAATTTGGGTCCAACAAATTTTACTACAAGTTCAAATCTCCTTAATAGATCATTTGCGAATACAAGCTTAGGTTATTTGTGAACACAAGCTTATAGGTCTCATCAAAGCACCGTCATTTTTTTAGTTTACCAAACCAGTCGGATCCTATTTTTGTGCCCAGCGGGACTTACATTATAGTAAACTGTTTGTTTACAAATTCAATTTCAAAAAAAAATTATATTCAAATTGAATTTTGAATTTTGAATTTTCAATCAAATTTCAAAATATTTTTCAACCGACTTATCCAAATTCATATTCAAATCTCCAATCAAATTTTAAAATATCTCTCAATTCAATTTTGAACTTTCCTCGTTCGTTAATCGTTCAATTTTGAAAATTGAACATATTCAATTTTGAAATTTAAAATTTAAAATTTAAATACGAACATACTTCCTCATAACATACTCAATTTTGAAATTTGAAATTTAAAATTTAAATACAACCATACTCTCTCAACATATCGAAATTTGAACATTTGAATATATTCAATTTGAATTTTAAACATATCCTTTCAATTTTAAAATTTAAATCTGAAATTTGAAATTTAAAATTTAAAATTTGAAAGTGGAATATAATAACTTCCCCAGGTTTGAACCTCGTCTTTTCCTCAACGAAAAGATATTCCAACGCACATCTTTCCCATAACGAACCCACATTTCATCGCCAATCCATTAACAAATCCCAACAAATCCAACAAACACCACGTGATATTTCTCTACCACTCTCCGTTATAAATAGAGGGATTCTTTGTCTTTTGGCTGATCTGAAAACACGTCCGATATTCCACCACAAAAAAAAAAAGAAAAGCTCATCGCATATTCCACACAAAAAAAAGCTTGTCCGATATTCCACCACAAAAAAAAAAAAAAAAAAACTCATCCCATATTCCCCGATATTCCACCACAAAAAGAAAAAATCGTCCCATATTCCACCTCATCCACACCTCCGATCGACTTCCTCAGCAGCGCCGGTCAACTTCCTCAACCCCTCCGTTCAACTTCCTCAACCCCTCCGGTCAACTTCCAACTTCCTCAACCCCTCCGGTCAACTTCCTCACCCCTCCGGTCAACTTCCTCGACTCCTCCGGCCAACTTCCTCGGCAACTCCGATCAACTTCCTCGGCAACCCCAATCGACCTCCTCGGCTTCTTTTTTTCGTATTTTTCAGGTAAAAATAAGAAAAAAAAATAAAAAAAAATAAAAAAAAGAAAGTCAACAAAGCCGGTTAGGACCTCTCCGGACGTCCTAACTTTAGCTCAAAAAAATACAGAAAAAAAAAAAAAGAGAAAAAATAAATAAATTTCTTTGAAAGCCGGTTTGGGAACTCTGCGGACGCCCCTTACTTCAAGTTGAAAAGAAAAGAAAAAAAAGAGAAAAAAAATGAAGGAAAAAAAATAAATTTTCTTTAAAGCCGGTTTGGGACCTCTCCGGACGCCCCTTACTTCAGGTTGAAAAGAAAAGAAAAAAAAAAAAAAAGAAAAAAAATTTCTTTAAAGCCGGTTTGGGACCTCTCCGGACGCCCCTTATTTCAGGTTGAAAAGAAAAGAAAAAAAAAAAAAAAAAAAAATAATTTTCTTTAAAGCCGTTTGGGACCTCTCCGGACGCCCCTTACTTCAGGTTGAAAAGAAAAGAAAAAAAAAAAAAAGAAGGAAAAAAAAAATAAATTTTCTTTAAAGCCGGTTTGGGACCTCTCCGGACGCCCCTTACTTCAGGTTGAAAAGAAAAGAAAAAAAAAGGAAAAAAAAATAAATTTTTTTTAAAGCCGGTTTGGGACCTCTCCGGACGCCCCTTACTTCAGGTTGAAAAGAAAAGAAAAAAAAAAGAGAAAAAAAAAAAGGAAAAAAGTAAATAAATTTTCTTTAAAGCCGGTTTGGGACCTCTCCGGACGCCCCTTACTTCAGGTTGAAAAGAAAAAAAAAAAAAAAAAGAAAAAAAATAATTTTCTTTAAAGCCGGTTTGGGACCTCTCCGGACGCCCCTTATTTCAGGTTGAAAAGAAAAGAAAGAAAAGAAAAAAAAAAAAATAAAGAAAAAAAAAGAAAAGAAAAAAAAAAAAGAGAAAAAAAAAAGGAAAAAAAGTAAATAAATTTTCTTTAAAGCCGGTTTGGGATCTCTCCGGACGTCCCTTACTTAAGGTTGAAAAGAAAGGAAAAAAAAAAAGAAAAAAAAGAAAAGTCAACAAAAATCCAAAACCGATTCGGATGATTTCTTCGGACATTCGGACTTAGGTTAAGTCAAAGTGGATTCCCTTCGGAGCCCAAATCAATTACAAGACAAAAGGGATTGAACCCTAAGATAAGTCAAAGTGGATTCGGATCCCAAGTATAAATCAAAGCGGATTTCCTTCAGATCCCAAGTCAAATAAAATAAAATAAAATAAAAAGAGAATTTCTTCGAATCCCAAATAATTTCTTTTTCGGATCGCAAATAATTTCTCCTTCCGATCCCCGATAATTTCAAAAATAGAAACTTTCTCGGATCCCAAATAATTTCAAAAAGGGCCCCACATCAAAATAAAATAACGGTACTTTCTCCTGACCCCAAATCAAAGATTAGTGGATTGATTCGGATGCCAAGTCAAAATATAAAATAAAAGGGAATCCCGAGATAAGGTTAATGAATTTCCTTCGGATCCCAAATAATTTCAAAAAAAATAAAAAAAAAAAAAAAAAAAGGGAGTTTATTCGGATCCCACATCAAAATAAAATAACGGTACTTCTCCGAAACCCAAGATAAAATAAGGGATTTTTTTTGCGAATCCCAAGATAAAATTAGGGAATTTTCTTCGGACGCAAAATAAAATAAAATAAAAGGGGATATTGAAATAAATGCGAATTCCTTTGAATCGAGACAAAATTCAAATGAGTTCTAATCAACTTGGAGTCTAAGTCCGATTCAAAAAGGACTAATGATCCCAACCATATATGGGTCCCAAAGCCGGGTCCACAAATAAAAAAATCCAAAACCTATTGAGTCCACAAATAAAAAAAACCCAAAACCCATTTGATCCACAAATAAAACTGATAACCCATTCGAGTCCACAAATAAAACCCAAAACCCATTCGATCCACAAATAAAAACCCAAAATCCATTCAATCTCATCGCCTTAACACATATAATTAAGGCAAAACTATATCCAAACCGACTAGATTCTAAATCATATACTTCGAATTTAGTCAAATCAAATTTGATCGAGCTCTAACACATATACTTAGAGTTCATCCAAACCAACCCAACTAACCCTAATACATATACTTAGGGTGTAGTTACCTTTTACTCTAGCACATATATCTAGGGTAAAAAACCAAATCAACTCAACTAATCCTAATGCATATACTTAGGGTTAGTCAACCTTTTACTCTAGCACATATAACTAGAGTGAAAAGAACATGTGCCGAGGAGGTCGATTGGGGGTGCCGAGGAAGTTGATCGGAGTTGCCGAGGAAGTTGGCCGGAGGAGTCGAGGAAGTTGACCGGAGGGGTTGAGGAAGTTGACCGGAGGGGATGAGGAAGTTGGAAGTTGACCGGAGGGGTTGAGGAAGTTGACCGGCGCTGCTGAGGAAGTCGATCGGAGCTGTGGATGAGGTGTGGATGAGGTGGAATATGGGACGATTTTTTCTTTTTGTGGTGGAATATCGGGGAATATGGGATGAGCTTTTTTTTTTTTGTGGTGGAATATCGGACAAGCTTTTTTTTGTGTGGAATATGGGATGAGCTTTTCTTTTTTTTTGTGGTGGAATATCGGACGTGTTTTCAGATCAGCCAAAAGACAAAGAATCCCTCTATTTATAACGGAGAGTGGTAGAGAAATATCACGTGGTGTTTGTTGGATTTGTTGGGATTTGTTAATGGATTGGCGAGGAAATGTGGGTTCGTTATGGGAAAGATGTGCGTTGGAATATCTTTTCGTTGAGGAAAAGACGAGGTTCAAACCTGGGGAAGTTATTATATTCCACTTTCAAATTTCAAATTTTAAATTTCAAATTTCAGATTTAAATTTTAAAATTGAAAGGATATGTTTAAAATTCAAATTGAATATATTCAAATGTTCAAATTTCGATATGTTGAGAGAGTATGGTTGTATTTAAATTTTAAATTTCAAATTTCAAAATTGAGTATGTTATGAGGAAGTATGTTCGTATTTAAATTTTAAATTTTAAATTTCAAAATTGAATATGTTCAATTTTCAAAATTGAACGATTAACGAACGAGGAAAGTTCAAAATTGAATTGAGAGATATTTTAAAATTTGATTGGAGATTTGAATATGAATTTGGATAAGTCGGTTGAAAAATATTTTGAAATTTGATTGAAAATTCAAATTTCAAAATTCAAATTGAATATAATTTTTTTTTGAAATTGAATTTTTAAACAAACAGTTTACTATAATGTAAGTCCCGCTGGGCACAAAAATAGGATCCGACTGGTTTGGTAAACTAAAAAAATGACGGTGCTTTGATGAGACCTATAAGCTTGTGTTCACAAATAACCTAAGCTTGTATTCGCAAATGATCTATTAAGGGGATTTGAACTTGTAGTAAAATTTGTTGGACCCAAATTATTAATATGTTAAAAGTTTTGGGCTTATACGGGGCTTATACAGACAAATCAATATTACGGACCAACCATAATCTTTCCCCCCCTTTTTTTTAAAAAAAAATAATTTTTTTTTTTTTACCTCAAACACGTGTATGCGAAAAATTTTGTGTGCACAAAGGATCTTTAAACGAGCCCGGGTTTTGGTTTACCCCCCGGGGCATGACACTTAGGGTTCCTCTTCTTCTAGAGAGAGAAAGAAATGAGAGAGAGTGTGAAAAGGGGTAGAGTGAAGAGATCTAAGGTTGGGGGAGAAGTCCCCTACCTTTTATACTAATGCCCCACCCATATTTATAAGTTTGCCACTCTCCTAGACTTTCAGACCACGAAGGTTCGGACTTTTTCCGAACCTCGAACGTTACCCTGCACTGTGCACGCTGAAGGTCCAAACCTTTTCCTCGAAAAAAGTCCGAACCACGAACGTAGATTTTCCTGCGCACAAAGATGGTCCGGACTTTTTCCAAAAAAGTCCGGACCTGAACGTTGGGTCCAATTTTCTCAACCGGAAAGTCCGGTCCTTTCGTTTACGGTGGGGACCTTTCTGCCAAGGTTCGAACTTTCTCAAAAAGATCCCAACCCCAAAGGTCTAAATCTTATTTTCTCATCACCTCGAAAAACATGTTTTCGCTCTGTCTGCGATCTCGAATGACTCACCCCGCGCGATTCACCTTTTTTGGAATTTCTCGCGGGATGGTATTCATGATTCAGATTTATATTAGTATGTGGATGAGTGTATGTGGGTATCAGGTATTGCGGATCCATGACTTCCAATAGACGCAAGCATCTATTGTTAATTACCCCCGTGTGATTGGGGCACCTTCGATTAAGAGACCTTTGTGAGGAGGATAGAATAAATCGTATCCTAATAATTGACCAAATCCTAAGTATATGTGTTAGGATTTAGCTGGATTTGAAATTGACTTGATCCTGCTTATATGTGTTGAGGATTAGTCGAATTGATTAAACTCTAATTATATGTGTTAGAGTTTAATTTGGTTCGATTGGCTCTAAGTATATATATTAGAGTCCAATTATATTTGATTCCGTATTTGGCGCATGTTCCAAAGTGGAAACATGACCAAACCCCAAGGATATGTATTGAGGTGGGTCGGATTTGATGTTACTCGAGAGTAGGTGGTGGCTAAATCCTATATGTATTAGGATCGGCCGAGTTTGATATGTTTTTTTATTCTAGTTATATGTGCTAGAATGAGAGGTTGACTAACCCTAAGTATATGTATTAGGATTAGTTGAGTTGGTTTGGTTTCTACCCTAGATATATGTGCTAGAGTAAAAGGTTGACTACACCCTAAGTATATGTATTAGGGTTAGTTGGGTTGGTTTGGATGAACTCTAAGTATATGTATTAGAGCTCGATCGAATTGGATTTGACTAAATTCTAAGTATATGATTTAGAATCTAGTCGATTTGTATGTAGTTTTGCCTTAATTATATGTGTTAAGGCGATGAGATTGAATGGGTTTTGGATTTTTTTTTTTTTTTTTTTTTATTTGTGGATCGAATGGGTTTTGGGTTTTTTATTTGTGGATTGGAATGGGTTATCAGTTTTATTTATGGATCGAATAGGTTTTGGATTTTATTTGCGAGTGGACTGGATTTGGGGTAGTATGTGGACTGGGCCTATGTTATATATGGGTTGGATTTGGGACCCGTATGTGGACTGGATTTAAGACCCGTATATGGATTGGGCCTATGTCATATGTGGATTGGATTTGAGCTCCGTATGTGGATTGGATTTGGGACCCGTATGTGGACTGGATTTAAGACCCGTATATGGATTGGGCCTATGTCATATGTGGATTGGATTTGAGATCCGTATGTGAATTGGATTTAGGACCCCTATATGGATTGGGCCTTATGTCATATGTAGATTGAGATCCGTATGTGGATTGGATTTGGGATCCGTATATGGATTGGGCCTTATGTCATATGTGAATTAGATTTGA